>JAZAYU010000051.1:662925-1287925 GCA_038501625.1 Corbicula japonica
AAATATTTGTAGAATTTCGTCTATTTCTGGAACATCAATGTTTTCACAGACTGGTCGCCATTTCAGCCAATCAGATCCTTGAGATTTGAGACTGGTTTTCATGCTCAGTTTTATAACCTTAGGCACTGATATAATTCTTTGTTCCATGAGTTAGGGGAAGCGGGGGACTTGAGATGGTACCTGAAGGTACAGTGGGTGTTCTACAACGTCAACAACGTCATGGCGCCTCTCATCACCATTCTGTATTTCTCCTTCTACAACATAGGTTTGTCTAGGTTACAACTACGTTATGCTAGCTGCACCTACATAAATGAAATTCTTAATTTGTATAAACAATATCCTGTATTGAACGATGTAAAATAAATTGTTTTCCGTATAAAAGCAATTGAAGATTTGATTTTCGCGCCGCTGTTTAGTGCGTAAGTGTAGTTATTCGTGGCTTTTAAATGATTAACATTGGACGAATACTTTTATACAGGTATATTAACCCTTTTCTTAATGGACACGGGTTATATCCCAGGTCGACCAGTGTAGATGCAGATCAACCTGTAAATCCGTTTAGTCTGATTAGGATGTTTTAGATTTTAAAGATTATTTCTGACCAAGAAGTGAGCTGTACAGACTTGTAGCGCTTTGCATGCTGACCTGGACATACATTAGTTGCACAATGACTGTTATTTATATCCATATAATAAATGATTAATATTGTTTGCTAATAAAGAATTGTTCTGTTCGCTGTTTCCAGATCTGACGTTTGGAAGCGTTAGCAAGCATCTTCTCACCACATTCTACGTGTTCCTCAATATGTCTGTGATATCATCAATTCCGCTAAAAGTTCTCCACTTCTACCAACCGACATCCTTCCTGATAGTTTATGTAGTTTTTATACCGATATACCAATCTCAGGTAGAAACACGAACGTTTCTGTTGTTTGACTGGACGGAACCTCGCAATACCTCTATATTGTTGTTGTGTATTGTGTTCATTGGAACACCGTGTTTACATATTTTATGTTATTGTTTGTACAGACTAAAAACATATCTCTTAGCAAAGTTATCGAAACAAAAAGACAATGCTCTTGAAAAACCAGTAACCATTCAGAGAGATATCACAACCACAGATGTGGTTTTAGAGCATTCCACGAACCCCGCTGTTAGTTATGTTGATCTGAAACCTGACTGTAAAGATGACATCACTATTAAGCCAAGTTCGAGCACCAGTCGGGACGTGTTCAACCGTTACAATGCCAGACTCTTCAAAAGTGAAACAGATCTCAGGGACTACAGAATCAAAAATGGCCTCTACTGTGATTTTGCGAAATCTAGTCTAATCCTTCACCCCAAAAGGAAGTCAGCATCGGACATCTTCGGTGACGACACGCAAACCCTGAGCAATCATCTAGATAAGACTCCCGAGTGTAAAGGCAGCCAAATTATAGTTGTGAAAAAATGTAAGACATGTGAAGACAATGAGGGTATTGAAAGTGACACAGATACTGACTCCTCGCAGTGTCAGTCGAACGCGTCCTCGGACTATCTGAGCCAGTACATTTCAGAAGATATACTGGCCTATTTGTAATACACGTTACGAAACTTTATGTGTACCAATCTGTTTTCGCGTTAACTTCAATAAAACACCTTATGAAAAAATCGATGAAATCATCAGGGTTATTGCATTGAACCAGAAATCAAATAGTTTTGGTTTCAGCATATGGATGAATCACTTAACAAAATTTGAAAAATAACCAGATAGATAACAACCTTTCAAAGATTTCTTTTAACTAATGTTATTATATCCTTGCTTACTCTGCACCACCAGTAACAGATGGCTTCACCTTTTAACACGGATGAGACATCGTACATATTAGTACTCTTATTATTTTAAACAAAACAATTTATAATTAATTTTACATTAGAAAGAAATTTGAGAAAAATAACGCGAACAGCGGTTTTGGTAATTTTTGACTTCAGTTTAAAGATTAATGGTACACGTATTCGTTCATTCGTTTCTTTAAATGTATGTATAACATGTAACAAATATGATTGCCAAAGAGATTAATCAAGCATTTTAACTCTCTGACAGTGCTTATGCACTACATTAATTATAATATTAATATAAAAATTCAAAGGTATTAAGAGGAATATTTCTGTACTCGAGCAATGCAAGATATGGATCGTTGCTCACTAAGAGTGCCTTGGACAATTCTTGCATTCTCCATCCATACGTTCACTTAAACCTTTGTTATGGGGATTGAATTGACATGTTTAACATCTCTTGAAAACGTGGCAAACTCATTAAGAAATGTATTGAGTACCAGTCTCATTATAATTTTGTCTGGAATTCCGAACCGGCTGAGAAACTCTTTTTAATTTTTAGATGAGATTGGTATTTTTGTGTCATCTCATAGAAATTTGACTAAATAGTCTACTACTTTATAATGATATATCCCATATTGTTCCAGCAAAACAAATCGGTAACTACTATTTGTCATGGTCTATATGGAATCTCACTGAGTTGGAGCGGTTCATTGTAACTGAATCTCCGCGCTCTAGGCAGACTGGGTACTAGTTCTTGATGTCAGTAGTCATATTTTAACAAACATGCTATCTTTTCTTGCTGATTTGACTTCAATCGCTCTGGTCTCGGTAAGGTTATTGAGTACCATTTCTTTGCTTTTAGCTCCGTGTGTTTTATTGTGTGTGCTTTTGAATGCAATAATGTCGGACGAATGGGTGGGTTGGATTTATTTCATCAAGACAACTTGTACTTGTTTGTTCGTATGGGAACTTCTTGGGTCCAGTGTGAGGTTGGTGTACCCTGGAACCTGGCTTAACCCCCCCCCCCCCAGTGGCAAATTGTTTTGCCACTGACCGTTCCAAGGCGGTAACCCCTCTTACCGAGACCAGACCACCTGGAGACAAATCAGCAGGAACACGACGACATGGATAAAAGAAACAAATCAAGCTTCTGGGTTCTTACAAGATTTCACCTTAAACCTTCAAAAAATCTTAAACCCCTGCCTCTGCCTTGCAACCAATAAGGTAAGCATGATCAACTGTAGATGGATTAATCACCAGGCATGCAGAGCGATGTAGAATATCATGTTTTTAACCTTTCTTTTTGAATTTACAGATGGTTTTAACGAAAACCGGGATAACTCAGAGACTTCTGCATGAATATTATTTATTGTAACACAAGACAATGAAAGATAAACCACGCATCGGATCCATAAGAATGTAAGAGTAGTCTTTCTTGAAACACGTCTTTCTATTAATCCTTTGAATGTCCGAATAGAAATAAATATGGAGACTGCTGATGTGTCGCAAAATACTTACAGATGCTCCATAAATAGTATTGTTAAATATTCTTAGCCGAAATAGTGCAAAAGGATCGAAAACGGCGGTTGATGGAAGCACATATAGCAGAAGGATACGGAAATTAATGAATGTACATCGCCGCTGGTCCCAGTATGTCAACAGGTCAACAGTATGGACTACGGCGCTACTGTGGAGCTAGCTTCACAGTAGGCCTGCATGATGGCTTAAGACCTTAGTAGGAAGCCAGTGTCGTTGGTGACAAGCAAGTTTGACTATGGGCCTTGTACGAAGCCACTTTCGAAGTACACCGGTAGGATGAATCACGATATCAGTTGCGAAGTTATGCTCCGAAAACTTAACTGGAAATTTGGAAGTCTCAGTCTCATCTTTGAGGTATAACCATCGTTGGTAAACGCGATACACCGTCTAACAGAGGTGGAGATTTTCGTGCTGTTTGGCTGCAGTACCTTCATTTGTTGCTTAGTTATGCCTGGCGTATTTTGACTTGTAAGTCCTCAGTTTGGCATTGACATGAGGTTGGAACAGGGTACTCTAAAGCGACACTCCGCCTAATTAAAGATGAAAACTTTGTGAAGTGTGGTCAAAATCCCTTTAGGGGTTTCTGAGATATACTTCGATAGCCATAATTGGTAAGATACGGACAACCTCCCTCAACTGTGTTTTTGGAGATTTCTTTTGTTTCTTGCAAACCATAAGCAATAATGTGCGCCCTACACGGAACAGTATAAAAACAAACTACTGTTCAGCACTCCATTCCAACGCGGTAACCGCAACTGTTCTCATTTTCGTTCATAGTGGTGTCTTGTTTGAAATTGATATTCTTATAAACACATGCTCTCTTTCTCTCTACTCTTTCGCTGCGTGGCGAGGCTGTATTTGCCGAGCGTAGCGATTCCTGATATGCATATTTCATCTTTTTTCCAAAAGTTCTACTGGGTTGGTACGGGAACATAACGGAAAAAGGTGACATATGCATATCAGGAATTGCAACATTCAGAAAAAAACAGCCTCCCCACACAGTCAAGAAGAAGAAGAAGAAGACAAAGAAGAGAGAGGGAGAGAGAGAGAGAGATAGAGAGAGAGAGAGAGAGAGAGCATGGTTAATAAAATGATCAGTTTTAAAAAAAAGACGCCACAAACAATTAACAAAAATGAGGACCCGAGGGGTAACGGAAGAACAATGATATCACTATAAGTACCCGACCTCCGGGATCAGAGATATGAACGGTGATATCAGGAATAGCCACATTAAATAACATAGATCCCATCACAAGCGGCAATAACAGCATGGATTTAATAAAATGATAAATTACAAAAAGAAAGCACAAAGAATTAACGAAAATGGGAACCTGTTGATTATCGCTCTGTATTTATTACAAGCAATAAAAATTTTACATGCTCTTGTACATATTTTCAATGATACTGGTGTGCTTGTCTTTGACTAAGTTCGAGGAATTTATGTGTACAACGTTGAAAACACCTAATTTCGCAATAAGAACAACTAAAACGTCTTTGCTTTAGGCAGCTTTAAAGTATAATTTTAGGATTAACAGCAATGCTTTGGACGGCAATATTAAACTAAAACTAAGCCTGGAAAAAATCAGTTTAACAGCGAGTTAAGTTGACACGATTTAGACGGTCAGTGCATTAGTACGATAATTCAGTGCATGTTTGTTTTCTGGATGTACAGTACTGTGGTCCAAATTTTTATTTACATTTTCTATTGCTGGTATTACAGTGCGTTTTCACAGATGATTTTCCTAATAATGCTTGTGTTGGACTTGTCTCTCTTATTCTTACCTATTGTTGCTTTTGTATGGTTTGCCAAATCGTTATCTGAGGTTTGCACGGTTTATATTCGCAGATCCCCTAAAACATTTCAGTTATGATACGCCGATTCCTTTCTCGTTTAGGGGAGCCTACGCAGATGTACAGTGAACGGTATTATTCTGAATATACTAGTACCGCATTAAAATTGTTGAAAAGCAAAAATTCCATGTTCACTGTCATATGCACACCATCGTTGAGATCAATGTAACGAAAGTTACAAAACCTAGTGAGCTGATAGAATCAGTTCTTGAGTAAATCGGAGCTGACAGACCGAATAAAAACAATTAATTATGCCTTTTCTTTAAATGATATTTGTCAAATTCTGCAAGCAAATTTAACTAAAATCAGAAGTTCTTAGTCACTACTAAAAAGAGGACGCTCAGTAAATATGTAAACTAGAATGTTGTGTTCCGCGGAACACATGTGTCGCCTGCATGGAAAACGTTCTAATGTGGGCCTATTTTTAATCATATATAATAAAAATATTTTATTTAAGTTGATTTCAATACTAGACCACATGTGTCATCTAAATTGCATTTAAAAGGGGAATAACTGTAATAATGGTGAAACCCAGTTATCATCTTCAAAAATTGGTTTGTGCACGCAGATGAGTTTTTCAAAGTATTAAGTGAATTGAACAAGTACTTTCCATTTTACAGGCAACACTAAGTTTCATGTGAAAGTTGCATTTGAAAGGGACATAACTCATAAAATATTTAAACAGGAGTTATATTTTTTGTAGTTGTCGATGGCACTGTTCATGTTGATGATACAATCCAAGTATTCAATGAATAGGGCAAGTACTTTCAAATTATACACAACATTAAGTTTCATGTGAAATTTGCAACAGAAAAAAGTCAAACTGGAGTTATGATTCTTGTTGTAACCGATGTTGTTGTTCATGAAGATGATATATTCGATGAGTGAAAAGGACAAGTACTTTAAAAGTTATAGGCAACATTAAGTTTCATGTTAAAGTTGTATATTAAAGGGACACAACTCATAAAATAGTCCAGCAGGAGTTATCATTCTTGTTCTTCATAATGACCCTTTTTCATGAAGATGATTTATTTCTAATATCAAGTGAATTTTCAAAGTTAAAGTCAACATTAAGTTTCATGTTAAAGTTGCATTTGGAAGGGGCATAACTCAAAGTATAATTAAACAGGAGTTATGATTCTTTTTATTACCAATGTTGTTGATCATGCTGATAATGTATTCCAAGTTATAAGTGAAAAGGACAAGTACTTTCAAAGTTATAGGCAACATTAAGTTTCAGGTTAAAGTTGCGTTTGAAAGGGGCATAACTAAAAAAATATTGAAACTGGAGTTATCATTCTTGTCGTCACAGATGGCATTGTTCATGCTGATGATATATTCCAAGTACGAATTGAATAGAACAAGTACAATCAAAGTTATAGGCAACATCAAGTTTCCAGTTAAAGTTGCATTTGAAAGGGGCATAACTCAAAAAATATTGAAACTGGAGTTATCATTCTTGTCGTCACAGAAGGCATTGTTCATGCTGATGATATATTTCAAGTACAAAGTGAATAGGACAAGTACTTTCAAAGTAATAGGCAACATTAAGTTTCAGATTAAAGTCGCATTTGAAAGGGGCATAACTATAAAAATATTGAAACTGGAGTTATCATTCTTGTCGTAACAGATGGCATTGTTCATTTTGATGATATATTCCAAGTATGAAGTGAATAGGACAAGTACTTTCAAAGTTATAGGCAACATTAAGTTTCAGATTAAAGTTGGGGGACTACTGGACGACGGCACCGACGACGACGACGACGACGACGCCGCCGCCGGACAATAGCATCCCTATGTGTCTACCTGCATTCGCAGGCGACACAAAAAGAGTAATGAGCAAATATTTTACCAGAATAGTTTCAATGTTTGACAAAGATAAAAAAAAATCATGAATATGGTACAACTATAGTCCGATTTTGACCCGTGAGCTGTGACCTTTCGGACAAGTCCACTCTTAATATACTAAATAGGTAAAGTGCGTCATTTTACAGAGTTACCGTTAAATTTCTTTACTTATATGACATTAAAACCTGTTCATCGCCCAAATTATGTGTTATGAGTAAGCATCAATCGCGACATTTTATCAACTCGCTTGATGAAAGCTTACTCGAAATTTGTACGGTTTAATGCCATTGTTGTCGGTGTCTAGATGAATGAATTGAATAAAAAAACATTACAAACAGAAAAATGAATTCTCTTCATGGGATTCGAACACACAACCCTTAGATCATATTACAAGAAATCAGAAACGTTACTGCCACGGCCATGAAACCTTTTGTCAAAGAGCAGTACAATTTCAACATAATGAGCTATGATGGGAATACCTAACATCCCTATTTTGCGGAATATTCCAAAAATCTATAAATACAAAAGTACATTCACGGCTCAATGCGTAAAATCGGACTATACATGATAAAACAGTAAACTGATGACAATGTTAATTAAACCTCACAAGGTTAATTGTTCATATGCACAACACTAGGTCTCTTTTATTTTTCTTTTAAGAAAATTGTTCTTATGAACTACACTGGGTCTCTTTTATTACTCTTTTAAGAAAAGATAAAAGCGTTCTGTGAGTTGTTCAAGCTGTTCCTGTGTTAAATGTGCGGTGTGCGGAGCTTTCTCAATTGGGTGTTCTAACATATAATCACTTAAGTGAGCCGGTAACCCCATCGCCTGAACAACGCTTCTGGTAAAAGGCTGTATGGACATGCGCAGTGAATGGCGACACATGCTTTGCAAGCTAGGGCATCTGATTACATGCTCCTGCAACCAATTTCTCTCCTAGAAAAAAACAAAACAAGAACATAAATAAACAGGGAATAAAGTACAAGTCAAAGGAATAAGATTTGACATGCAAGAAAACTTCTTTTAGATATTGCTAAATCACCCCAAAAATACATTTGCCGCTTTTTAGCTCACCTGAGCACGAAGTGCTCATGGCGAGCTTTTGTGATCGCCTGATGTCCGTCGTCCGTCCGTGCGTCGTCAACTTTTTCTTCAAACGACTTCTTCTCCTGAACTCCTGGGCCAATCTTGCTGAAACTTGGCAGGAATGTTACTTGCATGAAGCTTTACCAAAATTGTTCAAATGGTTCCAGTCCATTGCCTATCTAGGTCACAGAGGATAAAAATAGATTTTGAACATGAAATTTTTAAAAATCTTCTTCTCTGAAACCGTAAGGCCTAGAACTTTGATATTTGGTGTGTAGCATCACCTAGTGGTCCTCTACCAAGATTGTTCAAATTATAGCCCTGGGGTCAAAATTGGCCCCGCCCGGGTGGGGTCATGTGTTTTCCTTATAAATATATAGCAAAAACTTAAAAAATCTTCTTCTCCAAAACCGCAATGGCTAGAAGTTAGATATTTGGCATGAAACATTGTCTAATGGACCTCTAACAAAGTTGTTCAAATTATGGCCCTGGGGTCAAAATTTGCCCCGCCCCAGAGGTCATGGGTTTTCCTTTTATCAATATATAGCAAAAACTTAAACAAGAGGGCCATGATGGCCCTGAATCGCTCACCTGAGTATGAAACTCAAGTTATTAACCAGAAACTGAATTTTAATTTTTAGCAACAGTGACCTTGACCTTGATCACAGACACGTGGGTAGCAATCCCAATTTGTCTCTTGTTATAAGCTACCCATATACCAAGTTTGGAGTCAATATGCCAAAGCAAACTCAAGTTATTAAGTGGAAACTGAATTTCTATTTTTAGCAACTGTGATCTTAACCTTGATCAGAGACACCTGGGTAGCAATCCCAAGCTGCCGTTTGATATAAGCTACTCATACACCAAGTGTGGAGTCAAAAAACCAAAGCAAACTCAAGTTATTAAGTGGAAACTGAATTTCTATTTTTAGCAACAGTGACCTTGACCTTGATCACAGACACGTAGGTAGCTTTCCCAAGTTGCCTCTTAATTTAAGCTATCCATATACCAAGTTTGGAGTCAATAGGCAAAAGCAATCTCAAGTAATTAATTAGAAACTGAATTTCTATTTTTAGTAACAGTGACCTTAACCCTAATCACAGACACCTGGGTAGCAACCCCAAGCTGCCTCTCGATATAAGCTACCCATATACCAAGTTTGGAGTCAATAGGCCAAAGCAATATCAAGTAATTAAGTAGAAACTGCATTTCTATTTTTAGTAACAGTGACCTTGACCTTAATCACAGACACCTGGGTAGCAACCCCAAGCTGCCTTTTGATATAAGCTACCCATATATCAAGTTTGGAGTCAATATGCCAAAGCAAACTTAAGTTATTAAGCAGAAACTGAATTTCTATTTTTAGCAACAGTGACCTTGACCTTGATCACAGACATCTGGGTAGCAACCCCAAGCTGCCTTTTGATATAAGCTACCCATACACCAAGTTTGGAGTCAATAGGCCTAAGCAAACTCAAGTAATTGAGCAAAGACCGAATTTCTATTTTTAGCAACAGTGACCTTGACCTTGATCACAGACACCTGGGTAGCAACCCCAAGCTGCCTTTTGATATAAGCTACCCATACACCAAGTTTGGAGTCAATAGGCCTAAGCAAACTCAAGTAATTGAGCAAAGACTGAATTTCTATTTTTAGCAATAGTGACCTTGACCTTGATCACAGACACCTGGGTAGCAACCCCAAGCTGCCTTTTGATATAAGCTACCCATACACCAAGTTTGGAGTCAATAGGCCTAAGCAAACTCAAGTAATTGAGCAAAGACTGAATTTCTATTTTTAGCAACAGTGACCTTGACCTTGATCACAGACACCTGGGTAGCAACCCCAAGCTGCCGTTTGATATAAGCTACCCATACACCAAGTTTGGAGTCAATAACCCTAAGCAAACTCAAGTAATTGAGCAAAGACTGAATTTCTATTTTTAGCAGCAGTGACCTTGACCTTGACCCTGTGGTCATGAATTGGAACAACTTTTGTAGACATCAGTGCCAGGATGCTTCAGGGCAAATTTGGTTAAAATCCATCAAGTGGTTTCAGAGGAGATGTTGTTTAAAGGAAATTGTTGACGGACGCCGGACGACGGACAAAGACGGGTCACAATAGCTGACCATGAGCCTATGGCTCAGGTGAGCTAAAAATCTTCTTCTCTGAAACTGTAAGGCCTAGAACTTTGATCTTTGGTGTGTAGCATCACCTAGTGGTCCTCTACTAAGATTGTTAAAGTTATAGCCCTGGGTTCAAAATTTGCCCCGCCCCAGAGGTCATGGGTTTTCCTTATATCAATATATAGCAAAAACTTAAAAAATCTTCTTCTCCGAAACCGCAATGGCCAGAGGTTAGATATTTGGCATGAAACATTGCCTAATGGACCTCTAACAAAGTTGTTCAAATTATGGCCCTGGGGTCAAAATTTGCCCCGCCCCAGAGGTCATGGGTTTTCCTTATATCAGTATATAGCAAAAACTTAAAACATCTTCTTTTCCGAAACCCGGCCGCAATGGCCAGAGGTTAGATATTTGGCATGAAACATTGTCTAATAGACCTCTAACAAAGTTGTTCAAATTATGGCCCTGGGGTCAAAATTTGCCCCGCCCCAGAGGTCATGGGTTTTCCTTATATCAATTGATAGCAAAAACTTAAAAAATCTTCTTCTCCGAAACCACAATGGCCAGAGGTTAGATGTTTGGCATGAAACATTGTCTAATGGACCTCTAACAAAGTTGTTCAAATTATGGCCCTGGGGTCAAAATTTGCCCCGCCCCAGAGGTCATGGGTTTTCCTTATATCAATATATAGCAAAAACTTAAAAAATCTTCTTCTCCAAAACCGCAATGGCTAGAGGTTAGATATTTGGCATGAAACATTGTCTAATGGACCTCTAACAAAGTTGTTCAAATTATGGCCCTTGGGTCAAAATTGGCCCCGCCACAGAGGTCGCCCATTTTACATAGAATTATATAGGAAAAATCTTGTAAAAGTCTTCTTCTCTAGAACCATAACACATAGAGCTTAGAATTTTCACATGTAACATCACTTTGTGGACCTTTACCACGTTTATACATATCATGACCCCAGGCTCGAATTGGCCCCACCCAGGGGCTTATCAATTTTTACATAGAGCTAAATAGTAAGAACTGAAGACATGTAGAATGTTTGCTAGTGTCAAACTACACCCCTTGTTCTCTGAAACTAATGCGACTAGACCTTAGATATTTCGTGTTGAGTATTGTAAAGAGACCCTTTACCAGCATTATTTAAATGTTGGCCCTGGGGTAAAGCTGAAAGTACTTTTGTACTCAGGTCAGCGATACAGGGCCATCATGGCCCTCTTGTTAAAATTTGCCTTTGACGTAGTCTGTGATCCCCTATCAAAATTCCATTTGTTTAGTTCCGCCCATTGATTTCTCGTTTAACGCAAACCTATTCTTTTATCTGGGGACAAAACGCCGCTGAACATGGAATGGTAATAATCTGAAAATACTGCATTGAAAGTTCCATATTCATGTTAGGCATAGACCGTGTAAATATTGAGTTGCGCTCAACCCGGAGGGAAGGTGTCATTGGGCAGTAATATGCATTTTCATTACTGTCCATGAACAGGCTCAATCAAACCGAGCCTGCAATATTATCATATTTGTCGTTTTCCGTGGCTTTTAAAGTTCCCTTTTCATCCATTCCTTACTAGATGGAAACTGTTTAGGTCCCAGGTGCAACTAGTGTAGACCCAGAACGGTCTGCACAGCCATGCATCCCGATCGGCATCCAACAAGTGGCTTCAAGCTTCACTAGTTTATGTGTGATGAAGAAGCGAACAGTGAAGATCTAGATCAGAAATATATAACCAGGAGAGGCCGTAGTATAGAATTTGGAACGATATATATATTTCTCACAAATGTCATCAAATCTCTGTGATTTGTCTGGAAATAAATTTATGCCATGACTAACTTCTGCCTTAAAGTTTTTAATCTGTCCGATATTATTGAAACTTCGTCATAACCAGGTAATAAAGTTACTTTTACTTTATGCTTTCCAGTGAATTAAAGAATTTTCAAACAGTGAAATATCATTTTTATTGTTTCTGTTTTTTCCTCATTGGTACTCATACATGCATAATATTCCGAACGAGAACGTTTCGAAAACGGGTTAAAATATGGGTATATGACCTCATGATGTAATAGCCTAAACATACGTATTTGCGCTATTTTATGCATTTTTTCTGTCACAATCACACACATTGTACACTAAAAGCATAAAATTAAAATAAAAACTTGTTTTTACCAGTGTAAGATAGAAATATATTTCACGCTTGAACTCCATAATTAAGTATTTTCACTTGCTGCTTTGCCATTAGTGAAAATACGAATTCCAGAGCTCACTCAGTGAAATACATTTTTTATCTTAAACTTTTAAAAACAAGTATCCTCTATCTAATTGCATACAATACCTTTAGTGTCATCTCATTTTTCTGAAGCCTAGAAATCACCTTTTCCTCGTCTGTGAAGCAACTAATTGCTGCTTGTAGTTCTACAGGAGCAAATGGAAAGAAGTTTATCAGCATACTCATGATCACATGCCCAACTCTTCTGACATTTGCCGCTCTGATTGTGGATTGTCCGTTAATCAAGGAACACCACAACAGTAACTCAGACCACATTTTGCCAGACACCCGTTTCTGTCTTAGCACACAGCACAAGAAATCAAGAGGAAATATTTGTAGAATTTCGTCTATTTCTGGAACATCCATGTTTTCACAGAAATAGAAATATTCCCAAAACAGAATTCCAGCATCTCCAAAGTGAGTGACCAGTAGTTCAAGAATTTTCAAATTTTTGTTCTTTATTGCCATATGGAAAACTGAGCAATCTGGGACTTGTGTCAGAAATCTTGTGTGACATGTAGCACCTTTATCCAGAAACAGTTTACACACTGCTAGATTGTTTTCTTCTATCGCAAACACTAATGCACATTTAAATGCATATGGAAATACTGACCAATCATCATTATATAGATGGTCATCAGGAATACAACCCTTGTTAAGTAAACTTTCCACAATGGTAAACTTACTATGTTTTGTGGCATACATAAGAAGACTCCAACATGGATTATTTCGACTTTTAGGTTCAATTGCAAAGTTTAAATCCTGTGCTTCCAGTGTTTGAATAACTTCCAGGGCTTCTGTATCCTTGTTATTGGCAAGCAGCATGAACACATCAACAGCTTTGTTAGTATCTGTAATGCCAAATGCCTGGTAAACCTGCAGCATTTTAACCATCTGAGCCTTTGTAGTATTGTTTTGTATTTTTTCACAAGTATTATCTATACATTCTTTAATGTCAAAAGCAGAATATATTCTATTGTCTAAAATCAGCTTTACAAGATCAAGGTTTCCCTGCCGGACTGAGTTCTCCAGAATGTTACCTATGGGATTAGAGCTTTGTAGATACAGATTTGCACTACTTTTTATGAGCAGGTCACAGACTGGCAGCATGCTTCTCTCAACAGCTAATTCAAAAGGTGTGAACTTGACCATTGTGCCATTATACAACCTTTCTGAGTGGGCGTTGACATCTGCTCCCTTCTCGATGAGTAACTGTACCAGGTCATAGCGGTCTCTTGAGATGGCTAATGAAATCAAGGTCCATCTTTGAGTGTTTTCGTCTGGTGGATATTTGTCAAAAACCCACATGTTAACTGTTAATGAATCCAAAACTTTTACGGTTTCTTTGGCATCTGCCCACTTTTCTGTTTCAATTTCCATGTGAAGTTTGTTTGTTACATGGAAGTCATTTAAACCATATTTGTATTTGAAATGTTGGCTCACCCATTCAACTGAGGCAAATACATTTTGGTATTGTTGATCATCACACAGTAATTGCCGAAACATTTTGTGCACACTATTCTGCTTGCAGATTTGGAGAAATGTCTTCAACTGCGCTAACTGTTGTTCGAACTCTGTGAGATCAGCTAACCTATAGCATAACTCCAAGTCATGCACCAGTTGAAAACATTCATTATGACTTAGTACATCACAACCTTTACTGGCTAAGACTGTTAAAGTTTTCACATCAAAATGTCTCAGAACTGCAAACCCTAGAAGACTCTGGTTACTTGCATCAATCAAGTTGTCTTTTATCTGCTCAAGCCTTCTTCCATCTAAGAGGCAGTCTAGGATCTTGGAATGTTTCAGCCCTATAGCCTCTAGAAGAACTGACCATAGTTCTGATCTAGATACATTTTCTGTGTAACTGTCTTGTGACAGCAACTGTTCAACCCTCATAACATTTCCCTCCCTCACTGCGTCCTTCAATAACTGAGAGACCATCATCTGGTTTTGCTTGTGATCTTAAATACAAATTATCCACATATTAAGAGCATGGCTGTCAAAACTGCTAAAAAATGCACAATCTTCTTCGTGTTTTATAAGTTTTAAATAGATGAAAAGGGAACTTTGAAGACCTTTGACCACGACAAATATGAAAATATTGCAGGCTCGGTTTGACTGAGCCTGTTCATGGGCAGTAATGGAAACGCTTATTACTGCACACGCCGCCTAGCCCCGGGTTGAGCGCAACTCAATATTTACACCAATAAACTGTACAATTTTGAACCATCCCAAACGATGGTTGAATGTTTTATGATTTTGACAGAAACCAAATAACCAAATAATCCCTAACATTCATGTGATTGGTAATATTTTATGGGCCTTAACATGTTTTTAACATGTACATGTATATTTATTATCCAAGAATACAATAATATAGTTAGAGTTATTTTCATATTATATGAAAATAACTCTAACTATTTTTTGAATCATGATAATATTTCTTGGTGGGCTCACTGGAAGTAGACAGGAGAATATCAGGGGAGAACAACTAGGGCATGTCACATCAACATGGAAGGTAGCTAACAAGTAAAGCTGCAAGGATAGTTAGACATCCCATAATTTGGGATTAACAGCTACAATAGGCATAGACATCAGACTTCGCGAAAGGCCAAATAATTTGCTGGTCATTTGGTCCTGTTAGCAAAGACATTTTGCTGGACCAAAAGAAAATCTGCCAGACCGAATAAAGACAGAGATATTGCAAATATTTAGTTTTTGTCTTTTAATAGGTACTGTACACACACACATTTGTTTGAAATACAAGCTTTCACCAATATCAACTTTCCAGTTTTGCTTAAACTTAGTTCATTTCTAGCTACAGAATAACAAACAAGAAAATTGTTGAAATGTACATGTAATCCTAGGTTTATTACGCTACTTAGGGTTTATAAAAGATGACATACTTTGACCTGATCGCCCGTCTTAAAATGAATTGAAACTTATATTTTTCAAAACTTTGTTATTCCAATTTATTGTTTCAGTTAGATGAAAATCAACACCGGCAACAAAACCATTTTAAATTTCGCTAATATCGAAACTGAATGGCATAGATGCCGGCATTTGCTGTAGATTCCTTAAATATCATCAGTTAGAACACAACTTCAAATGCAAGAAGCTAAAACGCCATTTTTCTTTTCAAGGCCATTAAATTATATTATAGACTTCACGATTGGACAATAGGAATCAGGAAACCAATCACAACCATTTTTCTGTGACTGAAGGGAAGTAACTAAGTACTGTGAGGTTTTATGACAAATTTCTCATAGCAGTTACTTCCCTTTGCAGTCTCAGAATAAAAGGTTGCTTCCTTTAGATTTAAAGTCACCGGACAGAAGGAACGACAACATACAACAGTTTACCGGACCAAAGCCAAATCTCCTGGACATGTCCGACGGACCGACACCTTTCGCAAAGTCTGAGACATTGATAAATAATCTGTATGGTCCGTTTTTGTTTGGAGCATCTTAAGTACACGGACTGCAATAGCTCTTGGGAGATACTGTGGTAGCGACCAAGATTGGCAGACTAGACTGTCTGGATCCTAGCTCCGGTTAGAAGACAGTCACATGGGGAACGCTCAACATCATTCCAACCTCCATACTGTTCAACCACTCTGCTTCTACCTTACGTATCTACGAGGAAAAACTGGGTCTACAGACAGTAAGTGTTTTTGGAATCATTATCATCATTCTTGGCCTAAAGTACAGTACAGGTCGGGTGTCTTTTACATTTTTCACTCATCACTGCGTTTCAGGGTCAGCGCGACATCCATTTCTTTTCGGGTGAACACGGGTGATTGCGGATCTTTCCACCACGATCATTTGACAAGAAAATCACGGTGATTTGCCGCGATTTATCAGCGCGAATCGCGGTGAAGATTTACCTGTGATTTAAAGAAATTCTTCCGAATTTATTTATTTTAAAAGAAATATGTTGTTCGTATTTTCGTTTCAGAGAAAAGATCTGAAACTTGATCAATGCACAAATATATTGTCCATTATTTGAAACACTGGGGTTTTTCACACCTTCCGTGTTGACATAAACACCTTTGTACATGCCCCGTAAATTGCTGCCAATTATGCTTCTAAGTGGTATGTTGTTACTGTCATTGCAGAATAAATAACTTTAATATGCAAACATTACAAAAAGATCTTTCAAAATGAGTTAACTCATTTAAAAAGTGAACAGCGGTTATTAAATTGTTAATTATTTTACGACAAATTATAAGAATTCATCAACATGTAGAGAATTTATGCATCAGATTGGAATTCAATGTCATGTAAAATATGAGTATAATTGCGGTTGAAACACACAGTGAACTGGACATAATAGACCATTATCGAGAAAGAAAAGTGAATAAAAAATGTGTCATTCTTACCTTATCGTTTCCTTAGTTGTTTTTTTTATGAAAGATAAATTTATAATATTCTTTTTCTTAATTACTCCGAACATGTTGAGAAAATAAATAAGGGTGAAAATCTAACAGACAAGTACATGTAGCTACATGTATAAAATCCATCTTCATTTTTTTCCCCAATCCATTCCTAAAACATCTTCATTTATGAGCAATCAACACCTGTTTGAACACCTGTGTGATCAGCATTGTATATTTCTCCATCACTTCTGTTTATTCACTTCAAAAAGAACACCGACGAGTAATACTGATTTCCCGAGATCAAAGGTGCCGTGTTGGGTAAAAAAATTATTGATCATATGTCGGCGTTTTTTATTCTCAACAGATTGACTCATTTGTCAACTTTCAACAAAAAATGAAGATTGCTCAAACAAATTAGAGTTGTACATTGTAAAATCAAAACATGCTGGAAATTAATAGCATTTGCCTGTCACAAATGTTATTTAAATAAACAATGTTTGTGTTCACAGCTTACTCATTACATTCAAAATGTTCATTGAAGAGTTGATTTGTCATTGAGTAGTGTGTCATTTTTGTTTGGCAATCAACAAAGCTGTTGATAATTGGTGTTTTATATTGATTAATTAACACCAAGCTGCTTACGTTGACAGGTAAGCACTTTCAAAATAGTTACTGAATAAGTCATATCACTTTGCAAAAATCGGGCATGGGTAATAAAATCAAGCTCTATTATATTGAAAAGTTATTACATTTATTAAGAAACACGATATTTTCACAGAAGATTCGCAAACAAAGAAAATTGTTTTTGTTTAATGCTGACGAATCGGCACGTCCGATTACGCGACTAAAATTTTTACATTATTTTGATACAATGTTACGTTCAAATTGGTTAAAGAAAGAATGTTTTACATTTAAAAAATACATTTTAATTGTTAATTAACACTCCTTTCTCGAAAGATTTTTCACCGTAATCCCCCGGGGTCGGACCTGAATCTAAACTGCTGACGAACACGAGAAGAGTGAGAATGAATTATCACTGCGAATCACGGCAAATCACCCGAAAATCGCCGCGTCGGAAGGACATATTTGCGGTGAATTTCCACCCGGACTGATCTATTAACGCGGTGGACGGGTGAAAAATGTAAAAGACACCAGACCTGTACTGTAGGTAGTCGTGGGATGACGCCTGCTTTAATACATTACTAGTCTACATTCTAGAAATCATCAGAGGAGAAACTTTATGCTTGGTATGTAACCGTAAGTTATGTTGCCGCTTATGGTTTTATCTGTATTATCAGTTATGAAATAAAAATTAGATCATGAAATTATGCTGGAGATTTTCGGACTGATTTGGAATATATTTCCCGTATGAAAACGATACAAAATAAATTCTTGTACCTTGGTCTGATACTGCTTTCTGTGATGACATCTTAAAGCCCTGTATTCACATTAACTGTTTCATGTTTACATTTAAAACCTAAGGTTACTAATTTGTCCGGACAATCACTCCATTCAGGTGTCAAAAATAAAGGGGAAGTAACAGCCGACTAAGTTTGCAATTCGGTAAATCCCGCTACATCGGTATCACCGTGTCTTAACTGTAGACTCTTACTCGGTCAATATCAGTAAATAAACGACTGTTGTGAATAATACTACTTGTAAATAGTCCACCGGATGCTCCTTCTCGGGTTAGACAATGACTGACTTTAAATAGTCCCATTTTTTGCTTCTTTGCGGGATTACATGGCTAATATGGCACATCAACGCAAAAGAAAGCATTAAGAAAGATCGAGTTCACGAACTCCAAAATCTAAGCGTCAGCTTATTGCAAATTAGAAAAGAACATCGGATAGGACGCAGTGACCAGCCTTTGCATTAAATATGCACAGACAATAATTGCCATCAGTTAATGGGGGTACACACATTTGCCATTTATGCTATGTATATATGTTTTGAATGTACATGTATTAAATGTTTTATGACATTTGAAATACATTAATGTGTTCTGGTATTTTCAAAATATTTAAAATTTATTTATTTTTATGGCGGCAATCATACTACTGCTGTCATTGTTGTCATGTAACATAAAATGTATCACATGTTAATTGTATAAGGCTGCTACCTTTTGTTACTTGTGTTACCTATTGGCACAGAAATGCAAAGCAATTTGACTTCTATTCTAAATCAACTGTTTTAGTTTGTGCCCTTCTTGTTACTTGAAGTATATAAGGCTGTTACCCTTTGTTACTTGTGTTACCTATGGGCACAAAATAATATCATCAATAAATGGTTAAAAATAGTTTCACTTATACTAATTGTGCCTTTTTGTTACTTGAGATAAGAATACTTGTTACTGGTAACAAAAATACCATAGGGTGTAAAAATACTCAGAAACGAGCCATATGGGGGGGGGGGGGGGGCGGTATATACGACTTGTAACACAGGACGATAAAGTAAAAATAAATTTCATAGTAATGGCTTAAACATTATGCACAGAAACGGAAAATTACAATTAGTTGTCTAACAAAAGTACGGAAAATAAAATGTATAAAAATACATTTGACTAATGTAAGTATTTATTATCCGATCCTTTATTATCTCGTACATATACTGTCCTCTATAATTTTCACTGCACTTTTACCTATTTAAATTCCATTTCGGCGTCCTAAATTTCCATTTCACGGTAAATAGCTAGGACTTTAAATTACAATTATAAAATTGCGAATGTAATCATAGAATATATATCTAATAAATAATATATCGAATTAATAAAAAAATATTAACTAAAGCCTTCTTTTTATTCGTTTACATTTCGCCGTTGGATAATTCCATTTCGCTGTACCGCGAAATGGAAAATAAACTACAACAACAATCTGAATCGGTACGGTAATCAAAATGATATTGAAAAAGACATTTGGCAAATGTGAATATATTGAGTATCATTCAAATGCTAAATGTGTATTTCTTATTTATTAAATGTATCTGGACGTATTTTTTTTATTCCATTTCGACGTCCTAGATCTCCATTTCGCGGTACATAGGAATCTGAAGACGACTCTATAAACTGCAATAACTACGGTATAAATGTACAGAGCTTGTTAAAATTTAACATAATATGTGAACAATGAATATCTATTCAAATATTTTAATATTAATTTCCATTAAAAAAAATGTTCTAAAGTATTATTTTATTTCCATTTCGCCGTAGAATTTCCATTTTGCCCATTTCGCCGTAGAATTTCCATTTCGGTGTTTATACCTATCCCTGAAAGGAACATGTTTAGTTAATGGCATGGTTTTTCTGACACACTGATAGCAAACTTATGTTTGAAATCCAATTTTTGAAAAAAATGCCCTGGTTTTAAGATGGCATATGTAAAACAGATTTGAAGTTCACAGAGAAGTGAAAAAAAAACAACAACAGACCAGCGGTTTCAAAATGACAAATCTCTGTTAATCGATACACGACCCCTACTTTTCTTGTTGGAAAAGGACAGTAAAAACATTTAGCTTTAAAACATGCATGTTAGCTCTTAATCAATAAGTGCCCATGAAGAGGAATCAAAACGAGCCAGCAATATTTTCTTATTTGTCGTGTTCGGTGGATTTCAAAGTTTCCTTTGCATCGATTGAAAAAGAATGCGCATCCAGAAGACACAGTTACCCCATACACCAAAAACGAAGAGGAAATGTGAGCATGTGTTAAAAATGATCAATTTCAAAGAAGACACCACAAAAATTAACGAAAATGAGAACCTATGGGTTAACGCCTTGGAACGGTCAGAGGCAAAACAGTGCTAATCCAGGTTCTAGGCTGCACCAACATCACACGTCCCTAACAGGTTATCATAAGAACAAACAAGTACAAGTTGTCTTGGTGAAATAACTCCAACCCATCCGTCATCTCGACAATGTTGCATGCAAACGCACACAAATATATAGAACACAAGACGATATTAACATCGTCAAGCAAAAGGGCGGATTCATATCCATTTTGCAATTGATTATTTAATAATTATAAACCATGACTTCTTTTCAAAGGTACATGCAAAATTGTTGGGCACTAAAATCAGATCCATTTCATATAATAATACCATGAAATAAAAATAACAACAAGAAAACGAATCAAAATGTTCGTTTCTTTCTTTCATATCTTAAATTTGGGTGGTTATAAATCCATTTTCTAAAGTCTTTTCAGAAGTGTTTGCCCTACAAATTCCACAGGTAAATGCTTCTGACAATAGTGACTGAGATTCTTAATAATCATCATCAAGATTGTTTAAGGGATTAATTATATCAACTTCATGATTAAAAAACCTTTCACTGCCATAAGGACGGCATATGCCGTCCCTGTTATTTTCGGCGTATTTGCCATATGGACGGCTTTTGCAGTTTCTACCGTTTATAATAATAATAATAATAATAATAATAATAATAATAATAATAATAATAATAATCTCTTTATTTTAAGAAGGTAACTCATTAAGACAAAATCTATGACAACAAAATTAATACAAACAAATACAATATTTGCAAGTATAAAAGTTAGTCAAATGAAGAAATTGCTTATTTTCAATGAGGCCTTCTAAAATGGATAAACGAAAAACATATATTACAACATATAAAACATCAATACTTAAAGACAGACACAATTAATTACATACACTATTCATGCTATAGGCAAATTTCGATTACAAATATGCATCGTGTAAAATTATGCGAAAAACTATATACAAATACAAAAGTAATAACAATTTAAAGAGGTTGTATTTCAAACAAGTAAGTTTTTAAATGTTTTTTGAATAAATATATGGAAAAGACAGATCTAATTTCATAAGGGATATCATTCCATACGCTCATACCTGTATAGCTGAAACATTTTTTAATTAAGTTTGTTTTACCTTTTAAGTGTTCAATATCAGTTCTTGAAGAAGATCGCAAGTTATACCGAGGGTTATTAGATACTTTTACAAGGTTAGTGATGTATTTTGGAACCAAATTATGTATAGATTTGTAGACCAATAGTGCAGTGTGATATTTACATCTTGATTCAAAAGAAAGCCATTTTAGGATATGAAAAAGATCTTTCGTAGGTGTGCGAACAGGTTTTTTAAGAATTATTCTTGCTGCTCTTTTTTGAATTTTGTATATTCTATTTAAGTCGCGACGGTTACCGTTACTCCAAACAATACAACCATATTCAAAAGTAGATGCAATATATGCATTATAAAAGAGTTGTTTCATTTCCATTGTTAGAAAGGATGATATTCGTTTAAGTAAACATAATTTTGATGCAAGTTTCTTACAAGTTTGATTTATATGGGTATTCCAGTTAAGACAGTTGTCAATATAGACGCCTAGTAATTTTTGTGATTTTACATTTTGAAGCAATTTATTCCCAACAGATAATTTGAGTTCATGATTATTATTGATCCTTTGCTTCGAATCAATGATCATACATGTTGTTTTGATTGGGTTAATGATCATGTTATTTATTGAACACCATTTTTGCGTTTCGTTTAAACTTAACTGTAGTTTCATTTGTATTACTTCTTGTTTGCAATCAGATGCGTGTATAGTTGCGTCATCAGCATACATATCGACCCCTGATGTAATTTTTAGCGGTAAATCATTTACGGATAATAAAAATAAAAGGGGGCCTATGATTGAGCCCTGGGGTACACCAGAAATAATATGACGAGTTTGTGATCGTATTGCACCATTTTTAATTAACTGTTTTCTGTTTGAGAGGTATGATTTGAAAAAAGTTATAGCGTTATTTGAGAAGTGATATAATTTTAATTTATATAGAAGGATGTCATGGTCAACTAGATCAAAAGCTTTTTTAAAATCTAAAAATATTGTTCCAATCATTTTCCCTGAATCAATTTCCTTTAACCAAGAATCTATTATTTTCACCAAAGCAGTTTGGCAGGAGTGTTGTTTTCTAAACCCCGACTGATACTCATAAATTATATTCGTTTGTTGAAAAAATAAATATAACTGATTTGCAATATGCCTTTCAAAAATCTTGGATAAAGTTGGCAAGATAGAAATAGGTCTATAATTATTTGCATCTTCCTTACTTCCCCCTTTGTTTATAGGAATAACATTAGCAAGTTTTAGGTGATCTGGAAAAATACCTTGCATAATACTGCTGTTTATAATTGAAGTTATGGGTACAGATATATAATCTTTACATAATTTGATGATATATGGCCCTAATTAGTCCAAGCCTGTAGATTTATTAATATCTAGTTTTTCAATTATCTTACTTACTTCAAAGGGAGTTATAAGTTCAATGTTAAAACATCTGTGTTTCAGTTTTTCATTTAAATAGACATTAAGGTATTGAAAATTTTCTTTCTTAATTTCGTTTTTTGTTAAACATTTAGCAATACTTACGAAATGATCATTTAGTGCATTTAGAATGTTTTCATTCCCAGTTATGATGTCATCATCTATACGCAACATAGACGGTAAGTAGTGGCGGGAATAAGACGAATCGCCATTATTTAAACAACAATTTATATTATCCCAAAGGAATTTAGGATCTTTGCGATCTTGAACGGCTTTGTTGATGTATGATTTTTTGTTTACTTTAATGAACGAGTTACATTTATTTCGCCAGATGTTGTAGTTTGTCCAGTCTTTGCAACTTTTGTACCTATCACGCTTTTTTCTGGCTTGCTTAATTTCATCGTTATACCATCCAGGTTGGCGCAATCGCTTTACACGTTTTGATTTAAGTGGTGCATGTTTTGACAAAACATTATTTAAGATATCATACAAACAATTTAAAGAGGCATTTGGGTCAATAAAATATTCTATATTTCCTAAATTGGATAGATTAAGGTCTGCGAGGAAGTCGGACTCGTTAAATTTTGTAAACGATCGGTAAGTTATAGTTTTATGTTTTTCTACATTTTTAATCTCATTTTTATATATCATTGTGAATAAGACTGGAAAGTGATCACTTAAACCAACCTGCGGTACTAAAACCTCAGGTATAAGATCGGGAGACGTAGCATAAATATGATCAATAATAGTTGAAGAAGATTTAGTTACCCTAGTAGGGGTACTTATTAATTGAGATAGCCCGAAATCACAAATAAGTTGTTCCCATTTCTTGTTACTAAAAATATTTGGTGGCGTAAAATTAATGTTTAAATCGCCGAGTATAAATAATTCATGGCTAAATGATTCAGCTTTTGACAGCTGCCTTTCATAAATATCTATCCAGGTCTGAGGGGAATTAGGTGGTCTGTATACAAAATTAGTTAAGAATGGTTCACTATTAGGAAATTTGATTTCTAGCCATACACTTTCGAGATTTTCGTCTTCAATATCAAAGCGTCTGACATATGGTATAGTTTCATTGATATACACAAGAATTCCTCCACCAGATTTTAAGATTCTGTCTTTCCTTTCAAAGGTAAAACCGTTAATATGCAAATCCGAATTTAAGATATTTTCTGTTAAAAAAGTTTCACATAGGCCAAAAATATCGACAGAACTTACGTCATTAAGTAAAATTTTAACTTCATCTAACTTAGGCAATAAATGTTGCACGTTAAAACTACCAATGTGTATACCTTTTTATATATATACCAGCATGCAAAGCGGGGGTTTCTATGCTGACGTAGGCAGATCATTCAAATATTGATCAATAATGTTATTGCTTTCGTTTTCACATGTTAACATAGTAATTATTTGATATATCTATAAATAACCAGCCTCATTCTGACCTTGGTATTGGTATTTGTTTATTTGGTAAAAAATCTCTCGGCGCTGACGACGTCAATTCGGATTTTCGACGTTGGCAGCGAAAGGGTTAAGAGAAAGAAATCACCAAAGTTTATTTCGTATTCAAGAAGGAATGCACATTCATTGTCCAAAGGGAAAGTATACTGTTTGTTCACGGATGTATTAATTTTAACTGAAAATATTTGATAAAAGAGATGATTTTAATTTTAATATAGTAAATTTTCCGTTTTTAGACGGCGATGTTCCTCGTGCAACATCTTACGGGGTTTATATCTCACAGCTTGTTCGCTTTTCAAGAGCTTGCAACGATGTGAATGATTTCAATGAACGTAATCTTTGCATTACAGAATTTTTTTTAAAACAAGGTTATCGGTATCACAAATTAAGGAAAAACTTTTGCAAGTTTTATCGCCGATACCCAGATCTAATTCATAAATACAGGCGCAGTTTAAAATCACTATTGCAACAACAAGGTATTTCACAGCCAGTTTTTTTATGGAAATTCAATTTATAAACTTAAGAAGATAAAAGGCAATGTTAATTTCTCCCGGTTATTCGTAAAAACCATCTGTAAATTTAAAAAGAAAGGTTACCAACATGATATTTTACAGCGCTCTGCATGCCTGGTGATTAACCCATCTACAGTTGATCATTATGCTTACCTCTTTGGTTGCGCGACGGTGGCAGGGGTTTAAGAGTTTATGAAGGTTTATGGGGAAATCTTTTCTTAAAAGAACCTAGAAGCTCGATTTGTTTCTTTTATCCCTGTCATCGTGTTCTTGCTGATTTTTGTCCAGGTGCTCTGGTCTCGGTAAGATCATTGAGTACCCGCCCTTTGGCTTTGCAATGCTATTAGCTTCTTATGTTTTATATGTTTGTGTGCTTTTGCATGCAACATTGTTGAGCTGATGGGTGGGTTGGAGTTATTTCACCAAGACAATTTATACTTGTTTTGTGATATGAGAACCTGTTGGGGCAAGTGTGAGGTTGGTGCACCCTAGAACCTGGTTTAAACCCCCCAGTGGCAATTTGTTTTGCCACTGACCGTTCCAAGGCGGCAACCCCTCTGGTTCTCACTTTCGTTATTTGTTTGTGGCGTCCATTTTGAAACCGATTATTGTAATGCCATGCTCTCTTTTCCTCTCTACTTTTTGGCTGTGTGGGGAGGCTGTGTGTGCTGGATGTGGAAATTCCTGATATGCATATTTGATTTTTGAATATCTGAACCCAAATTAAAATTGTTTATATTTTGTCAGAACAAGTCAAGGGTATAATTATTATAAAAAGCGAAAAAAGAATAATTAACAAAAATATTTTTATACATTAATTTTTTGCCGATGAAGCATGTAACCAATTTTCTGGATGATAGGAACTATATATGAATGGGATGCGCTACCATTCTATTTAAAGCATCTTAATTGGAGAAAATAAAAATTTGTCCGTCGTTTCGAAAAACTTTTCGCAATACTTATTCATTGCTCCTTGATGGCTGTAAGGCTGAATCTTAAGAAATCACTTGCAGATCAACTAGAGTTGGATATCACATAGCTTTATATAATTTTCGTACACGTTCGGTAACAAAACATCAGAGGTAATTTGTTGTTTAATATGTGTATTTATTATGTGAAGTAACAGTATATTTCTCAGACAAAAAGGTCTGGCCCCAAAGTTATAAAACTGAGACTGGAAACCAGTCTCAAATCGCAAGCATCTGATTGGCTGAAATGGCGAGAAGCCTTGTCTGCGGATTTCAATATAAAGTTATTATAAAATGTATGGGTTCCTATTTTATAACGACACTTGTTAAAATGAAATCGAATTAGTTATAATGGTTTGCTTTTCTACAAGCAGATGTGCAAGTTGATAACATTACGGTTTGATAAATTTCTGTATCATGTCATAGAGTAATAATGATGTGAAATCCAAATGCAGTATAAATGCTATATAAAGTAATACCGCGGCAGAACTCTTAATAAATTAATCTGTACAAACACTTTAAACTTACATGATGTTGTA
Source organism: Corbicula japonica (assembly GCA_038501625.1). Taxonomy (NCBI): domain Eukaryota; kingdom Metazoa; phylum Mollusca; class Bivalvia; order Venerida; family Cyrenidae; genus Corbicula; species Corbicula japonica. Next base: position 689,633 of record JAZAYU010000051.1, read on the forward strand.
AAATCACGAGTATTTGATTACATCAACCCATGATTTACTATAATTGTTATCAGTGCCCCAATGCTTACTCGTATTCCATGTAGTTAGAACTCCGTTGAATTCAGAGCTCTGTGAACACTGGATGTTGCTTCATCTATTTTTATGTGAACTCAACAACGTTAACTTTATCAATATAAATCACATACAAATTGCATAGCTGTGATTTACAGTTAAATTTCTAAACGACAATGATTGCTTTAAAAAGCTCTATTATTTATTATCGGAATTAATCATGTAAAAATTTTAAAATGTCATTTTTATAAACTCAGAAATGGGGTGATGTATAATTTTAACAAGATATAATGAGAAAGTAATAAAAGAAGTTTCTATACATGTTAAACATACAAACTATGATTTTTTTGTTTAAACTGTCATTTGTAGTTTAATTTGACACAACTATATTGATTTGACTGTGAATCTACAGGTTGTTTTTCATAGATGACGACGCTGTCCGAGGATTATATTTTAGTCGTTTCCGTTTCAAGATTCGATGATATGATCATGCATTCGCATTCTAGTAGTAAGAATCACACACAAGTGGTAAGGCTTCTTCGTAAAGATCACAGTCCAATGAAGTGTATAGATTCACCGTTCGGATGAGTTCTTGTAGGACATCCTTCGTTGTCACACAACTAATCAAAATTGCCAACGTCGTACGTTCAATCAGATGTGCGTGTAAGGGTTTATACGAAAACTTTCCATCCTTTTCGCGATGTGCAGATTTCTAAATGTGAAAATAAATAAGAATACATAGTCACTCGTAATACAATGTTCATTGCCTTTTTCTGAACTATTTTGATCCCTTACGCCCACGTCCTTTGTCTGAATCTTTGGAGCCCCTTCGCCCATGTCCTTTGCCAGGATGAGAGTCATTAGAACCCCTTCGTCCATGACCTTTTCCAGGCTTATCACCAGAGCACTTTAAAGCCTTATTCATGGCACTGTGACATGAACCCATTTTAAGTAATATTTTAGTCCTGCTATTAGCTTTTAATTCCTTCTAGTTTTCTTATCGACCAACTCTGATCACTACCAGACTGCAGTGTCGCTATTTAACTCAACTGTATTCAAGTATATATTGTAAGTTTTGAATGCATTCGAGCCAGACAGTGAATCCTTATAAGCGTATGAAAGGGAATGTTGAATGCGCGATGGGCGTCAATGTGAAGTATGTTTGTATTGATTGTCTCTTAGGTGACGAAATACCCGGGTAGATGCCAGTTACATTAGCCTATTTCATTGATGATTTAATTAAAGGGGAACTGCGTCTGTGTGCGGACCGAAATAGGTCATTTCGACGTTAGATAAAACAAGAAACTGAATTATTGAAATTAGTTAACGAATGTCAAGAATGAATCTGCCGGAGCTAGACCCCGTCATGTTCAGAACTTGTGTGAACCTTCAAGCCAGTATTTTACTTTTGATAAAACAACAACAGACAATGTCCTACGAATTACCGGCATTTCTGAAGTAGTCCAAATATTCAAGTTATATGCAGTTTATTTTTTTTTTAATTTAAAAGATGCTGCTGCTGATAATAATAATAATAATAATAATAATAATAATAATAATAATAATAATAATAATAATAATAATAATATATTATTATTATTATTATTATTATTATTATTATTATTTAATTAAAGAACTGATTTGAAAAATTGAATATACCATGAGGCTCTAAGTATCAACAAAGACTATATATTGGTTACTTATTTAATGCTTAATCATTCGTTTTCAAAATGTTTAAAAACAACAAAATCAATAATAAAACAACAACCTGGAATTTTTTATAGTATATCTAATTAACTCGTTTTGATACTCCTTTAATTTATCTTTATCAATAAACAATATGAAAAGCATCTCGCAGATCGATACAAATCATTGAAAACTACCCGCGATTGATAGGCACTTGCTTTATTTACTTTTTTTCAATCTCAATGAACCATATAAAATCCTTATAAACGTTTTATGGCCTGCATTTCTTTACGCCCAGAGAAATTTATTATTGGCAAATGTTTGAGTGTGAGTTTCATGACAAAGCACATATGTGTGATTTATGAATAAATTATACATGTTTCTACCCTTGGTAACAAACAAATATCTCGTTCGCAACTTTCTCAGAGTATCCATTATGAAGGTTATTCAAAGACCATAAAGACATGATTCTTACTTGTGGTATACGTTTCGCTTCTCGCTTGTTTCAACCCTAAACGGATGATAAATGAAACACTCGTTTCATCCAAATGATCTGGTCCTTATAAAACTGAGCATGGAGACCAGTCTCATATGTCAAGCATCTGATTAGCTAAAATGGCGACCAGCCGCCATTTCAGCCAATCAGATCCTTGAGATTTGAGACTGGTTTCCATACTCAGTTTTATAATCTTGGGGCCTGGTATTCTACGTTTCGCGTCTCGCATGTATCAACCCATATGGATAATAAATCGAACGCTCGTTACATCTAAAACGATCAAGTACAACATTTATCTGACTGAACGTCAAGCTTTGATTTTAACATCATAGCTTGTTAACTTCCTAGGAATTGCATGGCTAGGCGCTGTCGCCGTGAAGGTAAGGGTTATAGGGTTATTCAATCAATCAATCAATCTTTTTTTTTCTTGGGGGGGGGGGGGGGTTGGTTCCCGACGGTAGCGTTGTCGGAATTGCATGGCTAAGCGCTGTCGCCGTGACGGTACGGGGTAGAAGCAATATCATTTGTGACTGCTTGGGGAAACGTGCTAAGTTGAAATATAGTTATTTTGATGAGTCTTAAATATTCTATGAATTCGCGACTTATGAAGCAATATTCGTGCTATGTAGAAAGTGAAAGCTTTGGATGTGAAATATATACCCCTCCCTGAAAGTTTTAGCGGATAACCCTGCCTATGACGGTGACAATAGAACCTTATTAAAACTTGAGTTTCAAAATTTAATGATTATGATATAATTTCATTGTGTTATGTATTTCTAATAAACTGTAGAAGTTTCAACTTAATATCTGCACTAAAACTCGATTTATAAAGGTTCAAAGAGGCCCGCCCATATATTAAAAAAACCTCATTTTTTCCGATATATTTTTGTAAAAGTGCTTATTTTTAGACATGTTTTTCAATTTTTATATATTCAAATCAACTATTTATAACAGAAGAAACGTGTTGAGTCTGATTTTCAACACAAATACGTACTAATACTATCTGTTGTATAAAGATGGGATCCCAAAGGCAACCCAATTGTGTAAAAGTGAAAAACGAATAGGATCCGGTGCCTAAAATTAAGATTTTTTCTATTCAAACACAAGATTATTGTCAAATAGTACTTTAAAACGTAAAACCTAATCAAACTTAGCCGATTTCATGCACCGAAAACAAGTTTTGTCGACTTCGACATTTTCGAGGTTTTGAATCTTATAGGTTGAACCAAAGTAAATCCAATTCCCATAGACCTCAATGTTAAAGTCTCAATATTCAATGTACATTTAACATGATTTTTGTCATCTTAATTTCTAGAAAACCATATATTGCCGTGAAGATCTACATTTCATCTATTCAAAAACACACAGGAATAGGTGGTTAACTTACTTGTAAGAAAATTACTGATCTCTAACCGGACAGACCCTATTTTAAACGCGGTATCGCAAATACGGTGCCAAAAATATACACCCGCTGATCTGGAACTAGTTCGCCTGTACAAAACGAGATATAGGCATGAAATTGCTTTCATTTAATTTCCTGATATGTTATTTCTACAAACAAGCCACAAACAGGCCGATTTCTAACTGTTAAGAGGCCTCCAGATGATGAGAAAAAAATATCATATATTAAAACGGACTTTATTCGAATGGACCACGGAGGGATACAGCGTGATTTGGTGTAATTCAACCTTCAAAGCGGTATTTTCGTATTCATAGAAGAGCGGCGTATGGTTCCAAGAAGAAAGAATTGGTTTGCGTTTTTTTATTTACCAATAAACAACGACCAAAAAGAACCGAAATCCAATTCATGCTTGAAAGTAATTATATGTTTCTTATTTAATAATTTCAAACCATTAGCAAATCCGAAAAAGCATGATTACCGACATCATTTTACAGCATTTTAACTATCTCATCGATTGCCGATTGCTTTTTCATGCCTCTTTGGTTGCACGCCGTTGGCAAGGTTTTCAAGTTAATGACGGCTTTTAGGGACATAATAAAACAATACGTAGTGGACAGATTTTCTTCCTGACAGCTTGCGTAAAATGTTTCGGAAAGGTCATTATGAACTTGCCTGGTTAAGGGTAAACCCGTTTTTTATCTGTTGGTAGCCGTTATTTAAGAGTTTATAAAGGTTTATAGGAAAATCTTGTAAAAGAACTTTGAAGCTCGATCTGTTTCTTTTATCCCTGTCATCGTATTCTTGCTGAATTGTTCAGGGCCAAAGATCATAAAACTAAGATTGAAGACGTCTCGAATCTCAAGCATCTGATTGGCTGAAATGGTGACCAGTGATATTTGAGATTGGTCTCCAGATTAAGTTTTATGATCTTGGACACAGAATCTCTAATTTCTCTATATTCGGTAAGGTCATTGAGAACCCGACCCTTTGCTTTACAATACTATTAGCTTCTTACATGTATGTTTTTTTATATGTGTGTGCTTTTGCATACAACATTGTCGAGTTGATGGGCTGGTCGGAGTTATTTCACCAAACAACTTGTACTTGTTTGTTTATATGAGAACCTGAGGTTGGTGCACCATAGAACCTGGTTTAAACCCCCAGTGGCAAACGATTTTGCAACTGACCGTTCCGAGGCGATAACCCTAATATTCCTTTATTGTTCTTGGTGTCTTGTTGGAAATTGATATGCTTATAAACCATGCTCTCTTTTCCTCTCTACCTTTTGGCTTCGTGGAAAGACTGTGTTTTCTGTGTTTGCCTTTGTTGAGATACGATATTTTATGTCTCTGACTGCCTCTCCATATTCTTGTTATTTTAACATTTGAAAATTTTGATCATGTTTAAGGAAGACTAACTTATTTATTTGCTGGTGATCGAATGTTATTAACGTAAAACCACATTGACGGTTCATTTAACATCGTTAACTACTCACTATGTTTGTGATGGATCAAAACTTGTAAATATATTGATTAGCTCTTTATTGGAACCAAGGCGACGTAAACAGTAATTAGCATGACCAGTATTGTTAATGATCATACTAATTCAATATTCAATATTTAATTATGTTCAATGTCGTTCAAAGTTGCGTTTTCCGTTACGTGTATTTTGATTCTTAAAACCTACGCACACTGCCTCTTCGTGTTTTATTTGTGATCCTTCACAGAGTATAAACAACAATAATTAAATGTTAGCGATCTGCTATGAGAACCGAAACGACCATTCTAACGATAGTATCTTTCCGATGTTTGGGGGATAATCGAATATCTGTTTACGTGGATTGCTTCTTCGAACTTAGTTGATGAGACCAACATGTTATATCAAGAACAGAACACATGCATTGTGAGATTGATACATTCAAGAACAAGGTTTAAATCCCCAAATAGCCAATCAAGTGTTTGCTTATTTTCTTTTATTGATTGCTCGAGGTCTGTCTGTTTGTCTGTCTGTCTGTTAATTAATCAATAGTGATATCAAGCCAGTCCGAGAAAAGATTGTTACCAAACAAACTAGACAGGCAACTTGAAACCTTTAAGTTGTATTGTATCCCTTTATCTTTCCCCAAAACAGTGATTCTGATCTGGGTGAAAAATTGAATTATTCAAACTGACCTATAGGTTATATTGAATGTCTTAACATTCAATGGCAATAGATTCATATGTTCTATCCATCAAGCCGGATTTACGATCGTGAGGGTTATATCAACTTTTTGACACTGGCCTGCTGGAACAGAATTAAAAAACCTTACTATGTCCAAGACCAATGGGACCTTAAAATGACAAGATTACATGACATAACATTAAATGTAACTAAAACAAATAAGTAATAATATACAGTGATATCAATAGAAAGATTCGCTTGATTATTTAAGTTTATTGCTGTTTCTTTATAATAAATTACTATCGTACTGTATGAAACTATACAGCTGCCTTCTTATGAGTGTATTTGATGTGCGCACAACAGTTAACAGTGCGTTCTGCCCAGAGGTATAAATCACTATCGTACTGTATGGAACGCCATTTCTGCCATAGTTGCCTTCTTATGAGTATAGTTGATGTGCGCATTCCATTTATCAGTATCTTATGACAGGCGGTATAAATCACTTACTGTACGGAACGTCATTGCTGTCAGCTGCCTTCTTACAATTGTAGAAGATGTACGCTCACCTTAACGTTATGTTCATTTGGCATTATGCGCAGAACTAACAGCATTGCTTGCACTATTAATATCATTCCTTGCAGAAGTTACAACATTATGTGCAGTAGTTACACTAATATGTGCTGTAGTTACATATTTTTTGCAGTTGTTACCATATAATGTGCAGTAGACACTTCATATCGTGGAGATGGTGCATCTTTATATGCCAAAGTTGCACTATTAGGTGCAGTAGAAACATCATCTCGTGGAGTAGTTACATCTTTATATGCCAAAGTTGCACTATTAGGTGCAGTAGAAACATCATCTCGTGGAGTAGTTACATCTTTATATGCCAAAGTTGCACTATTAGGTGCAGTAGAAACATCATCTCGTGGAGTAGTTACATCTTTATATGCCAAAGTTGCACTATTAGGTGCAGTAGAAACATCATCTCGTGGAGTAGTTACATCTTTATATGCCAAAGTTGCACTATTAGGTGCAGTAGAAACATCATCTCGTGGAGTAGTTACATCTTTATATGCCAAAGTTGCACTATTAGGTGCAGTAGAAACATCATCTCGTGGAGTAGTTACATCTTTATATGTCAAAGTTGCACTATTAGGTGCAGTAGAAACATCGTCTCGTGGAGTAGTTACATCTTTATATGTCAAAGTTGCACTATTAGGTGCAGTAGAAACATCATCTCGTGGAGTAGTTACATCTTTATATGCCAAAGTTGCACTATTAGGTGCAGTAGAAACATCGTCTCGTGGAGTAGTTACATCTTTATATGCCAAAGTTGCACTATTAGGTGCAGTAGAAACATCGTCTCGTGGAGTAGTTACATCTTTATATGTCAAAGTTGCACTATTAGGTTGAGTAGAAACCACAGGTGCTCGGCGCATGTGTCCACCCTCCCCCGTCCCATCACTACAACCCTCCCATATATATAAAGAAACAACCTACTATCATAATACCTATTAAACGGTGATTGTCGACAAATATAATTGTCTTTTTATGGCCATCAATATTTAGTGTAATCAACATTGGATTAATGTTATTTCTTATACGGCTTCATGTACATTGATACATGTACTTTTAGGTCAGATCGTGTCCGAGGTAGTGTAAAACGAAGTTTGTCTTTTCGCTGTCGAGAAATAATGTGTATTTGGAAAAGATTGTTGATGTTTTCTTGAAGATAAGTCATTATATGATTGTTTTGAAGCTGATTTCTGCATGTCTTTCCGATTGGATTTGCAAAATTTGTGTTTTAATAGGGCCAATAGCAGTTTGTTTACATTCCAGTTACAGACCTTTAATAGGTATTATGATAGTGGTCATGAATGATAGGTTGTTTCTTTATATATATGGGAGGGTTGTAGTGATGGGATGGGGGGAGGGTGGACACATGCGCCGAGCACCTGCGGTAGAAACATCATCTCGAGGAGATGGTATAGTCCGATTTTACGCGTTGAGCCGTGAATGTACTTTTGTATTTATAGATTTTTTGGAATATTCCACAAAATAGGGATGTTAGATATTCCCATCAGTGCTCTTTATGTTGAAATTGTACTACTCTCTAACATAAGGTTTCATGGCCGTGGCAGGAACGCTTCTGATTTCTGGTAATATAACATAAGGGTTCTGTGTTCGAATCCTATGAGTAGATTTCTTTTTTTTCTGTTTTAATGTCTTTTTGTACAATAAATTCATTTAGACAATGACAAAAATGACATTAAACCGTACAAATTTCGAGTAAGCTTTCATCAAGCGAGTTGATAAAATGTCGCGATCGATGCTTACTCAAAACACAGTTTTTGGGCGATGCAAAACATTTTACAAAGTGGTTTTGAATTATGTAAATTATAAAAGAAAGGGAATGTAACAACAAATATTTCCAGAACGCCATGATTCACAATTGTCAACGCTCCTTTGGTACGGAGGTGTATGGGGTCAGGGCAAGCTGCTCAACATAAACATATTATTAAAAATGGAATGAACATAAACAAAATTAAAAAGGGGTTGCAAAATATAAAGATAAAACAGCTTAATACTTTAAAAAAAATCATATGAATTAAATTAAAATTATGAAAAGGAAATAAAAGACAAAAATAAAAAGGTTACTTTTGTTGGATTCGAACATACAATGTTTTGGATCGTAGCCGGAAATTATACCCACTGAGCTATTGCATCGTGACTAAATATCTACTGCTTTGAACAGTTTTTAATGTCACATAAGTTAGGTAATTTAACGGTAACTCTGTAAAATGACGCGCTTTACCTATTTAGTGCTATAACAGTGGACTTGTCCGAAATGTCACAGCTCACGGGTCAAAATCGAACTATACATCTGTATATGCATGAGTAAACCTATTAACTGCAGTAAAACCACCATTCCATGCAGTAGTTTCAATAGTGCAACAGTTACAGTATACGCACAGTAGAAACATTATCACGTGCTGTAGGTACATCTTTATTTGCAGTAGCGGACGAAAGTTAACAAAACGTCAAAAAGATTGCACTTAACTCAAAGCTTATATAACTGGAAGTAATGATGTAATTACTGCATGTTATCCTTTAGTTCTTCGCATGATTATAATTGTATCGAAAGTAAACAGTGAAATCTGCATATCAGTAATTGCCACACATAGAAAACACAGCCTCCCACGGAGCTAATAGCGTTGCACTACACAGGTTTGTGAACCATAGAACCTGGTTTAAAACCCATCGCAAAATTCTTGCCGCTTACCGTGTCATCGGATTTTGATATTTGTCTTGTAAAAATACAGTGTATATCAAATTATATGATTAATATGCTCTCTCTTCCTTCCTTCGTTTTGGCTGTGTGTTGAGGCTGTGCTCTCTGAAAGTTAACCCTTTCACATTTTGCATGACATAAACTAAATAAACGTTGCGAAACCATACAGTTTCTCAATTTCAATAAAACTCGATGTATGATAAATAAAATAAACCTCAAGTTTTAGGACTGTTGTATTTAAAGTATATATTTGAACGTGTGGGCGTGATGTAAGTTCTTCATTCATTACCACTTGAGCGGCAAGAACTAAACCAATCCTTCAGCGATGAGAACTCGATGGTATCTCAGTTCTATAGTTCTTGATGTGCACCATCGTCTATTTAGACAATAATTTCTTTTAGGATTGCCTGCCTCTCATCGTTTATTACTTGGTTTGTGTAATCACGATGCAGTCAGTTTTCTGGACGAATTATGGGTCATAATATATTATTACTATGTAACTATTACTTGATGATATTTACTATAGTACAACTAGTCCGGCCGAAGGGGAATTTTGGCCCGGCTTTAAATAGAGGTTTATAGCGAATGTTGAGTACCATGTGACCCGGCTTTATATATAGATCGTTGAGTACTGAACGGGAACCATGTTGTATGTACAACAGACTATACCGTACTGTGTCTGTCTCTCGCATAGTAGGCTAGGCGCTGCCGCTGCATTTGTTCCTGAACATTTCAAAAAGAAAATTTAAAAAAAATCTGGCCGATTTTTTCTAATTGGACTTAGAATGTGAAAAATCGACGAAAACTCGAAATTTTCAAACACCCAATTTTTGTTATTAATTTAACAATTGTAAAGAAATTTATCATTTTTTCCTATCAGCATAAAAGAAATCACTAATATGATCATTCTGTAGATCAAATAGGAAAAAATATGTCTATTTTACGGCCATTGACAGACCGTCAAAAACGTGCGTAGATACGTCATGTACAGTGATAGGATTTATAACTCTCAAAACCAATGTCCATTTCTTATCAGAAATATCATGAACTTTCATTTGATACCAAATTCCATTATTTTCTAGACAATTTTTTAAAGGTACATTCCACCTTAAACGTCGTTAAACAGCTGCTAAGCCCATGCAGTTAAACAACCGACATGACAGTTATTGTATGGCCGTCTGATGGTAGAAGGCTAATATCCAAATGAAACAAACAGCGGTTTTGAAGCCGGTCTAACAATGCTGCAGATTATCATCGAATTTGGTAATTTTTTTGCAATTAAATGTATCTAGAGCACACATCATAAATCGGACTTTTTTTAAATAAATGATTCAAATGGCTATGGGGCCGTCACACCATGACGTTCTGGCCAGCGTGCTACGAAGTTTGAGGAAACGTTGTAAGTCCTCCATGGTTGCTGGGATAGCGCTAGAAGTGCGTTGTGTGAACGCTAGTGAACGTCGGTGAACAAGTCGTTTGCTTTGCTGTGAACGACTCATTGGCGACTTGTCAACGACCGCTGAACGGTCCCCTAACGCACGCAGCGTGTGACTAAAGTGAAACGAACGTCCTTATAGGCGTCCATTGAGCGTCATTCGAGCGTTACCCGAACGTCAATGCCAAAGCAAATGGCACGTGAGAACATGCTAATGGTTTTAGCGGTTTCTCACTTGGTCGCTGTTGCACGCTTCTAGAACGTTAGACACACGCTAGTGGTGCGTTAGACAAAACGTTGATAACACGCCTGATCTGTCATCCTCATTCTAGAACGCTTAAAAATTGAACGATTGAAACGTTCAGAGAACGTTGACCAGAACGTCATAGTGTGACGGCCCCTTTGCACCAGAAAAGAAATGGTTATATGAGTTATAGAAACTTGTTGCTGTATTTGTTCGAAATCCATTAGTATTCAAAAATTAAACATTTGGGAAATATATTATACATACGCAAAACATCTGAGCCATCGTTTTGGATTGATCATCCTGTCCGCAACGTCAAACTGCAGCGGCAAGAGATGGTCACACTTGGCTGCCGATATCTCTATGTAGACTGACAAATATTATGTCTCAACAACAGATAAGTACTTTAAATAGTTGTATTTTAACCTGCTTCAAATTCATGCGGCAACCGCACGATACGGTGATTAAAAAGTCGATCGGCGCTTTAGAAAATTGTTTATTTATATTTGCTATAGACTTTTGTCAATATTCAAGTCAACATTTATATCACTCTTCTGCACTTTGTGAATATAGAAATAAAAAAGTAATTGACGTAAATGGTAGATCCGAGAATAAAAGAATATTGAGTGGCACTTCTTCCTATAGAGGATTTGGTATGATACAGGTCTCAAATCAATATCTAATATTTAAATATGCATACTGAGATTAACATGTTCATGAATAGAAACAAATATCTTTTTAGCAGAATATAAGCCTCCTCAATACAAATTTATTAAACCAAATATCAGGCAGATCAATAGAGATCGGTGAGATTGTATACCCTCTGCTACCCGTTTTCATCTAGACATTCAGGTTCAAATGAATCAGTTATTGTACAAGATAATTTCAATACACTTTTATTCAAGCCTCAGCTCCCCTGACATGCTAATAGGCTCTCAATTTGAACGTTACATAATAAAAAATATTGATAATAACACCAAACAAACCATGCACCGTTGTTTAGTAAAAAACTGAATTGTAAGATATACCACATTTTTTCTTGAATAGCCGAATGTTAATGGAACTATTCGCGATTTTATTGGTATGATTATCACTGATCATAATCGACCACAGTACGCACCGAAACTTACTTTCACTTAATGATATATTGCTTTTTCAACAGTTATTCGCAAATATTATTCTAAACATAAACATATACCATAGTTACAACATAAATCGTGTAGTACAATATGGCGGCTGTAAGCACTTAGTCTCCGCTTGGATTTTTTTTATCTGATAAAAATCATCTACTGTAAACCTCAACGCTATCAGAATCTGACGACGAATAACTAAATCGTGCTTTTATCACTAACCCTTTGAACCTATCAGATTGTCGCCTACAATATCGCAAAAGTGAAAGTAATCAACGTGTTTTAAACCATGGAAAGTGTTGACAAACTTCGTTAGACATATTTTAATGAAGATATATGTGTTTATGTAGTATTGCATTCATTTCTACTGTAATGACATCAGGATGGGTTATCAAACTGTACATTACCATGCATTTTGTAAACAAGTCGGCCATTTTGGATGTAAATGGGTATTTTTTTTACTTTTTCTCATTTTATTAACAACTCTTGAAATAGAGATTTAGCTACATTTCCGAATCTTTTGGTACCAAGATTGAGTATTAACACAAGTTACCTTGGACACGGAAATTGAATCGACGAGAAATGAGCAATAATTCTCACGGTAAAGTGACATGTATTTTGTATGTTTTTCGCCAAGAAAGTTAGTTTTGTCTGTAATCCCATCCAACATTGAATTCCATTTTAAATCTCACGTCCCTAGACAAACTTTTTTGTCATAGCAAAGTCTATATCACAGCAAAATGGTAAAGTGCAGTGATGAAAAATAAATAAAACGCTTGAAAACCTGGTTTCGTTGCAGGCCAGCGTCTCTGGTAACACATAGTTTTCTTGCAGAAATATAAAAAGCAAAAACGAAGATGCATTGGGTCGATACAGCAGAAAGATCACTGTTTCGAGGAAAATCAACAACAACTTTTCTATCAAAAATTCCAAAAGGAAATTTCAAACAACTTCATTGAAATCCCCATACAAGTCGCCGTTTTACAAAGAAATTTTTTTCAGTGGCCAGTGACAGTTGTACAAACCCTAGTCCAGAGGAGCGGATCAAAACAATACATGTTTAAAGCCGGATTCTAATATTGAGGAGTCTCCCAAATGTTACATTTTATTTCTTTAATTGATCATGTGTCGGTTATGTGTTTATATGGTCATATTAGTCAATGAAATGCGACGGCGATGTTTTATGTTTAGCTAGGGGAAAAAGTTGACTGCACATTATCATTTATTTTTTAATCACTGCACTTTACCATAAGGAAGATTCGATCACTTTGCTGCGAAATAGTGTTTTGTTTATCAAAAAGTTATATGATTTATATGTTTGTGTGCTTTTGCATGCAACATTGTCACGTTGATGGGTGGGTTGGAGTTATTTCATTTAGACAACATGTACTTGTGTTTTTCATATGAGAACCTGGTGCAGCAGTTGTGAGGTTTGTGCATCCTAGAACCTGGTTTGAATCCCCAGTGGCAAATTGTTTTGTCACTGACCGTTGCAAGGCGGTAACCCCTCGGGTTCCCACTTTCGTTAATTGTTTGTGGTGTCTAGTTTGAAACTGATCAATTTATAATCATGTTTTCTTCTCTTCTCTACTTTATGGGGAGGCAGTGTCTACTGGATGTGGCCATTCCTGTTATGCTTATTTCACTTTGTTTAAATAATCCAACTGTAATAAATCATAAGACCTTACAATATATCTATAAAATAATATCTCAACCTGATCACGAAAAGAAGTGATCAAATGTGGGAAATGTTGAGGTTTATATTAAATTGCTTGTTAAAACTTAATTGTTTTCATCAACAAGCCTGTTGAATAAATTATAAAATGAGATTTACAGATTCGGTATTTTCTTCTTTTCAGAGCAAATGGTATCCATCAAAAGACACACACAAAATAATTTGAAATAACTTTTAGTTTTGGATTTTATATTTATATAACATGGGTATATATTTGACAACACACACAGTTTTATTAAAATCATCATAAAGGTCAAACGATTTGATTTTTATCGTTTTAAGGAGTAAACAATGGGCGCAACTATTTATAAAAGAGAGAAATATTTTATAAGGTTTCTTAGAAATTTCACATTGATATACTGCGTATGTAGTAAAGGGATTATATGATATACATGTACTCATTAAATCTGTAAAAAAGTGTCTGGTTTAAATGGGAGAAAAATCTTCTCTTCTTAGATGAAATTCCGCTTTTATCATTTTGTTGGAATGCATGGGTATTTTGATCTGAAAACTTAAAATAAAATGCTTTCATCTTTCAAAATCAAGTATGATTTACAGCTTTTTCAATAACTGATCACCTTGATAAGTCTTGTGGCAGGTTTCATTGGCTTATAAATGTCTAAAACGATTCGATTTAGAGGCTTATGTGAAAAAGAACAAAATTAAGTGCATACTTATCTATATTTATTATTTATCTTTTCACACATATTTCAGTATTATTTTAATTAGAATTCTGCACATAAATGGTTCCCTTCTTTTTCTGGTGTGCAAAAATGCTCTAGTTCTTTTTATAAATGAGAATATTTTCCAAAACTTGTATCTGTAGATTTTTTTTTGTAATCTTTTTTTTGACGACCACGTTACGTTCGCTGTTTACGATTGCCGATAAAATCCGGAAATTGTCTTTTAACTTAATCGAGAAGCGTTCAAATGTTTTTTTGTTTAATTTTTATTTTGCGTTCATTAGACTAAAATTGCAATCACAACGGAAGTCGTAACACTTGTGTGGCATGCGTACAATGTCAATTCAATTCATTGATTTCACGTCAATATTTTACATTATTCTCGAAATTCAAACGGAGCTCTCTGCTAGCTTGTTAATTCTTTTCTTAGCCTAGCCAAAAAGTGTTAAAAAGTTTAAGCGCGTTATACTTCAAGGGAGCCTACCTGTCACATCCCGCGGTTGTTAATTGCCACGATTTGCAGTTCATTAACTATTATTTATTTTGATTTGCCCAATTTGCATCTTGCTTTCTAATTTAATACAGACAGAATAAATTCGACTTATATTATCTTAAGATGAATTATTGACTTGTGTATGGGTTGTATAGGATGAGTGCATTTAAAAAATGCGCGTTTAGTACAAATGTGTCATTTTGTAAGTAAGTAGAGATTTTGTTATTATTTATTTGATAAAATCAAATATTTTGGCACGGAGATCCATTTATCTTTATAGCTTATCATTTTGTTGGAATTTCAGAAATAGTATTTTAAATTAAACGAAAGGTTTAAATGTTAAAATATTCTTATCGTGAAATGTTGGGTATGATTTATCTTTATGGTAAGTATGTGTGGTTTTTATCAAACCCGTGATTGACGTTTCACCGGCAGTAAAATATATTATTTTCAGTTTTAAACATTAAAACATGTTTACTCGGTTTAATTTACGGCAATTCACGACTTGTTTACGGCAATTCACGACTTGTTTACGGCGATTCACGACTTGTTTCCGGCAATTCACGACTTGTTGTTAATCGAAAACGCCGTTACTTGATAATTTTGCGAGACAAATTAATATTTTATCTAATAGACAGACGGGTTTTAAAAATAACTCATTATGAAGCTCTTCTTAATTTAATTTTAAATGATTTCTCGTGGTTGGGCAATAGGGCCGTGTCATTTTCCAGCTTGCGTTCCAGGACACAGCTTATACAACAATATCTCCAAAAAGGTGAAATATGCATATCAGGAATCGCCACATTCAGAAAAAACAGCCTCCCCACACAGTCAAGAAGAAATCGAGGGGGAGAGAGCATAATAATAAAATGATCAGTTTCAAAAAAGACACCACTAACAATTAACAAAAATGAGAACCGAGGGGTTACCGCCTTGGAACGGTCAGTGGCAAATCAAATTGCCACTGGGGGTTTAAACCAGGTTCTAGGGTGCACCAACCTCACACTTGCCCCAACAGGTTCTCATATCACAAAACAAGTACAAGTTGTCTTGGTGAAAAAACTCCAACCCACTTATCGGCTTAACAATGTTGCATGCAAAAGCACACAAACATATAAAACATAAGAAGTTAAGAGCATTGCAAAGCCGAAGGGGCGGGTTCTCAATGATCTTACCGAGACCAGAGCTCCTGGAGTAAAATCAGCAAGAACAAGATGACAGGGATAAAAGAAACAAACCGAGCTTCTAGGTTCTTTTAAGAAAAGATTTCCCCATTAACCTTCATAAACTCTTAAATCCCTGCCATCGTCGTGGCAAGTAACTGTGTTTCTGAAAATACTGCATGGAAGGTCCATGTTAACCGTCATATGCATACCATCGTTTGGGATGGATCGAAATTGTACTGTTTATTGGTGTAAATACTGACTTGCTCTCAACCTGGGCTTAGGCGAAGTGGGTAGTAATATGCATTTCCATTACTGTCCAAGAACAGGCTAAATCAAACCGAGCTCGCAATACTTTCATACTTTTCGTGTTCGGTTGCTTTAAAGTTCCCTTTTCATCTGTTTCAACTTCTGTTCATGAAAAGGTTCAATCAACCGCGGCTGCAATATTTTCGGTTGCCTTTTCATTTATTTCATATGAAACAGCAACAGTTTCAAGCATCGATCTTAGATAGCCTAGCTGCCTTTTAAGAAAATAATACAGCACTAAAAATACATGGCGACATCTTTATCAGGGGGTCAATTCTGTTAATATACATAAGCGCAGCGTAAATGATATTGCACGGCGACGATACCAATTGAGCTAACCAAAACAACCACAAAAAAGTTGATGGGAAAGCCATGATATACGTTATCATCACGGAAGGACATCGGTTACGTTTTATTTTACTGATAACAGTACTGACTTTATGTACGGAGAGACATTTTACGACCGCCACAATGCACAAATACTGCTACTGTGAATTTCAAATGATATTGCCTCTACCTGGGAGCTTCTACCGGTTCCATCATCTTTTTAATAACAAAGTCGAATAAAATTGTATAAATGTATAAGATATACTGAAACAATTTCATTGGACCATGGCTGATGTACGCCAGCAAGCAGGACAATTGCCTTTCAATATACAGGACCAAAATATCAATTGTGACATCAATCTGGGACTTCGACAATTCGAGAACAAACAAATAATTGATGAAGATATACAAATGTATACACTTCGTTTTTTTTATAAAATGCAAACGAAAAAATATCAGATTTTCCTTGCGATATCACGGCACTTTGGAATATTTAATAACGCAGTGGAAACGCGGTGGAAACGCGGTAAAGTGTGACAGGGACTTAACTGAAATAGGCCTACAATACAAAAGTTTGTCAATGAAATTAAATACTTTTATTTTTTCACTGGTGAAAATATCAAAATATACACTCAACAAAAGTTCTAATTGGTTATTCATTGTATATGTTTACAATGTATGCTAGTTTCGTTTCTTCCCTACGTCAAGAGAGGTTTTGGAATGAATTGTTTTGTATAGAAATCAATTATCTAATGTCTTTTAATCTTTATTGATTGTTTTCTTAAACAAATCCAATACCATTTACTTACAGCGCAGGGTCATAATTTGAACAGTCTTTAATTAAAAGGGAGGTAATTTTAAAATCGGATACTTTGAAAGGGGTTTATTTAAACAAAAGTGCTATTGATTAATAATGTTTTCTGTTTTTCCTACTAATGAGGGGTCCTATTAAAACAAAACAAGGAATTAAGAGCAAATTTCTGTGTGCTTGACCTTTTTATGCAAGAAATGCATTTTTAGCAAAATTAAGGACAATTCTTGCCAAACTGTTCCAAAGTCAATTATTGCAAGATTAAAGCTTAAGTTGAAGACTGATGTTGGCATATAATCATAAATAAAGAGTGAATTCAATGTCTTTCTAATAAAAAATTACGGACAAAAAGTGACCAATTAGAACTTTTGTTGAGTGTATATGATTTCTATGTATGCAGAGTTGTATTCCTATTTTCAAACTTACGATCACCCCTTGTATATATTATGTCTCAATTTGATAATGAGTAGATGATTACGATATTGGTAAGTTGATTAAATGATTGATTGATTGATCGATCGCTTGATTGATAATAATCCTTAAATTATAACAAAATTTAAACAAAATGTAGAGGCAATATAATTTGAAATTCACAGTAGCGCTATATGTGCAGTGTGGCAGCCGTAAAAAGTCTCCCCGTATATATTGTCAGAACTGTAATCAGTAACATAATCCGTTACCAATGTCGTGCAGTGATGATAACGTATATCAAGACTATCTGACCAACTTTTTCGGGGGTTGTCCCGGCTAGCTCAATCGGTTGTGTGGTCGGCATTGCAAGGCTGTGTGCTGTCGCCGTGACAGTGCGGGTTCGCTCCCAGGTAGAGGCAATATCATTTAAAACTATTTCAACATACCCTTTAATTTCAATCTTTTCGACAAGGACTTTTAATCCTTCAGCTTTGCCTCACTCTTGTAACAATTTCTTCTTCTACATAGTCACTTCACAGCATAAATTCCACGAATAATTTACCCTGCGAGTGCTCATTTATCAAGTTCATATTTATATATATATGTAACATGCAAAAATGTTGAATATTCCATAAATCAGATGTTTATCTTGAAAGCAGAACAAAACCTATTATTCAATGATTTAAAAGTTTCAATCATTGCGTTGATTACAAAAAATATACCGTTACATTACATATTGTCATAACAAATTTATTTCGTGAGAATTAAACGTTTGCACAGAAAAAACCATACGGTCTCGGGGATGGATACATTAAAACGTGTAGAAATAATATGCTTTGTGTATCAATTTGTTTAAATTTACTTAAATCTCAATATTTATTTTATAAAGGTTGCTTTAAAAAGAACCACGAAGCTCGATTTGTTTCTTTTATCCCTGTTATCGTGTTCTTGCTGATTTGACTCCAGGTGCTCTGGTCTCGGTAAGATTATTTGAAAAGCCCTTTGGCTTTGCAATGCTATTAGCTTCTTATGTTTGTGTGCTTTAGCATGCAACTTTGTTGAGCCGATGGGTGGGTTGGAGTTATTTTACCAAGACAACTTGCACTTGTTTGTTGAAACGAGAACATGTTGGGGCAAGTGTAAGGTTTGTGTACCATAGAACCTGGTTTAAATCCCCAGTGGCAAATTGTTTTGCCACTGACCGTTCCAAGGTGGTAACCCCTCAGATTCTTACTTTCGTTAATTGTTTGTGGCGACTATTTTGAAACTGATTATTGTATAACCATGCTCTCGCTCCTCGCTACCTTTTGCTGTGTGGGGAGGCTGTGTCTGCTGGATGAGGTCATTCCCGATTTTCCTGATACGCATATTTCACCTTTTCCTGATTGGCTGTTTCCTCTCATTCGAAAACAATATTTGTTTGCAAATAATCTGCTTCTGTCATTTAAATGAAACAAAATATAAAATCGACAACAATCCCGTGGTTCCAGATTACAATAAGGTTATGGCCAATTTTCAAGCATCTCGCGAACTTTGCGGCACAGGTAAAGTTTTAAAAAGCATAAATTAGAAGTTAATCAATTTCACCCAAGAATTAAACAGTATGGAAATTAAATAAATGGCGGGAAGAAATCGTGACAAAACAAAGATCCTAGAATTGCAAGAAAGGCTTAGCATCGCAAAAACGGCGAATCATTCATACTATTAAGGCAGTGTTATTTGCATGTCGAGACATGCCAAACCTTCTGCTTTTCTTCCATTCATCTACATGTATCTGGAACGAATCTTATGTATTCTTTACTTATTAATGAATCAAAGCTCTTTCAGTCCTTTGTGAAGCGATGCATCTAACAATAAATGCATTAACTGTTTCATCCAAAGGAAAGCAGGTTCAATGCTTTCATCCGTTACGGGAAACAGTAACATTCAAACAATCTATAGATTAACTGATTAACCGGAAAAGTTCGTGTTTTCTCGTTATTTTTTTGATTGATCTTAGATCTCTTATCTTGACATGCATAGAATATAGAAGTACAGAATGTTAATAAACAGCATTGTTTTGTAGGGCAGCATGTCAGCAGTTAAAGCTCGTTTTATTTTATTTTTTATGTTTTGTTTAAGTTGATGGTTTATGTAAGTACATGTTTCATTGAATATTTGCATATGATACGCCGTATGCCCATGCCCTCTGCAGAGAAAACACTTGACGAAATACGATAAAACGATAATTGCAACAATTAATGAAAATTCCGAGATATTTAAACTGTTATTTTTAAATTTTAAATTCATACTACTACATGTAGTACTTCTACAAATAATATTACTACTACAACTACTACTTCTTCTACTACTACTACTTCTACTACTTCTACTACTTCTTCTAATACTACCACTACTACTACTACTTCTACTTCTTCTTCTACTTCTTTTTCTACTACTACTAATACTACTACTACTACTACTACTACTACTACTACTACTACTACTGCTGCTACTACTACTACTACTACTACTACTACTACTACTACTACTACTACTACTACTACTACTACTACTACTACTACTACTTCTACTACTACTATTAAGTAAGTAAGTAAGTTAGTAAGTAAGTAAGTAAGTAAGTAAGTAAGTAAGTAAGTAAGTAAGTAAATTTTATTATAGTGACATTGTGTATAATATTTACACACTATAATAACAAATAATTACAACACCCGGCCACGTTGGGCCTTTAAGTCACTTCAGATGACTTTAAACATTGGAACAGAAACTAATACTGTATGACATTTTCAATTAGTACGCATGTACTATTACATCTTAAGTCACACAATAAAAAAACAAAATATGTACATATGGTATGTCTGAACGAGAGTTTGAAAAGAAATAAATACATATTACTTAAGTTGATTTTTAACGAGAGACTATTCGTAAAAAATAGATAATTGATTTAAATGTACAGTATAGATTTTCTTCTAATCATGCCGCTAACAATAAATTTTGACAAATGTATAAAATGGTTATTTAGTAAATAAACTAGTTTTTCTGAATCTGAAAGCGTTGGAAAATGCTCATTATTGGCAATTGCTCTGTGTATTAGATTGTCTCCGATGTCCTGATACATGGAAAACTTTAACAAGAAATGAGTTTCATCTTCTGCTTCACTATTACTATTGCAAAGTTGGCACAATCTATCATTTTGGTTAAGACCCACAAATCTTCCAGTTTCAACCCGAAGAGGTAGAATAATACCGCAACGAAATTGTCCTTAATTTTGATCTCTCAACCTGTGTAAGATTTGCGAGAAGATATTTTTCTGTATTGTATTCTGATTTAAATTTTATGTAAGTTCTCAACTTTGAGACTGTTTTTATATTATTGGACCAATCTTCTTTATATTTTGTAAATAATCTGTCTTCTACCTCTTTGAGATCAACAGTAGTTTTAGTGTCATAACAGGCCGAAAGATTTTCTTCACATAAAATTTGTTTTATTTCTGAGCACCAAGTATATCCATTAGATCTATAATCATATTCAAATATTTTTCTTGTCAATCTTGAGTTATTCATGTTTACTATTCTTTTCCATAATCTAATCATGTTTACCCAACGTCTGTGTTTTGTAATAATCCAACCCATATCCCCATTTAACGCTAAAATTGGTGTGAATTTCTGAACAACTAAAAATACCTTATCGCTCTGTTTTGAATCATATCAATGTGGTTGAAAGTTTTAAAACCCCAAACAGAAGAACAGTAGTCTAAAACTGGAACCACACATGAATAATACAGTTTACAATATGTTTTATACCCAACATTTTTATGATTTTGAATCTTTGAAATTACAGCCCTCAATGCTCTACCACCTGCCTGTGATAAGATTTCTGCGGTACAAGAAAAATCCAAATGTTCATGCAAATGAACTCCAAGATATCTATATACATCCGTATATTCTACAATTTGATTTCCAATTTTAAATGCATATGTACTACGTTGCTTTCCTCTATTTCTAAAATGAATTGATTGTGATTTAGTGTAGTTAACTTTTAACCGCCATTTTCTACACCATTCAAACAGAAAGTCTAACATTTTCTGCATATCTGTTTCATTTTCAGACAACAATAAAATATCATCTGCGTATAATAAACAGCAAACATGTGTACCATCAATAAATATACCTTTGTTAAGTGTATAAAGGCCTTCTACAAGATCGTTTATAAAAAAATGCAAAAAATTTCGGGGAACCGCTGTTCCTCTGCTTTACCCCTGACAAAGTCGGGAACCAGTCTGAGAGCATGCCATTGAGGCTGATGGCAGATGAACTATTACTACTACTACTACTACAATTAATAATAATAATAATAAATATATTTTATTTTACTAACTCGCTCACTAAATAAACAACCATGAACAACTAAACGACCAAATTCATAAAACACATATTTATAAGGTAAGTTAGTATTGCCATTATTATGCCAGTACATGTGATACTAAATAAATGAGACAACAACTTCAGATTTGTATAACCGAGATCAAATATCTTATCAATAATTAAATATGAGACTGGTAAATTTAATTATATGTATTGAATTGAAGAAATATGTTGAATTGGAGATATATGGCCACCAGACGAAATGGTTGGCCAAGTACCCTACTAGTGAGGCTATAGCTGAACCATGAAATTCCATCGGCCTGGATGCCGATCCCGGTATATAAAACTATCTTAGATAATACAAGACGACCTTATTTGGCTGCCCTAACAATTTCTTAGTTACTCGGGCTCCATGTCTCATTGACATGAAATGCTCACTGCGATACGAAACCCCTGTAATAGACCACACGGCCACTACGCAACACCTGTGATACGCAATACCTGCCACACGCAATACACAATACCTGCAGTACACAACACCTGAAATACACCTACACCACACGCCAATAAGCAACACCTACAATACGTATCACCTGCAATACAAATATACCATACGGGCCACACGGTCGATACGCAAAACCTGCAATACGCAATACCTGCAATACCTTTGGTATACGCAACACTAGCAGTCCGCAGTTCAATGCAATCCGCATCACTGCATGCATCAATAAGCAATACCGAAAAGACAGCCAAAAATTTAGGGGATACACGGTAGACGCCAAGTACCTATACTGTGCGAGCGAGACCGTGGCCCCTAAATTATATCTCCAAAATTTGAATTTTGAAAGCAGACATTTCCTTTATAAGACTCAGACTGTTGCACATCAGCGATTTTATGTAATATAGTATTTGCAAAGACCCAAATTATGGGTTGCCTCTCTCACCCTAGATTTCCGGAAGAACTTTTGTAGTGAGAGGGAAACATTATAACTGTTCAATGGCACGTTTCCTAAAGTCCCGACTCCGCTGTTTAATACCATACAAGGCGACGATTTCCTGCTCTGGTGTATCAAAGTTTGATTTATCGTAAAATTGTAAATGTCTATCCCGATTCTGTCGTTTTACCAGCTCCAAGTGTACCTGCACTCTATTGGATCACTTTACTGCCACATTGAGGTACGTTTTTCCAGTATTTCCTATTATGTGATTTGGCAGATTCACTGATTAAAACAGCGTGGAGAAATGTTTCTCTCAGCCCTTTTGTATGAATTACCCCTTACCTATTGAAATATTCAATTTACGTGTTCATTTTCTGCAAAAGTCCAGAGTGTTTCCGAGTTTTGTTCATGGTGCGTGTTCATGTCCTATCTTCCGCCGTCAAACGCCCTGTCACCGGCTGTGTGACTTGTTTCCGAGGGTACGGGTTTCTACTGTATCGGGACATCCGACTCGCCCAACGATAATTTTATTTTCACACCTCATCAACTTCTGCACACTATAGTGTACAATTCTGATCGACTTTAAATCTGAATAAGGTCTGACATCCCACCCCTCCCAATTTCCACCTCTCTTCCCTTACCCCAACCTGACCCCTCCCCACCACCCTCCAACCCTCCCGATCCTCCTCCCCCACCATCCTCGCTCGTCTCCACATTCTCTTCCCCCTTCCCACCATCTTCCTTCTCCCAACCCCATCCTTTTCCCCCTCCCCATCCGCTTCCCATTCCCCACCCTCTTCACCCATCCCACCCTCTTCCTTCTCCCTCCCCATCCCACCCTCTTCCTTCTCCCCTCCCCACCCCACCCTCATCCCCGAACAGGGAGAGGTTTCAAAACATGAGGAACAATATAAGGCACGACCACCTTAACACCCTTAACCTGTGGGCCTTCAGTAGTTCCTCTCACTGAAGTACCACAACCAAGTTACAATGCTATCTTATATCCAACTCTTGAGACATTTCAATTGGTTTGAATTCAATTATGTTATTTCTTCTTGGTAATCGACAGACAAAATTTCCAAATAAATTAATTAATGGGGAAAAAGTAGAAACGATATGATGATGATGATGTTAATTTACCTCAAGTGCTGCAGATTCTGTATTTTTCCGATTAAAGGGACATAATTGAAATAATACATGTAATTCATCTAGGCTATATTGGTTTAATAATGCTTACGAAGTAGGGACCCGCAATAGCTCAGTCGGTTAGACCGCAAATTAGCAAGCTAGCGGACCTGGGGGTCAATGGTTCGATTCCTATCAAAGATTATGAAATATTAATTAATAATATATTAAATAGTATGAAATTACTTAAAACTTTAAATAGTAAAAATTTTAAAGACATAAACTTTACTGTATATCAAACGACTTCTAGCCATTGCAACTTTAGTTCTTGATGATATAACTCCTGCTTTTTTAGCGTTTGACGTCTGCTGTTTGTCGAAATTCATAATCATGTCTACCAAATCATATGCAATCTCTTTAGATGAGCCACGTGTCAACAGATGTCCATACACGCAACAACAGTAACTCGTGACGGTAGTATTTTTGTTGCATCAAAGCAAATGATATTTTGTTATATGTGAACGCAATCTTACACGACAAATACGGTACATTGTATGTTCCCTTTGATTGAGCCTGTTCATGAGCAGTAATGAAATGCAAGTACTGCCCACGCAGATTAGCCATGGGTTGAGCACAACTAGATATTTACACAAGTAAACAGTACCAATTTTTATTCATCTCAAATGGTGTGTATATGACAGTGATCATGGAATTGTCATTCGGATATTTCCAGGAAAATACCATTCCATGATCAGCGGCGTTGGGAACTAAACAGAATAAAATTTTGACAGGGAATCTGAGAATATAACCCTGTGCATCACAGATAACGCCAAAGAAAACGTGATAATGCAGGAGAGGGTTGATTGAACAATATCCAAAGTTATGCAGGCTGTAATATTGAAACATAGTCGCTACACGGCACAAAAATGCGGAATATGGGACTTTGAAATTTGTATGTACGGCTGTAATCATTTATAAAATCTGTTCTTACGGAATTCATAAAGTCATTCATTTGATATTATCTCATAATATTTTAGTTCAGTTGAACATAATCATCTGTTTAGTTCAAATGTGTGACGATGGATTATCATAGATGGCAATTATTTAACACACACAAACCGTGCATGCTTCCAAGAAAAAGATCACAATTAATTTATTATTTTATAGTTTTTGTCTACGAAGTACAACAATATGCAAACGTTCTTCATCAGATCATCGCTTCATGTAATTTCAATATAAATCGATCATGAAAATGAAGAATTTGTTTTCATGCCTTTATGGTGCTATACTGTAGAAAACAGAAAAATGAAACGCATATTGAAGTTGTTTTCTGTATCTTCAGAACATAATTCCTGGCATCCTTGTGATAGGGAGTTCACTGTCAGGGTAGATCTTTATTAAAATAACTGTCACTGTTAGAATGTTGTTTCATTGGTATTGCTTTGCAACATTTGTATTTCAGTGCGTGATATTTTTTACCTATGTGACAGCAGGTATGTTACAAATTAAAAGGCTTCCGTAGAAGTGTTGTTGGGCTAAAAAAAGCTTTAGTGGTAAGTATATTACAAAACTATGCAAAAAGACAATCTGACACTAAACATGCTTGCTAATTTAGAGGTTTCATAAAATTAATGTCCAAAAATCTTCCTATCTTGGATTTAGCCATGCTCGTCTCAGCAGTAATGAATAACGACGGCTGCACTATATTTATTGCCAGCTAAATGGTGATCATGCATCTAAGACAGGCTACATTATTTCTGAAAACTTACGAAATAAAGAATATAATTATTTTATTCAGTTAATCCAGATATTCCTTGTACATTCACGACAGCATTATCCCAATAAATTGATAAAGCATATCAGGAATTGCCAGTTCAAGACAACACAGGCACCCACGCAACAGCCAAAGAGTACAAATGAAAGGAGACCATGAGTTTATCAAATGATCAATTGCAAATGAGACATCGCAAACAACTAATAAAAATGAGAACCTGAGGGGTTACCGCCTTGAAATGGTCATTGGCAAAACAATTTTTAAAATGGGTCTTTTAACAAGGATCTAAGGTGCACCAAAAATCCCGGATTAAGTAAAATATGCCTCCACTCAAACGATAGTGTGCATATTGGTGGTGATCACCAGGCCTGCCAAAACTTCTTCATTAACTTTTCCGGAGATTAAGTATGAATATGTCAATGATGAAGACGATGATGATGGTGATGATGATGATGATATTTTAATGTCTTGTTGCTGTTGTTTATAATGACTATGACTTAACAAAAATAATGATGATAAAGATGATAACGATGGAGTGTTTTAATGTCTTTTTGCTCTGATTGTGACTGAAAAAAAATTGAAGATGATGAATAAAATGATGATGATGATGATATTTTTCTCATATTCTTCTTTTTAATTATATTCTTCAAAGAATTTATAAATGTATTTTGCCGATTTTGTTAGAAATGGTTAAAGAACTTGTTTAAAAATGACTATTGTCTATTTTTATCATTCATTGTTTAACTTCCTGTTAAACCTGTTAAGACCTGTTTTTGACAATTTTAGAATGAACATGCAATGCAAATAGATGAAGCAAGTGTTTAGTTTATGACACGCGGTTATTGTATTATGGTGGCTGATTTATGCCATTTCGTTTTTTCGTTATTTCGCCGCAAAATAACGCCAAGCGAAAAGACGAAATAACGAAAAAACGCCACGCGAAAAGACGAAATAACGAAAAAACGCCACGCGAAAAGACGAAATAACGAAAAAAAGCCACGCGAAAAGACGAAATAACGAAAGAACGCCACGCGCAATAACGAAAAAACGCTATTTTTGCGCGAAATAACGAAAAGTCGCCGTACAAAAAAAACGCCAATTTAACTGTACAAAATAGCGTTCTTTCTAGCTTCGCCTGGCGTTTTTTCGTTCTTTCGCTTGGCGTCTTTTCGTTATTTCGCTTGGCGTCTTTTCGCTTGGCGTTATTTCGTTATTTTGCCTGGCGTTCTTTCGTTGTTTCGCGTGGCGTTTTGTCGTAATTTTGCGTGGCGTTATTTCGCTTTGCGTCATCTTTTTGCATGGCGTCTTTTCGTTATTTCGCTTGGCGTTTTTTCGTTATTTCGTATTTTCGCGTGGCGTTTTTTCGTTATTTCGTCTTTTTGCATGGCGTCTTTTCGTTATTTCGCTTGGCGGCTTTTCGCTCGGCGTGTTTTCGTTATTTCGCTTGGCGTTATTTCGCTTGGCGTCTTTTCGTTATTTCGCTTGGCGTCTTTTCGCTCGGCATGCATGTTTCTGTTAAAGACTCAAAGTGCATTGCACAAGAACTGTAACTCTACCTTCTTTCGTTTTTCAGTTATTGCCCTTTGGTTTATTTTACAGGAGCATTTCTTGTGCAAAGCGTAACTTTGTCACCAGGTTCAAGTGAATCCAAACTTGGTATGCATGTTTCTTGCAATGACTCGAAGTGCATTGCACAAGAACCGTAACTCTACCTTGTTCCGTTTTTGAATTAATTTTCTTTGATTTTTATAGCATTTCTTGTAAGGAGCGTAACAATTTCACAATATGTTCAAGTGACTCCAAACTTGGTATGCATGTTTCATAAAAGCAGTGTAAGGTATGCTTTGCGACAATATTGCTCATATTTTGTCCCATTAATGTCGTTAAATTATTCCCCTTTGATTGACTTTATGGAGCATTTCTTGTCATTCTTTAAATTATTCCCCTTGATTGATTTTAGTGTCTTTCTTGCCAATGGCATAACTTGATGTGCATGTTTCTTGCAATCAGACAATTAAAAGGTTATTTTATATGTGAATTTTGTGCAAATACATTGCTTTTAACTGTACAACAAGAAACTAATTAACATTTTTATGTCGACTAACAAAAATTCGTTAGGCGACACATCCGACTCGCGGAGCTCTAGTTTATTTTATTTGTTTATCAACTCAAACCAACAAATGTTTTTATTGTTGGGATTGGGTGAGAATTCAGGCACCTATCCATCACACCCCACCTGTATTTCTGTTTTTTTGACTTTTATTTCTCCAAACTCGCACCAATCAAAACTTTTTGGTGGTGGTGGTTGGGAAAAATCATTGGTACCGCCTCTGCCCTTCCATTTTTATCCCCCGCCGCGTAGCGGGAGTGGGGTATAGGAATGGTCTTCGTCCGTCCGTCTGTCTGTCCGTCCCTCCTTCCGTCCGTGAATAGTTGTTTTCACCCATATGTCCAGCTTCACTGTTGCTACACTTTGCGCATGTCAACCGGAAGGCGAAAGACGAAAAAACGCCAAGCGAAATAACGAAATAACGCCGAGCGAAAAGACGCCAAGCGAAATAACGAAAAGACGCCACGCGAAAAGACGAAATAACGAAAAGACGCCACGCGAAAAGACGAAATAACTAAAAAACACCACGCGAAAATACGAAATAACGAAAAGAGGCCACGCGAAAAGACGAAATAAAGAAAAAAAACGCCACGCGAAAAGACGAAATATCGAAAAAACGCCAAGCGAAATAACGAAAAGACGCCACGCGAAAATACGAAATAACGAAAAGATGCCACGCGAAAAGACGAAATATTGAAAAGACGCCACGCAAAAGACGAAATAACGAAAAAACGCCATGCGAAAAGACGAAATAACGAAATAATGTCAAGCGAAAAAAACGAAAAGACGCTACGCGAAAAGACGAAACAACGAAAAGACGCCACGCGAAAAGACGAAATAACGAAAAGACGCCACGCGAAAAGACGAAATAACGAAAAAACGCCAAGCGAAAATACGAAAAAGCAAAAAAACGCCAAGCGAAGAGACGAAATAACGAAAAAACGCCAATCGAAATAACGAAAAGACGCCAAGCGAAAGAACGAAAAAACGCCAGGCGAAGCTAGAAAGAACGCTATTTTGTACAGTTGAATTGGCGTTATTTTGCACGGCGACTTTTCGTTATTTCGCGCAAAAATAGCGTTTTTTCGTTATTTCGCGTGGCGTTCCTTCGTTATTCCGTCTTTTCGCGTGGCGTTTTTTCGTTATTTTGTCTTTTCGCGTGGCGTGTTTTCGTTATTTCGTCTTTTCGCTTGGCGTTATTTCGCGGCGAAATAACGAAAAAACGAAATGGCATAAATCAGCCACCATATTGTATAGTTGTGCCAGAAGGACTGAGGCAGCATGTCACTGACCACGTCCTCGTTATCTCGGAATGAAAAGGAAATGTCCGACTGCAGTAAAAAAAACACTATAACGTTCATTGCACAACTTTAAATTAGGTTTATTTAATCTTTTTTGCAATTTCATAGATATCCGGAGATTTTGTCTATAAATCCGGAGATCCGGAGAAGTAACTTAAAATCCTGAGATTTCGGATAAAGTCCGGAGATTTGGCAGGTGTGTTTTTAAATTGTAATTATTTCGTTATACTGGTATTTGAAGGGTTTGAAAATCCCATTGATTAGATCAGCGAGAAAGCGCAAAACACAATCAAATTTCTTCAGAAGTTTACACATCAAAAAGATGAAAATGGTATTTTGACAGCCACGAATAATAAAATATTTGACAGACTCGATCTCATTGAGTCTGTTTTTGGTCGTAAGAGAAATGCATACACTTACACAAATTTCAAAAAATTGGTCACTCTTGGTCCGTACATTTACATTAGAAAAACACAGACTTAACTCTTTATTTGTAATCAGTTGCAAGCACAACTATTCTGATTAATCTTTAATCGTGTAATCGTCATCAATTACATCCTCCATATGTGGCCAACAAGTAGAGAGGAAACGAATGCATATTTATAAACAAAAATAACAATATTAAAACGACTGATCACACTATAACGACAGCAGTAGCAGAATCAGAAATAATAATAATAATAATAATAATAATAATAATAATAATAATGATAATAATGAAAAAAATCACCATCATCATCTTCCTCATCATCATCAGCAGCAGCACCGGCAGCAGCAGTAGCGGCAGCAAAACAACTCATCTAACGAGTCCACTGGTTTTTGCCAAATCAATCTCGAAGATGAACAGTAATTACCTTGTTATCCTTATAATTCATTTTGTTTTTTTAGATATGTCGACGTTTCTATCATGATTTACACGTTCAGTGAGATCTCTGACTACTGACGCTTAAATCACAGTTTTTAACGATCTTAATGAAAGTTTGTGTCGCTGTTAATCGGTTCTCTTCATTGTCGATTTACCCAAGTAGATAGCTGATGTAAACATGCTGCTTGTACACTTCTTGTAATTTGTAAAACATAAACAGAGATGAAAGGCATTCATTTACGTTCCTCACGCTCTCTTAATGATCATTGTATAGATATTTTGTTAAGGTTAAAAGCTGTATTTTTGTGTTTAAAGCCGACGGTGTGATTTTTTGCTTACAGTCTTTGCGATTGCATTCAAATAAAAATAGAGGTTCATTTCAATAGTTACAACAATTTATTCCGACGGAGAAATAATCAGTGTTTATATTAACACGATAGGGCTTATCTAAAACAACCGAATTAATTAATTATTAATACATTATTTTAATAAAATATTGTTTTATATACTAAACTTTTAAGCAACATCTAACAACCGATGGATACCGTTTGTCGTTTTAACCAACATCTAACAACCGATGGATACCGTTTGTCGTTTTAACCAACATCTAACAACCGATGGATACCGTTTGTCGTTTTAACCAACATCTAACAACCGATGGATACCGTTTGTCGTTTTAAATGTTTATATTATGGAGATGGACTCGTTGAATCTTAAGTGGTGTATATTTAACTACTAGTTCGAGCTCCCAGAGTTTGTAAAAATTGTTTTAAAGTTTGGAAATAGAGATAGAATTACAAACAATGAAAATACCTATTAATCGTCTTTATCCAGAGTTTTAACAAAATAAAAGATTGTATTTCATTACACTTAATATTCAGAACTGGATATATTGAAAACAAAATATTCATGCATTCTTTTTTATTATAAAATGAATTATCAAAAGAAACTTCAGTCCGCCAAAGTAATACATAAAAACACTTTACAACTTTTTTTTACCTTTGTACTGGGGCGGTACTGGCTTGAAAATTGAACTATTGATCTAAAACTTTCAATAAAACATGCAAAAAATACTCGTACCAACTGATTTATCGCTAAAACGTTTTTCAAAATAACAGACAACTGACTGCTCACATTCATAAAGAGAACTGGCACCCACAGAATACAAATTCACATCCATGAATAAAGAGTATGACCACCAACAGCGCGTATTGAGCTAATACAGTGCCGAATGACTCCTTTGGGGAAACTTAAGCCCATTCCTGAAGAAGCACATTTCCAAGTTGGCGAAGATTGCACGGTTGGGCCCTCCTGTTTCGTAAGACTCTTCCTAGATCCGACCACAGATTTTCAATCGGATTAACATCCGGAGTTCTAGCGCGGATAATGATAGATTGTGAGAATAATGATAGATCGCCAGGTCGGAGGAAACACCATGGAGAGGTTAGTTATTGTATGAATTGCATGTTATTATGATCTAATACTTATCTTTTGCGATAGATAACAATCAAGCGATGTCCTAACCTTCCTCTCATACCCATACATTTGGAATCGGCCTTCAGATTAAGTAAAACAAAGGAAAATGATCACGCAACATTCCAGATTTCTACAAAAAACTACGTATTATGCCCATTTAAAATAAATTTAAACATTTTTTTTTGTAAACGACACTGCTGTTATCAAAGCCCAAACATCGACAATCAATATGCCACCCAGCTTTAGTCCGTATTATGAGTAAATTCCTTAACAAACATCTTTTTTCTGAGGCACCTGAAGCAAATTGGATAATGGGGATTCGCTCGGTTGATTATGGGAAATTTAAATATTCATGAAATGGAAAATGGTGGAGTTATAGTATTTATCCTAATTGAAATGTTCAGATAAAATTATTTTATTTTAATAACTCTTGTATATAGTCCTATTTTGATATCCACTGTGATCATTACAAAACATATGCATCTTTTCATTGTATTTATGACGTTTTTGGTCGTAGCTTTAAAATCAAATTAAAACGTTACAATGACAAATCGTATTGTACGGTGTTCTGTTGAGGCCATCGTTGTTTAGCACTGTCGCTGTCGACATCTTCGGCGAGAACACGAAACAACGATGCGAGATCGCGAAAACACGATGCGCGGTCGCGAAAGTACGATGCGAGAACGCGATATTTAAATCGGGTCTTGGCAGCTTACTTTCGCGACTAAGCATCGATGTATCGCGTTCTCGCCTGCTTTTTCACGTTTTTGATGTCCAGCCCTTAGGGCCGTCAAGACCACGAAAACACGCTATTATATTATCATCGCGTCCTCGTACTTTCGCGACCTCGAATCGTATTTTCGCGACCACGCATCGCCAAAGCGAGCTAGCATCGTTGATTCGTGATCTCGCTTTGTATAAATTGCGCAACGCTGAGAAAAGCAAATCATTGTTTGACTATTCAAACTTTTATATTAAAAATAAACACTATGCTGAATGAACTTACTGAGATCTCTTCAATATTGGAAAGGGGACGAACAATATGAAAAATAATTAATGTTGTGAAATATATTTGATTTTATAAAACATAAAATCAGATTATAAATATTCTGCCTATTCCCGATATTCCTGATATTGGCTATCTGTTTTATCTACTAGCTAACTCTGACGATGCATTTAAACTTAAACAGCACTTTTATGAGTAGTATCTTCTAACACAATATTCAAACAACCGGGTAGGAGTAAATTTTCATTTAAATCCAAACTTGTTAAGCGTTACTCAAATGAATTTCTCTCACACCAGATCATGACATGTACTTATTAGACTAAAATATCTGCGAAATTCGCTCTTTTTCAGTCAATTATATGCCTAAGTTTTGTATATTGGCACAAATAATATAAACCACAACTAAATCATGCTACTTAATTGATACAGTTTTTTAACAGTAACTACCCATTTGGCAAAGGACGCCACTCTCAAAATGTATGTATAACGGTTGGCTCCCATTACGTGAATACGTATCTTAGACCATAATAGTTATAGTGATTAACTAATGTATTTATCACCAAAAAATACAGATTCGCTTAACCCGGGTATTAAGAGGCTTTGGGTTAGTTCTTAGTTGATGCCTTCGGGACAGAAAGAAATTGCTATTTCGGGAGATCCTTAAGATAAATGGGTCATTTATCTTGTCACTAGAGCTGGTGGTATTGTTTCATAAAGATAGCAGTTTGCGGAATAAGATGGAACATGCAAAAAAAAGAATAAATAGTATTAAGGTTGAAATAAGGGAAACTATACCATTATCCAGTCAAGAATTTACATTATCCATTCACTTTTTCTAGGCGAATCCCCATTATCAAATTTGCTTCAGGTGCCTTAGAAAAAAAGATGTTTGTTAAGGATTTACTCATAGTACGGACTAAAGCTGGGTGGCATATTGATTGTCGATGTTTGGGCTTTGATAACAGCAGTGTCGTTTACAAAAAAAACATGTTTAAATTTATTTTAAATGGGCATAATATGTAGTTTTTTGTAGAAATCTGGAATATTGCGTGATCATTTTCCTTTGTTTTACTTTATCTGAAGGCCGATTTCAAATGTATGGGTATGAGAGGAAGGCTATGACATCGCTTGATTGTTATCTATCGCAAAAGATAAGTATTAGATCACAATAACATGAAATTCATACAATAACTAACCTCTCCATGGTGTTTCCTCCGACTTGGCGATCTATCATTATTCTCACAATCTATCATTATCTGCGATTCTCATTATCTGGGTACATACCGTGTTGTGAGCAGTAAGTTGTCTGTTATTTTGAATAATGTTAGTACTAATTGCATGTTTTATTGAAAGTTTTTGAGCAATAGCTCAATTATCAAGCCAGTTATGCCCCAGTTTGAAGGTGGTTACTCAGAAAAGTAGTTAAGTGTAGATGGAAAGGGTAACTTCGGAAAATCTTCGGAACACGACGATTATGAAAATATTGCATGCTCGGTTTGAGCATGTTCATGGGCAGTAATGAAAATGCATATTACAATAACTGCCCAAGCCAAGTAGTCTCAAGCTAAGCGCATATCAGAGTTAACAGAATTAGACAGACCAATTGTCATCCATCCCCGATGAACCTATTTGAACTCTAAACCCTTATTTGGTCGTGCCACTTAAGATTTAAGCAAACAACAATAGATAGGTTTATTCCCAAGCAAGCACAGAGCAGTGGAAAATACCTGTTTGAAGCGTTGCAATTTGTATTAATAGACCTTTTACGTTAACAACGTTGAGAGATAAATATTATATTTTATTTTCTTCAATTTGTAAATCAAAATCTCTTCAAAACACTTAATAAATACACTTCCGCATAAGCTATTTTACACTACAATTAATTTCTTGGGTTAGATCTGGTTATCAGCGATTAAACTTGCAAAATGTAGTTTTCTAAAATTATTAGACTAATACTGAGTTAGCCAAGGTTTACTTTGTTTAAGGCGAACTTCTTTCACAGGAGCAACTTTATTAAAACAAATTATAATAATTATTTAAAACATGGCCATGAATCGTATATACTTTCAGCAGTAAGCATACATGAGCAGTCAATCTGTCTTTGTTACTGAACTAAAGATTCGGCAGAATAGCTATTCAGAGATCAAATAATATTATTATTATGTTTGCTAAAAGTAGCTTTTTATTTTCTAATACAAAATAGGGGAAATTGAACACTAAGTCCTACGGAAAAAGTACCAGGCTGACGTATTTTGCCCAAGATTATAAAACTGATTGGATACCAGTCCCCAATCTTAAGCATCTGATTTGCTGAAATTGCGACTGTTTTCAGTCTTAGTTTTATGATTTTGGGCCCAGGTCTGCATGATTTCATGTGATCTAATAGAGTGGAAGAGGATTATGAGACTCTAGTGGGGTATTTATTTTATAAGTGGTTTTAAGGGTTAAAAAGATAAATACACTTAAAATTTTCACTCTTATATTTCAAATTTACGATTGCATTTTTTTAAGAAAAATACAGAAAATCGTTTACGCATGTTAGATCAATTTTAGTGATATATAAAATGGATATAACCTAGTATATACAAATGACCGAATATTTCAATAACCACTTGGATTAAATCATACAAACTGAATTCTCTGACTAACCCCAACATGTAATATTATATACTCGAATTAACTCTATTAACACTTATACTTAACATTGATACTCCCATTTATCCAACCAAGTAAAATGCATAAATTCAAACCTAAAGTAAGTCTTAAAGACTAAATGAGACTGTCTGTCTGGTTGTCCATAACGCTTTGCAAAATGCTTTGTAGTCCTTAATAACACTTAGCCCTGATATGCATATTTCACATTTTAATAACACTTAGACACATGTATACGTGTGTGCGTGTGTGTGTGTGGGGGTCCATTTTATATCTGTTCGTTTCACAATCACTATTTATTTGAAATTAAAACCAATTTTGATTTTAAACATTTGATTTTATCTTTATTGATTTCTTTTTCAAATAAATTTCCCATAAAAGCGATTTATGTCAATAAAGCAAATATAAATTATTTTGTTCGGATGAAAGAAGAAACAGTGCAATTGGGTTGAATATTTATTCAACATGCTTAGTAATAACCTTCCAAATATCTATTATCTTAATTTGGTTTGGATTTATCTTTATTGCACTTTTACTCTTACATCAAAAATGATATTAACATGTCTCATTTTCAAAGATGAAAGCCGCTTACATCATAAAATTATTGTTAGATTAGACTGATAAAGTTAAACGTATATTGTAAAATACTGGGCAACATTTTACGGAAGCGGTTGCGCTACTGGTGTGAAGGTTGTTCAAGAGAACACTAAGTCTTGTAGATAGAGTGGTAATCAATAATATTATTATATTTGTTAAATCGCAAAGATCGACAAGTTTATCAGTAACACAAATTGTTATATACTTGCATTGCATTTTATTAGATTTTTTTTTCTAAAATGTGTTTTTGTTATTTACATTTAATATGTATGTATGATAAACACGACGATCGGTAGTTTACTATCCACCAATTTGTTCAACATCCATTATATTCAATATATTTTGCTTTTTGCAGACATGCCGTTCAAAAACAGAAAAGGGCTGTGTCTGTCGTTCTGCAAACGATGTGCATACCGAATAAAAGGAATACGACATCCAGACCTGCAATATATCCTAACATACCCAGCCAAGAAACCAAATATTTATACTAACTTTTTCTGAGTGAGTGACAATGCATCGAAAATGAAAAAAATTAATAAGGTATCACCATTTAGAGTTTCTTTTTTGTTAAATCGAGGCCATATAGCAAACCAATATAGTTATATCCTATCCCGACCTAAGTTGAAAATTGAAAAAGAATAGCGAAAATAATTATATGTATATTATGACATTAAGATAAGAATAACAACTATAATAATATCAATGATTACAACTCTATCTATAAGTGTTCTCTTGCACAATCTTCACACCTGTAGCGCAACCGCTACCGTAAAACATTGGTCAGTATTTTCCTCAAAACAGGATACAGATTTAAACTTGTCACAGGAAATAAACAACGAAACGAACACTTTGTTTTGCAAAACAAACGAAAAACCAACTAAAACTGCAGGAAAATCGAAAAAAACTTCACCTGACATTGAAGTTTGCTCATTTCAGAGGCGAATGATCTTCATAACTCAACGACCTATTGGTATATTGTTCTCATATTATATCAGCATGTAGGTAACTCCAATATGCATCGAATCACGTTCCCCATTTTTTGAAATAATTGTTTGATATTTTAATAAAACGAGTCAAAGCTGACCACCTACCTTTCCAGGTCAAAATAAACATCGATAGTACCGTCACCGGACGTTTGCAGAACAATTGTCTTGCTCCACGATTGTGACGGTTGTGCGCGATTCTCCCGTATTAATCACGAGACATACACAACACTGTTGAATATCATGTTTGTAACCTTTCTTTATTAATTTGCAGATGGTTTTAACGAATTACGTGGAGAAATTAATATTTTATTTTCTTTAGTTTATAAATTATAAACCGGGGCTAGGCGGCGTGGGTAGTAATATGCATTTCCATTACTGCCCATGAACGGGCTCAATCAAACCGAGCCTGCAATATTTTTATATTTGTCGTGTTCGTCGGCTTTCAAAGTTCACTTTTCATCTATTTTCATAAAATAATTGTTGCAATAGTGGTTTTAAACTGCCCCCGTATGTTTGAATTAAATCTGGTTATCATCGATTAAACTTGCAAAAGGTTTTTACTTAATTTATGGTATCGATAACCTTGTTTTAAAAGCTTTTCTGTTATGCAAAGAAAACGTTCGCTGAAATTTTTAACATTGTTACACATTTTAGGAAAGTCTCTTTCCTAACTATAAAAACAAATCAGCAACAAGGGTTTATCGATCAGGTCTTAACAAGTCTATAAAGTATAATTATCATAAGAACCACCTGTAAAAAGCTCTATGTTCATTGCAAGCTTTAAAAGTTTTATTTTCTCTTGCATGTTTTTCAATGAGGCTTGTGAGCTCGTCTTTTATTAAATAATAAATTATGGATAATAGTTCCATAACGCAATCTTTGTTCGTACGACAGTTTAGCTTGCACCACTGTGAAAGTAATACAATAAGTCAATTGATCGACCAACAGCTTTATTTTTATCGCCTGTACAATGCAAATAAATTCCAGGGACCAAAATAGCTGGTAATCGAAAAATCTAATTTGAAACTATTTTTATTGTCGATTTATTTCGCTTCGGGAAATTACAATACAGAGTGCCATTTCCATTAAGAAAATGTTAAGTTAATTTCGGTTGGAATAAAACAATCAGGCTGTTAAACTGAATGCAGAAAGTAATAATTAAAAAGTATAACAAAGCATTTTACGAGTCCGAAACCAGATTTAATTTCTTCAGTTTATCAGTAATTGGTCTCTATAAATTGTTGTTCATTTGACCTCTTATTTATATCCGTAATATATGAAAAGGAACTTTTAAAACCACTGAGCACGACAAATAATCAAAATATTATAGGCTCAGTATGATTGAACTATTTATGGGCATAAATGGAATGTATATGACTGTCTATGCCGCCTTGTCCAGGGCTTAGCGCAACAAAATATTTACACAGATAACTGTATTTATGTTGTCCTTCAAACAAATAAATGCCGTTTATTTTTGCGAGTGCATTTCACTGTGCCCACTGTAAGCCACTAAACAACAATAGCATATGAAGACGACTACGATATTATACACTGTATCTAAC
Source organism: Corbicula japonica (assembly GCA_038501625.1). NCBI lineage: Eukaryota > Metazoa > Mollusca > Bivalvia > Venerida > Cyrenidae > Corbicula > Corbicula japonica. The sequence goes on from JAZAYU010000051.1 coordinate 728,220, forward strand.
TTAGTAAACCCCACACGTGGTCGTTCATTTTCTTGCTTGATTTCGTTGAGTCAACATCGAGAAAAAACTTGTCATCTCCCCTCCCTTCCAACCATATTTATAAAGAAAACAATAACAGCATGCCAACGCGCACCATGACATGAACGATAATATTTAAGTAATATATAAATAATTAAAGATCTTTAGTTGCAATCCCATGTTCTGCTGCTATAATTTATCTTTCAGGCATGTATACATGCAGTAACAAGTCTCGTACAGGAACCAGATAATTCCCACATTAACGTTGACATGTTTCACCGATTCTCAGCTAAAATGAAAACAAACAACAGCAACACCTGGGACAATAGTAATGCTAAAGCATTCCAGCATTTGCAGTTAGACTAGAAACGTTTAACTGATAGACAGTTAAATTGATCAAAAACTACATTCGACTTCGCGATATTCGTTGCACAAACTGTGTGAACAATGTACATTTTTAGTCTAGTGCAAGATAGCATAAGTATACACAATATCTCACTCATTATGCACATATATCCAGAAAATTATTATTTTCGTTAAAATCTGGATATTGCGGAACAAAAACACACGCAAAAAAAATAAATAAAAAATAACCAAAAGTAATGCTATAAACTATAACTGATTTTGGTTAAGAAGACAGTCAGGTGATACTACGTTTTATAACAAAGAATTAATAAATGGCAAATATGAGAGAATAAAAATATTTGTTCGATTATCAACATTTATCAAAATAACAAGGCTATATCAATTTTGTTTAAAAAATTCTGCCGATAACCACATTTATAACGTACTTTTCGTCATATGACTGTCTAGTTTTCGAAAACGTACTTTAGATATAAGGTTAACAAGAAATATCTTTAAAAAGATAAACGGCGTTGATGGAAAAGATTTATATATACATGTGTATAAGAAAGAAAGAAATACAGAGAGGCGAAGCAGACACAGTTTAGTTAGTTTATTTTACTTGTTATAGCTGTTGACGAACCCTCCCTGCCTTCTTAGTATGACCAAGAGATTAAGCGACCGAATCATGACAACTTATAAATTCATTTAAAGTGTCTTTCAAAAAAAATGTTGAAGCTGTTGCAACAATTTCATACAGTGATAACAAGTCGATTAAAGAAGCAGTGTATTACATTAAGTCTTGATCTACATTTATTCAGTTTCAATAAAATACCTCTTGTAGAGTTAGAACTCAAGATGAATAAGTGTCATTAAAATTTAATATAAATAAATAAAAACATCCTGTTACAAGAGCGAAATCTACCAACTTTTACGTAAATTAACTGTAAAAAAAGTATCAGTACTGAGTATTGAACCCGGGGCCTCACGCTTGCTAGGCGAGAGTGTTAGCCACTACACTACAATGAACTTGTATTTTGAACTTGAAATTAACAATCAGTATCAAAGGAACTAGAAAGGAACCAGCAAGAACTAGAAATATCTACACTTCCTTTTCGTTTTACACTGTGTACTGTACGCAAGTTTTGACCTGACACCCAAGAATATTCCATATAAAATTGTATTTAAGCCATTAATATTGACTTAACTGGTTATTTAAATCGTAAATATGTTTTTCTCCAATAAAACACCCACTTACAACCAATCGAAATAATCTATTTGATTTTTCCGCTGCATAATAATAAAAATCCCACTAGATACCTCTCCACCCTGCTAGATGCCTCTCTAGTGTAAATAGCTACCAATCGAAATAGTTTATTTCATTTTCCCTCTGCATAATGATAGATCTGGGTATTGACGATAACACTTGCAAAACGTTTTCCTTAATTTGTGATACCGATAACCTTGCTTTAAAAGTTTTTCTGTAATGCAAAGATAAAGTTCATTGAAATCATTATCATCGTTGCAAGCTCTTGAAAAGCGAACAAGCTGTGAAATATAAACCCCGTAAGATTTTGCACGGGGAACATCGCCGTCCAAAAACGGAAAATTTACTATATAAAAATTAAAATCATCTCTTTTATCATTTATTTTAGTAGTAACCATTTTCAATTGAAAGATTTAGATCGAGAAAGTTTGCTTGCTTTTCTGAAGTGTTCGCTTTATTAAGTTGTAATTCTTAAGGGTAAATCTTGTTAACCAGTAATGGAAAATGGTTATTATCTATATCTAATAAATCATCAAGGTACCTAGAGGTGTTGTTAAAAGCTGTAATTACATCATCTTGATGTTCAGTAGAAAGAGATAACATAAAGTCTCTTTCATAACAGTATTAAAACAGATCAGCAACAAGGGGTGCACAATAAGTACCCATTGGGATGTCTATTACTTGTTTATAAATAGAGGTACCGAATCTAACATAAATATTATTCAGTAAGAAAGTTAGCGACTCAATTAGGTCTTGACAAGTCCATAAAGTATCACTATCATAAGAACCATCTGTAAAAATGCCCTATGTTCATTACAAGCGATGAAGGTTTTATTTTCTCTAGCAAACGTTTTTCAATGAGACTGGTTAGCTTGTCTCTTATTAAATTATGAGGGAGCGAAGTGTATAAAGTTTAGAAATCATAAGTAGACAAACAGAACTCCTGAAAATTATTTGATTTAAGCTTTTTCAAAACGTCATTTGAATTTTTAATCTACTAAAATAAATGTTTGCCAGAAGTTTCAAAATTGTTTTGACCTGAATTTTCCTATTTAAGGGAATACAAACATTGTTATTTTTTCTCTTCATAATTTATAAAATATTTAGATTTTGTGTTTGTATGTACATGGAATTTGAAGAAAATTTTAGGTCCACATATATTTCTTTACCTATGAAAAGTAAAGATGCATTTATAACATTAAAAATTATTTGTGCGAAGTTTTATTGAACTGTCGTTGTAGAGATTTTGATACTATTCTTTTAAATCTATGAAAGTTCAAAAACGAACGTAGTCGTCCTTTAAATAATGATGTGCATGAAAGTATCTGATCGCGTTAATTAAATGCTTTTACTTCTGAATCATTCATATATCTAACACATTTCCCACATAAAAGACTTCGGAGGCATACGTAAAGAATAGATATTCTGCTTTTTGCAAAAAAAGTATTTTTATTATTTCCACCGTTCTTCCCGAGTTCAAGAAGAAAACATTTTATTTTTGAGATTAGTAGGACTTAATTTAATTCATTATTTGAATCAGATATTAAAGAAGAAGTATGATATTTCTGTTTATCTTTCTCAAATGAAAGCTATCTGTTGAAAGTTATTATTTACGTTAATCAAATAGTGATTTCAATAATTGAAATAAAAAGTATGTAATAACTCATCTAAAATTTAATATTTTCTTATCGCAAATTATCTTTAAACTTTTAACGGTTAGAAAATGATACGATTGTTTATCATATATTCAAAACATACTTTAATTATTATAAACTGTACATAATCATAAACAATCATTATTTGGCTTATTCTTTCATACATAACATATTTTCAAAGTTGTTTATGTATATGAGTAAACCCAGTTAAGTACGTAAAATTGTTTTAATGAATACTTTAACGTATATACATGTTCTTTTGATAGAATGATAAAATAATCCTTTTTAAATGCAATTTTATTGTGGTTATTTCAGGTATTAATTTTTCACTTTTTATATACATTAGAACACAAGCATGTAACACCGCATAGGAACATCGCCGCATGAACAAATTTTTTACCGTTTATGCGGCGATTTTCAACGCATAAAAATACTTTTTATGTGGCAACAAGGCACACTTTTGCCGCATAAAACAATTAAAACACATACTAGTACAAATGTGGTTGATATAATATCATCACTTTCAGACTAAGTTGTTTGTGTCGAGACTTTTAGAGCGGTACATTCTGACAAAGATTTAGTAATGTCGATTTAATTGTGAACCAAACCAATTGGTTTTTTTGTGTCCACTTAACCAACTTTTCAGGTAAACTTTTAGATAGGTAAATTCTGACAAAGATTTAGCAAGATCGGATTGTAATCAAACGAATAGATCTATCTGCAAAAAGGTTTAAATGACGTTTTTAAAACTGAACTTGACTTTTTGTAGAATAAGCAATGTTGAAGAAATCGTCAAATGCTTTTAAAGGGCACTGTGTGCCACAAAATAACAATAAAACCAATTTTACTGGGTAGGCAAACGAGCATGGTCCCCAGATAAAAGAATGGGTTTGCCCTAAACGAGAAAACAATGGGCGAAACTAAACAGAATAGAATTTTGAGAGGGGATCTTAGAATATAAATCCTGCATATCACAGACAACGCCAAAGGCAAAATTTAAAAAGTTAATCAAGCTATTAAACGTCAAAAAGTTTTCAGTTTGTGGCATCTACACTGCACAATTGGTTGAAAATAGACATCGTTCGAAGTGTGTTCTGTTTGGCAGTTTCATGTTTGATTGGTTTATAGGTACAAAAGATTGTATTTCTAAAGTAAGTTGCATTTTATGATGATTACAGTATTGTGCTGAAATTATCCATCGAACAAAAAAACCAGATTCAAATAAACGTAATTTGAGGAGTTAAGAGACTTCTGAAGTCACAGCCCGACATTATCAGTCGTTACCTGATAATTAGATAGAGGATAGATCTATTTGTTTTTACCAGTGTAAGATAGAAATATATTTCACCGAGTGACCTCCGGAATAATTTAGTATTTTCACGAGTGGCGAAGCCACGAGTAAAAATACATAATTCCGGAGTTCACGAGTGAAATATATTTCTATCTTTCACTGGTAAAAACAAATTTTCTTTTTATTTTATTATTTTAGTGCACAATTTGTGTGAATTAAACAGAAAAATTCGACGAAATGGCGCAAAAAAAAGTTGGTTTATGACGTGACGTCTTGACGTCATGTACCCAAACTTGAGCCGGTTTTCTAAACGTTCTCCTTCGGACTGTTATGTACGTTTGGGTACCAACGTGAAAAAAAATCAGTGAAAATAAAAATGATATTCCACTGTTTGAAAACAGTGAAATACCACTTTTATTTCACCGGGAAATAATTATAATTCACCGAAAAGCATAAAATAATAAGACTATAGTTACCCCGACAGCAACTCTCACCAGCCCTGAAGGGAAGAGATTTTTCAAAAGTTTGAAAGAACCCTTCACGTGAATCTGCCAAAATACATTATTCACCTCTTGCTACGCTCTTGGAATGTGTATGTGACCAAGACAGCTGCTAGCAGCACTTACAGGAAACCTTGTTAATACAGGCTATGGATTGAGAAAGACGATTATGCTAATTACCTACTCAAATCAATTCTAAAACCTCATTACAACTCCGCATTACTTAACAACCCAAACAAAAAATAAAATGATTCTCTGTAAAAAATCACAAATACTTTTTCAATGACAGATGTGTTACAGGTCTGGTTTTGACATTCAATTTATTTAAAGATAGATAGGATGCTTGCTTACACGTCAGCTGTTTAGTTGTATGATCATTAATAAAAGAACCAATTATCAGAGATACGAGCCTTCAATGAGATCATTATAACAACTTTGATTTATTTCTCAGTATTCTGAAATCAGTGCTGAAGATTATAAAACTGATATTTGAAACCAGTCTCAGATTTCAAGCATATAACTGGATGAAATGGCGACCAGTCGCCATTTCAGCCAATTAGATACTTGAGATTTTAGACAGGTTTCAACACTTCGTTTTATAACATTGAGACCAGCTTGCATAAGTGAATCAAGTAGGAGAACGACGTCTGAAATACGTTACATTATTCAACTTAGTTTTATTTCCAAAACTTAAAACCAATTTTATAACCCTATTTAAACTTTGTAGAATACAAAGTGTAAATGATAAAATTGCGGTGATATTTTGATATTTATCAGATAAAATATGAATGAATCTAAATGAAATTGATCATACATTTTACGGGTTATTACCTATACAAAATTCTCTAATTACCCAAATTAATTCTCCAAGTTAAAATGTAGGCTTCTGTGTGAGATACAAGTTTTTCACTCAGTCACCCCATAGAGAAAACGTGTATTAAAACATTTACGTTTAAAATTATGTATACTTTAATAAACACATAGAACATAGAACAGTTGATTTATTTGCCAAAAAACAACTTCAAAACACTAACATGGTCTCTCTCTCTCTCTCTCTCTCTCTCTCTCTCTCTCTCTCTCTCTCTCTCTCTCTCTCTCTCTCTCTCTCTCTTTAATGCTAAGCTCTAAACAAATACACTACTATTTGCAAAGAATCTATATTTCATAACGGCTGTTTTCTGTGAAAGTTAACGCTCCCTACCACTGTTCAACAAAGATGCTATAATTCACCTTAATGAGTTCCGAGTATGTAATAAAACATGATTATATGTTGCTGGTCTACCCAGCTTCCAGTTGGTCGTGTCAATAATTGGAGAAATATTTAAAAGCTGATTAAACCTCGAGCTCTGTTTGACAATCACTTGACTGATAAAATCAAAATGCAATCTGATTAAACTAATTAATGATCTGGATTACTAAAATAATGCAAAGACAAACTATAGCACGCTTTGTTCATAAATGTAATAAACAAAACTTGCGGGAGGTTTCTTTATTCAAACTTAGATATTTCAGAGTTGTTAAACTGTATGCTATGTATTCTACATTGAAGCGAAATGTGTATGCTTGTATCATCGGTTATTTGCACGCATCGCTTTATTGTCAATAAGGTTCAGATTTGTTTCTTCAGTTCACGTTTTGTCACTGCAAACGTTTAACTACGTTGTTCCACTATGGCTTACGTTGTAGCCAAATTTTGTCACCTTCCACTTGACATCTGGCTGATTACAACCAGAAGTTTGTACTAGCACGTGTTGGAAGGACAAGGATAAACTTTCATTACATAGGAAATCCCCACCCCCACTCATCAAAAAGTATTACTACAACTAGTCTATCACAGCGTTGTAAGGTCTACTTTAATTGCGCATTGTAACGCCGCGTAGAAGCATTGCAGCACAAACATTTCTTTTTTCGTTATGTGGTGATTTTCAGCGCATAAACAGGGTGACAGCGTTTATGCGGCGCCGCTCAACGCATAAAGCAGAAATTTCTTATATCTTTTTGCCACATAAAGAGAATTAATTTAACCATTTATTATAAAGATTCATATTTCTAATATTTGAGTCTCAAGAGTTGTATTATATTCATTGGTGTAGGAAGCTGTTACCTGCTTTAGTTATTTTTATTTTTATTATTCCAGTAACGACAGTATTATGACCTTTGATTAAGTCAAAACTGAGATATTCTTTTCATTAATAAAACGTATCTTAATGCCCTACGCCGCTGAACATGGAATGGTATTAATCTGAAAATACCGCATTGAAGGTTCCATGTTCGCCGCCATATACATACCATCGTTTGGGATGGATCAAAATTGTACTGTTTATTGGTGTAAATATTGGGTTGCGCTCAACCCGGGGCTAGGCGGCTTGGGCAGTAATACGCATTTCCATTACTGCCCATGAACAGGCTCAATCAAACCGAGCCTGCAATGTTTTCATATTTGTCGTGGTCGAGGGTCTACAAAGTTCCCTTTTCATCCATTTAAAGGTGGAGTTTAACTGTTAAACGTTACTTCTGCTGTATAATTCATAAGATTATACAGAAAGAAATTTCCAATCACCATCGAGTGCACACTATCGTTTGGGATGGATACAAAATTGCATTGTTTACTTGTGTTTTAATTAATCCGGGACTAATGGGGCCGTCACACTATGACGTTCTGGCCAGCGTTCTACATGTACGACGTTTGATGAAACGTTGATAGTCGTCCATGGTCGCTGGAATATCGCCAGAAGTGCGTTTTTTGAACGCTAGTGAACGTCGGTGAACGTCAGTGATCGCCGGGAATCGGCGGAGAACGCTGGTCCGGAAAATTTTTTTGAACATTCACAAAAATTTTCTCTGAGACGAGCGTTCTTCAACGTTTAATTGTAAACGCTGAAGAACGTTTAAGAACGTTCGTGGTCGTTTTACAAACGTTTGCCTAGCGTTGCACGCGTTCGGCTATCGTCAGACAGTCGTTACTTAAGCGTTACTTGATTGTGTCAAATCGTTTGCTTTGCTGTGAACGACTCACTGGCAACCTGTCAACGACCGCTAAACGGTCCCCAAGCGAACCCGGCGTGTGACTAAAGTGAAACGAACGTCCTTTTGACGTCCATTGAGCGTCATTCGAGCGTTACCCGAACGTCCATGCCTCAGCACGCTCGTCTAACGTTGACAAATCGTTCTTCGCGCGCCAGTGACCCGTGAGAACATGCTAATGATTTTAGGTTGTTCTTACTTGGTCGCTGTTAGACGCTTTTAGTGCGTTAGACACACGCGAGTGGTGCGTTAGACAAAACGTTAATAACACGCCAGATGTGTCATCCTCATTCTAGAACGCTCAAAAATTGAACGATTGAAACGTTCAGAGAACGTTGACCAGAACGTCATGTGCAGTTATATGCATATCTATTACTGTCCGTATACAGCAGGCTAAATCAATCACTTATAAAAATTACTGACTTTGTGTCCGGGGTGACATTTTACGACCGCATTTCTACACAAAAAGCTCTATTGGGAATTTCAAATGATATTGCACGTACTGGGAAGTGAACCCGTGGGGCGACAGCGCCTAGCCATGACGTTCCAATTACGCTACCGATTGAGCTAGCCGGGACAACCCCTAAATATGTTGATCGGATAAACCTGAATAAAGTTAGCATCACTGCATGACACCGCTAACCGAATTATTTACTAATAACATTATTGCCTATATAAAGTTTCTTTTTTTTTAATTTATTTCTCTTCATATTGCTCATAATCAATGGTCATGCATTGGCTTCCTGAAGATTTTCAATGTTTGCATAGGAGTATGACTACTTGTATGTATGTATGTATATATAAAGTAGCGGGTTAAGGAATTACAACACTGATTGAATGTTCGGAAAGTCGTTATATATTTATTAGTTTTTTTAAGTTTCACTACAGCTATTGCTATTTTTCGCTCTGAAGGCCGTAGAGCACGGTATATATTCTTTTGTGAAAATATTGAGTTGCGCGCAACCCGGGGCAACAGTCTAGACCAAACCGAGCCTGAAATAATTTGATATTTGTCGTGGTCACTGGCTTTCAAAGTTCCTTTTCCATCTATCTGATAAAAAAGTGAAATATGCATTTCAGGAATGGCCACATCCAGCAGACACAGCCTCCCCACACAGCCAAAAAGTAGAGTGATAAAGTAAGCATGGTATTACAATAATCAGTTTCAAAAGAGATATTCAATGAATGCAGCGCGCACTTATCCACTCGCAACACACTGGCATTGAACATTCAACGTTCAAACTAATAATCTCTGCTAAATTGTTAACTCTGGTAAAGATAAAAAGAAACAACCAAATAAACATATCAAAGTTTAAATATCTGTTTATCCATAAGGTCGTTAAATGCATTCGTTTTTATTGCAGTTTTACTACACACTAAGAAGCAAAATGGTGAAAATTGTTTATATTAAGTTGTAAGTTGAATTAAACAAGCATTAAGCTTATTGCTAACCGCTACCATAGAACAAGAACTGTGTAAACAGTGTGCGGAAAACAACTTGGAATATTATCCAAAATAAAAGTAAGTAGTACTTGTTTGATAATTTGCAATCACCAATAAAACTGAAAAACCTTAAATTAAATTAATTTAATAAATTTCTAGTGCCTTTATGTGTGATTATTTTATTAAATCATGCATAAACACATACCAAGTATGAAGTTCTGAATAAATTTTTGAATTATAACTACAAGCAAATGAAATTTAATTAAAACTAGAACATTACTATATTATTTATTTAAACACCTTTTCGACAAAAAACATGTTGATCAAGCGGATGTGTTTCTATTGCTATCAACACAGCAAAATAATTGGATTGATATCAACATAGCATGATGTTCCTCTTTTGAATATTTTTTCTGTTGAACAGAGAACAGAATTTATCTTAAGGTCGCCATAAAATTTTCTGAAAGTTTGCAGGCTCGGTTTGATTGACTCTGTTCATAGGAATTAGTGGTAATGCATATTACTGCCCAAGTCTCCTAGCCCTGTTTGAGCGAAACTGAATATGTACACTAGTAAAAAAGAAAAAAATAGGTCAAATCCAACGGAGTGCATATGGCAGTAAACATAAGAAATAGACGAAATAGATCTTTGCAAGACAACCAACACGACAGATATGAAAATATTACAGGCTCGGTTTATTAAATAAACACTGTTGTTTCGCTCTTTGAGGGCATTAGATGACTAGTATTGCATAAAAGGGACATGTTTAGTAATTGAAATGCTGGTTAATGACTCACTGATGGCAAGTTTAAGTCTGGATATGGTATATATGAAATTTGCCACTGATTATTGAGTTAACACAGACTTGAAAATAAAAAAAAATTGTGCACCGGTTTCATGGTGTTAGATCTCTTAGATGAAAAATGACCTATACTTTTCTTTCTGAAAACGGACAGAATGAACACGTAGTTTCAAAGCATACAAATTAACGCCTTAGCAAATAGTACCAGATATGATTGCCAGTCTTTTCAAATAACATGTTGGCTGTAGTTTTATAGGGGAGAGTATTTATAGGTCTTTCACCTTATCTCTAGATAAAAAAATAAGTTTTAGAGTTGAATCTATTTATGACGTAAAATCCCTACGTGTTCAAAATGATATTAAACATGTTTCCAAAAATTGAGAAAGATAAGCAGCCGTCAACCTCGATTCAGCTAATTTTTGGCACACATGAGCCATGTGATGAATGATATCACGTGACTTTCATGGTCATTACATTTCTTATCTCGAGATTAAACTATACACTTTATGACAACACTAAAGTTGCCGAAAATCTTAAAATATCAAAGAAAATATAAAAGTTACAAAGTACCCGTACCATGAAGGAATATCATTTTTAGGTCTGGATGTAGAAATTGATTTAAAAAGAATAGGAAACTGTGGCATACGAAACTTAAACCTAAAATAAATTCCACAGAAATAAAATGAGGTCTAAAATAGCTGGTAATTGAATAAAACGTAACAGGGAGAGAGGTTTTTATTGCCGGTTTATTTCACAGCGGGAAATAACAATCAAATGTTTCATTTCAATCAAGAATGAATTGAAATTAGCTGCTTATAGGACAAAGCAATCAATTCCCGTTGTTTAAGATGCTAAACTTGAAAAAAGAGATCAGAAAAGGATACTGTCTTGTTATAGCCGAAGAAAGGTATGCTTTATTGAGTTTTCATCCAATGCAAAGTGGTATCCACTCCAGTTTGTATAAATAATATTCATCTCTCCCTTTTGGCTGGGTGAGGAGGCTGTGTCTGCTGGATGTGGCCATGCCTGATATGAATGTTTCACATTTTTATTCAAGAAAATCTCTTATAATAAATTGATGACATTTAAAGAACAAGCAAAAACGGTAAGCTAATACATAAACTTCAATCAGTCAATCAACCAATCAATCAATCAATAAATCATTCATTCATTCATTCATTTATTCATTTAATCCAATTATGCCAGGACTAATATTTATTAATAAAACAAGATGAATAAAAAAGTATCATGAAGAGAAGAAAAAAATAACCACAGAAAAACCTGTCCGTAGTTTATTGATTACTGAGACTCGGGTGAATAACCTATCAAGACTGATCATTAGGAGTTAATTTACCAGACATACTGTCTCTTAGCTATACAAGAAATGTGTTCTTTGAGTAAAAATTCTTGATTGTACATACATCTTTAAGATAACACCATGATTTGCTGGCACTAAAGGGAATAAATGGGAACAATTTTTAGTGGATCAAATAAAATGTCAACGAAATAATATGTGTAATTCCTTTCTCGTTATAAGTAAAACGTTGTAATTGTGACATCTGCTAAATAAAAGAAAATCATGCACGAATTTTAAGAAACCTGTTTAAGTATGCCGCTGAAATGTTGACCAGCTTACGTTTTGTTTAGACAGCTTAAATGATCTACAAAAAAAAAACAACAACAAAATATTAGCAAAGTCCATCGTCATTATTAACTTTATTTTTATAAATATGTGTTGTTTTCTATAATTACTTCTGCCCGTTTTATATTTTTCTGTGCACGGCTGCATAAGCGTACCATCTTGCTTGTTTGCTTGTAAAGCCGTCTTTACTCCCGATCTTTGTATAGTAGTGTCTGCATCTACAGATGGTTTATTGTAACATCTGTGCAGCAAGACAGAAATGAATTCAATTAACTTTGTTTCACAGAATAATTAACAGGGGTGATAAAAATATGCCCTATTCTCGCTAGAGTAACAAAACGACGTCATAGATTCAGGAATGTAGTATATTTTTGTACCATGTGCTTGATATATAGTGCAGCTGTTTGTAAATTTCCAGACTGTCTCTAAACGAAACGGACAACGATTGCGTAAAATTAGTTAGCAAATCTTCTTACATTTGTACATGAACTTTTAGTTAGTACATCTTATTAGTACCTCATCTCTTGTCCGATTGTATCAGCTTCAGGATACTAGCTTCGAGCATAATTGATTTGGCTATATAATCGTATAAGATATGTTATATTTGATATTAGATAGTATTTTTTGTTTTCTGAGATAATTTGAGAATACTGGCCCGTCTGGTAGACATATTACTAGAACCACAGGCGGGGGATAAAACTAACACTGATCAGAAATATATCCTCAACTACCCTTTCGAGAAATCACATAATTATTTAATTATACTGCAAGGTCATTAACAAGCAAAAGAGAATAAGCAAACACTGATTTTTAGCATTGCACTCTTTGATAAGTTAGGGGAAAGTTAAAAAATATGCAAATATGATTTCCTTTTAATTAAAAACAAAATGGGCGGACTACAACAAAAAATCGCAGGGGAAATCTAGGAACGTTATTTAATATTGACGGTGATCCGTAAATACGGAGATACACGTACATTTGTACCATGATAATCAAAGTAACGAATATTTATTTGCAATATTTTAAAATTACTAAACCGCAGTAAGTTGTTTACCACTGTCATAGGACTGTTGTTCTTCTTAATTAAGAATGAATGTATTAAGCAATGCATTGACAGAGCATGAAATGAATGTTTATATGCATTTCACATACCACTAAAGCGCATTGTATGATGTTCACTATCCGTTTATTTGTACTCTTTTCAACTATTTGGTAAAAAAATCTCTAATAGTCATGTAAATAAAGTCGATTAATCAAAAAGATTTAGAGTTCAACATTGCATTTTTTTCTGAATTTCTGTTAAATTGTATTGATGCCTTTTCTTCTAATTCAGTAAATCTCGATCGTTTGTTAACGTTGTCAAATTGCACTTTGATTAAATCGGTCAAGTGATTGTTAAACATAACGTGAGGATAATAACAATAAACTTGAAATTACTATTATTTACAATATCAACGCGAAGCAACAACAACAACCGTAACATGCTCCTAACAGTTGTTCGTGTTGTCGGGACTTCGTGAAAGTATTTAATATTTCGGAGAATACTGTTTAGTAACACATAATGAACAGCCATGTTCCACCATCCAGCAATCTCCCACACACACAAGCTGTTTTTTTTCGGAAATTCCATATTTTTTCAATGAGTTTGCTATAAATAAACAAATATAATGCTGGAGCGGGATTAACTTCGGTTAAATGCACCCTTTAAGTTATACATTTACATTTGACAGAAACATTTACACACTTGTTTCACTGATTAATGGTTCTTCTTATTATTATTCATTTAACGAATCCGTTGACGGCGAGGGTTAATCCTTTTAACTGCTAAATGGATAGGAGTTTTTTTCAAAATTATATCTTAGTTGTAAATTTCAATCAGTAATTGATATTGTCTTTTCGCTACTGCAATAGTTTTGCCGGTGCGTAATCGTATACAAATGAAATATGCATGTGAAAAATATAAAACAATGTTCTCTATGTCGTTAATTGTTTGTGACGTCTTATTTGAATTGATATACTTATAACAACATGCTCTCTTAACCGCTCTTCTTTTTGTGACTGTGGCGATTCCTGATATGCATATTTTACTTGTTTACCTATATATCGGTTGTTCCTCTCTTACATATGTCCAGCAGTGTTCTCTGTAGAACGAACATATATCCTTCATAAAATGAGGCTGGAGTAAATCTGTTGCAAAATTATTTTTTTATTCCAAACTCTTTTTAACGTAATTTGGTAATTTGCAATAACTTTTTATCTCTCTTTTATCATAAAATTTAGTGGTAATAAATCGATTTTCAACTGATGGATTCAGATATAGAACGAAATATTTCCTCATTACCTTTAGTTAGAGTTCTTCGAAAAAAAAACAAGTTGATTTTCTCTTTCAAACTGATCTAACGATGGTAGATAAATTCTTATCGTTGATCCAACAATGATCAGACGAAATTAACAATGTTGCTACATCATATGTTGGCAAAAGTGATATCCGGAATCTTCTTGTTTCACTTTGTTCATTAAGTCACTCACGTTTTAGATGGACAAATCCATATTTTGCTTGTTTTCGGTACAACCTTTTGTATGACTAAATTACGTGTTTTTATTTTGTCGCACAAAGGCATTCAAAAACAGGAATTTGCTATAGATAATGACTTTTATTACGTTTCCTGAAATTAAGTAACAATACATAGTAGGCATTTTTCAATTTTTTATTGTACATTTATTAGATAACCGCTTATAACATTTATTATTTGACGAACTCGTTTACTTAATCAATTGTACACATGTCTCTACACTGACCTTTTCAATAAAAAGATCTTGTCACGGTTCATGCTTCCCAACAAAACAGAAATGAAGAACAATGTTGAGTCATATTATACAAGGCATATCAGTAATAGCCATGTTAAATAAAACTCAGCCTCCCCACATATCCAAATGATAGAGAGGAAAAAAAATTGAGTTTGCATTCAAATCGATTTTGTGCGATCAATGGCAACGGTAAATTTTTTGTAGGTACACCTTCAATACCTTTTGAACCTTTTCGTGCGCCAAAGATAACCTTACTGAGACAATAGCACCTGGAAATACATTTTCGAACTAGTAATTTGAACTGAAACAGTATAACACATGGGCCTGTCAAGACCTTTTTGAAGAATTCACTTTTTATTGGATAATATTTATGTAATATTTGGTACCTCTATTTATATAATAAAAGAAATATGCATTCCAATGGGTACTAATTGTGCACCCCTTGTTGCTGATGTTTTTATGGGTTTATGAAAGAGATTTTATGTTATATCTTTCTACCTAACATGAAAATGATATTATAACAGCCTTTAACAACACCGCGAGGTACCTAGATGATTTGCTCAATATAGATAACCATTTTTCATCTCTGGTTTATAAAAAATATCCTAATAAACTCCAGCTTTATAAAGCAAACACTTCAGATAAGCAAGCAAACTTTCTTGATCTTAACCTATGTATCGACAATTGATGCGTCACTACTAAAATACATAATTTATGATAAAAGAGATTAAATAAAGTAAATTTTTAGACGCTGATGTTCCGCGTGCTTCATTTTACGGGGTTTGAATTTCATAGCTTGTTCGCTTTTCTAGAGCGTAAAACAATGTTAAATAGATGAAAAGGGAACTTTAAAAGCCATCGAATACGAACTCGACAAATATGAAAATATTGCAGGCTCGGTTTGGTTGAGCCTGTTCATGGACAGTAATGGAAATGCATATTACTGCCCACGCCGGCTAGCCCCGGGCTCAGCGCAACTCAATATTTACACCAATAAACAGTACAATTTCGACCATCACAAACGATGGTGTGCATATGGCGATGGAAATGGAATCTTCAATGCGGTATATTTTCATATTAATAATATTCCATGTTCAGCGGCGTAGGCGTATGGTCCCCAGATAAAAGAAAGGGTTTGCCCTAAACGATAAAACAAAACCAAACAGAATAGAATTTTGACAGGAGATCTTAGAAATAAATCCTGCATATCACACATAACGACAAAGGAAAAAATTAAAAAGCAGGAAGTATATCCTTAAGGGTGATTGAACAATATCCAAATCTATATTGGCTGGGGAATTGAAACCACCCATCTCAAAACTTGCCCATCTCAAAAAAGATTTCAATGAACCTAATCTTTGCATTACAGAAAAACTGGGGTAATCAGTACCATAAATTAACGAAACCTTTTCAATATCGCCCATACCCAGATTAAATTCAAAGAAACGGGTGAAGTTTTTTAAGTGATTCTATTGCAACAAGGTATTTCCAAGCCAGCCTTTTAGGAAGATTAAATTTATAAACAAAAGAAAATATTCGAAAAAACCATCTTAAAATTCAGAAAAAGGTTACCAACCTGATATTTAACAGCGCTATGCATGCCTGATGATTAACCCATATAAAGTTGATCGTTGTGCTTACATCTTTGGTTTCACGACGCTGGCAGGGTTTTAGAGTTTATGAGGTTATAGGGAAATTTGTAAAGAAACAAAGAATCTCGATCTGATTCTGTGATCCCTCCCATCGTGTTCTTGCTGATTTGACTCGGGTTTCTGATCTAGGTAAGCTCATAGAGTACCCGCCCTTTTGCTTGACAAAGCCCTATTAACCTTTTTTGTTTTGTTTTGTATGTTTGTGTGTTTGCATGTAACATTGCCGAGTGGACGGGTGGGGTGGGGTTTTCTTCATCAAGACAACTTGTTTGTTCATATGAGAACCTTTTTGGGCAAATGCCACCGACCGCTTCAAGGCTGTAACACTCGGGTTATTATATTTGGGAAGGCTGTGTCTTCTGAATGTGGCGATTCCTGATATGCATATTGTACCTTTTTAAAATTTAACATCGGAAATAAAACTTGTAAAATGTGTGTACAAAAATCCTAATGTCAAATTAACGGTACCCTACCCATGTATTAATACTACTGTCTGTCTTTTACCACCTTTCTGGTTTTGTCGTAATCGGTTATTGGATTTTTATCCTGTTTCATTATTTGCGGCCTTGCTGGTCCTACATGGACTGGTTTGGTCTACGTGGACTAGTTTGGTCTACGTGGACTAGTTTAGTCTACGGGGACTGGTTTGGTCTACGTGGACTGGTTTGGCCTACGTGGACTTGTTTGGTCTAAGTGGACTAGTTTGGTCTACGTGGACTAGTTTGGTCTACTTGGACTGGTTTGGTCTACGTGGACTAGTTTGGTCTACGTGGACTTGTTTGGTATACGAGGACTGGTTTGGTCTACGCGGACTGGTTTGGTTTACGTGGACTGGTTGGTCTACGTGGAATTGTTTGGTCTACGTAGACTGGTTTGGTCGACGTGAACTGGTTTGATCTACGTACACTGGTTTGGTCTACGAGGACTGGTTTGGTCTACGTGGACTGGTTTAGTCTACGTGGACTAGTTTGGTCTACGTATCTGGTTTAGTCTACGTGTACTGGTTCTGTTTGTCTGTGGCTACTCTTAACAATTTTAATTATTACCTCAACCTAAACCTTATCATTGAATCGTATTAATCTGAAACATCTGCATAATTATGACATTGTTTCGAATTCGATGGCTTTCAAAGTTCCCGTTTCATTTAATACACTTATCACTTATAAAAAAGCGATTAAGATGGTGTCTGTGGGAATCTGAAAATACCGCATTGAAGGTTCCCTGTTCACTGCCATATTCACATAATCGTTTGTGATGGATCGAAATTGTACTGTTTACTAGTTTACTTGTGAAAATATTCATTTGCGCTCAACCCGAGGCTAGGTGGAGAAGCAGTAATAAAGGGTTGCTATACCACGTGACTTTTTGGATGTCGTGCACATACAAAATCACTTGCTCCAGGTGGATGTTTTATTATTTCTTGGTAATTTCTGGACCGATTTCGGTCGGAAAAAGAGCCCAGTACTCATGTTAAAGAGCATTTTCATTGACATGTAACCTCTGTTATCAATCGGCTAAACAATTATTGTTTAAAAGTGAGAATTTGTCTTTGAATGTTTGAGAAAACGGTAGCCGATTGATAATGGAGGTTAAATGTTAATGAAAATGCTTTTTAACAGGAGTACTGTGCTCTTTTTCTGTTTCTCATTAATTTTAACTTGTTTGTGTGGTGTCTTTTTGAAGGCGTATGCGCTATTTTCCTCTACTTGTTCGCTGTGTGGAAAGACTATGTTTTGTGAATGTGACTGATACTGATATAACCTTTAAAACCATAATGGGGTGGGGTGGGGTGGGGTGTTATCCATCGTTTAAAATGCACCACCAGCACACTCTTGCCACATGAGTTTCTCTGGAAACATATTTTAACCGTGTGAAATAAAATTTAAATATGTTTGAAATTAAATACTGAGGCAAAATCTGCCTCAGCTTGTTAAATGTATGATGTTCGGGATTTACTCTGTACTTAACTTATAGCAATTAATAACCTTTTACATATTTGTTTAAACAGTAGTTATTCGAAAAAAGGTGAAATATGCATATTAGGAATTGCCACATTCAGAAAAAACCGTCTCCCGACACAGTCAAGAAGAGAGAGGGAGAGAGCATGGTCAATAAAATGATCAGTTTCAAAAAAGACACCACAAACAATTAACCAAAATTAAGAACCCGAGGGGTTACCGCCTTGGAACGGTCAGTGGCAAATCCAATTGCCACTGGGGGTTTAAACAAGAAAGTTTCAAATTAAAGAAAACGTTCCTTGACAAAAGAAGAATATGTTAAGGCTTCATTGATAAACTCTGTTATGTTTGAACAGTGAAGAGAACGCATTTGTATTGAACATGCAAACTATCAACTCATCGAAAATAAATTATTTGATAAAGCGAAGGCACAAATAGGTAGGTGAATACTTAAATACCTGTTTGTCCAATAAATGGCAATTAGAATTTATCTTTATTGCAGCTTTACAACAAGAAGTTAAATCCAAATGTTGCCTTTCAATGAAAGAAACTGTTTACATCATGTTGCAAATTAAACTAAACGAGCAAACGTCTATTGTTAACATCAACCGTTCATAACAGTTAGCGAGACTTCAATCTACAAAAAAGAGGATAATATTTCTAATAAAAAGGTAAGTAAGATTGTTTGATACTTTGCATGATAGAAGGATTTTATTGAATATTTTCCAGTCAAAATTAATAAAACCTTAATATAATAAAATAGTAAAATTATTATTCACGATGCTGTCTACATTTATCATATAAGCGTTCAAAGCAAATGCATACACAGTCAAACATGTATTTAAAAGACCACTCAGAGGAAAACCCAAACGTGGTCTTTAATAGCAGGTGGTCTTTGTTCATTGGTGAATTTGTACTTACAAAAAGCGGTCATAGGGACATAAATATTGTTGTCTTTTTCCATATGTGGTCTTTGTTTACAGGTGGCCATAAGCCCAGGTTTTGACTGTATATTATTAAACTTAAGTCATTTATAACAAGGAAATAACTTATTCAGACTCCCGTAAATTTAGGAAAACCTGAAAATACCAACCGATTTCATTTGTTCAAAGACACAAAACTCGGAGAAATATATTTTTCATAAATGGCTTCCATACCAGACATGTTGTTATATTCCTGATTTGAACTTTTAATTTGATTGAAGAGAGATTGGAACCGTTTGTTACATATCACAGTTGACGAATTATCTTTTCTCGTACATTTGTCACGGGAAGGTTTCTATTGGTGCAGTGCAAGGGTGTGAGGGGAGGGTGTGGAGAGAGAATGCAAAATGCAATATCTGAGAAATGAAAATATAACAGTATTAATTGAATGTATCGGTGAGACTTTTTACAGCCGCCACACAGCACAAAACTACAGTGATTATAAAAAGTGAAAGATGCATATCAGGAACACTTGACGAAAGGTTATACATATATTAATACTTAAATTATTAACACCGGCAGTTTATACGACCACAGTACAGTTAAAAATAGTGCTAGTGTTAAAAATAGCAACTAAAAAGGCATAGACGGGAAGCGAACCAGCAACGACCCGCCCTCAGCCCCTAACCAAAATCCTACCACTCCTCACAATATGCTACCAGTAGCACAACTCTGTGAATAACGCTGATAATCTTGATGTTGGTGACTGGTGTTTACTAAAATATAAGACAATACTCAATCATGAGTAAAATATAATCAATAGATAAAAAATAAAAAGTGTAATGCTCATGTACAGTTGATAACAAACTCATCAAAGTTAAAATAACATTCTGCCATTATTTCAGAAGAAAACAGCATTCATAGTTTTCGTTTTGATGAAAAGAAGCCTAACACCGAAATAATTTTGCACCAACAAAACATTTATTTTTTAAAGTGACTTTAAAAGGTTATTGAAAAACACCATACTTTTGATTAAATTACTTCAATTTAGTGTAGTTATCAGTTTCAATTAACTCCCTTGATGGCAATATGCCTTTTTCAAACCATGAAGAATGTCAATCATTGTGACTGGAAGTATGTTTGAACTATCCTTTATGGGGGATACCGATGATTTTGTACTGTGTCTACCTCTTGCATGGCTATGCACTGCCGCCGCATTTGGGGTCATCGGTACATTTAAATTTAAGCGATGTTTAAAATGATATAGGCCATACTGGGATTTGAATCCGTAACATACGACAACAGCGCCTAGCCAAGCAAATCAGAACAAGCTACCGACCGTGCTAGCCGCTACATAGAAAAACACTTACGTAATAACTGTCAATCAAACCGAGAATTGTCGTCATTTATAGCGATATATGAAATTGTTACTGCGCAATGTAACCAAAGAGCGATATAATGACCTTAAGCATTTTTGTTACTGCTGTTTTTATTCACTGCTAAAATTAATTTGTTGATTTTTATTAGTATTTTAAGAAACAAGAAAGAGTAAAGATTGAAAACCCGAATCCCGTTTACAGCTTAAACTAGCTTTAAAAATAACATTTTATGTGTAAATTTTGCCTTAATAATTTTCGCGGGATTTCGACATTTTATTTCAATGGAATTCAACTTAATCTAATATGAATTTGCTATGATTACGTAAGTCAAGAGCTGGTTCAATAGATATCAAAGATTTATTGAGTATTTGATGAATGCTTTTATTGACACAACCAACTCAATGCATTGTAGACTGACAACACAAAATGGTTTAGTCGGAATGTAAATATATTTATTATTCTTTTTTCTTCTTGTTTCTTGAAGTTATTTTCTTTGTTTGGTTATATCTATTTGATATACAAATATATGTAAAGATGAATAGTTGTCATGTCAGGTTTTCAAGTGCATTGAGTTACATACGAAATAATGATAATTGTTTTTCACTTGTTAGCATAAGGATAACATTTCCTGCATCATTTTGCCTCCCAAATATTAAATGAAAAACACAGTTTTACCATAAAAATATTTGTGGAACTTTCTTCAAGCTATAAGAATCTTTATCTAATCTTGGACTATTCAGATTAGTTAGACCCGCATCAAAGCTTTTATTTATTTCAAATACAAAGATAGATATCTGGTTTTAGGAAGGTAGTCTGAACACAAAAATAATTATTCTGAAAAAAAAATTCATTGCCATTTTCGCCCGAAGCTAATTGATTAAAAAATACCCAATCTAACTTGAACAGCCACTTGCAGTTTCGAATCAACGCAATAAAACAATATGATATCAGACTGGACGTAGACTGGTTATGATAATCATTACAAGGACCTTTTTGAAAACATTTAAGATATGAATTACAAATTTAATTAAATGATCTTGTCAACTTTTGTTTTCTTAACCAGTAAATTATCATGTTGCACTGCAGTGAATGTAAATAATAAATGAAGACTGTACTTTGATCATTTATTTGTTTAGTACATTTATACTTTGAGTAGATTAGTATTCAAAATACATGTTCTGCGATTAAGGATTGTTCTCAGTTTTATGTGTTTACTTGTTGACCAAGGTTTGTTTGCATATTGGGATTCTATATGCATGCTAGCCTACTGAAACGCTTCATAAGTTTTTTTTATTCTAAATGTTCGACAGCACATTTAACAGATGCCCTTTACAGTTGGTCGTAGGTTTATTGAAACATCTGTGCATTTCTACAGAAATGAATTCAATTAACTTTGTTTCGCAGAATAATCAACGGGGGTGATTAAAATATGCTTATACAACCTGTGATTACTTTTAATAGATCATAACGACGTCATCGAATCTGGTATGTTACATATTTCTGTAACATGTGGTAGATTATTATATTGTGCAGCGGGTTGCTTAATTGATAATCTGGTTGTACAAACAGCATTGGTTTTACGCAGGTAGACATCGGTGTAAGACAAATCAACGAGTAAATTCTTTTAATATATTAGAACATATTCATTCACTGAGTTCTAATTTCTAAAAGTAGGTTCATTGATAGGAACTTCGCCATATCAAAACGAATCATCATTGATACAAGAAATTAGAAAAATTTCAAATTCTTTGAACGAGATTATCAAAAAAGAATATAAATTGCAAAGATACTGAATTCAAAGCGAGTTTAATACGAAATTAGTACATATGATCAGAATTCACTCAAGTGTGAGCACTGTGAATCACGTAGTCATAATTACAACTGTTAATGAACTTTTCAACTCACATTATCATTTCCACCAGGAGAAGAATAGGTTTTTTGACAAGTTTTAGCTTTCCAAAAAGCTAGTCGGTCATTAGCAAAAAAAATTAATAGAATAAGTATGTATTCGTGCTTGCATTTACTTTTGGACCAATGTAAGTCGAGGATATGTCCATTTTTATATCGATCAATGTTACACAGAGTGTATCTGACAAACTATTTGTGAATTTAGTTAGAGTTTCAAGTTTCAAGTTTATTTCCATTTACATTTCTCTGTATGTACAAAACATAAACAAGAGAACATATACATTGTACAATGCTGTTACTTTAAAGCATGCAAACAAAGTTGAACGGTTGATGTTTGATTTATTGAAACATGAAGAAGACGTGTACCGGCAAAAGACATTAATATAAATACTCATGTCTCTAGTAGACGTAATTAATTATTTTATTCAGGACGTGTAGAAATAATGACGTTGTTTAAGCACCAGCGAATTGGATGAATTTGTTACATTAACGCGAATGTTCAAAGAGGTACCATAGAACTTTCCACAGTCGATGCTTATTTGTACAGTGAGAAGAAAAGCGATGCTTATAATATTCAGTATTCATTACCAACATTCATAAAGTGTAGTTTTAGTTGGGTCAGCAGATCTCGTCAAACTTGAAGTTGACGAGCGATAGAAGACAGTAAACAATAAATTAGGATGTTGATGCATTTATTATTTTTACTTAAGCTTTATGTTGCTCATATCTTTTGTTTTGTTTGAAAGATTTTCGCTGAAACTATTACAGAAACTCAAGAAGCACTATTTGTGTTTAAATTAATCTATCATCAAAGAAATTGTCGTTATGCCACTGTTCTGAAAATTCTTCACAACTATTTCTCTACTTTAATGGCTAATTTTTCATGGCTTGCAGTATATTCTAGTAGATTGCCCTTACATAGAAATGGTAGTGCTTTTGTTGTCTACCTTACTGTACTTGTCAAAATAATGTTATTGTTTAGTATCCCAAGACCGAGTCCAGATCCGTTATATTGCATGTGTATGGGGAAGCAGACATTTGGGTCAGGGGTATCCCCGGAAATCTTTTACAAGTTAAACCCAATTTGGATTGCAACTGCGACGAGTCCAACCGTTCGCTATAGATCCTAAGAAGAGAACGCATGGATAGATGCGGTTTTGAGAGGGAATAGGGAAATCAAAATAAATCAATTCGTATTTCGTTGAAAATGCATATATTCAAGGGCAAGTTTTGAATATTATGGCGGCGGAATTTTCGTAACATATATTAAATAGTTTAAATGATAAAAATACAGATGCACGTATAAAATGGTTACCAAGTTACTATTTTAAAACAACCGTTTAAGTTTGTTTTTTTTTTCTTAAAATTGATGAAAAGGTCACTTTGAAAACCACCGAAGACAAAACATATGAAAATATTGCAGGCTCGGTTTGATTGAGCCTGTTAAAGACTTTTAAGCATTTCAAAACATAAAATACCGCATCGTAATTAGTGCTCCAACTTGGATATCAAAAGGACAGGAAAATAGATAGATATCAAAACAGGGCTTTTTCTGCGCAACAAGCTCAAAACTAGGCACTTTTATGCAAGTCTTTGAGAAAAAGCATTGTATATAAATGTCCCTCTGAATGAGTAATTGCAAATAAAAGATAAAATGTAATGTTCATAACTAATGAAGAGATGGGTAGTCATCAAACCAACTAGATTTAAACTCTGGCAGCTCGGGTTTTAACATTCCAATAGTGCGCTCGGGAAATGCAAAATTATGAGATTGATTAGCTGATAACAACTACATTTGTAATTATGGATTGAAATGATTATTCAACATACTTGACTAACGAAGTACTTGTCAATATTAGACACCAAAACTGAGGTAATGTGTCGCCATTTATCCTATAATTTGATATTAGACAAGTTCAATAAACAAAATCATTATTGCTATTGATGATATTAGATAAAAATATTGCCCATGCTGATCTCCTATGTTTACTTTAAACAAACGTCATGTCACATTCGCTAAACCTCCGGTAACTTCCGAGAACATTCACCGAAATTGCAAGTTGGAAATCGCAAACTTATTGCAAAATCGCTGACCTCTTGTGTTTACTTTAAACAATAGTCATCTCACATACGCTAAACTTCCGTTAACTTCTTAGAACATTCACAACATTTGCACTGGAAATCGCAATAAAAGCAAAATAAAAGCAAAATCTCTCTTTAAAAGACAAAATTTTGACAATTTAGTAAAGTCCTGAGCATTCGTTTCCTTCTAAATGCTTGTTTAAAACATCTCCTCTTTTGCTATAAGCCTCTACTATTGTGGTGATTTATACCACAAGAAAGAAAACTTTTAATGTTAACACATGGGTAGAAGTTTTCATCAATGCAATATTACATGTTGAAGTTCAGCATTCTAACGAAATTGTTGAAGATCAGAAGAGTAAATATAATATTTTTGAGTCCCTGTCAGACTGCTCATCCCCCACCCTAGGACAGTGACAAAATTTTGTTGTTGAACATAAACTCTAGATTTTGGAATACAATTACAGCCATGTGTTTTTGGTTAAAAATTTATGCTAATGACCGACTAGCTTTTCGTAAACTTTTGTTTACAGACAGCCTTTCCCGCCAAAGTCGGATATTCGATAGTCTCTAAGAAAAACATAAACGATGTCTTGCTTTTGATCAACAAAATCAATATAACGGATCGAATCTATTTCATATATGGGATCATCCTGAACAGTTGTTTGATTCAAATAAAGTATCAGTTCAACTTAAAAGCAAATTATATTTTGCTAAGAAGGTTTGCATCGCGTGACTTTCTAAAAAAAGACGCATAACATTATTTCTATACCCTGTAGATAATACAACACACGTATGTTTATATAATTTAACATGTCGTTATAGATCAGCTCAATTTCTGATTTGATGTTACTACAAAGTCCAAATATTGTTTCATCAACATTCAGAAGACTTTTCTTGCAAATAGTGGGAACTGAATAGCATTCTCAAGCTTTAGACGGGCGGCTTTGTATAAAGTGACCACGTCCGGTGCCGCTGTTAACCGGTGTTACCCTTCAAAGTTCAAATTTGGTCCATTATAATATGTCGGTCATCAGGATAATGATCACCGCTGCAGCAGTATTGAACTTCAAATAGAGATGTTTTATAGAAACGTTGTTAAAATATTAATTTGTCACATTAAATGATAGAATCTTTTATAAAAAGGTATAAAGGAATCTATAATTGACTGGTTTGCATATTTATTGCATTTTCATTTAAATATTAAACAGCTGTAAATGTGCTACTGTCCGTTCCGTTGCATTACCTATTGCTGTGTAGATGTTTATCATAAAATGCGTGGTGACTTGTGTTATGTAGGACTATTTGAAATAAATTTGCAGTTAAACATTTTCGGTTTTTATGGGATATTTTAACTCCTCTAATTCGTGCGTATTTTCCTCATTTCGAAAACTGATTAGAATTTGAATTGTGAACCGGTACCTGAAATTCATTAAGACCTCTTTGAAGTTTTCTCACTGATACTCTGATTTATTTCAAAAATACCAATTAAACGCAGATTGTAGTTAAAAATATCATAATTCGTCTGTAAATTTCTCCATTTAATTTGTAACAAGAAACAGCTGTAAATTAAAAGAATCCAGAGTTTTCAATGATGGCGTATTGTTTAAGAGTTAATGAAGGTTTACGCGGGAAATTGAAAAAGAAACAAGTTAATTTTTAATTTTTATCTTCCCTACTCTTTCTCTTTCAAATGAGTCATCATTCAAATAACTGAAGAACAATAAATGTGATTCAAAACTTTCTGCATTCTGGCACTGTTTGATATGAAAAGATTAAGTTCCGTGTTTTGAAATTTTTCAATGAATTTCGCTTAACATTTTGATGATTTCTTATTTAGATACAATCTTTGTTACTCAAAATGCATCATTCTTATTCATTTAACTACATTTATTGCAGTCATGACATTTTGAATGACAAGTTCGTTGAATGAAAACATATTACCCGATTCTACTAGATCCTTCTTAGATTTTCCTAGGGCCTATTTTACAGTAATAATGCTTGTTAGAACCGGTAAAACGTTGTCGATGCAAATAGGTCAAATGAATGTGCTTGCATACTTTGGTATTTTATAACTTTAATTAAGATAGTATAGAATGTTTTGCAAAACTACCAATTCGCATTCATCGTATTTATACGTTGTTATGTTGTTTTTGCATGCTGTGCAAATGCTTGCACTGCTTTCTTATGAATGTAAGATTAATTTGTAATCATATTATTTGCTTTCATCTTGTTCTAAAAGATTTATATATGGATATAAAACCAATTAATGATTGTAAATCACGAAATCAATCACTTGAGTTTCAAGCGTAATTATGCGTTTGTTTAAGAAAATAATTCAATAGGTATATAAAAGTTCAGCCCAATAACGGTTGAGAGCTTTTCTGATAATAAAAACTCTTATTGCAGTGATAATAGAACTTGGTACTTTTATAATCGTTGTGTGCTTTAGCATGCAACAAAGCAGCAAAAGTGTCCAGTTGTTGGAGTTAATTAGCAACTTGTCATTCTTTTGTTCATATAAGAACCTGTCGGAGCAAGTGTGAGGATGGCGCACCGTAGAACCTGGTTTCAAACCCCAGTTGCCAATCGTTCTGCATATGACATAACTCCAAGCAGTGTGTGTAGAATCCCTGAGGCGCTAGAGTATCAATTGTTTTTCGAAGGCGGTGAACATTTCAGAGTTCATATAGATCGCTGAGTGGTGTGAAACTTAATGCACATTTGTTAACTTCAGTGGTGTCGTCTTTATGTCATAGAAGTAACTAAATACTTTTCTTGTTTATGGCCATTTAGTTTAATATTTTTGGGTCTATGGTCATTACACATTTTACAAAGGCAATTTGTTATTGCTTGTTATTATAAGATAGCGGCAATTCAAGTGTAAGATTGGTACTACCTCGAACCCAATTAGAGTTTTTGTTAATCGAGCGTGAAGCCTTATTAATTTATTCTCCATTCAATTATTTCTGGAAAAGCGTTTATTAATATTATTAAATTGCATGTTTCTTTCTGATTAAGTCTAACAAAGCAGAAAAATTACTATGTGAAATTGAATGTTTACATGTTCCAACTCTTTACAAACTTTGTTTGCATTATTAGCATGTTTTTCACGTTTTGCAATATGATGTGATGTCAAATATTTGTATTCCTATTTCAAGAACTGTATTCACCGGTATTATTAACAGATCTTTAGTCAGGCTTTTATCAGCAGATCTACGTATATCACGTAGTGCATTTTTTTCATTTCTGGTTGTTGCATTTTAAGGACTTGACTAATGAATGTTCAAAATTACATGTTCCCATTAAATCTTAATTTTTATATTTGTAGGATATGACACCAATGATGTTTGCTCAACACTACATAAAAATGATTTAAAATCTTTTGAGTCGAACTGATTTTAAAGGATTCAAAGAGCTTCAAAAAGCAAATCCAATGAAAGCATAAAGCACTTCCAAAATATAATTACCCAATATCGATAAACTACCGAAAACCATGTAAAGGCTCCTAATGAAAACGTGAAAACATCAACGTATTGTTATATCTTAGTCAGCCCAGTATATTCTACCCATGTTCTCTTTTCCATTCTGCTTGTGGGTAGGCTGTGTCTTCTTGAATTGGCCATTCTTGATTATTTCTAGTAGTACATATTTCACTTGTTATATACAATTAAAGATGGAAAGCTCTTGTCTCACACCGAATACGTATTAAAACACTACCTCTTCCTCATTGTTTAATGAAATAATTGTTATCTCTTACAGAAAAGAAAATGTTTGTGCAAGGAAAAATTAAACTATGATGGGTCAACCCTATCAAAGTATAGTTTGATATTTGTCGTGTTCGATGGCTTTTATTTCGTGCCAAGGCAGTATCCTCAAAGGTTCTCTTTTTCGATAATTGTTTGTGGAGTCTTATTTGAATTGACATACTTATAACAAACATGCTCTCTCTCTCTTCCTCTCTTCTTTTTCGGTGCGTGGGGAGGCTGTGTTTTGTGATTGTGGCGATTCCTGATATGCATATATTATTTTTTATTGCCACTTAGAATAAATACCCGATTTTAGGAGATACCAACCTCACACTTGCCCCAACAAGTTCTCATATGAACAAACACCTGCAAGTTGTATTACGAATGAACCTCACTCCATTCATCAACTTATAAATTGTTATATAAACTTTTAGTCTTTAAACTTATATACTTTAAACTTATATACTTGAATTCTAATAGCATGCAATGTTTTATTTATTTAGTTTTTGGAAATAAGTAAAATTCAAAAACAGGAAATAAATCAGTTTGGAAATGGTTACTATTCAAGTACTGAGTCAAGCACGACAAAAAATGAATACTTTACATACAATGAATGTCAATGCTACGTACATCTTAAACAGTGATCAAAATATGGCTGGAGGAGAGACTGTAACATCTGTGTTCTGAAGGCGACAGGTTGTAATATTCGAACAGTAGTATCTAGGGCCGAAGATTATAAAACTGAGATTTGAAACCAGTCTCAAATATCAAGCATCTGATTGGCTGAAATGGCGACCAGTCTCAGTTTTATAACCTTGAGGCTAGAAGTAAACGAGAAAGGAAAGGAAAAGGAAATATGTGCGCCGCAACGTTAATTTTATCGGAGCATTGAAAAAAATATTTAACAGATTTAATATTTTTATTCCAAATATTTTGGATAAAAAAAAAAAAAGTCAAAATTGAGAAGACATAAGGCAAGTACAATTCAACGAACATGACCAATCTCATTCGGAACATTGGATTTTTATACTGTTTGGAAAAAAACAAATGACGATAATGCTATATTACACACGATGATTTTGAAAAAAATGACATTCTGCCCTTCTATACTATCATGGTGCTGATACTGCAGCTTCTGATGATGATGATCATTGTTTTACGCACATGCTTCCTTTTCCTCTCTGTTTGGCGGATAGACAGTGTTTTTTAAGGTGTTAGTTTTTTGTATTATGTTTAAATTGTGGTGGTGATTTTGACGACGATAATATTTGCTTCACATGATAGTTAAAATGTGATAATTTGATGATGACATTATGTTTTGTTAATGACGTTCCATCATCACGTCCCTTTCTCAGACTTAAACCAGTTTTCAGACTTTCCCATTTGGAATATAATAACCGTCTGGATACCAGCCTAAAGCGAAAGTAAAAAAATAATAATGATAAGTCATTATCCAAAACAAGGAATAACCACTTTAGTTTTACTGTGAAAACTATGTAATTCACATGAAAGCATGAAATGAAAATAACAATAAATTATTGGTAAGGAAGCATTTATAAACTTTCAATGGACAAGAAAATGCAGAAAAGTTCTTCCTTATACCATTGATTTATGTTCCTAGGATGATAACCCACCGGAACTGATTATGAGTTAATTACTGCGTCTGCTTGCCAGACATACTATCTCGGATAATTGCTAGACAGTAATGTAAGTATGGACATAGCTTTATGAAAATATGCTCGGATACTGTTCATTAATGGAATGATCTTAGAGAACTGTAAGGTATGGATTTATACTTTGACTTACATTTTTTTACATAATTAAAGTTATGCTTTTTCATATCATATTTGTATTATTACATGTTTAATTCGATTATTGAACTTTGTTGGAATATAAATGTAGTTATGGTGACATGACCGATATTCGATGTATTTACTTTTGGAACTTTTGTGAAATTTACCGAGTTGTTTTTAGTTGCTCGGTAAAAGAAAAGCGATATACAGTAGAAATAATAATAATAATTATTATTATTACCATAGTATTCAGTATTAATTGTTTGTTTTGTCTTTTTTGAAACTGATCATTGTATTAACCATGCTCTCTCCCTCTATCTTCTTTTTGACTGTGTGGAGAGGCCGTTTTTTCTGAATGTGGCAATTCCTGATATCCATATTTCACCTTTTTATGGTGTTAATCCGTCTACATGCATTTTCAAAAAAGAGCTGTTGCAGCAAAAATACGAAAACAAAACCATTAATTTGAAAAGACATGGAGCCAGAATTAATGGAAAATAATCTGTTTGCATCACCTCTGTCCTGATAAGGATCAACTTTAATTTTCGTAATCTGTATATAGATATTCCTAAGATAAGGTATATACAGTGTTTGTGTTCCATCATTTCCTTAACTGATGGTATTAATTTTCATTTATTTAGTATTAATTTTCATTTATTTGGACGCTCGTTTTCTTTCTATTTTTTCCATTTTAAAATGTCCCAATGTTTGAAAAATTGTACAACGTAAGTACATTAAATTGATCATTTATTAAAAGGAAGAACTTATAATCCGGGATTCCGGAAAATTGAATATTTATTTTTTCTCTTTTACGATTTTAACGTATTCATTTTATTTAGAGTTAATGACATGAAGCGAATTTCAGTTGTGTTTTTGGCAGTACGGCTGGCAATTTTTAATCATATGAAGTTTGATTTCACGTCATATTTATTTTAATAATTGTTCCAAGAAGCTTAGCCACAGAATAATAAAGTTACAGTACTTGTTGCTTTTTCCATTTGTTTGATCTTATTCTTACTTGTGTTTAATAATTACTGTGCAAACTACATATTAAATTGGACCAAATGGTACATGATAAATCCGTTTGTTCTTCCAGCTTATTACCAGTATTGTTATCTACAACAATTTCTAGCTCTGAACTACTCTTGATATGCTTTTTCGAACACCTGTGCAATAGCATCGGAATGATTTCTATTAAGTTTGTTGTATGACAAAAGTAACAGATTTGAAATATGCCCTGTAAAGCTGTTAGAACTCTTAATAGATAAAATAGACGTCATAGTTTCACAATATGTTACAGCTGTTTGTAACATCTGCCAGCGACATTGAGAAGCAGTATTCAAAGACAAGGAAAACAGTCAACCATAGTGAATAAAAATTTCAAGTGTATAATGATGTAGAAGTGATTTACTCCATCCCTTAATAAATGCATTTTTATGTGCTCACAACCTTATCCAAGTTATCTGTGCTATGTTTTCTAAAATAAAACCACAATTGGGAATTAATTATACGAAAAACAAATGATTAAGAGGATTTAAACTTGATAGATATAAATGTTCTTTATGCTTAACTGAAACTAAATCAACAAGGGTGTGATTTGTATTGACACTCACTGCGGTTAAACAGTAAGACAATATCGTGCGTTGAAGAGCAATAAATGAGCTCCTTGACATAAGTACATAGTGAAAGGCTATTATTTTATTTTGTTGCACACAGATTAGAGTCATCAATAAATCTTGGGACTTGCATCTTATCGGAAATTCCTTAAATGAGACCAATAAATCTTGCAAAGATTGCAGTGTTCTTAACATATTGCTTCGCTTTAATTTTTTCAAACAACACTTTTTTTAACAATTTATAAAACCGACATTTTCATAATACGATGTCTTTCCTATATCTTACATATAACAAATCATTTATATTGATCTTTTTATCTTTCTTTAAAAAACAAAATGGAAAAAGGATGTAAGGAAAGCCAAAATCAGAAAAACACTGCCTTCGGCAAATAGGCCTTAGGAAAAGAGAACATGTGTTTATGATTTAAGTGTAACCGCCGTAGAAAGGTCTGCGGCAACAAAATTAATTTTGCCACTTGAAATTTAGACAATTTTCTTGGTGCTCTGGCCTCTTTTACTTTTTTATTAAATATGACATTATTGTATTCATTTATTGTATTCATGTAATTATTTAGTTGCGCTCAACCCTTTGCTAGGCGGCGTGCGCTGTAATATGCGTTTTCATAATTGCCCATGAACAGACTCAATAAATCGAGTCTGCAATATTTTCAAATTTGTCATGTAAGGTGGCTTTCAAAGTTCTCTGTTCGTATTATTTTGAAATAATAGATGTTTTTAAAATAAGACTGCCTTCCGCCATGATGACAATTATCTGAAAATGTTACCATATAAAATATTGATGAGATTCTGTCAAGACATCTACAGACTTAATTGTCACGTGGACCACGACATTCTGACTTGATTTTGGCAAACCAGTGGTGTGATTTTCTATAATTAGTAACTGGAATTGTTATTGTTTTTCGAACACGCATATACATAATAATATTATTGTTCGCTCTTTAATTGAACAGAATTTATAGAGGAAACAATAATATTACATTCTAAACATTATTTTTCAAAAGCAATTAAGTCATTTTCTGAATCTTTGGGGAAACATAATAAATAGGTTTTAATTATCCAATTTTCTAACATTATTTTCTCTTTCGTTCTATTAAAGGTTGACGTTTCAACTTACATCGGGTTTTTCAGTGCAACTGTATATCTAAAGATAATCTGTCCATCAACGATAGTTATTTTAAACCTTGAACTGGTTGATGATTCTGCTTTGAATCGGATAATGTAAATATAAACTGTGATAACATTTAGTTAAAATTTGTGATCTTTGTTTACATTCAAAATATGATCTAGAGATCGAAATAACCGTTTCATCTATCTCATACTTTCTCGAAATAATACGCTTTCTGCATTCTTCTTGTTAACTACAAAGGTGCTATATAATTGAATCTCGCTAAGAAGACAATCACGTGATATTATGTTTTTAAATGAAATTATTGCATATCAGCGATTTATATTTTTCATGTAGAAAACTCAACCTCCCCGCACAGTCACATAATAGCATAGAAAATCAAAGGTTCTACACTTGTGTTTTTTACCATTTTCAAATTGCCTAGACAGGTAGACAAATTAAACATGTACTAGCTGCCTTGATGAAATAACATTAATTACCCAATTACTCGAAATATTAATCGTTATGTTACCTTTATTTTAACCAAAAACTACTTAAAGAGCTTGCAACGATGTGAAAGATTTCAATGAACGTAATCTTTGCATTACAGAACAACTTTTAAAACAAGGTTATCGGTATCACAAATTAAGGAAAACCTTTCGCACATTTCATAGCCGATACCCAGATCTAATTCATAAATACAGGTGCAGTTTAAAATCACTATTGCAACAAGATATTTCACAGTTAGTTTTTTATGGAGATTTAGTTTATGAACTTAAGAAGATAAAAGTCAATGTTAATTTCTCCCGGTTATTCGCAAAAACCATCTGTAAATTTAAAGAGAAAGGTTACCAACATGATATTCTACAGCGCTTTGCAGATCTGGTGATTAACACACCTACAGTTGATCATTAACTCTTTGTTTGTACGACGGTGGCAGGGGTTTTATTGTTTTTGAAGTTTTATAGAGAAATATTTTTTTAAAAGAACCTAGAAGCTCGATTTAATTATTTAATTCCTGTGATCGTGTTCTTGCTGATTTGACTCCAGGTACTCTGGTCTCGGTAAGATCATTAAATATCTGCCCCTTTTCAATGCTATTAGCTTCTTATGTTTTTATATGTTAGTGTGCTTTTGCATACAACATTGTTGAGCCGTTGGGTGGGTTGGAGTTATTTCACCAAGACAACTTGTACTTGTTTTGTGATACGAGAACCTGTTGGGACAAGTGTGAGGTTGTTGCACCCTTGAACCTGGTTTAAACCCCCAGTGGCAATTTGTTTTGCCACTGACCGTTCCAATGCGGTATCTCCAAAAGGTTCTCTTTTTCTTTAATTGTAGCGTCCTATTTGAATTGATATACTTATAACAAACTTGCTCTCTCTTCCTCTCTTCTTTTCGGCTGCGTGGGGAGGCTGTGTTTTCTGAGTGTGGCGATTCCTGATATGCATATATTACTTTTTTAAATTATCAAATATTTTATTTGTAACAAATACAAATTAAATTCATAAATCTGTTAGGTTATCTAAGGTATAAGCGTATAAATAAATTTTATTGACAAGGCTTGGAAAATGTTAAATTATATTTTTCAAATCGCCAGACACCGCGAAGTCTAGTGAAATGTTTACTACTGTCATTTTGATGTCGGAAGGGAAAAAGATGATAAAAGTCTCTTTCTAAGAAAATAAATAGGATGAACAATTAGAACCATAGGAATTTCTATAAATGTTTTAAAAATAAATGTTACCATATCTTTATATATATATGTTTTAGTAAAAAGTGAAAATGACTGCAATGTTTTTAGCATATGAAACATACGCACAATCAATGGAAAAATACAAAATGAAGTTTTCTATAACATTGATTGAGAGATGCTTTTACATCGTGTTATAGTAGGTAAGAATAAATATTTAAAATCTTTATGTTAATCAAAGACTTAGTGTCGAGAGATTGAATAAGTACAGATGCAATGCAGTACTATTTAAGAGGATTGACTTGACTTGTTATATTGCATACTACAACTTAATCAAAGAACTTGCAACGAAATAACGAGATGTTTGATACAGATCTTTGCAATCTGCATCGCTTTATTAATCATTTCATATCTTATTTCACAGAGCCAGAGATACGCAGTGTGTAGATTTGTATGAACTGATAGCATTCAGTTAAAATTTCTGAAGAATGTCAACGAAAATGTTTATAAAAATAAAGTAGGACTTTTTCAAACAAGTAACTTTTATTCATTACTTGATGTGGCAAAGTCAATGACCGATAAATTATTAACTTAAGGACCGCAAAGTATACCTTAACAAACTTTGAAATCGGATAATTTATAAACAATCAAAACAATACATTAGCCTTTACCACCGTTTGTCACAAACCCTAAGTCAGGTTTCAGTGTGCTGTTAACAACTTAACAAGAAATTTGTACTTCGACTGTTGTTTTGCCATGAAAATGTATTTGATAATTATTTATTTATGAAAAATAAATAGACGCCGGTGATATACCGCAGGTTATATCACGGGTTGACATTAAGATGCGAGACTGGTTTCCAATCTCAGTTTTATAACATTGGGCACAGGTAAGGTTCTTTAATTACATTGTGTTATTTGACAAGGCCGATATTGTAATAAGAAAGGCGAGGCTCTGTCAGGCGTTTTAAGACCATATCAGCCGAGATCAATATCACCTGATGCAAAAGACATTTTTCATGCAACTTTACTTTATTTTAACTCGCTATATTATAAAATTATAATACATCTCTTTTTATAACAATGCTAACAAGTGTTTGGCGTATTGAAACATCTTTCCTGAACATATTTCTGCTGGTCGTTTTGTTTTCAAATTTTAAAACGTGAAATGGATATTGAAAAAACAAAGACATAAACTATTAAAAACAGTCTTTAAAATTAAAAAGGAGAATGAATTGACTAAATTTGTCAAGTTTGTTAGTCACGTCAAACTAAATTTATAATAACGCGGCAACATCACAACCTTCTTTGCATAACAGAAAAAGACTTTAAAACAAGGTTATCGGTATCATAAACTAAGAAAATCCTTTTGCAAGTTTTATCGCCAATACCCAGATCTTATTCATAAATACAGGTGCAGTGCAACAAGGTATTTCACAGCCAAATTTTTAATGGAGATGCATGCCTGGTGATTAACCCATCTAGAGTTGATCACTATGCTTACCTCCTTGGTTGCACGACGGTGGCAGGGGTTTGAGAGTTTATGAATGTTTATGGGGAAATCGTTTCCTTAAAGAACCTAGAAGCTCGATTTTTTTCTTTAATCCCTGTCGTCGTGTTCTTACTAATTTGACTCCAGGCACTGTGGTGTCTGTAAGATCATCGAGTACTTTGCAATGCTATTAGCTTCTTATGTTTTATATGTTTGTGCGCTTTTACATGCAACATTGTTAAGCTGATGGGTGGGTTGGAGTTATTTCACCAAGACAACTTGTACTTTTTTGTTGATATGAGAACCTGTTGGGGCAAGTGTGAGGTTGGTGCACCCTAGATCTGGTTTAAACCCCCAGTTGCAATTTTTTTTTGCCACTGACCGTTCCAAGGCGGTAACTCCAAGGGTTAACAAAAAGCTAGTCTCTGTGTTGTATTTGCACGTCATAAGTGATCTATACAAAAATTGAACTTCAACTGTCTCGTTTATCGAATTCAAACTTCATTCAGTTCAAATTTAACACCAGCAACAAAGTCATTTTATTTCATTATTTTGACGAGATCGAAAATGAAAATGGCCTTTACGCATGCATTTACTCGAAAATACTGTATACGAGTAGCTTTATAGAGTCTCCCAGAGAACAAAATTTTAATGGTTTCTTGGTATTTTCTTTTGGAAATTGTATAATAAAGATTTATATAATATAGTGACTGCCAATGAAAACGCAATACCTTATTTTTGGAATATTTTTATGTGTGTTTAAGTTTAATAAATTGGCTAATGTAGATGTGTTTTAAAATCAATAAGTAACTAATTGATACATTAATGGTCCACTGAATTTTTAAACTTTCAAAACTTGTGTATTGACTGTCCCATGACGATCCTCTTAATTCTTTCTTTGCCTGTTGTCTATTTATTGAAAATTGTGTTGAATTAAACATGGGTCCCCTCTTTCACTTAATAAATGGTTGTGCGAGTTGGCTGTGCCTTTGATTGCTGTATAGCTTTCCTCAGCATGCTAATTATTCTAATTGAAAGATTTTATTCAGAAATACACAATTCTTTAATGTAGGAATCATTTGTATTGCTAACAAGCCATTGAATCTGAATTTAAAAAAAATCTCGCTCGCTTGTTTTCAGTGCGACTTGCGACACGTGGGTTGTTATGGTGTGAATTTTGAATCAATTTACTATACGGTTGAACCTACCTTAGCATCCACCTGCATTCAGCAACCACCTGTTTTAAACAGCCCGTTTGAATTTGTCCTAAACTGACATTTCGTTCCAATTTTTACCTTTCTTAAACAACCACCTGTGTTAAGCAGCCCCTTTCTTACTCCATTGGGTGGCTGCTTAAGGCAGGGTTGACTGTACATACACCGTTTTGCTTGTATATGAACCCGAAGAAAGGCGGCGTGTACAATACGTTACGATTCGGTTAATACCCATAAACATATTGTATGACTCTTGTGATCGTTCGTCTTTTGGTGTACGTAATAATTCACCATTTTCTATTCAAATTTCATTTCAAAGTTGTCACAGTAGTTTAACCTTTTGGACACTGACTGTTATGACCGGATATATTATAGTCGTTAGGAAGAGATTGACATTTCGCGATGGGGTCTCTCATTAAATAAGATTAAGTGAAATCTGTCAAGTTGACGTTAATTTGAATATTTAAAATACCACACTTGTAAATGGAGACTTTCTCACATTTAGCGCCTACTTCAGATTGGATTGTTATTTTTATTTGGCTTATTAACTGAATATCAAGATTAGCCTAAATTTATTTGAAAAAGAAAACAAAAACAGACAATCGAGCAGAAAAGTAAACTTGTAAGAATAAAATCACAAACAAAAGAAAACATTCATTTCAAACGTCTACTTTAATTATCAAATATGATTTTTGTTATTTTTGCGCTGCAAAATATTTGTTTATGAAATGATCAAAATTAATAAAAGTTATAAGGGTTCTATTTAAACTCGTTTTTTTTTGTTTTAGTAATAAAAGTGTTTAAATAGATCTGTTAGTATTTTTCATTATCCCAACAGGGGTACAAGAAAAAGAAAATTATAACTGGCATTCCAAAGTTTTGAAAAAGTTCGGAAAATATTACCAAGGAAATGAGGCGACGAGAGACAATAATGATATGCGCAGCTGATAGACTATTAATATATTATGTTCAGCAGCGAAAAGTGTGGTATGTTAGTCAATAATGAAAATTCCATTAAGAAAAGATGACTGTCTGAAGTAACCCTTCGGTTTCTCATTTTTGTAAATTGTTTGAGGTATCTTGTTGTAAAATAGATCGTAGTGTAAAGACATGCTTTCTTTTCTCTCATTTGTTTTTTTTACTGTATGGGAGGCTCTGTTTACTGAATGTCGCCATTCCTGATATGCATATTTCACTTTGTTAGTATAATTAAATGTGCATTTGGTGTATGTTCTAATCTCGTGATATCGGACTTCTGGTGATATTTTCATTTTACTTCACCGAATAAAAAAGTAAAATATGCATATAAGGATTAGCAACAAATAGAAAACACAGCCTACCCATATAACCACAACAAAGAAATGAAAGAGTGCATATGTTTAAGAGATTTAATGATACAAGAAACAATGTTGGGCATTTATGTTATCTGACAGCAAAGGATTGATTTAACACCAGACTTGAATTGTTTCAGTAATCATTATCTGACTAACGTACTAATCTGGGATGTAACAACTGTTTTTCTTAGTGTACTTTACACATGACAATGAGGAATATTCTACGTTGTGTTGTTTATGAAGCAATCTGAATAACAGCTGAAACATACAAAATGATTGTTTTCCTATGTTGAACTTTTACCAACATCGTAATTCCGCATTGTCATTTGTTTTCCTCTCATTAAATAATCGTATGCCGAGGAGCTTCCTTTTTTGTATAAATTCCGAAATGAATTAATTTATTACCAACATATAGACTACTGGTTTTATTTTGCTGCATAAAACTAAGTGACTATATTTGTTATTAATTTTCCAAATATTGAAATACTAATTGTAGTATGGTAATGGTGCATTGTCGAGGTTTGCATGCGGTCCACATGTTTTTATCTATTGTCAATGAAAGGAATCATGGCCAGACCGCTTACGGAATTCATTCCACATAGGCAGTAGCGCCTAGCTTCGTTAGTAAGGAGATATATTAGTTAGAGCCGTTATGACTTAACACCTGTTATTTCCTGATGTACGAGTAAACTTTAAATACTAACAAATTCATTAAAATGCATTTAGCACGTTTATTATTAATAATAAATATTATAATACAAAGCTTTGTGGAAGTCAACATTCATTTTTATTTAATTTCGTTATGTTTGTTTTATGTACTATTTGACAGTTTTTTGTTTTATTTATTTGTAAATTTCGTTATATTGATTTGTTAAAATTAATAAAACCATCCTTTACGTATCCTCTTCGCTGTGGGAATGTATAGATATTCAATCTGCAGGCTTTTGATGTTTTTTAACATTACCGATATTTTCGATCAGACCAAAAAATGTGTTTCAATTTCACATTGCATTGGCAAAGTTTTGTGAGTTTGGGGATTTGTTATACCAAAAACTAATTTTCTCGTTGGTTTGTTTTGTGTTTACGGCGTGTTGTGGACAGCTGCAGGTACGCTAGTAACAGAGTCATGTAAAGAACCCAAATCTTATCTCAGTAAATACATTAAGGATTTAAAATATTGACCAAAGCTTTTATTTTCAACAAGTTGAATTAGGACTTAGGTAAACAAGCAATATAAAAGGTCAATAGACTCCTTACATCTTTCGAGTAGCAATACTTAACAAACCACGGGTATCATTACGTTATCTCTGCTACTTGTGAATCAGCTGTGTATTTTGGAAACCAAAATGTTACATATTGCTCAGCAATACACAGCTAAAGAGGAATTTGTAATGCAATAATTGCTTGAATGCAAGTGGAAATGATTAAACGTTAACAGGGCAATACATAATATGGTGAAAATACTTGTAAACAAGCACGTATTAACACTATGAATTATGACCGACAATGGGACACCATGTAATCTCAGAACGCAAACGCAGTTTGACAATACATGAAATGATATGATAGAATTTGTTGATGAGGGGTCTTGCAAATACCAAGTCCATCATGCCCCTATTACTGGTTACACTGGAATTCGATCATAGAGCAGAATTAACCATATATAAGCGATAAAAAAACACTGAGGCTTTACTGCGACCAGCGGCTGTTAATAAAACTTTTGTTAATATAATAAGAAAGACATCTAGTTTAGTCCATTAATGGGAGTTATTGTTTCTTTGAGGGTAGTTGAATAGGATGAACTACTAAGACCATAAACAACCACCACCACCACCACCACCACCACCACCACTACCACCACAAGTTATAATAATAATAATAATCATACTAATAAAAATAATAACAACGATGATGATGATGATGATGATGATGATGATGGTGATGGTGATGGTGATGATGATGATGATGATGATGATATTTTTTTTACTTTTAGCAGGATAGGAGGCACACGCACAAAAGTTATTGTTACAGAAATAGATGGAAAGGAAACTTTGAAAGCCATCGAACAAGACAAATATGAAAATATTGCAGGCTCGGTTTGATTGAGCCTGTTCATGGACTGTAATGGAAATGCATATTACTGCCCACCGCCGCCTAGCCCCGAGTTGAGCGCAACTCAATATTTACACCAATAAACAAATACTTTTCAATTTCAGTGGCGTATGGTCCCCAGATAAAAGAATGGGTTTCCCTAAACGAGAAAACATTATGCGGAACTAAACAGGATATAATAGAATATAATAGAATTTTGACAGGGAATGGATCTTAAAATATAAATCCTGCATATTACAGACAAGTCAAAGGCAAAGTTTAAAAAGCAGGAAGTATATATTTGGGGATGATTGAACAATATCCAAATCTATATTGGCTGGGAAATTGAAACCACCCAGCTCAAAACTGGCCGAAATATTAAGGAAAAGCTTTTGCAAGTATTATCGCCGATACCCAGATTTAAATAAAAAGTACAGGCACAGTTTAAAATCACTATTACAAGGTATTGCACAGCCAGTTTTTATTTAGATTTAATTAATAAACTTAAGAAAATAAAAGGCAATGTTAATTTCCGGTTATTCGTAAACACCATCAGATTATGTAAATTCATAAAGTTGCACGACGATGGCAGGGTTTAACAGTTTATGAAGATTATGGGGGGGGGGGGGTTAAACCTGGTTCTAGGGTGCAACAACCTCACACTTGCCCCCAACAGGTTCTCATATAACAAAACAAGTACAAGTTGTCTTGGTGAAATAACTCCAACCAATAAAATTCTATTAAGATATCGTATTGACATTAATTATTTTATTTTATTGTCCTTTGGGGTTATTTTACCAAGACAACCTGTGCGTGTTTGTTCATTTGATAACCTGTTGGGGGCAAGTCTGATGTTGGTGAACCATACAACCTGGTTTTAACCCCCAGTGGAAAATTGTTTTGCCACTGACCTTTCGAATGTGGTAACGCCATCGAATGCTTTTTTTTTCGTAACTGTTGTTTATCCCTATTCGCTTTCGGGAACAAAAAGTAAAATATGCATATCAGGAATCGCCACACTCACAAAACACAGCCTCCCCACGCAGCGAAAAAGAAGAGAAAAGTTGTCTTGGTGAAATAACTCCAACCCACCCATCAGCTCAACAATGTTGCATGCAAAAACACACAAACATATAAAACATAAGATGCTAAAAGCATTGCACAGCCAAATAGCCGAGTACTCGATGATCTTACCGAGACCAGAGCCTTTGTCTTCTGGATGTGGCCATTCCTGATATGCATATTAAACTTTTTCATGACGATAATTTGAATATTTAACGATGTAGTATGTAATAAAGTTAAAGTAAAATAATAAAATTGTTTTTGTTCTGTTAGGATCAAATGGTGGTTAGGATCTGTTGAATAGAAGATGAAAAGAGGAAGTTTAAAAACAACACTCAAAAGTGACACAAAGGCCGGTCAGAGGGTTTTAAATGTTTCCCTTTTTGGAATATTTAAATATCGTTGTTTTTGCTGCCGTATGGCGACTGGAAAAGGTCTCACTGCACATTCAGTCAGTGTAGTTATTAATTACATCATTTGAAAGTCCCTGAGCACAATACAAATATCTGTGTATATTATCATAAAAATACTTGTTTTAAACTGAGCCTGTAGTTTTTCATATTTGTCGTGTTCTGTTGCTTTCAATGTTCCCTTTTCATCTATTTCAATTTTCTTTTGGTGGTTTTAGTGTTCCAAACAGTATTGTTTCTGATGCACACCATTGTAACGTTTGAATATATAAATGTAAATGGTGCTGTTTACCGGTGTAAATATAGTTCTACCATGAGCTTGACTAAGTGCGGACTGATATTGATTTCATTACTGCCCATGACTCAACTTTTCTTTCTATTACATTGTGGGGAAAAACGAGCAAATTGTTGTCCGCATCGCCTGCACAATATATTATTAAGACACAAGGAAACGAAAGGTTGATGTTCTATATACCCGTTTCACCGCTTAAACCAATGTTTCGTCCGACATCGAATGAAATTTAATCTAAGCCGCAAGTGTTGGTTTCATCAATACGATCGTGAAAATAACAATAACGAAATTATTCTGAGATTGTAATCACATATTAAATGGCCAGAAAATTACTAACAGCAACACTAGACTGAATAAGGGGCTTATAATAACATTGCATTAATTTGTGGACGCAGAGAATACATTGTAACAGACAGGCTACCATAACTTCTCTGACTTATTCTGACCTACCAATATTATACAGTATCTGACGTATTCAGTGATACAGAATTGAAGTGTAATTTTATTCTGGTCGTCAGAAAAAAACAATATAAACAAAATTTGATAATATTTACGTGATACATTCTCATGTAAATTTAAAATTTGTTTTAAAAGTCCAGTAGTAAAATGAAATATACAATGTTTATAAATTTTCCTTTGGCTTGGATACAAAATGTGTTTGCATTTTTATGTAGAAGAAAAATTGAAAAACATATCGGCAAATTTCTTTTTCTCATTTAATCTGGCGCTTACTTACGTCTAAGGGCAGACCTACATTAGATCATGTATATTTTCCTCTTAGTCCTGTGCGTTTAGAAAATGTAATCTTGTTTCAATTACAGTTATTACTTAGTTAAATCAATGCCTCTGTCTCACATGTCTATTGTGTTGTTGTCCTGGGCTGAAGGTTATAAAGCTGAGCAAGGAAACCAGTCTCAAATCTCAAGCATCTGATTGGGTGAAATGACGACCAGTCGCCATTTCAGCAAATCAGATGCTTGAGATTTGAGACTGGTTTCCATGCTCAGTTTTATAACCTTGGGCACTGATAGACGAGCTCAACAAACAGCCGCTAGCTTCAAACTCGTTTATTATAGCGTTATCTTTACTGCAAAGCTTTATTGTAATCGAGTATAGTATTTTAATGAAAATTCGAATGCAATTTAAACATTGATACGACTGCATGTTGTTTGATCATTTAAATTGATGTGTGTTGTTGACAATGGGAAAACTTTATCTATGTTGTTAATAAAAAGGAATATTAGGTGACATTAAACATTAAACGCGATTATAACAACGTCGTTAGATCTTTTTTATATTTTGTTGACAAAAAATTAAATATGACAATTATAAC
Organism: Corbicula japonica; assembly: GCA_038501625.1. Lineage (NCBI taxonomy): Eukaryota > Metazoa > Mollusca > Bivalvia > Venerida > Cyrenidae > Corbicula > Corbicula japonica. The sequence goes on from JAZAYU010000051.1 coordinate 772,118, forward strand.
ACTTCAAGATTCTTTTAATCTCATCTGTCAAAACATTTGGTTGACAAAGTAGTAACATTCATTATCATGATAAATACATACATTGTATAATGTTGTTATTAAAACAACCAACGCCATTCGTTCACTGTAAAATAAATACACATAGAACCGCTTAAAATATTGTACAAGCTTTCGAAAAGCTGCTACTTAGTATGAGCTTCTTTAAGCTTTTACAGAAAACGTATAAAAGAAACGAGTAGCTTTGCGTTTTAAGCTGATATAAGCACTAGCGAGACTGTGATGTCCCGGGTGCAACATCTTGGCTGAAGGTTATACAACTGAGATTGTAAACCAGTCTCGAATCTCAAGCATTTAACCAGTCGCCATTTCAGCCGATCAGATGCTTGAGATTTGAGACTGGTTTCCATGCTCAGTTTTATAACCTTGGGCACTTATGGGGTTTATATTTCACAGCATGTTCGTTTTTTCTAGAGCTTGTTACAGTATTGAAAATTTCAGTCAATGCAACAACTTATGGGGTTTATATTTCAACAATACTTTTATGAAGATTTGATTTATTAAATAAAGGTAATAAAAGTCAATATAAATGTCTCCTCGTTGATCGTAAAAGCCATCTGTAAATTCAAAAAGAAAGGCTACCAACATGATATTATACAGCGGTCCGCATGCTTTGTGATTAACCCATCTACAGTTGATTATTATGCCTACCCTTTATTTTCACGACGGAAAAAATGAGTTTTAGAGTTTATAAATTTTGAAAAAAATACCTAGAAGCTCGATCTGTTTCGTTTATTCCTGTCATCGTTTTCATGCTGATTTGACTCCAAGACATCTGATCTCGGAAAGGTCATTGAGTATCCATCCTTTTGCTTGGCAATGCTATTGCATTGTCACAGACCTTTGAAAATGCGGTACTCCTTTTAAACTATTGACAAAAATGAGAACCCAAGTGGTTATCGCCTTCAGAACGGACAGTGGCAAATCAAATTGATGTGTCTTATTTTGAAATTGGTCATTCTATAAACCCTTGCTCTCTTTTCCTCATTGCTTTTTAATGCTGCATCATACACAACTTTAAAGAATACAATTTTATGTTTCCAGTTTGTAAGAATTCAGAAGAAATAAGCCATATATAATAAAATCATCGACATTAAACAAGTTGTGTTAAATATCAAACATTATCCTTACAACCATACGCCTTGAATTTGATCTCTGATCATATAGTCCCGAAATGGATCGTTCGAAACTGTCTCGTGTTTCAAACTAAGAAACACCTGAGATTTATGAAATTTGTTTAAATGATGGAGATTTATTTCTTTTATCATCTGCGATTATATACAATTATATTATATTGTGAAAAGAACTCGTTAGAATGATATCTTACCTGAAGTGTTTTGTATACAGTCATTAAATTGGCATTTGTTATTTATTTCACATGTCATGTTCTCTGTTTTTCAAACTCTTTGTAAGATGGCGATGTGGGTCAAAAGCATGATTTTAACAAGGTTGGATACTTGAATTTCATTTATTCAAATAAAAATGTATCTTGTAGACTTTTATAATGTAAACATAGATTTAAGTCGAATATTTTTACTAGACAAAGTTGCTTTCACTACCGATGGATAAAACCAAGATTGTTATCTAAAGATGAGATAGGAAGTCGTTCACATGTCTACGATGTCCACGAAACATGCTCAGTTTACTAGAGTCTATAATATATTGTTATTTCTTGTGTTCGGTGCATAATTGTAAAATAATTGCTAACTTGTTTATTTATATATATTTTTGTTTGCGCGTCACGGGAAAAGGTACCTTCGGAAAGTTGACATCAATCCTTGAAATGACGTCATAAAGATAAGCAGACGATATTATTTATTATGAAATTCGCAATAAAAATACCATTTTATTGTCAAAATGTGTAACAAAATCACATTTTGGTTATCAGAAAATAATAGGTAGTTGTAAGTTATTTCTAAATAGAGTAACAACTAAAATGTCACAAAATATGAACGAAGGTACCTTTTCGCGTGGCGTGGCCCATTTTATGTTTAAAGAAAACAAAGGGAGTGTACCTCCTTCAGTGCAGCCACGCCCGGTTAACATTCGCTCCACAACCAAAAAGAGAACATAACAAAATGAGCGAAAGCCACTTCCAGGATTGAGCGAAAGCGCTGATTTGTTGTCAAAAAGTGAGTATGACCAACATTTTTTTCTCTTTATAAGACAGAAAGACGAACTTTTCAAAAATCGGGGAATGTAGTGCCGTGTAAGGATGATCAAGCTTCACAGAAAACACGGTTTCATATTTTAAGCATGTAAACTGCTCCGGCTAGAACTTTTTTCCCAGCGAACATTGATGCATGTTTCTTTACAAACTTGTCATTTCGACGTTATTTTGTTCTTTGATTGCTTTTAGAAATCATTTCTGTGTTGCGTGTGAATCGAATACCGGTCGCTAGTGACTGCTGTACAGATTTCAGATGGTGTAACGTCTCTTTAAACGATTTATGCTCATTTTTCAAGAGGTGTAGGAGCGAAAGAGCAAGTTGTGGAGCGAAATCATAGGAGGCAGAGCGAAAACATAACTTCATACTGCCATTGCATCGTTTTAACTTGTTTGTTAACTCATTCATTGAAGGTTTCGTGTTCAGCTCAATATACAAGTTTACGTTTGGGATTGATCAAAAGAATAATAGTTTTTGTATGTGTAATATATATATATATATATATATATATATATATATATATATATATATATATATATATATATATATATATATATATATATATATATATATATATGTGCATAATGAGTATTACTCAACATGGGGCTAGGCGTAGTGGGCAGTAATATGCATTCCCACTTCTGTCCATAAATAGGCTTACTTTAACCGAGTATGCAGTATTTCTACAATTGTTTCATATGTTCTCTTTTACATTTTTAAATGAATTTATTTTAAACGATGTCGTTGCAAAAAGAAACAGTTTTCAGTAATATGTTTTGTGTTATTTGTGGTCTGGTTTGTTTCTTTCAGATGGGAGCGTTTAAAGCGTGAAAGAGAAAATGCTATTTCCTATCATCAAAGAAGAAGAAAAACATCATTTAAAGTACCGAGACAGAATAGCAATCTGTTAAAAATAAAATGATGATTATCAATATATATTCCACAGGAAAACTGTCGTTTTTGTTTCTTGATGATCACAAATACAAGATCAAATCTATTAATGTATTTTAAATATTTCAATTTGATCGAAAAGCTCCGGGTGTATTTCTAAGTAAGTAAGTATGTTTATTAAAGTTACATTTAAACACGGGATATATATATACGACAACAATTATCAGTATAAACTGTACCTGGCTCCTAAAAGCATATGATAAAAATATACCTTTTAATATATATACGCCTTATATGAAGTTTAAACATTTTATTTATAGATAAACGTTCATGACTATGTTGTGGTCAGATATAATATTTCCAAACGCTTTTGTACACATATATTATATCTAAAATCATAAGACTAAATTGATACAAAAATACCGTTTTATTAAGAAACACAAACAATTCAGAAGACTATTTTTCAGACTTAAATGTACGTGCATCTTTACTTTTATTAAAATATTCTACTTTAAGATATATTGACATTTACTAGCTTTTGATACGATGATTAATTGTCATGTAATGGTGCTTGTCGTTTACTCTTCGAAATCCTAAGATAAATATCTGTAGGTGCGATGAAAAAAAATTATTTGAAACGCCATCTCGTTGCAACATTTTTTCCACATAAATCGACATTGTGTTCAACAAAACATAATAAAATTCTATACTGAAATGTCTCGGAGCTGTAACATATGTACGTGAAAAATCCAGGAGTGTAGTGAATACGTTTAGACTGACAAACATTGTATGCTGGTGTTATGTTTTCGCTCTGCCTCCTATGATTTCGCTCCACAACTTGCTCTTACGCTACTACACCTTTTGAAAAATGAACATAAATCGTAATAAAGAGGCATTACATTATTCTGTACAGCAGTCCCTAGCGACCGGTATTCGATTTACACGCAACACAGAAATAATTTCTAAAAGCAATCAAATAACAAAATTAAGTCGAAATGACAAGTTTGTAAAAAGAAAGCACCATTGTTCGCTAGGAAAAAAGTTCTAGCCGGAGCAGTTTACATGTTCAAAATATGTAACCGTGTTTTCCATGAAGCGTCATCATCCGTACACGGCACTACATTCCCCGATTTTTTGAAAAGTTCGTCTTTCTGTCTTATAAAGAGAAAAAATGTTGGTCACACTCGCTTTTTGTCTGCTTTCGCTCAATTCCGGAAGTGGCTTTCGCTCATTTTGTTATGTTCTCTTTTTGGTTGTGGAGCGAATGTTTACCGGGCATGCAGTGGGATTTCATAATAGAAAAAAGAAACTGACTTCATTGTTAAGTGAAAGTATTTTATCTTTGATCTTGAGATTCGCATGCTATTTTATTGTTTTAGCTACTTTAGAAGCTATTTCACGCAACCTGTTGGGGTTTGTGACTCTAAGTTGGTAACGTATCTGATTTACGTGGCATGGTACTGTCTTGATGGCGGTTAAACTTCAAATAATATAGCCTAACAACAGTGCTGATAAAGATAGAAGAAGATAGAGGAAATGTTACTTTTAGGACGAACAAAGACTCGAGGTTAAATAACGCGGCGTTTCTTTTAGGACAGGCGCTTTCAGTATTTGACGCCGAGGTTAGGTAATGCGTCTTTTCTCAGGTTAAAGGGAGATGTGCAGGGTCGAGCAGGTGTACTCGGTAAAATCGTAAACAGATTGATCTATGTATCACTTGCGTGTACTTTTCACTAAACTCTACATTTCAAACCCTCCAGGAGGAAGTTTTCGGTTAATTTTACCATTTTACCGGACCTGAAAACAATCCGCTGAAGAAATCCCCATACAAAAATACATTCTATATTTAGCGATGATGGGAATGTCACGCTTACTATTCGTGGTGGCCCAGGCATTTTGAAACAAATGGCGACGTCGATAGTCGGCGAGGCACACCGAATGCGTATTTTGGTTGAAGTGAAATACAAAAATATCTAACCTATGCGCGTCGCATAGGATAGGAAACACCATTTATATATCTTTTTTTTAAATAAAATATTGGTTTGAAATATTTCGGGTGTAAATCAATATTTGAGCTTCAAATAATGATATTCCGCTGATTAATAACCCTTTTCGCAAATCTGTTCCATTCATCAATCCTGCACATCTCCCTTTAAGGGCGGACACTGCAAGTTGTAAACTCGCAGCGTTATTTTTATGATGAATACTGTCGTATTTCCTTTTTTTATTTTAATGTAACTTTTTTTCCAGTTCCTTTGGTGCATGGATTGTCTTGGAGACTGGATTAAGCGAGTAATACAGAAATAATAATTTATATAAAACTGAAAATGAATATACCGTTAATGAATTTGTTATCAAAGTGTATACTGTAGCTTACTTGTAGATTTTCTAAATGTCAGGTCACAGTTATCAGTAAAATAACTCACACATGGTGACAATAAAACATTGTACGTGATGTTGCTAAAATTACAGGTTTAATTTAAACCGTCAAATTACAATTTTTCAAATCCTGACAGACAATTAAGGTATTATGATAATTTTCAGTCGGTAACATTTTTAAATATCGAACTGGTCATTGATTTAGGAAAATGATTATGTGCTTTTTTGAAAAAAGTCTTTGTGATCTTGAATATAACTAAATATTACTAATCCGCAAATAATATTAAACAGTCTGTGTTTTCTGATTATGGCGATTCGTGATATGCATATATTACTGACGGAGATATACGCGAGAACATGCCTAATGCTTTATGTCAGTTGCATCTTGACTTGCAAAAGTATTAACTTTTATTTGTCCATGTGTTTTTTTTCATGCATATGTGCCTTTATTAAATGGATAGGATATCCGCAAAATACATTTATAAATGACCAAAGCAAGTCGAGTAGTTTTGTCAGTTGGTTGATTAGCTACTGTGAAATCCTTATATTTTGCACGGGTTTTAATATCGCGTATTTCGCGCTATGGATAATGCGAAAATTAAAACACACCGGCTAAGTTTCGGCTTCAAGGCGAAAATTTGTCTCCGTAATATTGAACGATACTACAGTAACAGAATGCAGTTTATTAAATCTGGTCTGATCTTGTTTCCATTTTCTTCTGCAGCCTATATTTATTCTATTGCATATTATTTATTGCTAATAGATTATTACTGTTAACAAGAAAAAAACAGTTACAGAAAAATGCAAGAAAATAACATGTGATATGTTGTTATTAAAAAAAACCTCACAAATAAGGGTCATTCGCATTAATGAAAAAAAGAATATATTATGTTTTAAAGTATAATCACTGGGGTGGGTGGGGGTTATAGCAGAAGGTGTTTGAACAGTATAGTTAAAAGTACAACAAATTAAACATGTACAATGATTGTTTAAAATTATAAAGAAAGGCAGGTGACTGACCAATGACATTTGGTTATGTATATAATAGGCCTACCAAGAATGGCAGATAAACTTGAAGAAAACTTTATTTTTATCTTAGAAAAAATAATGCAAGAAATTAGTCTAGAAACGAAATGCACATGAACGTTTAAGTTCTTGTATTTCAGATAAGTATTTGTCATCTAGCATTATTTACGTGTTGACGGAGAAACCTTATTTTATCGTCGGCGTCATCATCATAATCATCTCCATCATAATTGTCGTCGTCGTCGTTTTCGTCGTCGTCATAATCATCATCAACGTCATCATTATGATCATCATTACCACCATCATCATCATCATCTTCTTCATCTTTTTCTTCTTCTTTTTTTCCTCCTCCTCCTCCTCATCATAATCATCATCATCAGCAGCAGCAGCAGCAGCAACATCAGCAGCAACAACAACAACAACAAAACCATCATCATCATCATCACCAACAACAACATCAGTATACTGTCATAACATCAACAATATTATAATTATCAACAATGATGTTACTTTAAATTTTCCTTTTTGTATAGAAAATAACATTAAAGAATCGCTTTAAAAGGCTCTGAATGAGCATAAATTTCTTTAAAAAGAGATAAAATGCAATGGGAACTTTTTCACATGCTATACATATTAACATCGAATAAACTGATACGTTTTAAATGGACATTGGTATCAAGTTCATTAATGAAGTTAAAAGCATCCTTATTGGAACGAAAAATACTTGTTTTGTTACAGTTTTTTAGGGAAAATATGTTATTACTAAACATAATTTAAACTGATTTTTTGTGATAAGATCTATTTGAAAATTATGCTGTTTGTTTCTGTATATTGAAATGTATTTACATATATCAAATTTGCCTACTAGTATATACTGCAGAGCGGGGTTACAGCTCAGATACATTTTATCACATACTTGAGTTTCAAAGTCTCTTCAGTCAGTGATAGATGAGCATACAGAGTACTTCAGTCTCATCGCAATAACGTATAACATAAACTTGGATTAAAGGGAGACTTGTCGTTATAGGGAGTTGCATACTGTCAAGGTACTGTTTGAATTTGTTTTATTACATGTCAAGCATTGTTTGTGATAACGCAAACTAATTGTTCAGAAGGTTTACCTATATTTACTTGGATAATAAAATATTTAGAGTGATATTTAACATAAGATGCATTCATTTGCTAAATGATATCATATGATAAACACCCAAAATACATAGATAACATCATTTTCATATAGATATGTGTCTAGTTTATTAATTGATTCTTAGTTTGAATTAATTCTAAATTAATAAAAATAAAAATGCAATGACTAAATTGCAATTAATATGAAATATGTGGGATTCTGAATAAGTGGAACTGATAGTTTTGCAAACGAAAACTGTATTTTGAAGTAGATATTAATAAAGGTGTAGAAGTCATTTAAGACGATCTCTTTTGATGTGATAATAACTCTGATATGTCATTTAAATAATAATATAGCCTGTCAAATTGTCGTTAAAAAGCTATTCTTTTCTGAAAATTTGTTTTCATCTTATACACTTCTACTTGTGTTATTTTAAATTTCTAAATTTTCTAATCTGTTTGGAAAACATTTCTAATCTATAGGAGTTTTCATTAGATCTTATATCACAATGAAGAGAAAAAACTCATAAAAATGAAATACAAAAACATATTTTCTATAATTATATTTAAGAATACATTTTCGATAAACTGCAATGGATCGTAAAAGGTTCATAAAATAATGTTCAATAAGACGATAACTGTTTACTAAATGTCTTGTATCATTTTTCTCATGCTATAGATTGCATTCATAATTGAACAGTTTTGGGTGGATGTTATGCAATACCAAATGTCTCAAATGGTCAGCAAGAAATCATTCTCGAAACAACTTCATAACATGATGTTAAATTGTGTATGTGATGAAGAGAGCATTATTATATCAACATCTGTTATCTATAAATATAAAGAGAGGATCGAATAACTGAGCAATACTTAAGAGTGTTTTATATCGCTTTTAATAACATTATGAAGATGTGATAGCTTGTGGTTTATTCATAGTCACAAATGGGTTTTATTTCTTGCCACCAAACTGAAATGTCTTCTTGTTTATTTATTTTCTGGCCATATATGTGCTTTGAGGAGAAGAAAAACCTATATCTTGGCTTTTTTCTGTCACGGCATGCGTGCAATTCGCCGTCATGAAGGGAACACGACATAGAAGAAATTTGCCACGATAAAAGTAGACAACAAATATAAACATTTAAAAAATCGATTTAAGTTTGAAATCATTTTCTTTTCTACTTTGAGAAAAGAAGGGCCACATACATTGTTTTTCTTTTTTAGCCCTTTTTACTCATTCAACATCGGCTGCAACTTTACAACGTGTGCTTAATTTATTACAGTTAAATATTGTGATAATGGTTGTTTAACTAAAGTTCAATCAGTTAAACTTTACCAAAGGTTATATACTAACATACTAAATCACATTTTATATAAACTGAAACACATTTTCTACCGATATTTTTTTAAAAATTACCACATTTATTACCTCCTTCTGAAAAAAACACCACTTTCTTCGTCAGTTTCGTTTCTCTTTACCATATTATAAAAAGCAGTTTGCTTCCATGATACCAAAGATTAATGCAATATTTTCCAATCCATTTGCATATCAGTGCGGATAGTGTGCTGCTTTAGATTCATAGCTTAATTTCATTTCATGCTTGCGTCTTTCTCAAATTTCACCAACGTTCAATTAAATTGATAAACTACCCGTAGTCGATGTATCGGTTTCGGCTGTGTCAGTCTTTCGGGGTGGTAACTTAAAAAACATCATTTGTTAGTTAATTGTTTACGTGTGTCCGGTCTAATTGTATTTAGTAAATTTCTGTAACAAATACTAACCAGAGGTTATTTAAGGTATTGCATTCAAACATTTAAAGCAGAATTAAATAACCATCGCTTTGTATCAGTATCTCTAGTTTAAGATGTCAGATGTTTGTTCCGATTTCAATGACTGACTTCAGAATCTCATAATAAAATCAATTACAACTAAAGGAAATTCTTCATTTACTCAAGTAAGGCGTATGTTCTTTCAAAAATATTTTCAACAATATACGAGTAATTATAGATGTTAAGGTGATGATTATGTTCAATCATTGACATTGACCTTAGTGGTGGCAACATATCTCAAAAGTAACACATAATCCGAGAAGCGCGTTCAGCAAACACTGTCTGTTCATAAAATCAAAAACATCTGCAAGGAAAGAAAAAGCTCGTGCCCAGAAAATGACCATTTTAACCAACAAAATATAAAGGAAAATATTTTATAAAACTATAGCGTTGCCTGATGAGCAGGTTATGTATAAGAAGCAACAAATAGTTCATGATCTTCACAATGCGCAGGATTTTGGGTAACAGGGGGGACAACTCGTTTCATGTACTAGCTGTGGAATGAGTATACATGTTTTATGTTGTTGTTGTTTTTTTCAAACTAAAATGTTCTGTCGAAAAGTAAAACACTGGAGACTTTGAGATTTGAGACTTGGCCTTGTACTGAAGATTATGAAACTGATATTGGAGACCAGTCTCAAATATAATGCAAGTCTCTCATTCCGCCAATCAGATGCTAGGGATTTGAGAATAATCTACAATATCAGTTGTATTATCTAAATTGAATTACGAGATATTGTGAGAAGCTTAAAAACTTTTGTATTTTAACACGTTCGTTATAATTACAATATTAATTTTATATCTACGTTTTAGATTAATCAAATAAAATAACAAAACCACATGACATTTTTTATGCGTTGACTGCTGTTAAGCTAAGAATTTCACGCGGCAACTTGGGAGGGTATTAACTGGCAACTTGGGTGATATAAATTGTTGCTGTAATAAATGTCATCCTCGCACTATGTTGGCAGTTTATCGATGAACTTCAGCAAATTTAATCTTAAGCTTTGACCTACTGTTGATTTTCAATTTTGCTTTCGTCAGAATAGCATGTTTAAGTGATCTTGAAACAAGATTTAACGTAACGGTACAGCAGTTTAAATAAAATTATTTTAAAATGTTCAACTGGTCCGTGTCAGTGCGGTATTGTAGTTTCCTTATGTACGTCTGTTGGCAGCTCTTAGGATTGGAACCAACTGTATTTCGCATTTTAACAAGCTGACCGGTATTTGTATTAATTAATGTTGATTTGAAACACTTGCTGATTCACTCTAGGTGAGGTTATCTTCAAGTTGATTCGATGTCAAATGATAAAATTATACAGATAAAGTTTATCACCAATCGTCTCGATCCCGATAGATATAAATCATAGGTAAATAGGTTTAGCAAATAAGATGCTAAGATGCTACAATGTCCCGTAGGGAAAGCTTCGGCCTCATTCCTTCAACTGAACACAACTTAATTGATATTTCATATGTCCGTGTATGTTTGTATTTAAGATAAGAAATCCGACAGATGCGTAAGTGAAGTCAAAATCTTAAATGACAATTTTCATCGCCAAGTTTCAGTTTTCGCGGATGGTTTACAAACAATTCTACATGTATTTACAAAACAATATTAACAACAGAAAAGTATAGTGATTGTATTTTATGAGTACAGATAAACTTTGTTTATGTACACCCATTAATTAACAATAAATGTTGTGTTAAGTTTTGAAAGTATCATAATAGAAACAGCAAAACTATGTTTAGGATTGTGGGTGATTTTTATTTGTGGACATTCGGCTAAACGCAATATTTCGGAAACAACTGTTTCGTACATTCGTAATTTTCGTATGCGAACGGAAACTGAAAATAACATTTCGGAAAAATATGTGGCAACTGTACTAGTTTTGTACTTCGAGTGTTTGATGTTAAGAAGACTCAGTACTGAAATGCAACATTGTTAAGCTAATGGGTGGGTTTGAGTCATTTCACGACAACAACTTGTGCTTGTTTTGTGATATGATAACCTGTTTGGGCAAGTGTAACGTTGATGCACCCTAGACCCTGGTTTTAACCCCCAGTGGCATTTTGTTTTGCCACTGACCGTTCCTAGGCGGTATCCTAAAGGTTCTCTTTTTTGTAAATTGTCTGTGGCGTCCTATTTGAATCGACATACTTATAACAAACATGCTCTCTCTCTCTTCCTCTCTTCTTTTCCGCTGCATAGGGAGGCTGTGTTTTGTGAGGGTGGCAATTTTCAATATGCATATCTAACTTTGTGTCCATATCTTTGTTGATACAATTGCTTTTTTGGAGATAGAGCATGGGGCTTGTAATCAAGCAATCCTGGATCGAGTGCCGTTAAAGGAACTTTTTCCTTATAAGTTATTTTCACATTTTCTGCTTGATGAACCGATGACTTGATGTTCGGCATCAACGTTCTGTTTGTTCTATTTGATGCATATTACAACTACTAGAAATTCGTTGATTTCTTTCTACCTTCTTCGATTGCTAATCTATGAGCTGAACATCACTTTTCGATGCAGGCCAATATAACTTAAATATTTTTTTTGAATACATTCACTTTTAAAAATAATTTCTGATTTTGAAAATGTACTTACTTGAATCTTAGTTCGCAGCACCATTGTTGTAAATGCTGTTCATGTATTCGCCGTACAATAATATTTAATTGTGCAATGTCATCATTTACACGAATACAAAAAACCTTAATATGATAATAACTTTTAAAGCGTTTCCGACCAACTGTTTACATATAGCGATTAAAAATTAAAATTATTATATATAATAATACCATAAGATTAACTAAATTTAATTAGAATCTCTTGACCCATTAGAAACTGGCCGAAATATGAAAAGACGTAAGTGTCTACATTTAGCTTAACTAAATGTATGGGTAAGTTAGAATCTGTTATAACCCATTAGAAGACGGTCGAAATATAAAACGACATAAGTTCTATCTTAACTTTAACAATATTGATAAAGCATTAAACAAGTTACAGGCATATGATCCCTAATTCTTAAATGCTTGCAGTTGACTATTATAATACAAGTCGGAATCAAATGTAGATAATCAGCCACAAATCTAGATATTGCTTTACATCAACAAGCTTTAAGAAACATAATATTCAATTGTTGGACAACAATTGTACCACACATGCAAAAAGACTTTTAATATAGTTTAGTATGAAGAGAATATTTGTTGTTTTTTTTCACGATTGACCAGAAACTGATTTATATATTTTTCACTAATGGCGTAACGAACACTCATAAAAATATCAGTTTTAATGTTCATTCGTGCAATAAAATTAATATTTCAAAGAACAGAAACATATTTCTTTTTCTCTCTTTTTTTGTTTTTCTAGTTAAACAAAATGAAAACAGAGGTAATAGGTTTTAAAAAATAGTTCGGCGAAAGCGGTGCATATAAAAAAAGCGTATGAGAGAGGTTCAGAAGAGTGAAAATACCTTTTTTTAACTGAGAAAACTCTATAAATAGCAAGAAAAAATGAAATAAATGCTGTTTCTGGTTGATAACTTATTCATTGATAGAAGGTATAACAAGAACTTATTTATCATAATAAACTTATTGTATTTTATCTCCTAAACTATCTGAATTAGCATATATTCTCTTATTATTAATATATAGCATAGCTTATCCTCAATGTATTTCTTAAATAAGCTTTCTAGCTTCCTAATAGTATCTATCCATCATCTAATCCAAACTAATGCTCCATAACGACACCATAGAGAAAGGTCATATGAAAGTCTTAGAAACATGTTCTGGTCTATATCAGATCTAGGCATAGTAATAAAAAGAAAACTTATCATTAGGCGTAATAAAGATAAATTTAACGTGATAACAATTTTTTTCTGAAAATAAAATGACATATATTATGTGATTGACTCAAATGAAAGAATGCGCTGAAACGACGCATAACAGCATCGCCGCATAAACAAATCCACATCGTTTATACGGTGATTTTCAACGCATAAATTGGACTTTCTTATGTGGCAAAAAGGCACACGTTCTCCGCATAAAAACAAAACACATACTAGTAAAATAGTAGTTTATAAAGTTTCATCAAGATTGGACTTAGACCTGACCAAAGGCGGAAAAATATATGACGACAACACTTAACACAGTCATTTGGGTAAATCAGAAAATTGAATCGTCATATGTCGCTACATATGTTCTCGCATGTTTTTCAGACAGACGGACATAATTTATTCCCTTGACAATCTTCACATTTCACGTCATTTTAAACGTCTCTGGAAAGGTCAATTGTTAACGATGGTCAAAATACCATTAATGAAACAATCCTTCCAGCTAAATTGTGCTCTTTGAACTCAGGTACTGGATTCCATAAAAATAAAAATAAGTAAAGAAGTAACGCAGCTTCATACACCAATGATAAATGTAAGTGTTTCTGGAATAGTTGAAGAGGGAACTTTGAAGACCCTCGACCACGACAAATATGAAAATATTGCAGGCTCGGTTTAATTGAGCCTGTTCATGTGCAGTTATGGAAATGCTTATTACTGCCCACGCCACCTAGCCCCGGCTCGTGGACTCCCACGTTACAAGAGTTTAGGTCGGACGGACATGTAAACGACATCATAAAGCTAAATTGTTAAGCTCTTGATTGGTTTATAGAAGTGGATTGTAGTGATTCGCATTTTACAGGGCCTCCGTGACCGAGTGGTTAAGGTCGTTTGCTGACAATCACTGGTCTCTAACCACTGTGAGTTCGAGTGCATGATATAATGCCCGGACGAGCGCCTGAGGTCTTCCAACAACAGCTGGTGGTGCAAAACAAGAAATACCCTCTTAGGAGACGGGGAGGGTTTAAGCCGTTAAATCAACTTTGCATTCTAATAAGCGTTAGTTTGAGTCCTTAATTAATTGGAATGGTAATGTTACGTCTATGTTACAGAATGTCCACTAGATGCCTCTTTAGTACAAACTAGATGGGTGTTCAGTTGAACACTAAGTCTTGTGTCGCCCTCTGGTACAATGTCGGAAAAAATGCAAGTTCAAAAAGGGGCATAACTCCATCTCGACCCAAACAACATCTCATCATCACGAGTGTGTTGTGTTGAGCAATATAATTTGGAAGTTTCATGAAGAAATATTGAGAAATGGCAAAGTTATAGCAAATATTAATCCAAGTACAAAAAAGGGGCATAACTCCAACAAATGTGACCTTGATCTAAAGAATTTGGCATCATCATGAGCATGTTGTCATAAGCAATAGAATTTGAAAATTTCATGAAGAAGTATTGAGATATGGCAAAGTTATAGCCGCTGTTAAGTTTTCATGTAATAATCCAAGTACAAAAAGGGGCATAACTGCAACAAATGTGACCTTGACCTAAAGATTTTGGCATCATCATGATTGTGTTGTCTTGAGCAATATAAAGTTTCATGAAGAAATATTGAGAAATGGCAAAGTTATAGTCAACGTTAAGTTTTCATGTCAAAATCCAAGTACAAAAAGGGGCATAACTCCATCAAATGTGACCTTGACCTAAAGAATTTGGCATCATCATGAGCGTGTTGTCATAAGCAATATAATTTGAAAGTTTCATGAAGAAATATTAAGAAATGGCAAAGTTATAGCCAACGTTAACGGACGGACGGACGCACAGACCGACGGAAGTTCTTACGAACGTCATTTATGTGGCTACTCTATTGTCCTCTCTATTGTTCTTTTAGCCACATAAAAGAAAAAATAGCCACGTAACAGAACGGAATGAATAGAATTTACCGTTACCATTGTTCTCATAGCCACATAAATGGCGTGGCGTAAGCACGGACGGACGGACGGACGGACAGATGGACAAAGCGATCCCTATGTATCGCCATTTCTTCGAAAGGGCGACACAACAACCACCAGTCGAAATAATGTATTTCGTATTCCTTCAGCTCTGCATAATTGATAATCCACGCATTGTTTACAACATTTCATTTGTCCAAAAATGGTCAAAAGCCAGCTTTAACAGCTAAAACAGCTAACCCCGAAAAAAGAAATAAGCCCGATCTGATGCTCACACTATTGTTACAGTAGTTAATGTTAATATTGAGTTGCAATCAACTCACGTCTATGTGATATAATCACGAAATTTCGTATTTATTGCATTTTAGACCTTGAGCTGCCAATAGACCCCCCTTCCCCCCCCCCACCCCCCTAAGGGAATTTTGAAGGGTATGTTTTTCTGAAAGCCTATACCATTCTACGCATTTTGCAATTTGTTTGCACTCTGGCGAGTGGGGCGTTTTTCCGTAACGCCTGTTTGAATATGTTACCTTTCAAAATAGTTTGTGTAAGAATGAAATATTTGACAATTATAAAAGTTCTAAAATAAACCTATTTTTTCTTCACCAGGAAGCTCTTATCTACATTGCTAATGCAATAAAACATCGGTAACCTAAGGTATTGTTCTAAAATAGTGATTAAGTTATGTTACTTAACATAAAAACCTAGTAAAATAAGATGTATGAAACATTTCTTACGTGCAGTAGCAAATAATTTGTGCTTATAAGTAAAATATAGTACGATAAATGAGAATTCAGGACAAATGTAATACAGTGACATACATTGGGACATAAACCCATAACGCTATATTGAAATATGTTACCGAAAGAAAAGAAAATGGGAAACTTGCCATAAATGTATTAGACCTTGAGCTGCCATTAGACCCCATTCCCCCCTGGGGGAATTTAGAAGGGTATGTTTTTCTGAAAGCCTATGCCATTCTCCGCATTTTGAAATTTGTTTGCTTTCTGGCGAGTGGGGCGTTTTACCGTAACGCCTATTTGAATATGTTATCTTTGTGAAAATTTTATGCTATGAAGACATAATTGGCAATTATAAAAGTTCTTTAATAAACCTATTTTTTCTTCTCCAGGAAGATGTTGTTTTTTTTTAATTTTTAATGCAATAAAACATCTGCAACCTAAGGTATAGGTCTATAAATAGTCATTAAGATATGTTACTTAACATCAAAACCTAGTTTAAAAAGTTGTATGAAACATTTCTTACTTGCATTAGCAAGTAATTTCTGTTAAATTTGTTTAATTTATTAATATAAATAAGAATGCAGTATTTAAATGTTATAAAGTCACATTGAGACACACTTCTTGTTTAATGTATGTAATTAAATACATATATTTGGAAATTCCAAAAACCAAAATATCTGAAAAAATGCAAAAAAAAAAAACAACAAAAAACATCTCAAAGATAGCAAAGAAATTATCTATAAATAAAATAAATTATAAAGAAATAAACTCTGAAATCTTCATGATTTTTAATTATTAGTTAGCTTTATATCATAATAAAAATAAATACCAAATCATAAATCAAATAATTTAAATATGTTACCAAAAAGAACGTATTAACCAATTTTAGTTACTGCACAATAGCGATATAAATTACATACCTTCTTTCATGATAAATTGTGACAATAATGTATTTTAAGAACCAACACACATCAGCCTGCGCTTAGTTAGTCAAGGAGACATTTTAAGATGAATTTCTGTTTTAAGTTACAATTTTATACATAAGAAATAGTGATTCTAATGATAAATTTGATAAGTTGTTCTCAAAGAAAGGTGACTTAGAAATTATGAAATTCAAGTTAGTAATAAAAAGCTATTAAATTATTTGCGTTTGATAAGCTATTAGTGTGTTATCAAGAATATTATGAGTAAAAAATGTGTTTTATTCATGATATCATTTGATTTTTTTATTATTTATTTTATTCAAGGACAAGCAATACACGTCTCCATTAAAATTACC
Organism: Corbicula japonica; assembly: GCA_038501625.1. Taxonomy (NCBI): domain Eukaryota; kingdom Metazoa; phylum Mollusca; class Bivalvia; order Venerida; family Cyrenidae; genus Corbicula; species Corbicula japonica. Next base: position 789,395 of record JAZAYU010000051.1, read on the forward strand.
TGTAATTGATGCGCAGCCACTGTTATAACCATAAGTAAGATGAGGTAATATGACTGTTACTGTGATAAAACAGTAAACAAATCAGTGCCAGTTTTGTTTTAATAAACCAGTATCTTAATCCAGTATATAGGTTAACAACCAACCTGCACTTTATGTATCTTGTATTAAAATAGGTCATATATAAGAATTATGTTACAAAAGGAAATTTAGGTTTTGATGCTTTTGATATTAAACAGTAATGTATTTTTAATTTAAATATTGTTAAACTTTAGACGTTAATGATCTGTGAACTGCTCAATATGTCTTGAAATAAATGTGTATGATGTAGATGGTAGTCCTTTTTTAAATCGTTTTAAATTAACAATAAACCTATCAATATGGCTAAGTGATAACATTGTAGTGCAGCTAACATTTACACTGATTATGGGTTGTTGCATCCAGTCGCCAAGCCCAGATACTCTGGATTGAGACAGATAACATTAATTTGTTTTAACAAAATGTAGAAAAGAAAGAATAAACAAAATTAGCAGTTTTTTTTTCATTTAATTGTTCTCTTTATTTCTTTTGTCATATTATAATATGTTACCAATTTTTACTTTAATAATAAGCAAAAATAATAAGAAAAGAAAAGAAAGAAACTGCAAACACTTACTTAACATTTTGATAAATATTTTTTTATAATATTATATTGTGTTAAAGCTGATATATAACAAATTTAAAAGCTACTTGATTTAAACTTTACATTAAATAGCTGATTAAGTTATCAGCTGATTAAGTTATCTGATGTTAGAAATGTTTTTAAAAGTAGTTTTATTCATCTAAAATAATAAGGTTCAGTGTAGAATTTGTAAAACATTGAAACAGCATGAGCATTATATAGCAATTTTTTAACTCAAGTAAAAGAATTTTTACCTAAAAAATTACTATACATAAGTTTGTTTATTAGCTTACCATCACCTGCATAACACAGATTGTCTTTCAAATTAGGATGTTTCTCATTAAAAATTATTTGTCTTTAAGAAAAATAACAGTCTACAAAGATCTTAAGGAATTCTTAACAAATTTTTAAGCTTTCTTTGAAAATGGAAAAAATAATGTTTCATTTAGGACAATTTATTTTTCTTATTTCACATGTTTTATTTAACAGTAATATCAGCTATTATTGCTCTAAAAGACCAGAACTGGTGCTTTCAACTTTGTTTTTAGTAAATATAGTTTATAGAAAGTTCATATTCACATTATGAATGACTCTACGGTAATCTAGATACAAACTATAACACGATTTTGAAATTTGTTTTCTTTATCCTAAGTCATCTTTCTAAAAACACTAATTAAATAATTAGGTAACATATAATTAATTTTAATTAGTTTTGTTTGTAACACTTTTCAAAGCAATATTTGTATACTTTTACATTTTAACCACATAACATAACAAAGTATACACTATAAACTACTTACTATTATTATATTATAGTTTAATCTAAAATGATTGCATAATTGTGATACAGTTTTGTAAATGTGTTCAGTTCTTTGTACAACAATATCAGTGTTAGAGAAAATAATTCATTCAATAAGTTATATTTGTTAAAAAACGACTGTCAATGTAATTAGAAATCTACACAGGGCTAACAAACATCAGGATATTGCAAAGAGCACACATAAATAATGTCTCCAAATAGATATCAGCTAACACCATTAAAAACAAATAAAACCAAGAAAATAAGCCTTATTTTAATGAGTAACATATGTTATGTATGATGAAAATTTGAAGTCATGCAAGTTTCAAGAACACTTAAGTTATCAAGCACAATTATTCAATTAAACACTATATTTTATGCTTGTTCATCTAAAAACATGAATATTATGATTAAATTAGCAATAGGGTAACATATTAGATTATGGTAAAATTGTTACTTTTGTCAGTGTGATTTTTATGAAAAACACACTGCTTCATATTGCTTGATCACGCAGCTTTCAAAAACATGTATTTTTGCCTTAGTTTGCTTACAAACAAAAATCCTACAGGTAAGTTTCTGACTTAAATTTCATCTTTTTTGGCTTATGTACGTTACATACTAAATATGTTAGGTTAGAGCAAAAATTTGAAATGAAAACTACATCAATCAAAAGAGAATACATCATCCTTATACAGAAATATAAATTTTATGAAATCATAGCTGGAATAGAGCAGAATTAAAAGTTTAAAATCCATGTATTTTTTAAAAAGAATTTAAGGGTAACATATTAAAACCTCCGTAACACCCTTATGCCCCACTTGCCAGAGTGCAAACAAACTGCAAAATATCCGGGACATAACAGGCTTTCAGAAAAATCATGTCTACAAAATTCCCTAAGGGGGGGAGCAAACATGTTCCTGGCCACCGGCCTATTTTGAATGTTATTGTGTACACTATACAAATACACCAGTAGAGCTTCCGCAAAGGTAGATGGATTTTAACTAAATTAAATTTGGTAATAAAAATTAGGTAAATCATTCAGGAAATTTTATAACCGTCGCAAGATCTCATTACATAATTTAAATTTCAGTTTATTTTTACTAGAGTTAAACGGGAATGTAATCTATGCATTAGAAAAAAAATGAAGGGTGATTCTCAGTTTAAAAAAGTGTTTAGAAAAGTCATTACAATTTGTCATAAAGGTTATAACAAAGTACCTGCATGTTCGGCGTAGTTGACCCAACGCTTGTTTAACAGTAACTTGAACTTTGTTTCTCGCGGCATTTTAAAATAGAATGTTAAAGTTCTGCAAATTTCTAATTCTTATACTTCATCTGACTGTTTTTGTTTTCTATTTGGTCTAACTTCAGATACGCCAATGAGTGCTAGAACAGCCAACCGTTCGTAGTTGCATATTAGTGTATGCCACTGAGATGTGTCTACTAAAGGCTCCTGAAATGTTTATTGAAAAGTCATCGGAGTAATTTTCTAAATTTTTCTCTTTTTTGATGCTTTTTGAAATAGTACTTAATGTTCACAATTAGCCCTTTCTTTTAAATATAATATTCATAGACCCCTTTTTAGGGTTCAAGTTGTGTTTAGTATTATCTTATATGGGGCGCGTCACGGTATAAGATGCTTCGGTCATAATTTTAGACATTTTAGTTGTTACTGTATTTGGAAAGTTCTTACAATTATCTATTATTTACTTATAGCATATTGGCAATTTTGTTACACACTTTGACAACATAATTTTATTTTTACCGAGAAGTGCATAATATGTAATGACGTCTGCTTAAAACTTAATGAAGTCATTTCAAGAATTGATGTCAAATGCCCGAATGTGCCTTTTCCCGTGACGCACCCCATATGAAGGTAATTCATCAGGGTTATTCTCTGTATTTATAAATATTGTGTACGATAAACGTTTGATCTCTTTTGATGCTACAGACAGCTGTGTGTAAGGTTGTCATGAAGAAATTAAGACATTGAATCTGTGGCATTTAATACCCGAAATGGTCGTTTTTCCGAAACTGTACAGTTTATTTCTTCGACAATTGTGCTTGAAAGGTGTGTACATTGAGTCTGTCTTTTGTCGAATATTTAACTTTTACAATCATTTCATTCTTTTTGGAAAAGAAAGAAGTAATACGGAAGCCTATTACATTTTATCTTAGCTCTCATACTAAGAATTAACGTATTTGTGTTGCGTCTTACGTGGTATTTAACATGAAAGCATAAAAACAATATATACCGAGAACTTCAACCAAATAATTTTGACTACAGACCACACTTACTTGACAAGAACCCGGAACTGTGGATATGTTGTTAGAAGGTTAATAATTGAAAGACTTAAGAATAAACAACACATTTCGTTTAACATGACAGCAGAACAACTTTAATTAATTCACGTCAATGTTAAATGACTGCTCTTGTTTAGCTGTTTCGGTTCATTGTCGTTTTATCGCATGTCAAAAGATTAAGCGATACTGACGATAATGTTTATACAAGCCTTCAACTAACTGTCCCAATGTCGCCAGATTTACAACCACAAAATAACAAAATTGCAACACCATCATTATTTCTTAGCTTTTAAATTACTTCTCCAAATAGTCGTGGATGGAAATCAAATAACACATTTTGCGTGTGTTGTTCGTGTCCTTATCATACTTATTGGGCATACAAATACAACAACAAAAATTATCGTTTCAGAAAAAAACTTGTCATTGCTTTATTATACATGGGAGCTAATTAAAACATAATGACATTTATCAGAAAACATATACTTATGCGGATAAAACATCAGTTAAAATGAATCAAAATAACATCTATAAAAATCAACTTTCTTAATCACAGCTCTACCAATAATTAACGGCGTGCGCTTTCGGCTCGCCGGCACATAAAGCGAATTTTAATATTCTTTTCAATCGTGTGTAATGGAGATTTATAAATTAAACAAACTAAATGGCAAGATCCAGTGATTCGTAGATATAATCTGTAGCTCCAAGAAAAAAGGCTGCCAGCATGTTTTTCTAAATCGCTCTTCATGTTTGGCGATCAACACTAATAGTTGTTCTTTTTGCATTTCTTGCACGACGGTCGCAGGTGTTCAGATTCCCTAGAAATCTTGAAAAATAACGTAGAACGATCCGTTTATATTCTTCTTTTCATCGTGTCATCTGACTGATTTAATTCCAGGTGCGCTGATGTTAGTAACGTCATCGAGTACCTACTAACTTTTTTATGCCATAAGCTTTCTGCGTTTATATGTTTTCGTGTTTTTGATGCATTTATGCCGTGTAGATGGATGGGTTGTGGTAAATTCACCAAAGCAACTTGAACTTGTTTGTTCATTTAAGAATCTTTAGTTGGAGTGTAGGAAAATGATTCAAACTGCATATATCCCGCTATTTGTCACCTGGTATACGTATAATAACAATCGTTTTAACAATTACTGTATTGCAGATATAGAATCAAAATATTTAACTCCTGTCTATGTTGAACTATGATGAAATGCCACAGTTTGTACTTCATTCTCATAGCATTTTATGGATATTCGAGATTTCAACGTTTTTACTTATCATGTCACCAGTCTGTAACAATTACTTTTTTATCGTTCCTAAATATTTATTCTACGATATTCCTTCATATTTTTGCAGAGTTCTGGCATGTAAAAGTATTATTTTATTGTCTTAATCGACATGTTTTAATATACTTTCTTAAAATGTACTTGCTAGCAGCCGTTTCTAAAACTGGATTATGGGTAATGGTACGGTTAAATCCCGTAAAACCGAAACTATTCTTGAAATACTCAAGTAAATTGTTACTTTCGGCCTAGTAAATGACATTTGACTGTTCCAATAACCTTTTTACACTTGTTAGTTAATCTGACTACTTATTTCTCTCAGTGTCTGCATTGAATATGGATACAACACCAACACAAAATGTAGCAAACATCATGCTTCGGTTAGTTCTCCTACCTGACCCTGCATGGGACTATAACAAGTGTTATTCATTAGCCGTGATATAGTATCTAATTAGTGTGGTGGTGCATATCTTAATAATAACATTCTCGATCCAAGTGCTAGGGTAACGTTATCTCAACAATGCTTTTGATTTTATTAATTGAAAAATCTAAATAGATAAATGTGATAGGAGAGGTTAAATACTCGGGTATGTATGTTATCAATAGTTAATGTTTACCAGAGAAAACTAATCATAAATATGTATATCAATCTTAGTTTGATATTCAGCTCAATGTTGGTAAAATTACAGAGTTATTTGAATTTATCACATTTTAATGCATATTTTGTAGTGACATTAATGTATAAACCAATTTCTCGCTATGAAGTACGACAAAGATAAATTTGCGCTCTTTTTCTGAAAAAGCAATTATGAATTATTTGAGTATTTAATGCTTTATGTAATTCTGAAATAATATGATTAAAATTTAATATTTTCATCTTTACTCCTTTGAAACTGTATCCGAAGAGAAGAAAGTTATTTTATCGATTGAAAATACTTAAAGAAGTTAATGAAAACACTTAAAGCAGGACAATAGATGCAGATTGTTGAATTACGTTGCAACCAAAAATATGTTGACTTTTGACATTGTCTCATTATGAGCTTGAGGTAATTTGGATGCAGAAAAAAGGGAAAGTAGTCATATTAAGCAAGAAAAAGTTTATAATATTATATTGTGTCTTTTGCTTTTAAGATATAAAAGAGATATGTGGTTGCTCCACGAAAATAAACATAAACAAAGTTTAAGCTATTATATATTTAGTAGTTACTGTATATTCAATGAATATGTGTAGCATATGACTCACGACGTTCTTAGGGGTCGAATGATCCCTGGTTATGCATAGCTATTGTAATATCATACACAGGTCAAACACCACACACATAACACAGAACAAAACAACAAAATCAAGAGCTGTTAATGGCAATGACTGAAGTGAAATTTTATCGAATAAGAAACGCAAAGTAGACGCTAACTTCAACCTTTTTTACGATTCGTAAATAACGTAGTTTATTAGTTTACATGTATCAAAGTTTCTGTAAATCTACTACTGTGATGTGGATATCCAAATATTAAGGAAACCTTAGGAAATGTAGTGTACATTTAATAGTTCGCATTAAGTACTATTACTACATTTTGAAAACAAAAAAAGAAAAAGATAGGGACAGAGACAGAACCAAACCCGTAACCAACAAAACATGTACGACCTAACCTCTTCTGTGCAACAAAGATTTACAGATAAGTTCGTAAACTGTTGTTCTTGGTTTATAAACTCGGTTTATATTATTGCTTTATTAAAAAACAGTTCAAACACAACAGGAATAGTTTCAAGAAAACAGCAAAAGACTGAGTTACATGACTGACAGCAAATATAGCGCTGCATGGTGAAGTCGAAGTTAGGACTCTAGAGAAATATTCCCGTATTGTTCTTATATTTAGAGCAGACTGCGACCCTTGGTTTTCGACATCCGTATTTTGGGGATATATACTTTAAGGACAAACCCTACAAACTTAACGCGAAAAGAAACTACCGTTGATAAATTGCTGTGTCACGGTTGCACATTTATGTGTTACTAAGAGTGAAAGTCCGGAATGAGCTACAAACCGAACCTTTAAAGATTAATTAGTTTGTGCATGTGCTGCGTCACGTCGAGATTTGGTGAATTACTCCTTGCACCGATTGTGTTATCCATATAAATCTCCCCTACACTCGCTTCTAAAATCCGAGTCCAAACAATTTATGTAAGACATCAAGTTCTGTGGTTTCTTTAAATTTTGCGGGGATCAAATTTCGCTCGGAGGGCAGAGTGGGCATAAGTTTGCGCACTTGTACTATTGTCGTTAAAGTAGATATTCAATGGTTTGATTTCACAATTTTTTTTCGCGCACTTTTCCTTGCGGGAAATACACGGAAATTAAACGCCAGCGAAATAATTACACCACAGTATCTATCAACGGTGTGGATAACATAACTCCAGGTGATGTTATTTTGTGTTTATGACTTAAAACTCAGTATTTCCCTTAATAGTTTTAAGATAACAAATAATAGTTCCGAAATTTAAAGGGCACAAGGGAAGTATTCGCGATTCCGTTGATTTTGGAGACCTTATGGATAAGTTATATGAATGTATAACTTTCGCGTTTGACAGGCATTTAAAAGAAATATAAATCAGTGCTGTGTGAGTGTACGGTAAACAATAAGTAAGTTAGGGGTTAAATCATACAATTTATAGAACATAGTCATTGGTCACAGCTCCCTATCGCTCGCTATCGTATTAATTATTCTAGTTAGCATTTAACTCTAGTCAAGTCAAGTCAGGTCAAAGAATTAATTACATTGCCATTGAACAGACGAATAATTATATATATCATGTCATAAAAATAAACAATTAAAATGAATAAAAACAACAACACTATATTATGAACAACAAAGCAAAATGAAAGCGAAATATATGATGTATGGATGTACAAAATTTATATCGGAGAAACATGTGAGATTAAACGTGAATAAAATCTTAAGGTTTCGGCAAAGTTCAGGCGTTTCTTCTAACAGTAGCTAAAGACAATACAAAGCAAGACTATACAATCACTTTTTATTGGTACATGAAAATAAATTTGTATATGTATATAACTTTAGCCAATGTATTCAGGTAATTGTTTCGTGTCTTAATCAATGTAGAATGGTCATAATCAACAAATTTTATGTAATAGAGAAATATTAATATAACATTTTCAATTCTCATAGACGTTTTTATACATGTTTTTAAGATTTTCATATTTTATTTTAGATTTGTTTCGAATGTCTGTATTATTTAGATATTGTGGGCAGAAAACACTCGTACGACAAGTAACTGTCAAAATGAACTAGCCACAGGTTATGCTTGTCATCATACAGTTTAACTAACTGATGTTATACTCTACTTTGCTTGGGACTAGCAAATAATTATATAACTGTTAATGTAGTTTTGCAGATGTAGCGTATGTTTTTTCTATTGTCATTTTAGCCCAAGAAATATAGTAATTTAATTAATATACATGTCAGGTAAATGCACATACAACCAAGTGATTTTTATCAAAGCGCAGCATTTTCCTTCCTTTATGGTTTGGGCTAAATTTATAATTATTAAATTAAGAGACTTATAACACTTATAAAGTTATTTAGAAAAATTACATTTATAAGAAAGAACTGTATGTTTTAGAAAATTGGTTGAAAAAATATATAAACTGAAAATTTATATTCTACGTCTAACTATCGTTCAGTAGCTTTTAACATGCTCAAACTAATGGTATTTATAGGTAGTGATTGAATAACATATTAAATCTAAATATTGAAAAAGATCTTTATCAGCTAGCATAGTTAATACACGGCTACATCAACTTTATTTAAACAAAATTTTTGTTTGCCACTTTAATTAAATCAAACAGATTGAGCATTTTTTTTTAAAATTTTATTAAAAAATCGATAATTTTTTGTTTGATATTCTTAAAAGAAAACACATTGTGTTAATGTAAGAAGGAATGAAAAAAGTTTAGCAAATTTTTGTGACCGAGTAAGTTATGTTTCGCCATTAAAAAGGTTTCCAAATGTCCATCCTCGGAAAGCTCTTCATTTAAATCACCTACAAACGCATTTGTATTTAAGAGATGTTTATTGTACAAGGAGAAATTTTTCTCGTATTTTTGCGTTATATCTCGCACTTACGAGACTATTTCTTGAATGTAGGCGTTAATTTCTTCCCCTAAAAGCTAGACTATTCCCCGTAATTGGTTCTTTTCACGTTTGAGAAATCTTCATTTTCAGTCTTTCAATAACATCCTGCCGGGCTTTTGTATGTAATATTGCTTTGATATTTAATGAAGTTATGCATAAATGTTGCTTAAGGATGAAATCCGGCATAACGATTACATAAGGATGTTATACCGATATCACTTACTATTTTTCTTGTATCTGGATCTTTTTAATAAAGTGTCCTATTCTAGACAAGGCTGCAAGATTGGTCGCCATTTCAACCAATCAGATGCTTGAGTTTTGAGACTCGTTTCAAATCTCAGTTTTATAGCTTGTATGCTGAAGTCTAATAAACTAGTTGTTCTGTTCCGTTCTGTTTATAATCTTCGGCACAGAACTTTATTACAACGCAATTTTCAAGACGTTTACCTTTAACAGATGATAATTTTATTTAAAAAATATCGGATTGAATATTTAATGTAAGTACCGAGATTTATTTAATTTAATTTACATGACAATATCTTGATACGCTGATAAATTGCTTTATGATATGTTGATAAATTACTTTAAGATGCGTTTTTTGAAACCTCTATAATTTCCTTAATATAACGGAATTCATACGATTTTTGGACGAAGATGGGTAATTTTTTACATCGCATCAATTAGATATCTATTTGAAACTTTAAATTTATATCGTAAGAAAAAGAGGAAACAGAGAGAGAATTTTTAAGGTGTCTAAGACCCATAGTTTTACCACTTTAACTTCATTATGAGATTGAAACTTTATCCGAAATATTAGCAAAACCGATTGCTATGAATACGGGGTTGATGACAGAAAATTTTCTCATCATTTATTGCTGTACATGTTAGTTTTGCAAGCAATATTCTGACGATTATATGTTTTTCTACAACACAATCGTGTTTTGTATGGTGGTGTTTTATTCATAGCAGTCGGGTGTCAAACACTGCAGGTTTTTTTCTGTCTTCAAAGCTTACAAAACGGTGTCTAAAACTGCGCCTAGTTGTTGTTTGTGCACGAAGATGGATCATTGTTTTACAGACTTTCAATAAAATCTGTTTAAAACTTTGAATGTTTATAAAATAAAATACGTGAAAGAAATGTATTTTTTCTAGTTTTATGCCGTTATGAGTACGAACTTTGATCCGAATTGTAGAAAAAACGAATATGAGTCCACACTGCTCAATAATGTTGAAATAAAATAACCTTGCGTGTATACAAGAGACATGATATTCCGCTAGATATACCTGATGTTTGTGATGTGCTCTCCATTAGCCACTAGGGCGACTTTTTAAAGAATTCAAAGTTTTTATCAGTTGGTTCTGCAACGAAAACCATTTTCTATTACAAAATAACAACGCGTTCATATACATGCATTGAAAATCCAGCATAAATCAAATCATATTTCCTATGGAATACCATATCGCTATGTTACCAGTTTGAAATCTCAAAATCAAACAGACAGTGCCTAACAATTCAATTCAGGAAAACAAAGTTGCGAAGGTCATCATAGTTAGTTAATGCTTAAAGATTAATCCTGAGCTTGTATACCAATCGACCTCTACCCCCTTCCCCTCTCAATTTAATCTTCTCATCTTTCAGTTACACTAAATCCCTAATCAGATGTCATAAAGCCTTAAATGTACCTTTCATGTAAACAGTCTGCTTTATTATTCACGTTATTTGGAAGATAAAGGGATAAATCATCGGTAATTGGTGTTTAAAGCTGCTGCTAACACAGTCTGTTACAGTGGCGGATCCAGGATTTCAGCGAGGGGGGTTCAGCTCAGGGAGTCATATTTTTAACAGCGTTAATTTGTAACTGAGCTTGAACATCAGCCCTCAGACACGTCCAGGGTTTTCGATAGATAAAATTTGTAAGAGGCCCAAATGAATTTGTAAGATGCCTAACTAGTGTAGAGGTCCGGGGCCTGTTCCCTAGGAAAATTTTGAAAATCTATATGCTAAATACTGCATTCTGAGGTATTTTGTGGGGATTTTATACCATGATTTGGATTACTCTTTCATACTTGAGTTTAACTTTTTTCCTGTGAACAGTAGTGATGAAATTAGAAGCACTCAGATCCAATACTCTATCTCATTATTTAAATCTAAATATGCCAAACACAATGTTTCAAATTGAGAAGTTGTTAATTAGAGAAAAAGCAGCTCGAAATGGCTGTAGTTCTGGGTTCACAGTTAGTGTCCAATACTTTTGCCTGTTGGAATTTGTTGAAGACACTTTAAAAGAAATTAGCTGTGAAATAATTTTGGTTCCCTACTGGACAACAATAAAACATATAAAAATCTTTTGAATCAAGTTGCATAAAATAAATTTATGAACGTTAATATGCCGGGTCCAGAGTCAACTTTAGTGATGGCATTATAATACTCTATAAATAAAGTTAACAGTGTCTATGGAGAAAAAAATCCGATTTCTTTTTCCGTCCGAAATTATATAACCTTATATACACAACGTTAAAGTGTTTTCAATGTTGAACGTTGAAAATCTTTATTGAAGTTAAGAAATTAGACGGTTACTTGAGTTTTTAATGTATTTAAACAGCTTAACTACCATAGAATATTTAGAATCATCCTCTATGTATCAGAAAACTCGGCGAATAATCCGCTCAGCTTCCATCATAGTCAAGTCAAAATTTGTCAGAATTAACAAAATATATTGTTTTAATAGACGTAAAATCTGCCAAAAATGTTGAATTAAGAATAAGAAGTCTCAAAACCAAGTAATATCGTTTTAGTTAGAAATAATTTGGAAAAACGGAGCAGCCCACCGATAGAATCTTCGTAGGATATGAAGTATGTTACGGCTAAGTAATTTTCGACTTTTAAATGCTTTATTTTCATGAACGGCACGAAATTCAGCCCACACTGACGCATTTTTATGTAAGACACCGATTTAAGCAGAAACGATAGTGTTATGATTTTGGTGCAAAAATACTGGAACGACCAAGTTTAATATACTCACGTGCTCCATGGCACGCCTCGCATATTTTGGGGGCTACTTTCTTGTTTTGCGAATTTTAGCACGTGAATTAATGTTACATTTTATAGCCCGGACTCTAACTTCGAATGTTACCGGTATAACGTTGCAAAATGTCACCTCTTCTGTGATTTATCAAATGCCCGTGACGAGAGACTTTGGGACGCAAAAAACATGCAATACTAAGTTTTCCATTGATTAGCAATTTCCTACTTTCTTGGGTTGATTAAAAGCAGATTGACCACCTACAGTGGCAAGTGTACAAGGGTGCGAAGATGTTTATTGGCAATATACAGGTTTAAATTGAGACTACGCAATATGCGTGAAGTCTAAGTTTTGACACCCAAGACTACCAACTGAGACAGTATTTTTGTCTTAATTTGAAACAATTTAACACCAACTGGTCATCGATTTCTTTCTGGAAATCAGTCATATTCATCCCCACAAACTTCGAACCTCGAACCACCCGGGACCATAACATTAATTTACGGAAATTAGGGGGATTCGTCCGAACCCTCCGAACCCCCCCCCCCCCCCCCTGGATCCGCCACTGCTGTTATACCTTGAAAGTTGCCAACGTTTTGGGGTTTTTACCCTGGTCACCTAAGCACTTTGAAGGCCGTTCAGCATGGTATTTATAGTTGTAAAAACATTGTTGCGCTAAACCCCGGTTAGGCGACCTGGACAGTGATATATATTTTATTTTGTATACTTGTGCTGCATAATGCTGTTATGTTGTATAATGGGCTGTGGGATGCCCTTATTTTGCATGAGTGTGCATTATGATGCTGTTATTTTGTATAAGTGTACTGTATGATGTTTTAACTTTGTATAAGTGTGCTGTTTGATATCTTAATTATGTATAAGTGTGCTCTATGATGCTGTTATCCTGTATTAGTGTGCGGTATAATGCTGCATTTCCGTAACAGTATGCTGTGTTAGTATGCTGTATGCTACTGTAATAGCGTACTCGTAGATCATGTTTTTTTTCCAATTTAAATTTTTATTTTATTTATTTATTTATTTGTTCCTTGTTTACTCTGTGTTTGTTCCTTCTTGTTCTTTTGTATGTGCGTATGCGCTATCACTGTAAGAATCAATGTTATAGCTTTTATGTATATATCATTGTTATACATGTCTTTGTGCTCTTCATATTTGGAGGAAAATAAAGAATATATATATATACTCCTCTTTGTAAACAGGCTCAAACAAACCGAGCCTGCAATATTTTGATATTTGTCGTGTTCGGTGGCTTTCAAGTACCTTTTTCATTTTTGGTATATTGAACTAGAGGTTGCAACAAATCCAATATCTATTGGGCTTAATATTTAGGTCTCAATTTTCAATGCCCAGTAAACGTGAAATTCCTATCAAACCATATACTATCGCTGTAAACTAAACACAAACAGTTCGATTTACAAGGTTTAAATGGCCCCAGATGAAGAGAAAAATATCATATATTAAAACGGACGTGATTCGGCCACAGTATTTGGTTTAATGAACCCTTAAATATACAGACTGTGTCTTTAACGACGTGACAATTTTACAACCTCTTAATTGAGATAAATATACTACATCTGTCCAAGTGTTATATCTGATTCCTGTGGTTAAAAGATCAACCTTTAATACTTTAGGAAATGATTTTTTCTGAATAACAATATCCTTGAAAATACAGTTTGTTACGTCACTATACTGATTTCACAGTTTGTGGTTCAGTTCGTGGTTTATAACGTATAGAATATGACACGTACGAGACGCATCGTGAATGAAAGGGGGTTTTGACCTGTACGATCAGTGTAGACCCAGATCAACCGACAGCCTGCGCATCCGCACAGTCTGATCCGGATCTATACTGTTCGTCATCCATTCAAATCAGCATTTCAGTGCATTAAGAAAACATTTTAGATCATTTTCGGACCACAATTATATTTGTTTATACACTTATCGAAAAATCAAAAAAGACGTTTTTTGTCACGGCGTGTCACATATTATATAAGACATTTTAATGCAACTTGTGTGGTCGCATGTGCACCAGGAATGCATTTTAAAAAGTTCAATGTTCTTTCTGTATGTTTTGTGATAATGGTATTTAAAATCTCATTTCAAGGTAATTACACTATCGGAATCCAACATCTCTTCTCAATGACGAATTAAGTTGACAGAAGAAATTGATAAGAGTTTAGCGCTACAATAAAAAGCAACTCATGTATAAAGAGTAATTAAATATATGCAGAGAGATGAATAGAATGTTAATTGTGCAGCTAAAAAAGGTCATTACAGAATTTGTTTTGCATTTATCAAGTCTTAACAGATAAATATTTACACATGCTCTACAAATAAAACTGAAAGAACCGTATATTTGAATTAGTCAAAAGCTTTTACGATGTCGGTAAATATTAAGATAATCTTAAGCAACCAGTGTGAAATTAGCGTGTTTTCTTTCCACTGAGGTTATTTTTTTACATCTTTTAGACACATTTCTCAAAGCAGTGACACTTTCTATACGTTTATTTTCAGAGTTTTTAAGTATAAGTGTTACCATGGATACCCCGGACCCTGTGACTGGGCTGACGGAGGCAGAGAGAAGCGCTATACGAGATAATTGGAGTAAAATCACTTCTTCCTGGAAAACAAACGGCGTTGAGTTCTTTGTCAGGTAGAAGTCTTTTTTCAATTTCAGTTAAAAGAAATATATAAAAAATAAAGTTAACGGAACAATATAAGTATCATGTATAACGTAGCGGAATAAGCCTGCTTTTAAATAAATCCAAAGCAGTAATTAAAATGACGTACATGCTCTTCTAGTGATAGATGTACATACGAGTAGAATATTTAATGTTGATCTATATGGGCTTTCTTATATTTATATGCATTCTATCACGTATGCTGTTTTTGAATAACCGTTTAACCTGTAGAATATGAGTAATTCGCTCTTAAATTGAAACGATAAATGGAGTCGCCGCATTTGAAAAATCTGCAGAAAACAGACACTTCGAATTATTCTTTGTACTTCCAACTTATACCGGAGCATTATAACGAAACGCCAGATAATTTACAATATGCTTTGACCTTTCCAAAGACCAAAGGTTACAGTAAACATCCTGATGAATATATTTAATGACGAAGAAGTGGATTAGTGAGACAATTGGTGTTACTTTTTCAGAGCCATCGCTATAATTATGTCATCCCTTATTCTTTTCAGATTATTTACTGCGTACCCGGCAGTCAAGGCATATTTCAAAACATTTGAAGGAATGGACATGGATGAGGTTAAAAAGTCCTCAAAACTTCGCGCGCACTCTATTAACTTTAAGCACGGAATAACCTCGTTTGTAGAAAATCTGGACGATCCAGAATGTTTGGTTGTTCTTGTACATAAGATGACCGCAAATCACTTCCGGAGACAAATCAGGGTAGAGAGGTTCCAGGTAAGGATCACAAACGCGTAACAGCGATTACTTCCCCCGTTTAGTGCTGTCACATTTGATCAGGTGATGCTGACAGTTATGTTAAAATATTTCTTTGCTATCATTAGCAAATTCATCGTTTTAGCGAAACTTCTTGAAGGCAAGACTGCTACATTGAAGAAAAAACGGCTGTGAGGGGTTTAGTAATTACAGTCAACAGAGCAGGCATTAATATAACAGATTGTGGATAGGTATAGACACTCAAGTTTATATAACTTAGTATGAGCGTAGTATGAGCGTAGGGCAGATTTTGGTGAATTAATATTTTAAAGTAATCAGAAATCATCAAAATTGTAAAATGTTCTGCTGATAAATGAAAATAAACTTGCTTGTCACAAAATTATATGTCTATTTTATATATTCAGTCAGTACCGTTATCATTTACATTTTTTGTGTAAATATTGACTAGCGCTCAACCCGGGGCTCGGCGGCGTGGACACGTTGTTCATTCCCATTACTGCCCATGAAAAGGAGCAATCAAACCTAGCCTGCAATAGTTTAAATTTCATGTTCGATGGCTTTCAAAGTGCATTTCCTTCTATACAAAATCAGTTTGGTTTTTGAGACGTGTACTTCCTAGTGATTACTTAAACTGAAGTTCATCATATAAAACAATTTGAAAATATCTGTTTAATTAAATGATTTTACTTTGATTTGGAGGTAAACATTCTTCACAACAGTGTTATCTGCAAGTGATTCTGATCTTTGATTCCAGTGTCTAATAAAGTTTTGTAGATCTCGCCAATCTCATTTAAGGAATTTGCATTCCACGATGTGCGATATGAATGATGAATATTAAAGATAACTAGAATTATGACAAGGGATTTAGACTTTGAAAGATTGATATTAATGTACGCCAGATTTAAACCTTAAACATGTGTACTTTTAATGTCTCGAGATAACCGATTTTTTACAAGCGATTTTTTTCTTTTACTACAAATTTCGATTTTAATTAGATTTTGACACAGCGAGCAACCTTCGTTAACATTTGTTGCACTGCAGCACTTCACAAGACGCCAACCACGTTTTTTGTCATTCGACGACTGTTAGAACCTCCGCTCCAATCAAAAGACGCTGTAGTTTACCTCCAATTAAGGTTTTGCTGTTAATCAAATTTTTGTCGCTGTGGATTCATTCCCCTTGAGGATGTTGAAACAATAACAAAAAGTGTGGCTTAAAGTAAAACAACCTGAAGGCGTGATTAACAACGAACAACGTTCTGTCAACTATACTCTCCCGCAAAACCTCTCAAATAAAATATCAGTCGCCGTGCATCGTGTTTGATGATTTAGTTGCAAACCAAAATCCAACTGAAATCGAAATTTGTAGTAACATTTAGTTTAAAGTTACTTTTCAAATATGCAGGTTTCATGGGACTTTTTGTGTTGTTGTTTTTTTCTGTGATACCCTGTTTATAAATATAGTTATTAGCTTTGTGTATATAATATTACGGGCGAATTAAATATTTTTATTGAGTAGTCCTGACGAAAGTAATATAAAAATGTCAAATTTATAAAACTGTTCCTTGAAAAGCAAAAATTAAATATATCGTTTCTGTCATGTGACTGTCATGTGACCGTCTAGTTATCATAAACGTAATATACTCTTAAGTTTCGGCTTATTTAGGTGTATTCCAATATATTATGTTGTTTTTTTGCGTTTAAAACTTTACATTACCCGTTGGTGACGCAATTATCAGAAAAAAAAGTTTGGGACGAAATTTTGGGATAAATACATTCGTACTATACATATATTCTGATAAATGAAGCTACAGATACGTCAATGATTTTATGATTATTTAAACTTCAGGAAGCATTCACGGTATTCTTGAACTTCGCTAAGGATGTGAGCGAAATGGATGAGCTGACAGCGGGGGCTTGGAAAAAGACCCTGGACTTAGTCGCAACCGTTATTGGCGATCATATGGTGACATTAGAAAAACACACGGACGGCGAGCGATAGAAAAGGGAAGAAACTGTGTGAACGTAATATGAGATTAGACACTTGGACGAGTTGTTGGCCTTCTTATAAAACTTACGGCGTCAACAAGTAAAGAAGTGGATTTCTAATCAGACAAAATTGGTATAAGGCTTCTGTTCGGTGGAAATTGAAATCACCAGTGATGACCAATCTTTATTAAAAATTCATTATAGGAGATATTCTGTGACGCGGATGATTTAGATTTCCAACAGAGCTTGAGGAAACTACCCACCATGCATTATATTTTCCAATACGCATTAAGGCGTCGTAAACATTGCAAATGTCGAAAAGTGGCTAAAATTTCAAAAATGAATTTTGGAGGAAATACGTATTGCCACCTAGATTTTAGTAAAGAAATGTATTTAGCTAAGGATGTAGTTAATGTTTGCAAGCTAAATTTAGTCTAGTTCATGTTCTAATTACAAAGCACATGCTAAAACAAAAGAAAAACCGTTTGCATGAGAACTCTCAAATTCATGGACAATATACCAAAGCAACTCATACTTGAAATAAGTATATGCTGGTCTACAATGTTTAGTGCCAATTCGTCAAAATAATGTTACGGTTTTCAAGAAATTCAAGGAAAACTTACTTCCGGGTTTCTACTTTCGGTTTGAAGTCAAACACTTTGATGTACCTTTTCAAAACCCGACATTAATTCTCACTGGTAGACCAATATAAGTGAAGAAATATAGTGTCCCGTGGCTGTATTTAAGTTTGGATGCTCAAGTTGTTTGAAAAAATGCTTTATTTACATAGAACAGACACACACAAAAAAGAAATACCGTTTGCACAAGAAGTCTGGAATGGCTCTTTAAAACGTCTAGAAAATTGATATAGGTATCACGTAAACACTTATTATACCCCCGCTTCGAAGAAGAGGGGGGTATACTGTTTTACCCTTGTCCGTCCGTGCGTGCGTGCGTCCGTCCGTTACAAAATTTCCGTCGCAGTTTTCTCAGCAACTATAACATGTAGCAGCCTGATATTTTGCATATTGCTTTATCCTATAGTCCCATGTGGTGTAAAGCAATTTCATGCTCCTTGCTCATCTACTTCCTGTTTGCCGCATATTTTTAGATTTTGTTACTATGAAGGTGCATTACATCAACCAAAAGGCATGTTAATTTTCCGTCGCAGTTTTCTAAGCAACTATAACATGCAGCAGCCTGATATTATGCATATTGCTTTATCCTATAGTCCCATATGGTGTAAAGCAATTTCATGCTCCTTGCTCATCTACTTCCTGTTTGCCGAATATTTTAGGTTTTGTTACTATAAAGGTGCATTACATCAACCAAAGGGCATGTTAATTTTCCGTCACAGTTTTCTAAGCAACTATAACATTCAGCAGCCTGATATTATGCATAATGCTTTATCCTATAGTCCCATATGGTGTAAAGCGATTTTATGCTCTATGCTCACCTACTTCCTGTTCGATGAATACTTAGATTTTTACACATAGTTGACATACATGCACAATTTCCGTCGCAGTTTTCTAAGCAACTATAACATGCAACAGCCTGATATTTTGCATAATGCTTTATCCTATAGTTCCTAATGGTGTAAAGCGATTTTATGCTCCTTGCCCATCTACTTCCTGTTTACCGAATACTTAGATTTGTGCACATAGTTGACATACATGCACAATTTCCGTCTCAGTTTTCTAAGCAACTATAACATGCAGCAGCCTGATATTTTGCATAATGCTTTATCCTATAGTCCCATATGGTGTAAAGCGATTTTATGCTCCTTGCTCATCTACTTTCTGTTTACCGAATACTTAGATTTGTGCACGTAGTTGACATACATGCACAATTTCCGTTGTAGTTTTCTAAGCAACTGAAACATGCAGCAGCCTGATATTTTGCTTATTGGTCCCATATGGTGTAAAGCGATTTTATGCTCCTTGCTCATCTACTTCCTATTTACCGAATTCTTAGATTTGTGCACATAGTTGACATACATGCACAATTTCCGTCGCAGTTTTCTAAGCAACAATAACATGCAGCAGCCTGATATTTTGCATAATGCTTTATCCTATAGTCCCATATGGTGTAAAGCGATTTTATGCTCCTTGCTCATCTACTTCCTGTTTACCGAATACTTAGATTTGTGCACATACTTGACATTCATGCACAATTTCCGTTGTAGTTTTCTTAGCAACTGAAACATGCAGCCGCCTGATATTTTGCTTATTGCTTTATCATATATTCCCATATGGTGTAAAGCGATTTAATGCTCCTTGCTCACCTACTTCCTGTTTACCGAATACTTAGATTTTTATATATAGATGACATACATGCACAATTTGTGTCGCATTTTAAAAAGATGCGAACATTATTTCTGTATACTCTGACAAAGCCATATTGCGGGGGTATTAATCACCTTCAGTGATAGCTCTTGTTTACAATACTTTGCGGTCATCTGTCAAAATAATGTCAGAAATTTTAAGAAGTACATTTTGACTTCAAACTGAAACTGAAAGTAGAAACCCGGAAGTAAGATATCCTTGAATTTCTTGAAAATCCGAACATTTTTTTGACGAATTGGCACTAAACATTGTAGACCAGCATATACTTATTTCAGGTATGAGTTGCTTTGGTAAATTGTCCATGAATTTCAGAGTTCTCATGCAAACGGATTTTCTTTTGTTTTAGTATGTGCTTGGTAATTAGAACATGAATTAGACTAAATTGAGCTTGCAAACATTAACTACGTCCTTAGCTAAATACATTTCTTTGCTCAAGTCTAGGTGGCAGTAAGTATTTCCCCAAAATTCATTTTTGAAATTTTAGCCACTTTTCGCCATTTGAAATGTTTGCGACCTCTTAACTTTGAATTATCACATACGTGAAGAATATTATACAATATAGTGTGATAGTGCACGCACTATTCCTTTTTCGTTAATTTTGTCAATGTTACTGTGAAGTGCGCTGACGTCACGATACGGCTAATTTATCAATCAGCTAAGTGTAATACACAGAATCAATAGAAGATAACTGCTTCCTAACTCTATTAGTAAACCATATATTATTTTTCCTGTATATTACAACAACTCCTGTGACGTATTATTTAACGTCAATACTTGCACACATATAAATAATTATCAAATATAAGACAACATGGCCACTATCACTTGGCGGAAGGTCCAATGACGATATCGAGTTATCTTATAGGCTAGCCCGATAAAGACTTATCAGATGATCCTTCTGCAAGAATCTTTTTTCATTTATTCATTTATGGTGACATTTTTAGACCAGAGACTGAGCGGTCACATTATATGTTAAATAAAATGAAACGATTATTAAATTAATAAATTGATTACGGCCCAGTGACATTTCCTCGGCAGCCATATTGGTCATCATGCCTCCAACAGATACATTCACTTATCAGTCCACTCATCTAATTAATAAATATTATACCTGGACTCTGATATAACACTAAGGTCTGTTCGGAATGATGTAATTATTAGCCTAAACACCCACATTAAAATTAAATGCTGAATATAGTTAAGCTTGCATAACAAGACAGTTATTTTGTTGAAGGAAATTTTGTCACACCAGACCAAGTAATGGATTGTTCTAATTAAACAGGTGTTATCTCATGACGTAAAGGGTAATACATTGTGTCTCAGGATTATCATAATTGTATCAATGTGTATATCAATAATGGCAATTGCTTTTCCGGGAAATTAAAATAATAACCTTGGAATTACTTGTTGTTGTTTTTGAAGCTGCGAGGTGCTTTTTTTATGGATTTAGGTAACAAACCATAAACTCTATTTCCATAGACTTCCATTATAACTTTTCATCAATTTCTGAATTTACTATTGAGTCAAGCCCTTAAAATCTTACTGTTCTCACGAGAATCAACCTAGAGACACCGTATAATACCAATTCTACCATAGCATGACCAATAAACTTTTTCGGCATTTTAGCCAGAAGTGTATCACCCCAGTACAATGTATCTGCGGAACTTTTGTTTACATTCTGCCAAAAAATGATAGCTATTTTTTTTTCATAATCAATTTCAAACTATTTGTATTCAAATTCTTACAAAATCCCTTCACAAAATTTTTTAGAGGCCTGATCACCAATATTTAGTGGTCTATAACCTTAAGAAGTTTGGCGACTCGATTTATGTATATTCGCTCCATTCCGGATTTCTAACAAAAATACAGAAGAAAGACGAAAAGACTATTTCATTACACTGTTTACTTACTTACTGATTGGAGTTTAATATTTTTATCAGGATTTATTCCAAGTTTGAGGTGAACAACTGAAATGTGCCAAATTAAATTGGAAAAAAAACAAGTTCAAAGAAAATTAATTTAAAAAATGGAGCCTGAGTAGGAATTGAACCAAAGACTACACTGTGTGCGATAATACTTTGACTCTAACCGCTCAGCCACTGACTCGTATGGGATATTGCATCGAAGCGAATAAATTTATGTTTTGGTATGTATTTTATGTTTGAGGAAACCCCTTTTTGATCCGACATCTTTCTATCCATGCTTCTATGTAGTCTGGCACCAACCTACTCGAATAAATACACTAAAGGGCCAAGGCACTTCCTTAAAACCGGATGCTTTGGTCGGCACGACATTTATGGCATTGCGCTTTTTTATGCAATGTAAATATCTAATTAAAAAAAATGCCGAAGTTCAAATCTCAAAACAACAGCCCATGTATTGCACTGTGGCAAACAAACGTTGTGGTCGTGTGCGCCGGATGGATAGCGAGCTCGTGCTGCGGTCTGTTTGATCCTATGCAATACAGGGGAGATAACAACGAAATTTGGATAGAGCGATGCTGATAAATTTTCTTGCAAGTACAGGTATATGATAATGATTAATGTGTTTTTACTGTTTTATGACTTTTGCGTCTGAAATAAAGTTCATTTGATACTAGTTAGAGAGTTATAACTAAGTTACATCTTACGACTGTTTGTGTCTGCATAGAAAATAAGAACATCATCACCTCTGAAAGGTGGAAGCAACCGCGGCTGAAAATTATTTCGTCTTCCTTCTTTGTTCTATGACGTCACGGTACCGGTATCACAGAAAGCTTTCTTCGGAGACTGTTAAAAAGATGCGCGCATGTTTAAGATTTCCCATTTCCCAAAGTAAACTACAATAAGATGTCCCCAAGAAGAAATTGTTTGTCGAATTTGAGACGAAAGTGCATAAGCTTACATGTACTACACAACTCTGGAGAAAAGCAAGATGCGACCATGCAAGCAACTAAATCTCGCGTCTTAAGATTGTTTTGAATAGGCGAGGGGGCGATATCACGATCTCTCTTACAGGAGTTTGTACTTTACAATGAATGCCAGAGTATCCGATTATTACTCGCTTATTCGATAGTCAACTTTATCACGATATAATCACGTGACAACGACCCATCATATGGACGCATCCACCCGACCGAATAATGCCAATAAGACTGGTTTTTCAAAAATCAGTCAATATCAGCGACGACTTAGAATTCATTCTATCGATGACATTAAGATTAATGTAAACATAGAAAAAGGCGCTCTGATAACGGGCCATCTGTTGCTATCACGAACGGAATTGCTGTAACATTTAATGTTGTTATCGTAAATGAGAATTTAGTTCTTAACCATCTACCCAGCAGACTGGACATGTCCAGTTATATGGAATAATAAATAATATTGCACATACTCGAGAGCAAACCCGTTCGGCGACACCGCCTAGTCATATACAAGTGACAAACTCGGAGATGCATGATTCGACAGAAGATCTTGTGTTTTGTGTGATATTAACTGTGATAGTTGTGCTGGGTGTGACGGGAAATGTGATATCATTCATAGTTTGGAGCAGAGGAGAGAGATGTAAGAAGTCAACCTTCGCTCCATTTTTTAAGTTACTGTCCCTGACTGAAACAGTTTTGCTCGCTGGTCCTGGAGTTGAACAAATCCTGTTATTTTCACCATTGGCAATAAACATGGCGTGTTACAGTAATGTACTTTGCAAACTGTGTTACTTCACGTTTGGACTTTTATCCCAGACGTCTATGTGGATTATTGTTAGCTTGACCGTCAGCCGTACAGTGCTCGTTTATAAACCTTGGTTACGACTGACCAGAAATCATATCTACTTAAACATTGCAATAATAGTGTCTGTATTTGTTTGTTTAAATCTACCGTTTGTGATGTATGATCAAGTCATTAATGTATCTCCTAGAAATATTTCATACAGCTTTATTCCATTTGACGAGAACATTGCATATGATAAACACGGTGACGTTATTTCACATCAAAAATGCCGAAAGTTGAACACGGAACAGCTCGATGGGCTTACGTACATCATTGTTGTCCAAGGCTGTTGCTTTGTAGCAATCCCCTTTTTGATCAACCTCTCCTGTAACTGTGTTATGATTAACCAACTGATGCGCAGAACGGAGAACGCGCAACGCTTAGGAGACGTCCGACATAAGAACGCTAATGACGACATGAGGAGGTTCACCGTTCGAGTCGTTCTCATGAGCATCGTGCACTGTGTGACCACTGTACCGTTTCTCGCGCTGGACATCTACATCATGTCGCACGATTTTCGCGTAAACACAGACCTCCACATGAATGGAGTTGCTTACAGAGTCGCCAAACTTGTGTTCTTTTTTAACAGTTTTATTAACGTATTTTTGTATTGCTCCACAGGTTCGGACTTTAGGAAGGACCTCAAAGATATTTTCCCGATGTTAAAAGCAAATTTCAACAAGTATACAAAATAAGATCATCGTTTAATTTTGCACTATACATTTTTTATATTTGTTAAATGCGATTCACCAGGCGTTCTTTATTGATCCCTGCAGACGAATACACACGAGGAAATCTTCTCTTAGATAAAGATGATGTCCTTCAAACGCCAACTATTATAACATTATGTAGGTTTTTAATACCGTTAAGCAATGTCATTTATTTTTTATTCGGATTTTAGCTTATTTTGTTTGTTTCGACTCCCTTCATATTTATTAAAATCAGTGGTCATAAAGATGTTAAAAACTTCTGCCTTACAAGCCTGTTATAAAAATACAAAGGGTTCATTTGAGTGTTGCCAGCAAACATATACAATGTACTGTCTAGTTAAACACTTCGAGTACATAAGTGACAAGGTATAAACACTGTCGTGAAGTTATGTTAGCTTATCAAGGCAATCTCATTATTTCGTTATTTAACCGAGATGGAATAAACCATCTACTAGATGTAAGTGTTGCCAAGTAGAACATTTAGACTGATCTCTGTTAGCTCACACACAGCGACTTGTGGCTTTCATATTGTCCTTTTCCTACCCAATTTTTAGTTTAGACAATTATATTTCGCATGCCGTAACAGCAAAATAACCAAGGCATGAATTTTCAAAATGCGCTTTTTGTCACTTCTCATATTTTCACGAAGGCAAGCGCCTCGGTGCCTCAGCGTGTCTATGTTTAAGTGCTCTTATAATCAAAAATGGATAGTTGGTTCACTGATTGCTGGGTTGAAGGTCATAAAGCTGAGATTGTAAACCAGTCTCAAATCTCAAGCATCTGATTGGCTGAAATGGCGACCGGTCACCATTTCAGCCAATCAAATACTTGAGATTCGAGACTGGTTTCCATGCTCAGCTTTATAACGTTGGGCACTGGTTTCTTTGTAGTCAATACTTACATTTTGCACTCTAAATCAGTTGAACAACACGGACCTTCATGTATATGTAATACGTGTTGTCAACAGACAACAGGTTTTAATATTTTTTCTCTCCTGACAACGTGGTTAATTTAGAATAAAATATGAATGTTCTACCTTGCTTTATAACTCTTTTACGGAATTAGTATTATGTTTCCAATAAAATGATATTCAAGTAAATTGTTGTTGAATTTTGTCTTAATAAAAAGATTTTAACTGATTATTCCGCCATGTTCTAGTGCCGCTAACTTGAATTTCAACGGCGGATCCAGAGGGTTTCAGTGGGGTTGCTCGAACCCCCTTTTTTGGACAGCAATATTTTATTTTCATAAGAATTTTCGCCAGAAAGCAGGATATTACATTGTATTTACACTAAGACTCCCTGACAAACACCCTAGAAATCTTGCGTCCGACCCTGAATTTCATTTTGTTTTCGAACTGCACTCTATTTTTTCGACTATTTTTGAGTTGTGCCTTTTAAATGCGGTTAACGCTTTAGAGTTGCTGAGATTTCATATGTTAGTCATATCCTAGAAAGTACTTGTTCTATTCACTCAATACTTGAAATATGTCGTCATGTTTTATTCCTGCAGATGACTTGGAACTGAAACCTAATGCTATAGTGTTAAAAAATTGTACTATTAACATAAAAATTTCATGTTTTATGACAAGCAAGTATAGCTTTCTTTCTTTAGATAGAATTAATCTGCAGAAACGAAGCTATTCAATACATGAAAAATGACTGTTTTGTTTTTTTCTAACATAAGTGTAGCTGGTAACTTAGTTATGCAGTTGTTTGAGATGGACCAAAATCTATTTAGTTTACTTGAACGTTTAGACGATTGATTTTCTCTTAACTCAGGGCACTGTGGCGTGTGTAGTCAAACATTTGCAATAAACCAAGCCTTAAATATTGATATTTAAAGTGTTCATCGGGGTTCAAAGATTACTGTTTTTGCAAATGAGTTACATATTAACATATATTATAAAACTGAGGCCAACATTTTAACTTTTTGCCAGCACGCGAAAGACGTGTTCCACAGAACTCAAAAGTCTTGTTTATAGAACAGACTATCACTTTTCCGGTGTAAACATACTGAATACAGATGTGTCGAATAAATAAACAACATTCAAGAATTAGCATACTATACGTATTCACATCTTAGTAATACAATAATAATAAAGGAAAAGGGACATTTGAAAGCCACCAAACACGACGAATACGAAAACATTGCAGCTCTGTTTGATTGAGCCTTTTCATGGGAAATAACAGAAATGCATAATTTTGCCCACGCCGCCTAGCCCCGGGTTTACTGCAACTCACTACCAAATAAACAGTACAACTTCGGTCCATCCCAAACGATGGTAATAACTTGATGCTAGATTTATACTATAAGTTTTTTATCTTTTAGTTACTTTGTTATCTGACTGAAACTGTTGAAATTTAACTCAGGGCACCAGAAAAGTTACAGTGTTGACCTGCTGCAATAATTTCACTAAGGAAAAGCGACTACCTGTAACACAAAACTTTTTATACCAAACATTTAAATGTCTATTTAAACAGTACATGTAAGTGCAATAAAACATAAATTAATTTCAAATAAATCTAATCGTAAATAAGACATTGCAGAGCGGTTCTGTAGCCCTAAATACTCATAAAACGAAGGCATCAGAATATTCAAATTACCCAGATGATTTGCTTGTTCAGAAAGTCAAAAGAACAAAGACTTTATTTGCCCAGCTGTTTAAATAACGTTAAATAAAAACACATACTTCTTCTCTAATACAACAACTATTTCTCGTAATTTTAACTATTCTCTGCTTATATGCTATCATTTTAAAGTAAACATAATTAACTTTCAAAATTTTCGATCACATCGTTTACTAACTCACTGGGAGCTTCTGCGATATGTTTGATACCGTCAGCTGTATTTTCGAATATTTCCAACGGCTTTTCTAAAAGATTACTAGAAACATCAATTAAACTATCAGCAATATCCGCTGAAGATTCAACAATATCACTCACATCGTCAATTGTGTTTCCGATAACTTCAAATGGCTTTTCGCCAACTACATTTGCAGCATCTAATGAAAGCTCAGCAGATTGCGATTCTATAATATTGTCAAACATTTCTCCGGGTTTTTCAATTACATCATTTATAACATCAATAGTTTTATCCATTACGTCATCTTGTGTTTCAACAACATCACTTATGGCATCAATGGTATTGTCGTCTATTTCCGCTGGTTTATCAACAATATCTTTAATTGCGGAATCGCCAAAGAACTCCTCCGTGTTTTCAGGAATACTACTAACATTATCAACTGTAACTTCAACTTCTTCCGATGACTTGTCTATAACATCTTTGAAATCATTGATGGTGCTTTCCACTATTTCTACTGGCGTTTCTGATCCACCACTGAGAGAATCAACGATATTGTGTAACAATTTTGCCGGTTTTTCTATTATATTGCTGACATCATCAACATTATATTCAACTGCTTCCGATGAACGTTCTATATCTACCACAGTATCAATATTATTTACAACAAATTCCGACTGTTCTTTCAAAACGTTATTGATTGCACCGATCGCATTTTCAACCACACTTCCTGTGTTATCAACATCATCACTGACAGAATCAACATTATCTTCAACAATTTCTAATGTTTTCTCAACCATATCACTGATATTTTCTACATAATTTTCAACTACTTCTGATGTATTTTCAATATTATCCCTAATTTCATCAGAGCTATCGTCAGCTACATCCTCCAATACTTCTAAATAATCGTTGTCGGAAAACACATTATCGAATGAATCACTATCAGTATCATTTAAATCTGAGATATCTTCAATTTCATCAGTTCTGTCAATTTCCTCACTACTGTTTATGACTGGTTCAACAGTAAGTTCCACTGCATCGTCGAAATTGTTTTCATTGTCGCCAAGAGTGTTTTCATCTATTATTTTATCAACAACATTATTTACAGCATTTCTGATAGTTTCTGCTGTATTTCCATTATTTAGAATATCTGTATGATCTCTGACTTTACCCATTAAATCATCTACAGTGTCATCAAAGTTTTCATTTCTGGCATCAACGGCATCATCTTTTATGTCTCCAGTTATATCACTGTCATCCCAAGGGTTGTCATCTGAAAATGCATTTTCGATAACTTCATCAGTATTGTCACCTAGGATGTTTATAAACTTAAGCGGTACACTATCATTGCTTTCTTTGATAAAATCTTTAAATGATGTTATTCCATCATCTACTTCGCTGATAATATCGTTAAATAATTCATTGTTATTGTCTGCAAAATCTGATAAAATATCCACACCTTCAGTAAACACATTATCTGTCTTGTGATGCATAATACCTGTATCATCTAAAACTCCATCAGCTTTATTGCCTGACGGGTTTAAAGATTTCAATATCTCATTTGATAGCTCCTCTGCATTATGTAAAAGATCTTCAGCAATATCAGTTAAACTATCAAATGGATCATCAAAACCATCTAACATATCATCTTTAAATTCTTCGGGAATGTCATCTTCTTCTGAAATATCATCAATTATACCCTCCAAAGTTGCATTATTTGTATAAGGTTTATCATCGTGAGTATCATCAAAACCTTGAAACAGATCTTCTTTCATATTACCTAGAATGTCAACTTCTTCTGAGGAGTCTTCCCTTAAATCGTCGGAAAATAAACCAATGTTTTCAGGCTTATCATCGAGAATTTCATCAAAATCATCCAAAGGAAAATCCATATCATCAAATAAATCTTCATTATCTAACTCGCTCATAAACTCATCTGGAACATCATCTAATACATCTGTGACAAAATCGAACAATTCTTGCATGTCATCTACTAGGTTATCACCTTCAACTTTATCTGAAACTTCATCTTCAATATTATTTACACTTTCAAACGGATCATCTAAATCAGTTAACATATCATCATTTAATTCATCTGGAATGTCAAAGTCTTCTGAAATGTCGTCCAAAAAGTCTTCTGAGAACACATCTGGTTTGTCATCGTGAACATCAACGGAGACATCAGAGAAAAAATCCAAATCATCGAATAAATCGTCAATGTCAAAGTCGTTTTTAAACTCTTCTGGAACTTCATTTAATACATCTCTGACAAAATCAAAAATATCTTGCATGCCATCTACTATCTCTTCGCCATCATTTAAAATATCACTGTCACCAACTGTATCATCTGCAATATCTGAGAGGTTTTCAAACACATCATTTATCTCATCCATAGCGTTATTTACTATTTTACCTGATAGTACTTCAACCTCATCTACGTCTGGTATATTGTCATCTAAACCAAAAAATATCTTTGTGATGTTTATTCCATTTCGAGGCTTTTTATCTTCTTTGACACTATCAGCAACTTTAACAGTTACATCTTTTGCTAAGTTGCCAACTTTGTCTTCATTAGTCACTTTATCATTCGTGACACCAACGACTTTTCCTTTATTATCAACTGCATCTTTAATAGTATTTGTAATATTATCAGCATCGTTCTTAATGTTGAAGGCTTCAAAAACACCAATTGTAGCGCCAAAAATCTTGCTTGGGTCAACAATATAGTCAGTTGGAGAAAGAAAATACCTTTTGCTGTCCAAAGGTTTGTCATCCTCCGGCGTTGCAAAGAAAAAGTTATTGATGAACGGAAAGCTGATGCGGTTTTCTTGAAGATTTGGAAACTTGGAATCCGATGGTAAACCTGGGATGTTGGCGATAGCTCGCAAACCAAGAGGACCCGGTTCGGCTGTTATACTTGGTAATCTTGAAGACAAAATGTCAGAAAGGCGAGAGATTCTTGGTCTACGAGGATACAGTTCTGTAGTGGAACTGCGGGATGCTGGTGTTACAGACGGACTGCTCGTTTGTTCAGTAATCTGAGCATTTGTTATATATGATCCCACACTAAGGCCATTTGTTAATTCTGCAGCATTCATCGGATTTGCGGCTTCAAGTTTTGCTTCTAGTGGTGGTGGTGGAGCGACCAGTTTCTCTATGCGATCCCTTACTACAACACAACAACCAATTGGGTCGTGTTGAAAGACTCTCCGAAGCTGCAAAAACAAACAAAAATAAACATAAGACGACCATTGACCTCTTATATTAAGAACTTCCATTTTGAGCGAAAGTGAAGATAATAATGTCGATTCATTGTTTTAAAAATTTGACTGAGATATTACATTGGTAGAGGATCCTATAATTCACGTGTGAATTTTTTAAAGAAATTAGCCTTTATAAAATATCAGACAACATGAAATATAACAGATGTGAATAAAATGAAGTTATTTACTGCACATGCAAAGCACCGATGACAGCAGCTCTACAATCCAACCAGCACGGCGCGTGGATGAGTTCGCTAGTATCGCTACGAGGGCGAATTTACAAGAGGATTTGTCATGTTATTTTGCCAATTAACATCTAGAAGATATTTCATATCATTCAATTGTTCCTGTTTTTTTTTATTTTATTCATAAATAAAATTTGGTTGTTAAAAAGTATATAACGTCGACAAATTTACATCCAACTCCCAGTATATCGATAAATCCGCAAGTTGTTTGGGAAACAGGGGGCAAGCGTGCTAGTATTATTTAAATGATTTATGTCATTGCAGTTTTAACATTTCGATTTTTAAAGAAATGGTGTAATTAATCGAATCGAATGTGAAAGTAGCTAAATGATGCCCCATCCACGTTCTATTTTCTTTAAAAGTCTATGCAGTCACCTTCATGTTGAACTCATCGCATGAACACCCACCGCGGTACTGGTTTGCCACCGCGGTACTAGTTTGCCATGAGTAGGAGATTTCTAACGCATGCTGCTACAAAGTCAGAAACAATAGCATGCGATGAAGGAACGCAGCTCATAACTCTTGCATTTCATTATCTACTTTCTGTTCGCAGTCAAAATAACACCTCAAACGCGTGCATTTACATTTGTGATACATGCAAAGAAATACTACTCAAAAGTTACCTTCTGGCTTGGAACTGCATACACTGGTCGAATCTTGTAAAAGCAAAAACAAAAGCACATATAAAAGCAACAAAACTTAACAAGGGAGCTTATATCAAGTCTAATCAATGTTATATTCAATGTTAACGTTAAAACTTTTTTGTCAATGCCAAGAGCAAAGATTAGTTAATACATCCTATTGGTTATATCATAAACAGTTCTATTAACTGTTTATGAAAGCATTTACATCAGTAAGCCTAAAGCACTACTATTAACTACGCGATAAGAATAAATACGTCATTCTTTTAAAAGCGTTTTGTGTTTGTAACCGAAACTTTTAATTTATGTTTTCCATTGAATGGAAGCTTCTTTTTTTATTGAAATTAAATTGGTATTTTAAATCATTAAAACTGAATACCATTTCCATTTCAAAGGTTTTCGTCGAACTCCTTTTTAAATTTAAAAATGTAAAGAAAACATGAAGATAGTTTTTGTTTCAGTGAAATATCGATTTTATTTCACGTGTAACTACTGGAAACGAAAATTTTCACGAGTGCCGTAGTTGCTAAGCGCGAAAATATCAGTTTTTGGTGTTCATTCGTAAAAAATGAAAGTTTACAAAAACACATAGAAATATACTCTATAAAGTAAGTGCATGTTTTAGTTTGTTAATATGAACATACGACTATGGCTCTTCCAAAAATAGAATAATCGCCGGCGAGAGTAGAAGGAGCGTCCATTGTTTCCATGTTTACAGACCCATAAACATCGCCAACAAAATCCCCAAGATGACCACTATATCTGAAGTTAAAAATAGTTTATGCACAATGATACAGCCTGTTATTTGCATTCGCTCTACTGGTATGCACGTATTTGAGAAGGAATATCAGGCAATCTGAGGATATATTTTCTCTGATTTCTTGCCAACAAAACCTTATTTTGGACTACACATTTCGAATAAAGTCTTAGAATTAAATGTACATTTGTTGAAGAAAACGTTTTCTGCCTCGAGTATATCCTTATAAAGTTTACATTAACCAGTATACTGTTAAGTTCGGAACTGTGTTTTGCTCGTGTGAGAAAATTAAACACGTTGGAGATATTGTCCCATATAAATCATGAACAAGAAATATCAAAGGCAGTCTCCGTCAGACTCCAGATCCGGAGACTGCGGGTTCGAATCACACCAGGGATGAGGTTCATCTGCAGTTTCCTAAATCCACATTCGGCGCGAGTACTGGTTGGAAACCCTGGAGGCAGTCATCGAGCGCGATTAATATAAGTTGGAATAACTTGTTTCACAACCGATGTAAAATAAATAAGTTTAAAACTAAACAATTTTCCACGAATGATGTTTCGTCAACTACAATGATGAAAGAATTATCGGTCAAGACTGTTATTTTTGACATCGAGATGATCAGCAATGCCGTGTGATAGAAAACAAATTTAAAACTGGACATACTGTTAAGGCAATAAAACTGTCACAAGTTTCATGATCAAAATGTTAACGTAAAATGTTTATTGTGTAATTAAAAAAAGTTAACAGCCAAAAATGACTACTATCAGAAAATAAGTCAATAGTGCATGTATACTTGTAATTCTTGAATTGGCAATAACGAATACCTAATAAAACCAAAAGTTTAGACTTACTGTTTGTTCCAGAAGACCGGCCCAACGTTTTGACAGCCTTGTGTGACGTCACCGTATCTGTGAACTTCCAGTTTATAGAACATTCCCCACGTCTGACGCCGTGTCGGAACGCCCTCGATCTCAATTGACATCCGGAGAGGACCGGCTTTACCGTCAATTATCTAAAATCGGAAACATTCGGCTATCTCTGTTATTTTATGACAGGCTAATTATTGGCGCAGTGATATGGTAATGACGTTGTGTTTTGACGTACATAATATAATGATTGACTTTACTCGAAAATCTGTTAAACACCTTTGTGCCGAAAATATTATAAAACTTAAAACATGTGTAAGAGTTCATCTTATTCAGTTTAATTGATTTCATGTAAATGTATGTTGTCCTCATATGAAACAATAATTACTGTTTACTAGAGCACTTTTACTTTAAATTTGTAGTTATAGTATTTGTAATCTTTTCAAAACTTTACAAGTGTGCATGTTCAAAGGATCAAAATAACAATTTCGGATTTTCGATGTTTCATAAAACATCAAATCTTATCATTTCTGTCATACTTCACAATTGTTGAGTTTCTCTTGCCCCAATTAATGGTTTGTGAAAATATTAAATCAATCAATCAATCAATCAATATCTTTATTTCCTCCATATTAGGAGATATGCAAGTATTTACAAATTGCAAATAGAAATAATCATAATTATGATGAACAGATCAAACCTCATTAATCAACACAATGTAACATAAATCAAACATGCAATCCCAAATATAGCTAGCTGTGTCTTAATTTCACTAAATCTATGATTTATTCATAGGTGAACGCATTTGACGATATACTTGTAGGCGGGTTATAGAAAAAGTGCGTTAGTGGTATTATTTAAAAGGGGAGCTAAAGGTTCCCTCCCATGAGATTAAGAACAAAGGGGAGATGATCGAGTTCAAATACGCCGAAGAAGGTAGCCTGGCCTATACTTACATTTTGTCGGAGTTTAATTCTTCCGAAGACTCCGTGTAAGTGACGGGAATTAGCACTGAATGGCCGCAAGTCGCATGCTGCATGTAATATGTCTACAAAATCAAACAAAACAAAGATAATAATACATTTAGATATTACTGAAATAAATGAAACCCCGTGTCAACGTTGCGCTGGAAAATTCTTTAGTTAGTGGGTTGGGTAGGTATTGTTGCATTCCTTTTGTCTTTTATATACTGTATGTATATCGGGAAAATGTAACATATTTCGGATCTGGATATTTTCTGATCGAAATTCATGTTTCTGCGACGTACTTTCTTTGCTTTGAGTCTAAAAATAAATCGCAAGCAGATCAAAAGCCGAGCAAGACAAGTCTGAAAACTATGCAAGCTGAAGCAAGATGGGTCTGGAGGGTATTATTTACAGAACACAGGCGTTTGGCACTTAATAGTGCATAAGTACGATACGATGAAAAATGTGTATAGATGAACATACCCTTCTCGTCAGATTCTTTCACTATAGTGTTTCTG
This sequence comes from Corbicula japonica, assembly GCA_038501625.1. NCBI lineage: Eukaryota > Metazoa > Mollusca > Bivalvia > Venerida > Cyrenidae > Corbicula > Corbicula japonica. The sequence goes on from JAZAYU010000051.1 coordinate 823,903, forward strand.
TTGATTGTTTGCAGAGCAGGTGACACGCCTCCCCAAAGGTTCAGTAAGTCAAACTGCTGCATCCCACTGATCCGTTCCCCTGAATCAGAAAACAGAGCCATGTGTTTGTTTGTTTATATAAAGAGTTTCAGAATGTTGTCAATGTCACTCATCGTGCTAACACTGTTCGGTAGAACAACTAAAGCAGGCGTGTTAAGAGCGGTTCCAAACGCTAACTGCAAAGCTAACAAAATAGTCCCAAGAACATATTCGTATAACTAAAAGTAGTTTTAAGATCTTTCATTTCAAAACGTCAATGTTTATTTCGATTAAAATAAAATGTAGATTTGTGGTGGCAGTATCACTTGAAGAAGGCCGATGACCGAAACGTTTGAGTTTAAATAGATCTGTTAATATTACTCACTATCCCTTTATAGATAAAAGAAAAGTAAAAAGTTGTTCAGGAGAGTGTAAAGCTGAAGTAAGACATATGAAATAAACAATTATGGAAACGCATGTTCTCGGGTGAGGATATAGTTCTAGGCCAAGAATGTAGGTTCTAGGCCACAAATGTACGTTCTCGACCTAAAACCTTTAATCTCAACTGATATCATAATTGTTTGGAAATGTATCCTCAAAACTAGAGTAATTTTCATAAATAAGTGAAATGTACGTATATGGAATGACCACTAACAATGATCCGGCTATGAAATCTATGTTCTTGTCCCAAATCATATGATTTGGCTTTGTATCATACGTTACCTTTAGAACTTACGTTCTACTGAAAAACCCACGTTTCTGGTATCTGATCACAAGATTTGAAACGTTCTTTTTTCCCGCTGGATTGATGATATCCTGTTCAAATTTATCATGGTGTTTTAAACGCTATTTGATAAGACGATCTTGAACCAAAAAAAAAACATCAATTGACTACAATTTGAAATCTTGTCGAGCTTTTGAGAGAATGTTGCCATAAACATACCTCTACTTACAGACTTTGACAAGTTAGGCGAGTCTCATTATTATGAAGCAGGGTTTCCAAGTTTCAGTCCGAAAGCACAATTTCGCAACACCTGGCGAGTGTTGGAATACTTTTTCTTAAGAAGAAAACTAGCCTTTCTAATAAATCCGTTCGAAACCGTTAACGGCGGATTGCGAATATCAACAAGCATATAGTGAATCTAACTTAATTATGTTCTAAATCGTGATGAATAATTATCAACTCGAAAAAAACGTGGACAGTTTGATAGTTTTATTTTTAAATTTCATATACATCTTATATTCCAATACATAATTTGTTGACGTATTAAAAATTTTGACGCTTGTTTAAAAGTCACTGTACTTGCATTTACTATAGGTAAGGGACATTTTGTGTTGAGAAAGAACACATTTCAGACATATTTATATAAATATTATGGTGTATGACTTAAATGTAAAACATCAGCATTAAAAGAAAGTACTGAATTATAAAATATTCAACTATGTGTACACTTACGTCATTGAGCACCGATGATTAGATATTTTCTTGTTACATTTGTATGTTAATTAATCATGATGTTTTATTTTTCCAATGAAAAGTATGGATAATAAAGGATTTGCTATCCTTTTGTATTTCATTTAATATAGAGTCATATAAAAAGGGATTTTAACTGACTTCAAATATGCAAAGCGTTAATGACGTCATTTTTTCCTTTAAATTACACAAATAGCGTGCTGGACAATCCTGCAGTTTTGACAAGTCTTATAACTTTTATCTGCTTTAGACATTACAACTATTTTAACACTGAAAAGAAACAATTATAAACTTACCTGACTGTGGCTGACCATTAATTGTGACACTTAGTCCTAATACCATTAAGCAATATCCAACACGACCCAACACATCCATAGCTCTTACTATTTCTTAAAACTCGTCGTTCAATACTTCAGAATGTCCCTGGTAAGTAGAACACTAATTTGACTGAACTTGGCGTGCAATCGTTAATAAATCCAAAGATAAATACATTTCTTAAAAAAAAAACAGAAAAAGGTAGTTTTCATATTCATTTTTGTTTTTAATTTTGATGATTTCGTCATTTGCAATATTTGTTTCCCGTCATCTCCCCTGCATACGTTCCAACATTGAAGCTTCAAATTTAATTCGCAGGAATTTAAGATAAATGCTGATCAGTGTATAGTAGGTCGTATTCTCCACATGCAGTAACTCAGAATTGTTATAAGTTCTGGTCTCAAGCAACCAAGTTGCCGATGTCAGTGATCATTTGCCTGCCATGACAAGTTTTAGAGATTTTCTTTAAATTTCCCATATAGCGCAATGGACAATTCTTCAGTTTTGACAACTCTCATAACTTTTGCCTGCTTTGGAGATCATAACTGTTTTAACACTAGAAAGAAACAATAATAAACTTACCTGACTGTGGCTGACTATTAATTGTCACACTTAGTCCCAATACCATTAAGCAATATCCAACACGACCCAACACTTCCATAGCTCTTACTTTTTTCTTAAAACTAGTCTTTCACTACTTCATATAATATTCACTGTAATAATAAATCAGTTCCGCGTTTCGGTATTTGGGTGTTAGGGCATAATATTTAATTATTTCTTTGAAACCAATCCAGATTTTATCGCTAATTTATCGAAATACACAATAGATCATGGATTTTGTGAATTTATTAATATCATATGAAGCATTTTTGTCATGAATCATTTGTTCAGAAAAACTACCGCCCAATCAGTTTGAACAGGAGTCTCCAACATGTCGATAGGGAGCACTAATTGTCATTTACCACCTATTTAACAGGCCTGGTATCATGCAAAAAGCGCTCGTTGCTGTGAGTACAATAGATGGTAATACGTTTATTGAGTGGTTAAAAGATTGATGTTTATTACATTAACAAAAAAGGAACAGATGTAGATTGATGTTCTCATCTGAAATATGGAATGCTGTAGGTATGTTAGGCCTAACTTAATCTAGAAGAGCAAAACATGTATAATTGGTACCAAGCACGTCACGCAATAATGTCTGTTGCTGATTGTTAATATATTTTCCAAGTTTGCTGGCTTCAGATGGGAAACTGGGCCCGAGGGAACGGTCTCTGGGCTGTGACTGTCTCGTTACCAAGCAAAACAGTCTCCCGGGGGCCGGATTATCCCATTCGAACTTATATACGTGTTAGATAAATTTTGCATACATGTACCATTTAAACAGTTTTTTATTTCCAAATTACTTTTAACATTAGGAAACTATTTCCTATTCATATATGTGCAAATCTGTCAATCCGCCGCGTAAACCACCTTAATGGGGCTGGGTGGGGGTGCTGTTGCATGATTGCAAGATCACTTTTTCTAGCATCGGTAAAAACACTGGAAGACCCGTCTTCATTTGTTTACCATTCCATCTCTTTTTAGATATCCAAGTGACACGGTAAGATATTTGAGAGTTACTAGTTAGATGCCCCGGTGAGAAGGCACCATTTAAGAACCGAAGGTCGCCGGTTTGACGCATCGGTCGCATAGCCTGATTCCTACAAGCCTTCAGTCATTGGTTTGATGAGATGGCGACGTTGGTCAACGCTAGATGGCGTCAAGAAAAAATGCGGTTCATATCCGGAAGCTGTATGTAACCTGCGCATAACTTTCAGTAACTTTGGATATGGTCAACAAGCGCCGGCGAAGCTCAAACTAAAACTGCAGATATCCATGACGGTATATCAAATACCACAACAAGAAAATAACCAACAACAGCAAGTGTAACAATAACAACTTTATATAGATTTAAATCCTGTGAAAAAATCATTCAAGTCATCAAAATGTGAGCGGTGATGTCAGGTAGTCAGGTAGTCAGTGGAACACGGGGGAGTATTTGAACGGCGTCCTCTCTGCAACAGGAAGTTTATCGCCACTCCAAGGCCTGAAAGCGCACAAAAATAGTTCTAAATCAAATAAATGGAATAAAAAGTGGGAGATGAAGATCATGAAATCGAAATTCAATTCTTATAATTACAACTTTCTACAATTATTTTCTGTATTTTTCATTTATTTATAAAGTATTTATGATAAAGTTGGACATGTATAAATGCCTGGAGACGAAGCTGCTTAACAAATATATTTTGTGCAATAAGCAGACTAACAAAATGCAGTTTATTGTCATGCATGTATATATAAATACATTTAATATACAAACAATTAGACGTCACAAAACATCAAAAATCACAACACATTCATTTTTGATGAAAAACAAGTCAGATCTGAAAGGTTATCCACCATGTCTGACTGGGCGTTTGGAAATCACAAACGATAGATCATAATCATATCATTGAGTACAGTTACTGTAAGTCAGTACATGGCAATGATCATATTGAAAGGTTAGCAAATCTGTCAAAACCAGCACTTCATTCTGACAGGCATGTTAAGGTCCACGTCACTTCAACCAAAAAAATCTTATGACAATTATTGTTGTAAAACTACTGGAAGAAAAGTTGATATTTAATGTAGAACACCCACAACATCCGGTAGCAGGATTTTCTTTGTGACCAAACTTGCTCATGTAATTAATCAACGTGAGACGGATTACATGTAGTACTCTCAATTGACCATGTGTTTGCGTCAACATTATATCAGACTTATTTTAATCAAACAATGTGATTTTACTAAAAATAATATTCAACATCTTCATTGAAAAATAAAAGAAGAAATATTACAACAATAAATGCTTGATAGTTGATGTTAAGGGATTGTCCCGGTTAGCTCAATCGGTTGCGTCGTAGGAATTGTAGGGGTAGACGCTGTCGCCGTGACGGTGCGGGTTCGCTCCCAGTTAGAGGCACTATCATTTAACAGAGAGAAATATTGACTCAAACGTTGCTTTTTGTGCAGTTTGCAGTATGAAGTAATGCATTTGTACTGACGCCATACTTCCTGTGTCGACGCTTCGACGCTAAATAGTTGCGTATAACGTTGGTTGCATCCACGTACTAATAACTGACCTTAATACAGTCGTAAGACAACTATATAGCCCCGACACATACGCGGTGTACCCGTAATAAATATTGTCCAACAATATTGACCTGGCACTTCATTAATTTTCGTAAAGGTCATTGAATAAACACGGGTATCAGCGAAAACACCGATATATTTATTCAATTTACAAGTCAGTGAAGTGTGGTGTATTGGAATAGATGCCGGACTACCGATCGTAACATTTACGAAATTTAACGAATATTGGGTCAAATGCAAGAGTGTCAGGTCAATATTGTTGGACAATACCTATTTGAAATAAAGATCACAGACCAGCTCCAAATTCATTGGGGTTTATCACTACAAAATGTTACATTCGCAGTATAAATCTATAACCTCTTACTGGAACTATATATAGGGTGCACAACGACCACCGACAAGCCTCTGATATGCACCATTACATAAGAAAGCTGATAATCTTGCAGTGATCTATCGCATACTCACCAGAACCTTATACAAGTTTCATAACTTTGCACCGATTTGCCCTGAAAAATTAAAACCGACGACATCCCTGTACAACATAACGCTTTGGAATTCTACATACCTATAATACATACGCGGTGCACCTTTTATGTTCGTTTTCTGAAACACCTAAAATAAATAAAATTGGGAAACTATAAGTATTTACTGAAAAAATCATTTGAAAATGTGGATCAGAGTACTAATGGCACTTGAGTTGTTCGGTGTACAAAAGCGACCGATTCCCATCTAAGTGTTGCATATACAAAATATGTTAAATAGTTTTCGCTGTTGGCCAACCCCTTGCTCAGATTCATGTACCTTCTCCTTACATTTATTTCCATATTGACGAATATGCCATTGGAACTATTTTGTTCGTTTGCAGTTTGCGTTTGAAACAGTTCTGAAAACGCCTGCTTCAGTTCTCTTACCGAACAACTAAAAACAAAAACTCTAGGAAGTGTTATGTAAAGATATATTTATGTGGTATTACATCGGAAGGGCATAATCTGTTTGACTATAAATGTTCCATAAATGTCTCAATAAACGACAAACCATAAATGGAAGAGCAAATATAACAACTTTATGATTTATATTGATGACATACAACAAAATTTGCAAAGACGATGAAACGCAAACAAATTATCAATATTGTACTCGCATTTCTTTCGCATAACATACAAATGTTCGTGTTTTGTTTTTCAACGCGTAAATTTAAACTCCCAAGTTCTGCGATGTAGTGCTTTCTGAAAGCTGTTTTCATATTGCGATGATAAACATTTGGTACGGGGCGTCTAAATTTAAAGCCGCCTACAAACTCTTCAAATTAAAACAAATTTCTTTAACAAATTAAAGAATATACTAACGATGAAAATAGAGGAAGAAATAAGAAAAATAATAAGCAAATAGCAAGCGAGCATATCGTGACATGTGTCAAAGACCTGGGGCTCGTTTCATCAAAGGTCGTACGACCGATCGTAGGCCACGATTGTCGTAGATCGGTCGTACGATCCGCGGCGGCGAAAATTCCGTTTCATCAAACAAATCGTAGCCACGAAATCGTAGATTTCGGTCGTACATCTACGACTGGGGGAGGGTACTCGCAGATCTACGATCCAATATGGCTGCCATTCAAATTCCTCGATTCAAAAGCAGAAAACACCACAAAAGTGCCCCAGAAACGATAACGCGGTAGCCTTCTCTACTTAGACTTTATCGATGCAGTCAAAACAGATGACAATTATTCTGACACAGTAAGATATTTATACAATACTTTCATAACAACAACAACAAAATTAAGTTTTGTTTGGTGTGGAAATTGAAAGTCTGTGGCTAGATCTGCTGTTATTTAGCCTTGGTATGTCTCTCCCCTTTTTGAATTAATACTAAAAGAAGCGTTATAAAAACCTACAACACTCAAATACCAGACTCACGAATTCTTTCTTTTTTATTGGAAGGGGGAGGGGGTAGGGGCACTTACCCAGTGCTTTAAAGTTTGGTCCCAAATTTGATTCCATCTGTACTTTAGCCAAAAGTTTGGATTGTATACACCACAAAATCATCCCATATTTTGATAAGTCTTGCAAATACTAAGTTGTGTCAATAAAAGAATTATATCACTGTGTTATGAAGTTCTTCAGGATATGAAAAACATATGGTCTGCTTTTAAGTTGACATTAGGCTTTACTTTTATAACAAACACAATAATCACAATAAATAAGTCTACAGTGGTTCTTGGCGCCCTCGGTGTTGGAGTATTGACCATTTTTTTATCATTGATGACAAAAAAATCAACAAAAAGGTGCTCAGGTTTTGCAAAAAATTATAGATCTACATTTATATTTCAAATAAGATGACATCAGTTAGATCGCCCTGTTTATGTTTGTTTGAAATAAGATTTTTAAGTAAAAATCAAGGGGACAAGGCTTCACATTTTACATATTTAGGGATAATATAATGTGTACATTATTTGTTTTATGTAAGTCCTGATTAAACAAAAATCTGTGGGTTTTTTTTTACAAAGCATAATTATGATAATTCATTGAAACACTCTTTTTCAATTATTTCTTGCAAAAAATATTAATTATTGTTATTTTGATTTTTTTTGCAGTTGGCCAGCATGTGGGAAAAATGGATTTTTTTTCATCGATTACAGTCTACAAATAAAGAGAGAAGAACCTACAAATATCTAGGTAGTTGCTGTATATGTTAGAATTAAACACAAGTTACCATTATTGGAAAATTCCGTGGATCTCCATTGTCTAAGTTGTTCAATCAGTAACCCATTAAATTTAAAATGCACTTAAAAGTATCGTAACATTTCCACTGTCGTCCATTTTTATATTTTGACAGAAGTGCGCTAAAAACCACGCGACCGGAACTACTTATATTAGACTGTCTAACGGTTTTCCAAAATCGTACGACCGATCTTAGATAAAGTGCGATCGGAAAATCTACGATGTCGTTAGTGAAACGGGGGTCTGTAAATCGTAGATGAGATCGCAGATTGAAATCGCAGCGTACGATACGATCCGATCGGGAATTATTGATGAAACGATCCCCAGATCTCATTTCAATCTTGAAGTTGTAGTTTGTAAAACAACGATAAACGGTTGGTGAAAAAGTCAAAGTCAGTCGACAGATAACTTTATCGGTCAATAGTCATGTTTAAACAAAGATGAGGACCATTCCTTTACAGCCAACTTAAGTCTTGTTGTGTCATTAGTAGTCTTTGTCAAAGCCGATCCAAACGACCTCACTGTTTTCTCTAATTAATAGCCTACAATAGAAAAATGAGTCCAGGAGAAAAACCGGGACCTAAGAACATTTAATCAAGACCCTAAACCTAACCCTCATCTAGACCCAAGAGTCATTATATATCGGCATTTTTGAGGTGAGACTTCAACCCTATTAGACCTTGTTCCAACTCAGAGCGGACACGGGTCAGTCTTCAAGATGATAATCGCGAATTATGCATGTATGTTAAACGTATGGACGTTCGGATGAAGGTTAGAGCAGACAGACATTCAACAAAAGTGTCTTGATGGTCTACAGTGAAATCTGCCTTAGCAGCCACCTGCGAATAGCAACCACCTGTCTTAAACAGCCAGTTTGAATATGACCTAAACTGACATTTATTTCTTATTGTTAACTGTCTGTAACAGCCACCTGTGTTCAGCAGCCACTTTTTGTCACTCCCTTTGGAGGCTGCTAGAGACAAGTTTGACTGTATTATCATAAAGCTGATATTGGAGACAAGTCTGAAATCTCAAGCATATGATTGGCTGAAAATGGCGAATCAGTCTCCGTTTCAGACTGGTCTCTTGATTTATTTAAATGGTCTTGGGCCCAGAGGTTTTATCCCTTCTACTTTATTGTCTAATCGAGTAATGCCAAATCAAAATGGTCCGTTTGAAAGAAGCCTGGATTCTTGTACAGGGCTTCATACTTCTACTTGATTTTGAATCCGATATTAGAAAGGATTACCGTATTAAGATGTATCTATAACAAATTTTCTCATTGTTAAATCAGCTCAAAACTCAATTATCAATGACAGTAATGTGTTGAGAGAGAGTTTGGGCAAAGTAACTGTACACGAATCTTTTATATCTCAGTAAATTCTGTCGGGATGGAGTTGGGGGGGCAAAATACTTCATCACCTTATTTACAACATGAATACAAGCATGTTTGCACATCAGCCTACCGGTATTACATAATTGTCTGGAGTATTAATGCTAATCTTCTTGTGTGTCTTAGGCCTCACTGGCTTGTTGTCTGAAGTGCTCTCTTCCGCCTTCCCCTTATTTTCTGTAAAGCAAGATGCGAATCCCTTAAACTACAGGATACAGTTTATTTTATCAAACAATAAATTTGACATAAATGTGCACTGCATAGTGAAAATCAAAAGCAAATGACAACTAAATGAAGATATTAAATTGATTGGACAATAGTACATAATTATGTGTTCAGTCTACTAGTAAGATTTTGGAAATGGCAAAACAACAGCGGTATCACATCTCGAAGGCAGTATACTAAGAAATAAAGTGGTATTGCCCCATACTGAAGAAATTCAATAGAAAAGACAAAACAGGTACCCATGTTACCGGAATATCGATTTATAAAGTCTTTAGCAGAACTGTCATTTTGTTAAATGAGATATTTATATCAGTACGAAGTGTTTCTATATAAAACTGTATTCCAGAATGGAAGGTTAACGTCGTAGAATAGTAAAAGACAAACCTTGATGTGGCATAAAGGTAACTGGAGAGGAAATTAACTTCTCAGGTGAGCCACGGATCGTCGACAGCTCGGACACCCGGCAACCTGCAGGTGCAGTGAATGGTCGGGTTTGGTCAGGACATGTTCGCTCAGCAGGAGCTTGATTTTCAGACTGTGGTGTAGACTGCAGTCGTGCAAATCGGTCTCCGGGTTTTAACAAAGCAGTCTGAGATCGTTGCCGTATCTTATCATAACGCCGTTGTTTCTCCAACTGTGCTAAAATGTGAAAAATCCACAACAATTTTGACAGTTCAAAACTGTAAACTGACGTTTGTTCATTACGATAACGCAAACTTAACTGAGGACTGAGTTTTCCTCTACACAAATTGAGTAGTACAATAATATCTTAAGGTTTTCTAGAACTGAATAAGAGAATCATTCTCAGTGCATTATCTTAATTCGAAAGTTAACATCGGAAATGTTAGGTGACGGTCATTCTTACAAATGACATATATGTGACACAAAATCTAAGTTTTAATATAAAATGTGTGCTAATGGATAAAAGTCTTGTCCGGTAGGAAGATTTTAACTTTTTGCATTTTGCATGCCAATTTCCATACATTACTCTACCGGCAGTACTGGCTTAAATTCCAAAATTATTTTTTTACTGGACGAATATAAGTAATGCACTTTTCTATCGATATCAAATTTTTGCCGGTAGAGTAACGAGTTAAAATTTGCATTAAAAAAAGCTTTTAAAAGGTGTTATGGAAAACCATACCGGACAAGACTTTTGTCCATGACTATTATATGCATAATGAAGATTTCCAGGTCAAGAAAACGACAAGAATTTGCCTATTAAAAACACTATCATATTGGTCCAGTCCCCACAGCACTGCAACAGGCTTAATTCCAATGAAATTTAATCAAACTAGTAACTACAGAGGTATGGAGTATGCAATCATATCTCATATAGTGATAAGTAAAACAACTGGCAAACCAAAGAACTCTTTGGCGTTCTTCGGACGAGACATATATTTTCGGACAGCGTTGCCGTAATCTGTTCTCCTCTTTAGCGCCATTCTGTTACTGGTTGCGTCATTGGTGGTACCAAATCGGAATACTTCGGTCGTTGCCGTTGACGGTCTACTGACGCAGGAAGATGAGCTTGCCGGCCGGCTGAGGACTTTAAGATGTTCTTTGTAGTTGGTTTCTGAAGACATTCATAGCCATTTTTACAACATTCAATAAACATCGATATTCAACGCGCATTTCATTAAAAGAAAACACAATTTTGTTAGAAATGTCCTGTACACACTGAACTGATTGAGAGAGTATTTAATGCGTATAGAAACTGCTGTAATATATTCGGGGAAAATGCTTACCAAGCTGCTTCAGTGAGGGCTTCTCTGGCGTGATATCAATTTTCGTTATCGTATGAGGAACACTAAGTGGGAATAGAAACCTGAAACGATGAAACATATACAGTGTACCATAGTTACATATCCTTACAAAGAGTTTTAACTCCTGGATGGCGGTCCAAAAACCAATCATTATTCCATAACGTGTTTTCAGATTCCTAATCAGAGCATGGCAATACTGGACAAGAATTTCGTACTCATGCTTACCTGGAAGACGTATGTCATCGTGAAACAAGTAGAGTATTACGAGAACTTAAATTTTGTGCCCGCTAATACAATAACATCCAATATGTTTGTGTAATATGTTTGTACATATGTTCTTAAGAGCAAAACACAAACACAGTTTCTGAAAATATGATATGCATTCTTTTTACATGTACCGAACTAAGCAGCCTAAACAAAATGAAGCATGATACACACGGAGAGTAATATTGCGGTCACACGTGGTACTTACTAGCCACGCCCCTCGCACTTACTTATCGTAGAACTCGGGTATACAGGGATGTACGAAGCTGTTACATGTTAGGTACGTCTCCGCTTCCTGTGATAACCTCGCAGCCTGTAAACAGTGTAAACATGTCCAAGCTGAACGTTATAAAACTGGGATTGGAAACCAATCTCAAATCTCAAGCATCTGATTGGCTAAAGTGGCGACTGGTCGCCATTTTAGCCAATCAGATGATTGAAAGTTAAGGTGGTATCATTTTGCCATGGAACATCTGAAGTGGGTTTGGTGTATGAGATCCTAATTTTATGAATTAAATTGTTTTTCTGTCTTCAAAGCTTTTTTTAGCTTGAAATATCATTCATAAAGCACATGAATGTAAAATGTCATGCAAAAGTCAAAATATAAGAGAAATATATAGCAATTTCTTACCTTGAAAACTGACTTTCTATGGGAGTCCAAACTTCTTATTCTTCCACTGTTGTAAATAATTACTGCCACAGGAGGACAGTCCATAAGACGGTCAACAATGTATTAGAAGATAATTCATAAAGAACAGTAGAAATGTACAAAAACAGCACTCTCCGAGTGACTGTTCATATAATTTTACATCCATATTTGTTTACAAGTTTATTAAGTAGGACTTCCCAAAATGCAAAGTAATTGAAGGTATGGTGTACTATATAGGTCATTACTTATAATATTTCTGTTAACATTCAAAATAATAATTACTTAATGAAATGTATTTTCTACTAGTATAAGAAGTGTTTTTGAAATGTTGGAAGGCTAATAATAACTTATTAATAGGTAAATTATGTACACAGTCTTATGCATTTTAAAAAATACTTCTCACCAATGTTTTAAACCCACCTTCTAGGTACCTGGTTTACTTGTGACTATAAATGGAACATTTATTTATTACAGAATACAGTTCTCTGCATTATTATTAGAATTGGAATTTATCATCAATTATTATACATGTTAGTATTTTTCAGTATAAATAAACGCAATCGATTTTGCTATTGTCGGAAAGAGATACGATATAAGACGGTGTTCAAAACGTTTGCAGAAAGTTCTACAATTTCTTTAAAATTGTACAAACGCAAAGAAACTTTGTGATAATGCTGATTTGGCTGTATTGCACTTATTTTACAAATATGATTGCTATTCATATTTTCATAAGAAAATGGCTGTCTCTATGGCAACATCGCTCAATGTAAACGGGACCACTTTGTAAAGAATTCTAGTGAATTTCGTATGGAAAATGACGCATCATTGCGTTGTTTGTAAGGCTACTCGTATGAAGCTTTCCTAAATTGCGGGACCAACATGTGATGTGACATGCATAAAACAATTTTAAATCCTGATGTCAAAACACTGCTTGACGACCATTAGTTTCGTTTGTTCTCTGAAAATGAGTGATGAACAGAGATCTACCGAAGCCAACAGATATAAAAACATGAAGAAAATGACAATAAACATCTGGTTCCGAGATAGACAAGAAGTGTTATCTACAATCAATGCAAAGGTTTCCGAAAGTCGAGTGACATGTCAAGTCAAGGAAATTATGTAACATTTGTGAAGTTATAAACACAGTTTACTGACGTAGGGCTGAAAAACTGACAGTGCCGTTTAAAAACGCACAATATTTTGAAACAGTTCAGTTTGTCAGACTTTTGTGGAATACTTAAAACTTTTATAACTGCAATTTTAAAAAACGTGAGATACTAAATAAAGAAAAGACAGCACTTTTCTGCGACATAAGACAGTTACGTGTGCCTATGAATATTCATATGAAAATAATTCTTGCATACCTTTATACGCATACATTATGGATATATAATAACATTATACTTGTTTATTTAGACAATAATATTATTATTTATCTTTTTACTTATTTCAAAACACTCCTAATTATTAAATGCATTTCATTTAGTCATGAATACTTTATTTGTTAACAGATAAGTAGTGTTTCAACCTTCACTTCAAAAGGCAGATAATTCAATAATAACATTGAAAGTTATGTCCTATATTATACACCATACCTTTCATTTTGAGAAATTAGTAAACAAACATGGCTACCAAAGTTTTCGTGTGAAGTGACTTTGAGGAAGTTTAGAATCCCACAGAAAGTCTGTTTTCAAGGTAAGAAATTACTTTCAATTTCACTTTTATCTGTTTTTTGCATGACATTTAACATTCGTATGCTCAATAAATGATATGCCAAGCGACCAGAACTTTACAAGTCATAGAAATGAACATTAATGAACTTATGATTTCACACACCCAACACATTTCGGCTCCTTGATATAACCTTAAGACTGGTTTCCATTCTCAGTTTTATTACCTTGGGACCATGTGAGCGCACTTTCTATTATATATTTAGAATAATTCTTTAGAAAGCGATGTTATACAACTTCATTATAATGATTATAAGGGATGTAATATCATATCAAACATACAACAATTTTCCACATGATAACAAAAATGGTTTATTAATGTGCCCCATTTGTAAAAAAAAAACACTTTTGCTGTAAGAATATGAAAAAGTAATTTTTCTGTAAAATTGTTTTATCTGAAACAGAAATTTATTTAACACAAACAATTAGGTGTTCCAAAGACAAAACAAGATCACTTCATAACTGAGAAACAACAAAAAGAGAAGAAAGGTGCTAAACCAAACATAATTCAATCAGAATTTAGAATCGATAGAGGTGATGCGGAATAGGTTAATTTTCTACAAGGCAGGGTTAACTGGAAATGCCACAAACCCGTGCATATAAGCAGTGATCAGGCAGATATCAACTACATTGGTAATACAGGGAAACTGATAGACTACTGAAATATATGAAGGTTCGTTGATTCTATAATTTCATGCAAAGAATGAGACTCTATAGATTCTATCGTAATACCATATACAACCTTGGCTCGCAGCTTTTCGTATCGCCTTTGTTGTATCGAATCACTCATAAACTGCCAACAATAAAGCAAGCGCATTGTTTAAATGCCAATTTCTAAAATAATACAACTGGAGTGAAAGAAAAAATGAATAAAACAGTTGAAGCAACAAAAAAATATAAAAAGCTCTGATTTTATGAAAATATTGAAAGTTCTGATTTCTTCAGATAATACAATCATGAATACGTATAAAGTACCAGTAAATAACTTATGATGGTACTGGTCAGTCTAGAAAATGTGTAAACTTATTCATATTGTGTTTGGGAAATATTGTGTTGTGTTTTCTGAAAATAAAATCTTTTACTACAAATTTCTATTTCAATTAGATTTTTACCCAGCGAGCATCTTCCATAAACACGTGTTGCAATGCAGCACTTCACAAGACGCCGACCACGTTTTTTGTCATGCGACGACTGTAAGAACTGCCGCTCCAATTGAAAGATGCTGTATTTTACTTCCAAATAAGGTTTTGCTGTCAATCAAATATTTGTCTCTGTTTGTTCATTCCCCTTGCAGATGTTGAAACAATAACAAAACATGTGGCTTAAAGTAAAGCAACTTTAAGGAGCGACCAACAATGAACAATGTTTTGTCAATTGTACTCCCCCGCGCTACTTCTCAACGACAATATCAGTCGCCGCACATCGTGTTTGATGTTTTTGGTTGAAAGCCAAAATCTAACTGAAATCGAAATTTGTAGTAAATTAACGTTTCAGGCTTCAAGCAAACTCTGTTTCAACACATCTGTTTTGGCCTTTCTATTAATGACGACGTTGAAAATTTAATGCTTTTAATAGGAACAATACACATGATGTTGCATTTTTCTTTTAAACTTTACTAGATTACACTTAGTTAATTGACTTTGATTGCTTTAAACTTTGAAACTTCTCAGGTTTTTTAAAATATATTTTTATATAAAGAAAGTCACTGGGTGTTTAACAGACACATTGAGCCTTTAATCAGTCAGTAGTATTAGTAAAACTTCAAAGACTGAACTTTTTTAAAGGTGTTAATATAAGTGAATTAATTGGTGTAAATGTTAAATTGTTGCTCTGGTTATATTCTGTGTGTGAAATCTGGGGATTCAACGAATCTACCTTTCCGTAGAATCCAAACTGTTCATTCTCATCTGTTACCTACACACATAGAGCAAAGTTGTCACTGCTTCTATTATAATGTAAACCCAAGACAAATTTCCATATGTTTTTGACTGCTAGCCATATGAATGGTGCTTGGTTTGAACATGCCACTGTGTCTGTTTCTTGCATGGTTGGCTAGGCGTTATTTGATTGGCTTTGGGGTTATCTATGCATTTGTATTTTTTTTGACGACAGCTCGTTAACATAACATAAATTACTCATGGCATTCCATAGATTCAGCGGCTTCATTAGAGAACGTTGCAAATTCGTTTTACCGAGTAACAAGTCTTTTTGTCGACCATTTAACTAAATATCAGTTTACCGTAAATTTAAACATGGCCTGTAAAATTTAAACTGGAAGCGCTTTCTGTTTTCTCAGAGGACTGATCATCCGTTACGACCGGAAGCGTGATAAATGAACAACTTGATTTCACGATACAAATATTTCTATTGCCTCCAAACCAGCAACACAAATCAGATGTATAGGCATCTGTGGCTTAATGATGACTCGTACTCAGTTAAGATCAATGGCTGCTAGAACACAACAATATAAAGCTTCTTCTTAGAGATTTGCCTGCCTCACCGTAACACACATACTGCATTTAGCAATCACTTTTAATCTGAAAACATAATTTTGAAAAAAGACTGATTTAGTTGAAGCGTTTACAGTGCCCGTGTAATTTGTTCATAGATGTGTACATGACGACTTACCAGGGGTTTCGTGAAGGAAGCTTTCAGCATTGTGGCGCAGATATGGTTCGGATCCTTCTTCACAGCGGTCTCCAGATCCTTCAAACCCTACCAACAAACAGAAAACATATCAACAGTATGGAAATATCATTGTATGAATGTGTATATATTTGCCTTTACGTTTTAAATTATTGTACTTTGCATACTTATTTCAAATCAAATACAAGTGTTAACGCATTAAGACAACACTTTAAAATGATATGGAATAGTTCCTTTGCAAAATGTGGGCAGCGAATTCATTTTCGCAAATGTTCAATATTACGTTCTAGGCAGTCACAAATAATGATTGCTTTTCTTTTCACTCACGACGGTTTTTGTACCATCTGTTCACCTTTGCACTCGCGCTCGGAAGTTATTTCTGTCAATTAAGACATTTACTATTTAAAATTATATGTAATAAAACCATCGGCCGAATATGACATTTATAGGTAACCATTCATTTAACTTTTTGTATATTGTTACAAGGCTTTTATCGATTAATGTAAATGTCATCATTTACAGAATGTTATCGATAACTTGAAAGTCACGTGACAGACAAGTTAATGTACATACGGCTTATCAGCAATAAGCTTCAGAAATTTGATATCACCTTTATCAGCAATAAGTTTCACAAATTTGATATCACCTTTATCAGCAACAAGTTTCACGAATTTAATATCACCTTTATCAGCAATAAGTTTCACAAATTTGATATCACCTTTATCAGCAATAAGTTTCACGAATTTGATATCACCTTTATCAGCAAAAAGTTTCACGAATTTAATATCACCTTTATCAGCAATAAGTTTTGACGAATTTGATATCACCTTTATCAGCAATAAGTTTCATTAATTTGATATCACCTTTATCAGCAATAAGTTTCACTAATTTGATATCACCTTTGTTTTCGCCCAGAATGGAGCACAAGAAAAATATTTACTACGCCCAAACCTGCCATCAGCCAATTCTTGGTTATACACATGTACACCTGTACAAAGAGTATCATAATATTATGATTTTCTACTTCTTAACCAGTTGTAGCTGAGTCGATCCATCTTAACAAACATGTGGGTGTTTGCACAAACTAATGCTAGCGTCACAATTGCTAAATTCCGCCGGCCGATTTTAGACATCGGCTGAGTCGTGAATTTGGCTGCCGCCGGCCGATTTTTACACATCGCTGAGAGCAGTCACATATAACTGCCAACAAAATGCCGCCTGTCGGCGGCAGTCGGTTTCAAAGGCTCGCGGGAAACGTGACACCCCAAAATATCTGGCAAGTGGCAGTTAGACGGCATGGCGGCGGCAGCTATAATTAAACTGCCACCGCCCTGCGACCTGGCGGGGGACAGCTCATTTTCAACTGCCGCCGGCCGACGATTGAGCGATCTAGCTGCCACCGCTCTGCGCCCGCCCGATAATCTGACGGTGGCATGCCGATTTTCGGTTGATATATAAATCATACCTTGTGGTCTAGATTTCTAATAGTTGTAAAAGTTCTAACATCACAATATGCGGTCGAAGGTCAGTGTTAATAAGGGAAAGGGCAATGTAGTAATATTGCTTCCATTTTCTTTACATGCAAAAATGACCCACATTCAGAATCTCATTAAAACTGTCGTCACAAATCACTAAATGCCACTTGCCTGCCACCGCGCGAACAAAAAATGCGCCCGCCCTGCCACCTGCCGATTTGCAAAAATAAAAAAAATCGCCACGACGTCGCCAGAAATTTAACTTTTTCATAAAATCTCAGCTGCTTGCTGGCGACGTCTAAAATACCGACTGCAGCCGGCCAATCGTAACTGCCGCAGTCCTGCCACCTGCCGCTATTTAGTGAAAACTGGCATTTACAACGTCGGCCGGCGGCATTTAGTGATTTCTGACGACAGTTTAAGTGTATAAAATTGTTTGCCATATAGTTATATCTCTTACCAATAACTCGTCATCGAATGTACTCCTGACCAGAGCTCGAATGCAATACACATCCTAAAATAGAAAACGGGTAGCTTATAAAACTTTAAAACATTACAAACTCAATAACATTTTAATTTTAGATAATACAGCCTTATTTATTGTACTGAAAATATCCTGATCGGATAAGATGTTTATTATTGACAAATACTACAGAAAGACATTTATAATAAAAGTAGCACGGTTGTATGGTATCACGCCTCGTACATGGCAACAGGATGAGGCACCCTAGACATAGTCTTGCAAATATCAAAGGCTAAGAAAGATGTGCAGTCAGACCGGGACTTGAACACGGCACCCCTCGCTATTCTTCCCACATAGTGACAAGATTCCTTTACAGTGACATACACCCATCATAATTGGAAATTCGTTTTCGAATTCCAGAGAGAAATGTGTATTCAATTTTTATGTTACTGGCTGGCGGCCAAACCTGCTGGCTATATCGGTCCCTTGTAAGGCGCCAAGTTTACAGGGTAAGAAAGATGTACAGTCAGACTCGGGAACCTCGCGTACAAGGCGAGTGCTTTCCCGACTGAGCTTGCGGGCCTCTTACACATCTTCTCTCCGAAGTGTCTGACACAAAGATCATAAATGGACGATTAACATTCGAATATAATTCGTTTAATGGTTACTTGAGTGTGTAGTCGTGGAGTAATTTACACAGTACTTACTGGTGAATTACTGTCTAAAACGACAGCTTTTTCAGCATCCTTCAGGGCTAACTTGTACGAACCTGTAAAATTAATGTTTATCTAAGAACAAGTACATTATTTCCACAAAAGTAAAGGAACAAAAAGAACAGTTAAGAAATATGATTGAATTGTTAATTGTTAAAATATAAAAGTATTTTAAAATTTACCATTTATGTTGGACATTAACGAAGTATTTTCAAAGAAAGAATGTTTAGGTCAATTTAATAAGAATTACCTAGTCTAGCGTAAGCAAAGGCCCTTCGGGCGTAGATCGGTGTCTGTAGACACGAGTTGGTGAGACAACCAGCAAGACATCCATTCTGAAAATATATAAGTTCGCGTTTAGGGGAGACAAACATTGCGAATGTCGAAAACTGGCTAAAATTTTGAATTTTGAAAATTGAATTTTTGGGGAAAATACTCATTGCCACCTAGATTTTAATGAAGAAATGTATATATCTAGGGATGTACTAAGTTTGCACGCTCAGTTCAGTCTGATTCATGTTCTAACTACCAAGCACTTACTGAAACAAAAGAAAATCCGTTTGCATGCCAACTTTGAAATTCATTAACAACATACCAAAACAACTCATACATGAAATAAGTATATGCTGATCTACAATAAGTTGTGGCAATTCATCAAAATAATGTTAGGTTTTCGAGAAATTCGAGAAAGACTCCCTTCCTATCTACTTTCGGTTTCAAGGTCAAAACATGTTGCTGTACTTCTTATAATTTCTGACAATATTTTGACAGATGACTACAAGATATTGTAAATATTAAAATGAGATAAAATAAATCAATATACAAAATCACAATACTGTGACATTTCAAGACTTGGGCGACTACCAACGTTTCCTCAAATGTGATCTGATCAAAACGTACATTCAAAGTATCGATGAAACCATCATGGGCTCAAGATCACAAAACTAAACCAGGAGACCAGTCTCAAATCTTCAGAAATATGATTGGCTTTAATGGCGACTGGTCGTTTTTTCAGCCAATCATATTCTTGAGATTTTAGAATGGTCACCAATCTCAGTTTTATGATTTGGGGCCCTAATCAGAGTATCGCTTACCTTTGCGATAGATATTACTGCAATGGATTTGGAGAACTGCGCGACGGCCTCGGTGTGGTTGTCCACGTGCTGATAAGCCACGCCCAGGTGGAAATACAGCTCGTAGAGCTGAAAATAACAGAATAAAGCTACTACGAATTTCCTTTTCTGATTAGTAGATATTGTGATAAAATATTTGAACTTCGAATATAATTGAAAGTTCCGTATTGAATCGAATTTTAGGCCTCTCCTTAGTCTAAAATGTTGACTTCGATCCAATATTGACATTTCTTTTCCGGCTAGTATCGCTAACGTGCTTGAAGAAATGTGGCTAGGCGCTGGCGCTGTACGGGTTCGATTCCTATCATTGGCAAATATATCATTTGGACTAGTCATAACCCTGGGATGACCTGATTCAGTGGTCGTAGCAAAAAGAGCTGTTGCAAAGATGCTGTCACCAACCATATATTTGTATCAACTATTCCTTGTTAAAATACCATCGTAATAAAGCCACATATTGGCTAGACATATGGAAAATATTATGTGGCCTCTGAACTCCATGGTGGTTATTAAACCTACCGAGTCAATTATTATAAGTAAAAGGTTTTCCTGTGCATTCAATCAGTGTTATTAAACACTGTAATCTTCATATCAAGCATTACTCCATCATCCACCGTACAAGCAACAACTGAAAACCTTCCGTACAAGATGCATCCAAGAAAACTCATTTCCGTCAAGGTTGGTTTGAATGCAGATTTCCAACCAGTCTCTACCTGGATTGGGCGCAACTTATATCTGAATTAGTATTTTAATCCATGCGTAACGATGGTGTGCACAATTATTAGGGTGAATACGGAACCTTCAAATTGAACGTGTTACATGTATTTCATATACAAACAAAAAAGAAAACGCCGGATGGAACTGCACACAAAATAACTGGCAGGAGATCGGAAACATTCCGTAGCTGAATGTATAACACTTACAAGCATAGAATACACAGACGGCGGCTCATAGTCGTTGGGAAATTTCTTTATGTCTAACATCCATAGCAGATCTTCATATAATTCAATAACCTGAAAAAAAAGAACAAAATACACTGCATGAAGCTTCTTTTATAAAAAGTAATCAATTGTAAGTGCACAAACCCCTTTTTGTTTGAATGTATCTTCAATATAAATATAATAAATCAAAATACCCGATATAATGTAATTAGAGAAAATATACAGTTGTAGTTGTATTAAATAAAAGAATAAATGTAACAAAACGACCATGAACGAAGGACTTCCATAACTTTTTAAAATAAAGCCTTATAATGAATGAGAAAGATTTCACAAAACAGCCATTTCGCCATAATATCTATATCACTCTAGTATATGACATAATCACGTGCCATGTTCTTAATAAAATACAAATAAAATATACAATAGTCAGTGACTAATTTTCAAATGAAACCTTAATAAACGAGGCAGAATTAAAGTATATTTTCCAATGGTGTTCGTGAAAACGATCCCGTATTCCATAGCTAAGACAGCTTCTAGACCATAAACAAATAATAATTCAGACTCTCCGTCCGGCCGGGAGAGCGGACAGAGGAAGTTTCAAGTAATAAGCTCTTTATTTATATAGGACAGACAATAGAGACCACATCAAGACTCCCAGCGAAGAAGGGTGACAGAGTTAAAGTTCCCGCCGGAGAGAGATAGAGTTTAAAGTCGCTGAGTAGGGGCAACTGAAGATCTAGCTGAGACCCCTGTAAAAGAACAGAGATAAAATCGTGTTGTAACTTGTCCATGAATCAGACCTTGATGTCTGTTGGCGTCGCTATATCGGAAGGCATCATTAGGTTCAAATGCAGAGAAGTTGTATGGCTTTTTCCACGTACACGCAAGAACAAATCATTATATTTATCATCAATTTATGTTCAGATTCTCGGGGGATGTTTCACATTTACACAGAAAACAATCAAACGATTATCGTTCTAGGAGTTTTTTTCGCACGTAGGAAATATTAGACATTGTGAAGAATCCACAGACAGCCAAGGTGTGTCGTAGTATAACGGAGATACCATGCGAAATCATACTTATGGGATTCGGAGACAACTCCAAAAGAAGAGACAGGGACTGCATCAGTGTAGTAGACTTATACAGTGATACACCACGACCGACAGAGAAAGCTCTAAGGCACGCAACCAAATCTTTAAGACGACAAAACAACTTCAAGACGGCAAACAACTTCAAGACGGGACAGAGAAAACTTTACGACGTGGGGCACAGCCATTTTTAGGACACAGAAGAGATACATCTTTAAGAGACATGACAGAAACAAGTACAAGTTGGTGACATTATACATCGTAAAGATCTAAGATTTACAAATACAATACGGGGTTAGAGATAACTCTGAAGTATGTCTGGCGGAAGAGACGGCTTCTTACATGTATGCGGGTAAAATGGCCGTCAATCCAAGAATAAAACATTGAGGTGGGAATAGAGCCAATCTTAATAAAAGGAACAGAAACGTTTCGAGTCTATGTGGCAGTAAGTTTCAATTCTGAAGGCTTGGAGACAAGATTATAGCGAGGATAAGGACCCACAGTGTCAACTTCAAAGATGAGACAGTTTCAAGGTCAGAAAGCGTTTGACTCGCCAATTTTACTATTTTCTTCATTTCATTTATTCGCGTAGATTTTAGTTCTATGGGCCAAATTTCAGCGTTGAAATTGAGTTGTTGCTTACTGCACTCCAAGATCTGACTTGATTTTCGAGTGAGTGTTTTAAGAAGACATCATATGTGAGTCTTACATTCCAGGTTGATATTAATATCACCTAATTGTCGCGATCTCAATGTGGTGTCCGCAAATACAATAATCGAGTACCTGTTAAAATTGCATGAACGTGTAAATTAAAAGTATATTCATACTGTAAAGATAATAGAGAGATAAAAGCGACCGGGCTGTCCTGATTGATAGATGATATAACATATACACTAGATTTATATTAAAACTCTGCCATTGAGCAGTTTTTAAGTTAGTTCGATTATCGATATATTAATGCTCACAACCAGGCGAACTATATAGACGCCACATAGATTTTCAATGACGATCACTACGATGATGATGATGATGATGATGATGATGATGATGATGATGATGTTGATGATGATGATGATGATGATGATGATGATGATGATGATGATGATGATGATGATGATGATGATGATGATGTCTCCATTTCAGCTAATCATAACCTTGAGATTTGAGACTGTTTTCCATTCTCAGTTTCATAACGTTGGGGCCGGGTCAATGAATGAAAACTATCAAAAATTCAAATTCAATCAAAGTCAACCACTTTATGCGCATTTATTTCGATACGAGTCGGAGATTATATTGTTCAATGTATATCGACTGTTTACAGAGCAAATCCTATTACAATACAAATCTCTGCTTGTGTTGACATCCACTATGAGAAACATCTATGAAATTAATATTATTTAAAGCAAAATATTGATACATGATGTTTTCCATCGAACCACATAACCGGACTTTATGATTATTATCAAATGAAGTTCAACGACTGAAGCGAAATGACGCATTTTGGCAATAAAATGTTATTGTTACCGCTAAATGTATAATAATTTATCCTGTGTGCTCAACTTAATGACGTTATTTTAATAATTGACGTCAACTGTCCGAACGTACCTTTTCCTGTGACGCGCCCCATTTAATTCATTTGCGACCAGAATTAAGGGGGTTGCTTGTGATTTGAAAGTGACTTTGTGACTTGAATTCAGAGGTGGCTGTGACGTGAATGCAGAGGTTGCAATGGCTTGAATTCAGTGGTGGTTTTGGGACTTGAATTCAGGGGACACTGTGACCTGAATTCAGGGTTGGATGTGATTTGAATTAAGGGGTGGCTATGACTTGAATCCAGAGGTGACCTTGTGACTTGATTTCAGGGGTGGCTGTGAGCTGAATTCAGGGATGGCATTGATATTTGAATTCAGGAATGGCTTTGATATTTGAATTCAGGAGTGGCTACATTTAAACTCTATTCTCTTGCCGTTTGTGAGTTTGTGATACGATTTCGCTTAAGTTGCCATCGGATGTTGAATATTGAATATTGATAAGTGTTTTTGATCATGCATCAAAACATTAAACAACATTACTAGTAACTAATACCAAAGTTAATTTTATGCTTCTAAGGAAGTTTAGAAACTGTCACGAAACAGAAACGAAAACATCAGTTTTACTTAAACTGAAAAAAAATCTGCAAGTTAATTTCAATCAAATGTATGTATAATTCATTTAAAAATTAACACTAATATCAAATGGTTTACATTAAGCAGTGATGTCATTTGAATTTATGTGAAATTTAGTTATCTCTTAGTTAAGAGTTTGGATTTTTAAGTTTAAAAGCGTTGTGAGATTTTTTGCAGTTGAAACGTCGGATAAGCCCTGGTCACAACCCGCCGTGCGTCTGTTTTTGTCCGTACGTGTTCTGCGGAGGTTACGTTCGCTGCGTTTTTGGGTCGGACGTGTGGTGGTGGCCCAAGAGCAGGGACGACGCACGTCACTCTCAAGGGTTGCGCAAGGTGTGAGTACGTGGCCCGCACGCCACGTCTAGGGGTAAAAGGATGCGTGCATCGTACGTTCCGTAGGTGGTAAGTGAGTTGTATGTGCTGACAACGTGCTTACAACGCAAGATCTCCGTGCGATTTCTATTTCAACGTACGGAGGCAGTACTGCTCACGTACAGTGTTCGTACTAGCTCGCACGTTGTAAGTGCGTGCAAGTGCGGTGAACGTGAGTTTATTTCGGTGGCTTTTGGTTGATATATATATAAGGACGACCTATTGATGTTCCCCAGAAACCACAGCTGCCGCTGCCTTGAAATGCCGCCCCTTCAACATGAGATATTGCAAATTCTGCTGCTGAAAAAACAGCTTGCAGTGGCACGGCAGGGACACGAGGTGCTTTTACTTGCAGTTCTACGGGAGATGGAGAGGCAACAAGAAGTCCGACGCAGGTGATGGTGGGTTCGTCCATGGATCGAGAGGAGGAGGTTTTTCGGACAGTACGAAACGTTGTTTCAAGAGCTCGAGCGTGAATCGAGAGGGGATTTTGTTGGATACATCATAGTAAATCCCGATCTCTTCGCAGAGCTCGCAGAGGTCGTGCGCACACCGTGCGTTATAAGTGCGGAACACGGACTTGCACTTACCGGTCGGCCTGAGTTCTGTGCGCGTTTTGGACAGTTGAACTGAATAATCACGGACCACGCACGGAACACGCACGGAATACGCAAGGACAACGCACTTAGTACGTGCGCGTCACGGACAATGGGATTTTTTTTAAAGACGCACGGAGGCAGTGCGTTATGCGCTCGTGGACGTACAGGGCACGCACGTCACCCGTACGGGGGGAGAATCCGTAGCCCGCACGCAGATCGAACGCAGAGAAAGTTTTGCATGCACTAAAAATGCTACGGCGTGTCTGCATGCTCCCAAATCCGTACGGAGGCGGTACTCACCACGTACGTTTCCCTGAATTTGGCCTACGTTTTTGCACGTAGACAGCACGCACTTGCACGTACGGCGGGTTGTGACCGGGGCGTTAGAAAATTAAAAACGCTGAGTTATACTTTTCATACTCTCAATTTTACGTCCTTCAATATCCTTTAAGATATCTCTCTAAAGTAATATCAGATTTGATTTATTTTAAGCATAATCAAGAAATATGTTTATGATTCTTATTTAAACACTTAACATACTTAATTATAAATAAAATGCTCATAATTTCAGCAAAGACCAATTAAAATATTATTCCGAGTGCAGTCATCGTGCGACTTCAGGACTGAAGGTTATAAAGCTGGGATTGGAAACCAGTCTCAAATCTCAAGCATCTGATCTGATGACAAGTAATCCGAATCAGTTTTCTACTTCTAAAAGTATAAAATTAAGTTTATTTTACCTTTTTCCATCTTTTGTATCGTTCGTTTAACATGGCCTGACGGAGTAGGGCGTTGGCTGCTTGATGGAGCTCGTGTAGAGAGGCAAAGTTCCACGTGCGCTGGATTTTCTTCGACATCTTGTATATTCCGTTTGCAAGAACAAATTAAACCATCGTAATCCACTGCTTTAAATTTTCATAGAGGTTCTTCGATATCCGTTCTAAAGAATAAAGCACAGAAGACAAACCGTTATCCTTTGTCATTTCACCTCCACTAAGTTTAATATATAATAAATTTCGAAATGGATTTATAAGAAAGTAAAGTCAAGACTGAGTTTATCATGCAAAGTCACATTTTCAATCAAATTAGAAATGTCAACATTTGAAACAATATAAAATAAATGTTCTCTTATCAAAACCTCTCGAGGAAAATAGTTTATCCATAAAAGTAAATTATAAAAGTTTGTCTTAGCATTTTATCTCTTTGTAGTATACTTTAAATGATTTTGATTGAAAAGCTTTGATATAAAATGAGCCAACAAATAAAAGTATCTAATAATGATTAAGGAAATTGGAAAAATTATTTATTTAAGCTCTGCCACTTTCGAATGAATATAACATTACCATATTTTTATAGCGATTTAAATTTTAGGCATTTTATAAATCCGATTATACTTTGGAAAGTTTTAATTTTACTTTTTACCTTTCGAACCCATATCGATAGCAATTGTAATTGAGCGTGCACTAATCGTTTATGCAAGTTCTATGATTGAATTAAGCCGATATCAATAAACGTCATAAACTTGTGATGCATGTACTCGGTTATGTAAGGTACAGATTGCATAGGAAGTGACGTCAACGACGTTTCCGAAACCCTGTGAGCGTTAAAGCGCCAAATTACGTCTGTCGTAACGTTATTAAAGTTATTCCACGAAAAAACTGTGTTCAATGAAATTACCGCAATGCATGCCAATTGTTTTTTGTGTTTTATGCATGAATACTGGTGTAAACATAAACGCACATATTTATAAAATTACTGATCCCTTACCCTGCCCTGCCCTGCCCTGTCTCCTGTCCTGTCCTGTTTTGTTCTCTTCTGTTCTTCTACTTCCTTTGTCCCCAACATTGCAAACGACACCGCCACCTTTACTCAGTCTTAGATAAAGACAAAGAGAATATGTAAATGATTATGGATAAGTAGACAGTCTGTGATACTCTGTTTATATGACCAAAGATGATTTAGGGGAGAAGGGTTAGATAAAATATAATTCCTGTGATCAATACATACAATTAATCAGTTTCGGCATTCAACCAGTTCCGGATCATGTTCATAATCTTGATTTAAAAAACGAAAATTGGTCCAGAAATCATCAATCAACCTCACTCTAAATAAGAGAAATGCTGCAAGAACACATTGATTTCTTAACACATTTTCGATCTATAACTCAAATGTGCCGTAACTGATTGAATGCCGGAACTGAATAATTGACTGTTCCTGTTAAGAAAACTTGGCGATATCAAATTTGTAGAACTTTTTTGATGTCGATAAACCATATTTAATTTACTAGTCTGTCACGTGACTTTCAAGTTATCGATAA
This sequence comes from Corbicula japonica, assembly GCA_038501625.1. Lineage (NCBI taxonomy): Eukaryota > Metazoa > Mollusca > Bivalvia > Venerida > Cyrenidae > Corbicula > Corbicula japonica. Next base: position 851,537 of record JAZAYU010000051.1, read on the forward strand.
CCTACTATATGTGTCATCAATTGAAATCATTGTTAAAACATCAAAGCTGATAGAGAATAATACCATCGACAACCAAAAGGAATTGTACCAAGGTATGTATAATCATTTGAATTGTTCGACTTTCTGATTGTGCCTTTGTACGTTCTAAGTTCCCGTACTTCATATTACAATTACGACTACAATGCAAATTTATGTTGAAGGAAGCCTCGTTAACTGGTTTAAACATCAGACATGACTCTTAAAGTCTAAAGTTTAAGATCGAATCTTAATGTGTATTTATTATATTTAATCGCCGTTTCTTCTGATCAAAAGTATGTTTGACCTGAGTTATACATGTAATAGTAAAAGAACTCTGGCCAAGGATCTACGGTGTTCCGTAAGGACCATCTCAGAATCACAATGGGTTAGTAGAGCAGTAAAACAATTAGATATTGCAAATTAACGATGGTAAACTGCCGACTAGAATACGATATGATAGAGACAGTACGACGGTTTTACTGTATCACTAATAAAGTACGCCGACAAGATGCACGATAGCGAAATACGACAACATATGACAGTGATATAGCTCAATATTAGCTAATCTTAATGTGCAGTAGAGATAAAATGACAGTTCGACCGCATCTCTATAACAACAAAAAATGTTGTCAACGCGATCGCTAATTCACGACACAGACAATACATGTATGACAGTATCATTGCCATGCTAGGACAGCAACATGTCGGCATCGCTCAGCAAAATATCACTGCCATGCGAGGACAGCAACATGTCGACATCGCTCAGCAAAATATCACTGCCATGCGAGGACAGCAACATGTCGACATCGCTCAGCAAAATATCACTGCCATGCGAGGACAGCAACATGTCGACATCGCTCAGCAAAATATCACTGCCATGCTAGGGCAGCAACATGTCGACATCGCTCAGCAAAATATCACTGCCATGCTAGGACAGCAACATGTCGACATCGCTCAGCAAAATATCACTGCCATGCGAGGACAGCAACATGTCGACATCGCTCAGCAAAATATCACTGCCATGCGAGGACAGCATAATGTCGACATCGCTCAGCAAAATATCACTGCCATACTAGGACAGCAACATGTCGACATCGCTCAATTAAATAATCACAATGCGACTCTGATACTGTATCAGTACGACAGCAATTTGTCTGGACAGCAACAGCACGTTGGTTACAGTAGGACAATAGGCCGATACGACTTCGTATACAGATGATCGTACTGTCAGCTTTGTGCCAGTCATACAGAAATGTCTTTGTATTGCCATTTCATCCTGTACTGAATAAGAGTAAAGTAACCACCTGTCCTAGCGCCCCCTTTTTAACATGTGCGCTCAATTACATAACGCATATATAACGAAGACTCATCTGTTTTAATCATTGCCATATCGTGGCTCCGCATTTACAGCCATTCACCGGCTGTTACCGTGCCAAACCGTAGTTCGACCGGCAGGAGACGGGCTACGTCAGCACTACTCTGTGATGTTACACATCGTGGCCAAACCGGGAGTCAATGTATGTCCGCATTGGACACAGCCCATACCAGTTTACCTGTGCTGTAACATTGGAGAGACGGATCATGCGGGAAGTGTTACAGTGAGGCACCGGATCTCCCCGGAATAAGCCGGCATTTGTTTCGCTCACGTTGAGTCCCAGTTGTATTTAAATTTTAAACCCCACCGGGACCATCCCCAGTGATCGTCGTTTTAACACTGTTTGTCTCGGTTCAATGCGATTCTTTCCGGCGTCGCTACGATCATAGTCCCAGTTTGCCCCGGTGTCCAAAGCGGGACGCATCACGGCTATATATCGGAATAGTGCGAACCAGGCTTTAATAACGCTATGGCGCCCGCCTATTAATTTAAGAGTTGTGTTGACGATGCAGACAATCGGTAGATGTGACTGTTCAGCCCTGGGTTTCACCATCAACAGACGTTCGTCCGGGCTGGCTTGATTTAAATCCAAGACATGTGTCAAGTTGCGCGGACTATTGTGACTTGGAGTTAAGTCTAGTTCACATTGTCGGAGTGTCCCGGTGACAGCCCCCGGTTTGGACACAGGGCCCAACCGGGCAACAACCGTAGCGACGCCGGGAAAAACCTGGGCAGTGCTAACTAGGCTATGTAGAAAATAGACTTATATTTTGTATCAGCGTCAATTGCAGTGAATCCGGGGTCAAAAGAATATTTCAAAAGATCTTCGAGACCCACTTCTAACCACATTACTCTGGCAGTATGTCAACATTTGTAGACGGTATCCAACCTGATCATCAGATCTAAGAATGTGTTGGTACATTAAAAATACACATGATATACTAATATGTGCACATAACTAAATACTGGAATTTCAATGTCGTAAAACAAATACAGTGAAACCTGCCCTAGCAACCACCTGCGAATAGCAACCACTTGTCTTTTAACAGCCAGTTTGAATAGGACCTAAAGGACATTTTGTTCTATTTTTTACTCTTTTTAACTGCCACCTGTCTTCAGCAGCCACTTTTTGTCAGTCACAAAGGTGGCTGCTAAAGACATGTTTGACTGTATTCCAATTCCGGTTAAAAAGGTATATTAAAACTGCGTGCGAAGTGAAGCGTATACATACATGATGAAGAGAATAGAATCGTTTGTTTGAGATTCTCCCTGCCCGGTGCGCCGGCCAATAGCATCTAACGTGAGAAAATGTCATCGGGTTGTGAGTTTGACATATCGGATGGTTCTGAGGCAATACCTGTGAGAGTAGAGGATGGAAAACTGCTTAATAGACTAACAAATGTAAGTTACTTAAATTTATATTTGTTTATTTAAAGCAGTTACCAATAAATACTTAACGTTTGTGTGTTGTGTCCCTTATATATATTACTATAGGCTATGCACCGCTATTAATTTTTTTTTTCTGGATTAGATGGTTTAAACCAAATGGGGGCCGGGACGGTGTTGGGATGGTGTGGGGTGCCTTTTAGAACTAAAATCTATGACTGATATAATATAACATTAACAAGGGATGGAACTCTACACATTCAATTTTCTACCATGTCCCCATTTTTATCAATAGGGCCTATTTTGGATACAAGTGGCATGAATTCATTGACACATGCAGGTAATTATCTGTACTATATATCTCTTTCAATAAACATTTACATCAATTGTCAAATCCAAACCGTTTTTCTAAAAAATCTCACTAGAGTGACACAAAAACTGCACTTTCTGTTTAGTCCAACACGATATCGCAACAACGATTTACACCTGTAAAACATTTGACTATATACAAGCCTTGTTATAAGGATGTTTATTTTCACAGGTGCTTGGAAGACGGACCCCGTTTTCTCCAACTGGCCGCCCCCCCCCCCCCCCCAAAAAAAAGGGTCTACACAGGGTCTATACTACATAAACTCATCTTTTTTGTTTTGTTTTGATAGATTGGGATCGATATCAGTCTATCCATACCGAATTTACTATCAAATACCAAGTTCTCTGAAAATTCGAGTCCCGACTATATACGAATCGAAGTATGTAGTCGGGACTCGAATTCGAGTCCCGACTATATACGAATCGAAGTATATAGTCCTGACTCGAATTTTCAGAGAACTTGGTATCTGATAGTAAATTCGGTATGGATAGACTGATATCGATCCCAGTCTATCAAAACAAAACAAAAAAGACGAGTTTATGTAGTACAGACCCTGTGTAGACCCTATTTTTTTTTGGGGGGGGGGGCGGCCAGTTAGAGAAAACGGGGTCCGTCTTCCAAGCACCTGTGTTTATTTGTGCGTGATCCTCACCCTCAGTGCTTACTATTTCAATTTGATTAAGTTTCAGTATGTTCGGTGCAACATTCCGGGCCCTGGAACCGACACCTCAGCTTTCGAGGAGCAGATTCAGGGGTGTTCGTGCACGGGACAGTCATGTGACATATCACGTGACACAAAGTGCACGTGCTTAAAATTCGGAGCTTGCTATACCGAAGACAAGAAACTTCGGCTAGATATTTTGGAAAACAAAGAACGTTTACAGAATAGCGTATTTATAGAATGTAACTCGAATTGCCCATGTAGTAAACATTGTTACAATAGAATAGCTCAACATGGACTATCGTTGAAGACAGAAGTGTATCAAGATACCGAGAAAGGTCTTTGTCTGAGGACTCTAGAACCAATAGAACGTGGAAGATTTGTTTGTGAATACGCCGGAGAGGTGCTGAGTCTGGAGGAAGCTAGGCGGAGAATTTTACAACTGACCAAACAAGATATGAACTATATCTTCGCAGTCAAAGAACATGTTTCATCTGGGCTGTTAACAACATACATCGACCCAAGCAAACGGGGAAACGTGGGGCGTTTCATAAATCATTCCTGTGATCCGAACCTAGTTTTGTTTCCGGTCCGAGTCAATAATCTTGTGCCAATGGTGTGTCTTTTTGCCGCACGAGACATTGAGGCTAATGAAGAACTTACGTACAAGTATGGAGAACTGAACAAGGAGAACGATTCTGCAAATATTCTAAAAACAGTTTGTAAATGTGGAGCGCAGTCATGCTGCGGATATTTGCCATTTGATGCAGCTGTACTGCAAAGCCCTTAAATAAAATTGTGTTGAAACGGCCCCTGTTATGTGTGCATTTATTACAGCGCACCGGAAAATTGTTGTTGTAAACACGCCGATAGTAGAAAAGGAAAGTGGAAGAAAATCGGTGTTTTGTTCGTTAGAATCGGTGGCATTCTAGGCAAGGATAACTTTTTGTCACTTCAATAGATTATCTACGCATCTATTATTGAATTAATCGACATTTTGAATTCTAAGCAATAAGAATTGCTACTGTGGCAGATTTGGGTTGGAAAGAGTAGCCACGACCAGGATTCAAACTTTCAAACCATAGGCGGATCCAGGGGGGGGGGGGGGGGGGGACGGACCCAGCGTACGCACCCCCCCCTAAATTGCCCAAACAGTTTTTTTCTCTGTAATGAAATATGATATATAGGAAAATATATATAAATGTCAAAAAATTTTCGCTCGCTACGCGTGCAATAAGTTTCGAGACTAGGAGTACACTAATACAATGACATAACGAACAATTCACAAACAATTCCTTCTCATTTTTTGTAAGATTAATTTGTGATACCTAAGTTTATGTGTTTGCTATATTTTTCCTCTCGCTTGAATTCAGTTTACATGTTCATAGTAGTCCAAATAATTGTACTCTAAAAGGTGGATATTGTGCTATTTTTTGCTGGGTCAATATCCCCCTTCAGAGTACAAAACAAAATAGACCAAAACTGTGGTGGAAAAGTTGTCTTCTTTGCGTATGTAATGCCCAACGAAATCCGTTGGGCACGATTTATGGCTAAAAAATTGGGTTTTACCTGCATAATTTTTACATGTACAGAAAGCTTGTAATTTTCTGCATCAGATGAGACATCTATATTGAAAATCTATTCACGCAATCGTTCACATCGGCAGTTAAACTTTCAAACTGATTTAACACGGTAAAATCTACCTAGCTCTACCATATTGGATATCGACAGCTGATGTAAACACGACGCTACTATATGATAACCTGTACTGCGCATAAGCGTTAAACGCCGTTTTACACATTTTAGTCAAGATTGATCAATTCTTGTCAATTACAAAATACTTTATTTTCTTTCCGGCAAAAACACTATGATTTTTTTTGTCAAAAATATGAGAAAAAAAGGAACTCACTAAATTTAATACAAAAGATTTTTTAACGTTTACTTGAACATGTATTTAAAGGCACTGCACATTATAGATATTAAACAACATTAAACAAGTACAAGTATCACATGTTATGACTCTGTCAACTGTTGCACATAATATCCTGTCAGAGCTGATGTTTTTTGTAATAAAGTTCTATAGTTTCAGCGTTTTTTTTAAACAATAAGCGATCTCTAGCGTCCATTTTCCCAGTACCAACACAAACAGCTGCACAACTTGTGCAACAGTTACATAATGACAGGCTTGAAGACCTGAAGTTTTTCGCAACTCTATTGAAAGATGAAAAGCTGACTAGAAATATTAGCGGAAGATACCACAAATCGTTTCCTAAAGTTTCGTCAGTGACAAAAATAAACTACACAAAATTTTCAAATAGAATTAAGAAGTTGTCAAAAAGGTTGGACAAGGCGAAACGGGTTGCGCTGTAAATGTTGTCATGTAAATACTTGCAGTTATAGAGTCAAATTGGTCAGAGTAAAGAAATAAAACTGTACGACGAATTACTGTCTTGAAAGTTTTGATCACTGTTGTATATACTTTATTAAAAATGCTCTGAGTTTGTTGTAGTTTTTATTTTGATAAACGAAAATACAGACTTGTTCATATCATCATAATGCACAAGAAAACACCGATCACAGCCTACCATCTCCACCCCTGTCAGATTATTTCTTTCTTTATTAAAGCTATATTTTGTAACCAGAATGCCGGTTTAGAACTAAATCGTTAATATAACGTAAATGAAACTATAAATCAGTTGCAACTTCTTCTTTCTGCTTAATAAACACGCAAGAAATCATACATAAATTTCACGTTTTGAATATATTTACTGCGTACACCCTCCTTTACTGTACATAATTGTTTTGAAGAAAGATCTTAATTTCATTGGTTAGCGTGTTGGATCGAAGCTCCGCCCCGCATGGCGATGTAAACCTGAGACGGCGATTAAACGGTAATGGGTTTAACAGAAATTTTTCACAAAATATAATATTTTAGTATTTATTTTGATCGCAGATGTGTTTTAAAACAATAAGTGAACATGCTTGTGTACAGATTTTAAGGAAAAAAACAGTAAAACTCGGGTTCTTAAAATCTTAACCCTCGCCAATTTCCACCACAGTTTTGGTCTATTTTGGTTGAGACGTAAAGGACAGACATCTGTAAAAAGTCAGCATGATAATGGGTCTGTGCTTGCAGTCGAATTATTGAGACTAATGTTCATAGTAAAATACGTTTCTGTATTTTAAATATTCCCGCTTTCACTTACTTCCATTTATATTTTTCCTTGGAGTAAAGTGAGTCAACAAACATGGATGCACCAAGTGGGAAACACGCAAACATTCAAAATATATATTGTGCAAAAGATCTTATTTTTGTCTCTGTTTGATTCATACCTTAAGCACACAGTAAATTAGAGCTCTCGTACATTGAATTGTATACCCTGTGAAAGTATATTTGAGGTTCTGGAAATGTGCATGAATCCCTTAGAAACGACTAAAACACAGGAGCTTCCGGGGGCCTCCGGCACCCAGGACCCCTGGCCAGGGCTTTGCCCTGGACCCACCGAGAGCCCATACAGCCCCTGGACCCCCAGTCGAATAGTTTATTTTCCGCCCCCCCCCCCCCCCCCCCCCCCCCCCCCCCTATTTACAAATCCTGGATCCGCATAAACAAACCCCGGACCGCCGGCTTACCGTGACGTCACAATACCAATTGAGCTACCGAGGCCACTGTTACAAAATCTGTTACATTTCCTCCCTACTTATACGAGACATTTCCAATTGACTTGGAAATGTCCACAAGTTTCTGCCTAGCTACAGTCGAATACCCCAGCCAAACATGCTTAGCCCGAAAGAGCACCAAGAGTAATCGCCCTGCTCCCAGTGCCAATGTGGCAGATTGGGTTGGAAAGAGTAGCCTCAACCAGGATTCAAACCCTGCACCGCCGGCTTACCGTGACGTCGCTATACCAATTGAGCTACCGAGGCGGATGGTACAAAATCTACTACACTACAAAGATTTTATTTGCAACCACAACTGGCACAAGCACTGACACTGTTTAGTGGTCCTTTTCTGGACAGTAGTCGGGTTAACTATGCTTGGCTATTTTCATGATTTTTTCTCTACTAATATTTTATTTACCGACCGCCTTATGTGTTCAATGTTGTTATGTAGTCAGCATGTATTTACAAAATTAAGTCTTAAAATGTCATGCAAGCACCTGGATGACAGCATTTACTGGGTAAAATCGGCATGGTTTTAACAGTTTTAATGATAGTAAATTTTAGTAGATTTGGTCCAATGTTTGGCCAGGTAGTTTAAAGCCAACATTTTAATTTAAGGTTATAAAATATTAAACTGTTTTTCAGACACATATCTGAACGGGATCACAGGATAAAAAAAAACATAACAACGTCAGCGATACACATCTAGAAAACTTGCTATTAAACTGTCACTGGGCTGAACACAAAAACAAAACTTTGTAAATGGAAGAGGTCCACAGAACAACTTTGCGACGTAACTGGGTATTTCTGTCAGAAAACCTGGTCACGTCTGAGCTACTGGACCATATGCTGGCAGATTGTGTGTTTACACAAGATATGTATGAAGAGATAAAGGCGGAGATCACACGCAAAGACCAGGTCACTAAGTTCCTGTTTATACTACAGAGGAGAGGTCCGCAGGCATTTGACAAGTTTCTGACAGGACTCCACAACACACACCAAGAATTTATAGCTCAAAGATTGGCTCAAACTTTATATGAAATTTCTGGGAACAATCAAAATCATGTGTTACCACAACCAATGCAGACCTAGGAGAATGTGTTGACTAGGAATAATGACAACTGCTGGTTGTCAGTTGATCTCTTACATTATTACATTTATTGCAGTGAAGTGCAGCTAAATTGCAAGGAATTTCTGAATTGATGTCTGTTTCTAAGGGATTTTTACAAATGCCTTTCCTCAACCAATTGTGGGATCTAGACGTTAAGCAACTGAGTCATAGAAATACGTGCCATCTGATCAGGATCTGCACTGGTCGCATTTTGGTCAGAAATTACCTAATGAATCAAAATTTGAACAGTGCAGATCCTGATCAGACGGCACAGATGGGCTGGCTGATATGGATCTACACTGTTCGTCCAAGCAGTAAAGGTATGTCTATGGAGGAAAGTGTTCAACTTTGGTGGTCTGAATGTTGGAATAAAATGATAAAGAGCAGAGTTTGGTTGTGATAAAATAGTGCTGTTTTGTGTCCAATTATTAATGCATTGTGAAAAATTGTTTTGATGTTGTCTTGCACACATGTATTCAGGACTTTTCATCAGAAAATTGGGAAGAGGCCCTGGCCTTTCCATTTGGGAAATTTATGTGCAATAATTGTTTATTTTGGGAAAACAAAATGAATTGAAAGATGGGTTCTACTTTATAAAATTGAATAGTAATAGGTATTTTTAATTTAAATCTAATTTATTATGCATTTTATTTTCCAGACTTCAATTTTCAAACACTCCTCCCAGGAGTTTTAACCATTTTTGGACATTTTACCTAGCACTTTGGGAAGATTTTCTGCCGCAATTGGGAAAAAATACTGTATTTTTGGATTGGGAAGAGGCCTTTTATAGGCCTCTGTTATATAAGGATGAAAAACCCTGGTATTGTCATCAGTTTTTTGTTATGAAATTCTCGTTATGAAATGCAAAGTACAGGCTTAATGACTCATTTCAACATTTTTAAGTCGCCAAAACCTGGTTTTGAAAGATTTCTTGAGAATTAAAGGTTAAAATTTTGAAAATTTACTAAAATGCACATAGAATCCCATCAACGATTTGGTAAACTGTGATCTAGAATCTTTAACCTTTGCTCCGTATATACTGATTTGTGTGTGTGCGACCAGTGTAGATCCAGATAAGCCAGCAGATTTGTGCCATCTGATATGGATAATTATGCACTGTTTGCTTCTTGGTTAGAAATAATCTAGTGAGTCTAAAACGAGTGTAGATTTAGATAAGATGGCACAGATGTGCCAGCAGATCTGGATCTATGCTGGTCGCACAGACAATAACAACAGAATATAACAAGTTTTGTACTTAGTATTCGTATAGTATTCAGTATAATCTATAAATATTATGTACATTTTAATTTGACAAACAAATCATGGCTGGATGTCATGTTGTAGAACATACAAAGAATATGTTAACAATCCATCAGGTCACAATGTAATAAAACTGATAATGAAGACCAGTCTAAGATCTAAGCAATCTGATTGGTTGAAATTGAGCATAGTCTTAGAACTGACCAATCCAAGCCTGAGATCTGAGACTGGATTCTGTTCTTGGAGCCTGTATGAAACAGTATTACCATTTTACTGATAATCATAAGGTTCCAGAGTATCTAGTACTCAGTTCTAAATTAATTTGTATTCAATAAATTTTAGGAGTGTTCAATTCCTTAATGGGCAAGCCATTATCATTGCTTTTACATGCATTAACAAATGTTTTTCATGCTTCATTGCAGAATTTTCACATCCCATCATTTTGTAATTATCATTTTATTTAATTAATCAGCAAGGATTTGTATATGTTTGTATTCAGTAAAATAAAATGGCTTATTTTAAATTAGATAATTCTCAGAATGAGGCCAGTAGTTTAACCCTTTCCTCCATATATATGCCTTTATGGCACGGGTGAACAGTGCAGATCCAGATAAGCCGGCACATATGTGTCGTCTGATCAGGATCTGTCCTGTTTGCTTTCTTGTTTAGTAGGTTATTTCTGACCAAAAAACGAACAATGTAGATCCTGATCAGAAGGCACAGATGTGCCAGCTGATCTGGACCAACACTGGTTGTGTGTGCGATAAAATTTGTATATCTTGAGTAAAGGGTTGATATCATTTACACCCGCACAGTTTTGCTAGCACAATTTTCCGATAGTTTCACCACATTATATTGATTTTAGACAAATGTCCCTTTCAAAATCAAAAAAGTGTTCAAGGAACCAGTTATAGGCTTAACATTTTCCTTCACAGAACTTTATGATCAAGATAAGCAGGCACATCAGTGTTGCCTGATCTGGATCTACACTATTTGCTTTTAGATTCATAAGGTTATTTCTGACCAAGAAGAGACCAGTGTAGATAACATGGCATAGATGTGCCAGCTGAACTAGTTGAGCATTTAAATATTCAACCATTAATTACATTAATATAGCTTATTTCCCATGTGTTAACAAAGCAGTCAGATGAGGATTTACACTGTTTGCTTTTAGATTTCTAAGAGTTTTTTCTGTCCATGAAGTAACTAGTGTAGATCTAGATCAGTCTGCACAGATGTGATTGCTCATCTGATAAAAATCATATCATAAAGGAAGTGTTTAAGCCTGTACCTTATCACACAAATGTGGTCGCCCATGTGTCAGATAAAAGACTTGCAGTGAGAGAGGGCAGAGCCTGTGCCTTTACAAATAATGTGGTCGCCCATGTGACAAAAGGAGTGTCGTTAAGAAAAGGATAAAGCTTGTACCTTGCTACAAAAATGTGGTCGACCTTGTGATAAAAGTCTTACCATGAAATAAAAGGTTAGCTAACAAAAATATCAGTATGAACTAGTACATTTTTGTAAGATCTATTTTTGTTTTATTTTTTTTCTGTTTTGTTCTTTGTCAGAGTATTATTTTTATGTTTTATCTGTTTTCTGTTCATGCATCCATGTTTTCTGTTTGGTTTATGTGATATTTCTGTTTGGTTTATGTGATATGTTACTGAGACTTGCACAAAATAAATGTGTTGTGTATTTTTACTGTTTGTTCCAATTAAAACTTCCAGATCTGGCGCACTCAATATAGGAGTGAGATGTAATATAACTGCCTCAGCGCCGCCGTAAAATTCAATGCCAACGTAAAACGCATGTAGATTTTTAGCCGGTAATGGGCTTTATTCCCTTTTTAAACACTCTAGTGGTATCACAAAAGATTTTGAAATACCAACATTTAAAACCATTATTTATAATGCTTTCAGGTGCTGTTTTTAATGCTGCTTTATTCATCTAAATGAAACTAATACATTAATGAGATAACACATTAATCATATTTGAAGTTGAATTTCACAATATAGTTAAAATACCGATGAAACTCCAATTTCAGTGGGCATGGGTCATGTTCCGAAATATTATAGAAAAAAATGTTACCTGCGCCAAATGAAATGCAGTGAATATGGCTCTCCCATAAACCCTCAAATACGATGTATGTGCCCTCGGCGCAAGCGTAAATTGTAAGTAAGGGGCACCAATGTAAACGGCCCAAAACGTGTCAGAGCAGCAAAGTTTTTAAGCATTTATACGAGTATTTAATACGTTTATGTTACGGAGTCGCCTCAATCCCGACGTATCAACCTCGGCGTGACCGACATTGAATTAACGGTAACCCCGACGGGAACGTCAAGATAAATCATAGACGTTTGAAGTAATGAATCTGAATTTTTTACGTCTACTTTCACTTTCAATATACTTTTATATGCAATATCATACTGCATAATATGACACTTCACCGAAAAGAGAAAGTAGGCGCTAATCGTAGATGAAACTTCTAACGCCTGAGGGTATATATCCGCGTCATTCCCAGGTACGCCCCGACACCGTCATCAATTAAGATTTAGAACTTTTATATATGTGCCTAAAAGAAAATTTTGCATCTATGACTTTAACTGTGTTCCGTTGTTTCGGCCTGTCAACCTCTTGGACAAGGATATCAAATATTCAAACAAGATGCGATGATGCGAAAGCACGATGCGAGTCCGCGAAAGCACAATGAGCGTTCGCGAAAACACGATGCGAGGAAAACGTTAGCACGATCCCTCGCCTCATGTTATCGCAACATCGCATCGTTTTCTCGCACCCCTGCATCTTTATGTCTCCCCCCCCCCCCCCTCTGGGGGAGACATATTGTTTTTGCCCTGTCCGTCACTCCGTCTGTCCGTCTGTCACACTTCGTTTCCGCTCAATAACTCGAGTACCCTTTGACCCAGAGCCTTCAAACTTCATAGGGTGATAGCCCTTATTGAGTAGAAGAACCCTATTGATTTTGGGGTCAGTAGGTCAAAGGTCAAGGTCACAGTGACCCGAAGAGTGAAAACCGTTTCCGCTCAATAATTTGAGTACCCTTTGACCCAGAGCCTTCAAACTTCATAGGGTGATAGCCCTTATTGAGTAGAAGAACCCTATTGATTTTGGGGTCAGTAGGTCAAAGGTCAAGGTCACAGTGACCCAAAGAGTGAAAACCGTTTCCGCTCAAAAACTCGAGAACCCTTTGACCCAGAGCCTCTAAACTTCATAGGGTGATAGCCATTATTGAGTAGAAGAACCCTATTGATTTTGGGGTCAGTAGGTCGAAGGTCAAGGTCACAGTGACCCGAAGAGTGCAAACCGTTTCCGCTCAATAACTCAAGTACCTTTTGACCCAGAGCCTTCAAACTTCATAGGATGACAGCCCTTATTGAGTAGAAGAACCCTACTGATTTTGGGGTCAGTAGGTCAAAGGTCAAGGTCACAGGGGCCCGAAGAGTGAAAACCGTTTCCGTTCAATAATTCGAGTACCCTTTGACCCAGAGCCTTCAAACTTCATAGGATGACAGCCCTTATTGAGTAGAAGAACCCTATTGATTTTGATGTCAGTAGGTCAAGGTCACAGGGGCCCGAAGAGTGAAAACCGTTTCTGCTCCATAACTTGAGTACCCTTTGACCCAGGGACTTCAAACTTCATAGGTTGATAGCCATTATAGAGTAGAAGAACCCTATTGATTTTGGTGTCAGTAGGTCAAAGGTCAAGGTCACAGGGGCCCGAAGAGTGAAAACCGTTTCTGCTCCATAACTTGAGTACCCTTTGACCCAGGGACTTCAAACTTCATAGGTTGATAGCCATTATAGAGTAGAAGAACCCTATTGATTTTGGTGTGAGTAGGTCAAAGGTCAATGTCACAGGGGCCTGAAGAGTGAAAACCGTTTCCGCTCAATAACTGCAGTACCGTTTGACCCACAGCCTTCAAAATTCATAGGGTGATAGCCCTTTTTGATTAGAAGAACCTTATTGATATTGGGGTCAGTAGGTCAAAGGTCAAGGTCACAGGGGCCTGAAGAGTGAAAACCGTTTCCACTCAATAATAGGAGTTCTATTTTACCCAGACCATTCAAACTGCATACGATGGATGTCCTTATTGAGTAGAGGACTCCTATTGATTTTGGGGTCAAAGGTCAAGGTCACAGGGGCCCCGAAGAGTAAAAACCGTATCCGGTCAATTACTGGAGTACCGCTTGACCCAGAGCATTCAAACTAAATAGGGTAATAGCCCTTATTGAGTAGAAGAACCCTATTGATTATGGGATCAGTAGGTCAAAGGTCAAGGTCACAGGAGTGGGCGCAGGGGGGGGGGGGGCGGCGCAGGGGGGAGACATGCGTTTTTCACAAAAAACATCTAGTTTTTCCCGTTTTCGTGATCTCGCACTCAGTAGGCGTGAACCCGATACGATATCGCGAAAACACTATGCGAGGTCACGAAAGTACGCAAATCTAATAAAACCACTGCGGAAAAGTACGATCCAGCAGGGGAGCGATTTTAATCTTAAAGTTTTACGTATGTCTTAGCAGTATGTGTTTTCCAACGTAACAACTCCTAAAACCCTTTAAGAGGTAATTATTTTTGTGATGGTTGATGAGCACAGTTTTGTATTTTCGTGTGCGATTCGAACAGCTTTCATGTTTTTTGTGCGGATTAATAGCCATTTTGTTGTTGTATTTTTCAATTTGTTGCATCGTCTGCCTACACTCGTTTCGATTTCAGATGTTACTGCCAGTTGCAGTACTTTTGCATTTACTTTCAGCAGTATTACTGTGATACTGCTAGCTGTAATACTGCAGTTACCGCCAGCATTTATACTGCTATTTCTATTACTTTCATCAGTATAACTGAGATACTGCTAGCTGTTATACTACAGTAACTGTCAGCTGAAGTACTCCTGTTACTATTACTTTCAGCAGTATTACTGTGATACTGCTAGCTTTTAATTCTACAGTTACTGCCAGTGGTAATACTGCAATTACTTTTTCTTTCAGCAGTATTACTGTGATACTGCTAGCTGTAATATAGCTGTAATATTGCAGTTACTGCTAGCTGTAATACTGCTGTTACTTTTACTTTCAGCAGTATAACTTTGATACTGCTAGCTGTAATACTACAGTTACTGCCAGCAGTAATACTGCTATTACTTTTACTTTCAGCAGTATTACTGTGATACTGCTAGCTGTAATACTACAGTTACTGCCAGCAGTGAAACTGCTATTTTACTTGCAACAGTATTAATTTGTGATACTGCTAGCTGTAATTCTGCAGTTACCGCCAGCAGTTATACTGCTATTTCTATTACTTTCAGCAGTATAACTGTGATACTGCTAGCTGTAATACTGCAGTTACTGCCAGCAGCAATACTACTATTCATGCTACTACAGCTGTTCTAACTTCCTGGCCATCGATTTAAGAATATACTGAATTTGGTTATATTATTTACATAAACAATAAATACAATGGGAGCTAATATCGAGCCTTTGTCAATCCTGGTTTTGTCTGTTACCAGTGGATATCTGTTTTGTGTTATTAGTTCAATTCGTGTAAGTCCTAAGACCGAAATACGCCTATTATATTTCACCGAGTAAGCTCCGGATTTCTTATTTCACGTGTGGCGTACAGAATCATCCGAGTTTACGAGAGAAATATATTCTTTCAGCGGTAAAACTTTAGAGTTCTGTTTATATAATGCTTTTGTTGCATAATTTCAGTGATTTCGACAGAAAGATATGGATGTAATGGCGCCGAGAAAGCTCGTTAAAGACGTTGCGTCTTTACGTCATATAGCCAAACTTTAACCGTTTTCTAAATCGCATTGGAAATAGGCTTATTGTTTGCGTGTTAAGGTGTTAGTGCCAACGTGAAAAAAAAACGGTAAAAATAAAAATGATAGTCCACAGTTTCAAAACAGTGGAATATCAGTTTTATTGCCGCGAGTGAGAAAAATCAATAATTCACTGGAAATGCATATTTTAATTTGTTATCGCCGGCTTATATCAAAACCTCGTGTCGACCAAATATTCAGAAAATCACTTTTTGCCACCGCCGAAATACAGAAAAAAAACTAGCGCGAAATCTATAAAAAAAACAACAACCTCGCACCTCTATGTCAATGGGAAAGGTTTAAGGTATTGCGCCTTTAGTCCTTGCTTAACCATAGACTAAAGAGAAAAAATAAAAATCTCTCAAACGACACAATGCAGTTCCATCAAACTTTGCACAAACTAATGTTATTAATAGAAATCTATATGTTTAATTAACGTACTCTAAGAACAGTAAAGAAAAATAGTTAGACCCCCCTTCCCGCACCC
Source organism: Corbicula japonica (assembly GCA_038501625.1). Classification (NCBI taxonomy): domain Eukaryota; kingdom Metazoa; phylum Mollusca; class Bivalvia; order Venerida; family Cyrenidae; genus Corbicula; species Corbicula japonica. The sequence goes on from JAZAYU010000051.1 coordinate 867,709, forward strand.
CCCCCCCCCAAAAAAAAACACCAAAAAACACTAAAATTCTATTTGCAATTTATCACAAAAACGAATCAACACTGAACATCAATAAATTAAATGTCTTGATGAGTAATGAGTTACTGACAACGATACCTAAGGTCCTTTGGTTTAACACATCTATACAATGTGAATTATTTGTAAAAGTGTGTTTGACCTTCAATTTCCTGGTCGCGAAAATGGATGACATAAAAGTAAAAATGTTCATTTCTCTCTTCACAATTGAAAGGTCTTTTCAAGGACCTTAGATATTGTTGTCAGTATCATTTCACGCATGGTAATTGACATTTGAATTGTTGTTTTGGGTTGCTTCTTTTTTGTGATAAACAAGCAAATTCGTTGAATTTATATCCCCCGCCGAGTACTGGTTATTACCAACACAACAGCTGAAGACATAGGGCTTTATTTAGATATTTATCATGGATGGCAAAAACAGTGAAAAAAAAACTTCAGATGGTGAAAAGGGTTGGGCAGCTCACCAGAATATAAAAAATGAGACGAAAAGTCTTCAAGTTGTTAAAATGATGAACGCAGTAGTAAAAATATAGTGCGGTATTTGATTGAAATCCATGCAGAAGTTGCATAGAAGTAGCACGGAAACGAATACTACTCTATATGCATAGTGCATAACTTATCAAAGGGCCATAACTGTGTTAATCGGTCACACCAGAACAAGACAACAATATGGGCATCTTGTCTTGGTATTGATGGTTTCCATAGTTTCCTGCTAAGAAATAGCAAGGAAACAAATACTGCTCTACATGCAAAATGCATAACTTATCAAAGGGCCATAACCCTGATAACTCTGTGTAAAAAGGTCTGACTGAAACAAGATGACAATATGCACATCTCCTGCTTGTATTAAAGGTTTCCAGAAAAATTCATTGAAATCCATCTAGTAGTTGCAGAGAAATAGCGTCGAAACAAATACTGCTGTATATGCATAATGCATAAGCTATCAAAGGGCCATAACTCTGTGTTCAACGGTCTGACCAAAACAAGACGACGATATGCGAATCTCCTCTTGGTATAGCTTGTTTCCAGAAAGTTTCATTGAATTCCATTCAGTAGTTGCAAAGAAATAGCCCGGAAACGAATACTGCACTATATGCATAATGCATAAGGTATCAAAGGGCCATAACTCTGTGTTCAACAGTCTGACCAGAACAAGACGATGATATGCGCATCAACTCTTGGTATTGATGGTTCTCAGAAAGATTCATTGAAATCCATCCGGTAGTTGCAGAGAAATAGCGCGGAAACGAATACTGCTTTATATGCATAATGCATAAGTTATCAAAGGGCAATAACTCTGTGTTAAACAGTCTGACTGGAATAAGACGACAATATGCGCATCTCCTCTCGGTATTGATGGTTCTCAGAAAGATTCATTGAAACCCATCCGCTAGTTACAGAGAAATAGCGCGGAAACAAATACTGCTCTATATGCATAATGCATAAGTAATCAAAGGGCAATAACTCTGTGTTAAATGGTCTGACCGAAACAAGACGACGATATGCGCATCTCCTCTTGGTAAAGATGGTTTCCAGCAAGTTTCATTGAAATCCATTCAGTAGTTGCAGAGAAATAGCGCGGAAACGAATACTGCTCTATATACATAATGCATAGGTTATCAAAGGGCCATAACTGTGTTAAATGGTCTGACCGGAACAAGACAACGATATGCGCATCTCCTCTTGGTACTGATGGTTCCCACAAAGTTTCGTTGAAATCCATCCAGTGTTTGCGGAGAAATAGCGCGGAAACGAAATTCGGACGGACAGCGTGACAGCGTGACGACGTGACACCGTGACGGACGGACAACGCCAAAACAATATCCCCCTCCCGATTTCATCGGCGGGGGATAAAAAGAATTTTAGGGATTTGTTAAATCTAACTATTTTTCTCGACTGTTCTAACTATTCTTAAAATATGCAAAATAATCATACTTAGAGCATTTATTTATGCAAAGTTTGATGGAAGTGCATTGTGCCGTTTGAAAGATTTTTATATTAATTTTTTTTGTCTATGGCAAAGCAATTGCGAAAGGTGCAATACCTTAAGATGGCTATGTGTTGACATATGGTATATTTTACAAGAGGACGTTTTGGATATTATGCCGACGTTATATTGTTTGTGGCCTCTATCTCTTTCCGCGGGTAATACTGGTTTGTGAAATGACGTCATCAGTTCCAGACGTCAAAACGTCATGGCGAACCATAAAGTCAAAGACGATCGTAAAGCATGCGCAGATTCAGATATATATTTTCATACAGACTCAGATTCAGTTGAATATGACGACGAAGCAATCTTGGATTTTAATCCAGATATAAAAAGAAATGTTGAAAGACGTGGAAGCTTAGAAGAACTTGAGACTGTAAATGGCGCAAAAGGTTCGATTGACGCACCCACGTCCAGTCACGACGCGTCAACTACAGAAGAACAAGTAAGGGATTTATCTAGCGCTATTTTAGCTGAAATTCGGAGTAAATTTATTCATAAACTCAACAGGGCTGATCAGTCGTTGGCATCCATGAAATCCGAAGTCAACCTACTAAAAGATGAGTACGATACGTTGGGACAGCGTTTGTCCGATGCTATGACCCAACAACAGGTAATCTCGAAAAAAGGAAAGACTCTTGTAGACGAATTAAATATGATTATTTACGAAAACAAAGTGATCAAACATTTAGTCGGTGCTGCTAGACAGATGAAATTGTTCGAATGTCACGTGGCTTCTGACAGACGAGTTATCTTCGTCGATCCAGACGACATTGGGACGGATGTCGACATTGGAACCGCTGGCGACTTTGGAACTGGTGTCGACTTTGGCAGCAACCTTGATCGAGGAGAATTATTTTGTCCGCACTCGTAATGTAGTATCCCAAATTCGTTATAAAATTATAAAATGAATGAAAAACAGCATTTGTTACTAGTGTTGTTTTCATTTGCAGAAGTGCCTCCAGTATAAAAGCCATTATGAGTTGTCAAAATAACAAAAAAATATATTTCTTACCGATAGAATAAAGCTTTTAAAAATTTATACAGTTATGGAAAAGATAAATATTTATTATAAATTGGCTAAAAAAGGGTGTAATGTATAAGGTCTACTTACTTGTATGTAAAAATAAAATACATTCCAGTGGAATCAAATGTGTTGAAATACACATCTATTTCAATGATCTGTCTAGAGAGAGAATTGCTAAGACATGACATCGGTGCAACCGTTAAATGATCCCCATGGTATTGCGTGGACACAATGTAGCTGGAGAACTATTAAAAGTTTCAAGCAAAAAAACTTTTCATGTTCTGCTTCACATGTTTCAAGTTTAGCTTATTTTAAATCTCACCCATGCTTTATATTTTCTTCTTTAAAAACAACAACAACAAACATTTTCAGAGACACTGTCTCCTTTAATTAAATAGAAAAAAGTTCACATTCTATGAAAAAAAGTTCACATTCTATGTGATTTCTATGAATCCCCTTAACATAAATATACTATAGGATTATCAATTGTGTGTTATAGTGACATCACTCTCAAAAGTCAAAGATTATTTACTAAGAAGTATACAAAAATTAAAGCCTGAAAGTCAATACACACAAATAATGAAGAATTGTTGTTTCCTTCCAGGCTATATTTCTTCCATCATATAAAAACAAACAATCAAGTTCATCCTAGCCCTTAACTGCATGGATACAGCTTATATTCCATGTGTCTTCATTGTACATCCAGATCAGCTTCACCCTACTTAATCTACAAGTGAACTGTGTAGTTCCTGATCAGACTGCACAGATGTTATTTATGCTGTTCACATGTGATATAAGCCGAATCCATGGAAAGGGCTACATGTTCTAAACTGTTACCAACATAATACAGTCATGTACTTAGTACAGTAATACTGTACAATAATGTCATTGTCCCAGGAGATATAACATCTTAGAGTTATTCTCCCTTATACTTTGGGGGTCGTTTCTCCTTGAAGGCCATCAGTCCTTCCACTCGGTCCTTCGTTGGTATCACCTGCAAATAAAACAACCCAAACTTCCAATCTTCCAGTTACCATGGCAGAAGCAGTTACCCCATTCTTACGTCTCATTCCTTTAGCACTTAGGCTCAAACCTTAAGAACACTTCAACTAAGTGTTCCATAATATTCATTTAATTTACACTAAATATAGAAGTTAAACATTGTTTATGTGTAATTATAAGTTGATATAGTATATCAATATTAAGAAACATGGCCCAAGATCATAAAACTAAATCTGGAGACCAGTCTCAAATCTCAAGAATCTGAATGGTGACTGGTTGCCAGTTCAGCCAATCAGATGCTTGAGATTTGAGACTGGTCTACAATCTTAGTTTAGTGATCTTGTGTCCAGGTCCTGTTACTGCGTGTAGCTCCATGACAGGATTTTCCTCTCTGACCTCAGCATAATTATGTGATAGAGTCATTTTCTTGTGTATCACATATTTATTTCCCATCTATATTTGGTTTTTGTTTGATTTCTTATTTTCAGACTCATTTTTTATACCAGCATGAATTGATTTCTCAATTATCATCGTGTAAATATGTCAAAACATATACCTATCCAATAACATAAAATAATCCTTACCAGAAATGGAGAAATGAATGAAAATATAATACACTGTATAGTGAACAAAGTGCTTTTAAATTCATATATTTCAACGGTATGCTACAATAAATTAAATAAATCACTTAATATGTTCAGTCTTGGAACGTGACAAAATAGCTAATATCTTTATGTCAACCTAAAAAAGTGCAGGACCATTATCATTAATGCCATGGCTACTTTTTCATTAACCGGTATGCCATGTGACCTTGAATTACACTTCAGTTATTACTTACCCAATAAATTTGTTACTAAATATAGGTATACATATATTTCATTATCCCACTGTGGCATGAAGAATTTTTTTCATGCATGAATGTTAGTGTGTGAACTGTTACCTGAGCATAGCACATCTCTTCAAACTTCAAGCCACTTTCAAGGTCCACTTCAATACCATGATTGATGGCTAGTTTAGCCATTTTTAAAGCAATTGGTCCCTAAAATAGAAAACAACCACTTCTGAAAGCTTACAATATCACAGTTATAATGCCAATTCAACTACGCCTCAAATTGCCCTCTGAAATAAAATCTAATATTTGACAGAAATGCTTCTCCAACTGAAAAAAGCAGATAAATATGTATAATGGGTTATTTTCGCAAGCATAATATTTCGCTACTTTCGCGACCGTCGTGAATTTGCTAAAATAATAAACACCAAAAATTCCCAACTTAACTTTCGCGAAGTGCACTATATTGCTAGACTGTAAGGTATGCTTGATTAAAACTGCTGTTACTAATTCTTTATGTTCTATGTAAATCACGTATATCCCATAGTGCACAAATTAAGTAAACTCTTCGGGCAGATGGACAGGGATAATTTCATACTTTAACTTGAATGTGTCCTTGGACACTGATGCCCCCACTGCTGCAACAAAATTTGTAATAACAAAGGGCCATAACTCTGGTGAAAATGGTCGCAGGAAAAATTCCTTTCTTTATGATCATCTACACATCCTGCTTGATCATCTGTGCAAGTTTGAAAGAAATCCTTCTTATAGTTTAGGAGGAGTTGATGCCACAAGATTTGGGGATGTACCGATGGACTGACGAGTGCAACTCCATATGCCTCCCACTTTGTGGGGGCATAAAAATTTGTTGCATATACTAGGCTTTACAAACAATGCAGATGAGCGTTACTTAATAATCTGTTTGAAAAGGTATTATAATCACCCCAGCGGGCTATAGGTTAATTATCTCTTCATAAAGACTATATGCATATCTGCGGTGGTCACGGTTATTCCGTCAATAAAAACAAAATCACCATTGTTATGTAAACGGATGTCAATTATCCAACGGGCAATTTTGTTTATAACAGTTTGATAAAATAGCACAGCTTTTACACCATAGCGAACACTCCCTCTAATAATAATTAATTTTTACAGGTACATTTGCTGGTATAGGATTACAAGAAATATAGCAGTATAAATGCCCTGAAACAGTAAACATGCGAAAATTAATTTCTGAGGCCGCAAATTCGCTAAAATTAAAACTGCGAAAATTTAAATTATGGCAAAATCCAAAAATTTTTTGTCGCGAAAATAACCCAATATACGGTATTTAAAAGAATAATTACACACAATATGACAACATCCTGTCATGTTAATCTTACAATATCCACAAAATCTGTCACATGTAGTTAGAGGATACTTTTCTTACTTTGATCTGTAAAGAATTACGAAGATATACCTGTGGAGCAATTTCCTGGGCCAGTTCCACAGCTCTCTTGTAGGCCGCATCTCCCTCATCGTTCTGTGGTACAGCATGGTTCACCAAGCCAATTTCCCTTGCCTGAAGACCGTCTATCAGCCTCCCTGTGAAGATGAGCTCCTTGGCCAGGGAGGGTCCCACAACTCTGCTCAACCTCTGCGTACCACCTGATCTCACAAACAGAGAACATCATTTTACATGAGAGATAACTCACTTGGCTTGGTAATCAAGAAAATAATAACAGGTATTTGATATTTATGTGATATCACTCATGAAAGTCCAGGAACATTAAACTTGCTTTTTATTGAATAGAAAACTTCCATTATTAAAACAAGCACACCTTATCATCAAGATGGGGAAAGCTTTGATGCTTTGTTAGTTGCTCAAATGGAACTCAAGCTCTATCATGCCCAACATGCTCAACTATTTTGTTAAAAAAAACGCTTTGTTTACGACTGAAAATTTAGAGTGATAGAAAAAAATGGTGATATTTGGGGATGTAGGTCGGTTGTTCCAGATATTATCAATTAAATCACTTGAAGTGTTGAACAGTAATGCTCCAGACAGAGGATGGTTCTTGGATACCAGGATACCAGGATACTGCACTTCCTCTCAAAGCACTCTAACATTGTGTTATTGTATATCTACAAGATCCCATGAATAGTTTCAATGTTATAATATTGTGTGTACAAGCATATTATGCACAAGTATTGTAAAATATAATAAAACCAAATTATTCAAAACACAGGTCCAGTTAGAGTTATGGTTCTTGGTAACTGAACTAGATTTCTTGAATAGCATTTAAGTATTACTGGAAGTGTTTTATAGGAAGTTTATGGTTCTTAGACACTGCTCTCCCTGTCAGTGTCCCCTATCTTTTTTATCTATCAGATGTGCAGGCTGATCCAGATCTACACTGGTGCACGGGGGATATAAGATTTATTTTATTCATTATATAAATGTTTAAAGTGATATAAAGAAGAACTCACCCCCTCCTGGAATGATGGCAAGCTTTGTTTCTGACAAACCCATCTTGGCTGTCTCAGCTAAAATACATTCATCGAATAATAAACTATGTGTCACATATACAAATCACTTGGACATAGTCATCCCGCTTAATGCAACTTGGAAAACATTTACTAACAATAAGCAGGTATCATAAATGGGTGTAAGTTTATTTTATATATTCTCCCATCTAAAGAAAATCCCTAATGTTTTTTTTAGGATGAGAAAAGATGTGGCTAAACCAGAGAACATAATCTGCAACTGGGGGATCTTAAAGTTGATATTGTTGGTAGATGGTCTTCATTCAAATACAAATTTATTTGAAGTAAGAAAATATAGACTTTTACAAAATTGGTCTCTGAAACAGAAAATAATAAATGTTGTAATTTTAGTGCCAGCATTAGACTGTGACAAAAAGCTTAGACTGCAGACCACTCCAGATCGATCCAGATTTAGCTTACTGGATAAAATTGAGACTAGTTTCCAAACAGACCAATCACAAACTAGTATTTTGAGAATGGTTTCCAATCTCAATTTTAGAAATTTATCCAAGGACTACAGAGCCATCTCCAGCCCTCCCCCTACCTGCCACTCTGATATCACAAGCTAGAGCCATCTCCAGCCCTCCCCCAACAGCTGTCCCATCCAGGGCTACTATGGTTGGTATAGGAAGGTTACAAAGTGTAGAAAGGGTGCCGCGTAGTCCTGCCACAAACGGTCCAACCTCTTCTGGCTTCATAGCAGCTCTTTCCTTTAAATCAGCTCCTGATGGCAAATTGAAAAGTGGGTTCATTACACAAATTTGGAAAGTAAAGAGGATATATTATGATTGTTACAGTGAAATATACATTTTATTTTATTTGTATTCACCAAAAACAGGGCATAGCAATCATTAATTTAAATTAAGTTGTGAAATTTGGCTTAAACAATTGGACTATTTACTGTAGTTAAACTGGAATGAGTGTACATGAATGAGCAGACTTGTTCCTTAATCACATTTCAGAACTTTATCAAGATGTCACACACTGACAACTTTGGCCCACTAATCCCTACCCCGTACAGGTGCATTTTTCTTCAATACCACAAGAAAATTCTACCAATAGTCACCCTCCTTAAAAAATCAAATAAATAAAATTTCTAAATTCAATTGTGTTAACAAGAATTTAAAAACTGAAATTAATTTCAAAGGTAGTTGATTTATCAATTTGATCATTTCCCAATATTGAATTTCAGCAATTAAAATTACAGATTTCTTTCCCAAAATACTTAGAAAATTAAATAATAAATAAAGTACATGTCAATTAGTTTTTATTGAATGACATTAAGAATTCAATTTTACAGCACAGTCATGAACAAACTAAGAAATGGCTTGTGCCCAAGGTTATAAAACTGAGCATGGAAACCAGTCTCAAATCTCAAGCATCTGATTGGCTGAAATGGCGACCAGATGCTTGAGAGGTGAGACTGGTTTCCATGCTCAGTTTTATAATCTTCAGCCTTGTGGTATGTGAGGTTTGCAGAAAGTATTTACCAGCGCAGAATATACCAGGAACCTGGCTCCTCAGCACCAGTGCTCGCAAACTGTTATTGAAGCGGGCGTACTGCAGGGCTTCCTGCATCTGAAGAGAAAATACTCATTTGTGTCAAAATATTTGTTAGAAATAAACTAAATATTGTTTGAATACTCAAAAATATGTTGACAAACTATATTAATGTACCTGACTAACCTGTTTGCTATTAACATAATGCTTGTATTGTGTGTATTCTGCAACACTAATTGTAAGTGCAGGATAATATTTAGTACCATATTCAAGTAAAGTGAAACCTTGTATGGCAAATCCTTTATGTCTGATCACAATCTGCTCTGTTCACTTTTTTAAGTTATTGCTCACCAAAAAAGTGAGCAGTGCAGATCCAGATCAGATGGCACAGATGTGCCAGCTGATCAGGATCTACACTGGTTGCACATAATGTAAAAAAGGCCAGTATGTGAATTTAAAAACTAAGCTTAAATTTAGCGCTAGAGAAATAGAATACTCAAGTACTGAATAGTATGGAAAGCAAAACCATAAAATTTTATTCCCATAAATGCAAGTCTATCCACAGTATCAGTTTACCTTGGCAAGAAGACTTTTACTGATGGCATTTCTTGCTGCCTTTCTGTTTAAAGAGAACACTGCTATAGCTCCTGAAAAAAACACCAAGAATTCTATTCATTCAAAACTGGCTTTTTGAAGCAAAATTGAAAGCATTCTTTCTTTGTGGAAACTTAAAAATCTATTGTCAATAGGGTTTGTACATCAATTACAACTTAAAATTAACAACCTAACAGCTAAAAATAGATTTAAAGCATTTGTAAAAAGAACTTATTATTGGCATTTTTGAATTGTAACTTCAGTTTATTGTAGGTGTTCATATCAATAACATACTGTATATATTTTTGTTAACACAGGAAGGAAAATAACCAATACATTCTCAAATGTGAAGTAGAGCTAGTTGAATTCATCCTAATTTTTAAACATATAACCACATCAGATCAGGTATTTTCTCTGAAAATATGAGTTAAAATTTACAAAATCTCATTTTATGGTGAAAATCGGTCTCCGGAAAATCCATATTTTTTAAGTTTGCAACTGGACTTTGTACCTGTATGTAAGCTTTGTCCGAAAAATTCTTTGTCCGAATTTCTATTCCAGTATTAAACATCCACCGCTACAAAAGATATTTACCGTCTTCCAGATATTTCACACTAAACTCTTCTGATGAAACTGCTGTTTGGGAACTTAAGCGTGCTGTAACTACTCGCTGACATTGGCTGTTATGTCTTATAGCACTTCTCAATAGCTTGCCAACAATTTTTGCCGACATTTTGACCGAAGGTCACAGACGGAGTTACCTTTCTTTGCTATGTAAATATTTTCTCAAATTAACATCGATCGGTACGTATGTATTTCAGCTATCTAAGTCATGCTTAGCCTAAAAATTTGTTGGTTTGGCTTGTATATTATTTAGTGATAAAATGGTCCAGAGATAAGCTTGTTTCTCTAGGTGGTGTACTGCAGTGTGTTGCCGTTGCAAAGTTACTTCCCCTCGTTTAAGAGTACGCCATTTACTATATGCCAATGCCTTATTAGCTTCAAGTAAAAAAATTCTTTTATTTACAATGTCGGTGGACATAAAAATATACCATAAGCTCTAAAGAGCTGTTAAAACCGACTTACATCAAAATCACTGTAATAAGAAAAGGATTATTAGCACATAAAAGCATATACATAAAAGCAGTTAGAAGACCTGATTTAAATATTTTAACCCAGAGAAGACATACAAAGCATTAATACCATACAGCACATAACGGTGCACAAGATCATATTATCAGCATATAAAAGAACATACATAGGGTATTTACAGAAATACAAAGTATTAATAACACATACAAGCAAATACAAAACAAAAGTACAAGTAATTGCAGTAAGCTAAGATGCATAACAAAATTAAGAATCTATTATTAAAGCATTCATAAATTTAACTAGAACACTGAAAATGACATGCAAAAACTTACTTATAACAGGTATCACAAGTAAGCAAATTAAAAGTACTGGTACATACAACCAGCAGCTGTAAAACCATAGAAAATCCTACCATTAACCACATTACAAGCATGAGCATCTTTCATCATTGCAGCTGCACATGAAAGTCACTGGTCGATTTGATGTATTTCAATATATTTTTTAGATGTCCGAATTTTATAGACTTTGAAATAAATTGTAATTCTATTCAATTCAGTGTAATTAAATTACAATTATTAAGTACTTACGTCGGTTACGATAATATCGTTGGATTCGTTCACATACAATTGGCATTAATGCAACCGAGGCAGGGCAGGATCAAACACACATGACACTACAGTCGTTATGCATTTCAAATCCATGAACATCCATCTTCTTTGGCTTTATAAATAGGACATTCACATTGACCTATATTTGGCATCAAACTTTCACATCTATAAAACAAGATATAGAACATAGAACAGCAAATCGTACATGATTTAGTTGCCACATACGGACAAATGTACGTATAGCTCGTTTGATAGCAGGTCAGACAGGCATCCGTGCGGATTTTGAGAGTGTACCTCTAAATAAAATTGTAACAAAGTCTTTCATACATGGCTTGTTTAAGTTGTTTCTAAGTTGTTTTTTTACAAACCTCTGTCTTTTTGTTACTAGTCATAGGCACACAATGCGACAACTAATAAAAAATCTGCAGCTCAAATAAGATAACATCTCTTTTATTTCGTGTAACAAATTCGGCTCAAAAAAGTAAACTTCAGAAAACATTGTTTGGTCATTTCTGTGTCCCTTGGTAAGTAAAAATATACCTCACGCAACAACAGGGGAACAAACAGAAATGCTCAATAAATGCATATTTATATATATATATATATATCATTATTATTATTATTATTATTATTATTATCATCATCATCATTATTATCATCAGTAGTAGTATTATTATTCTTGTTGCTATTATTGTTTTCTTATTATTGTTATTATATTATTATCTTATTGGGTGGGCGGGATATTCGGATATCTGTTGACATTCAAAATCGAATAGCTGTTTGGTCATTTAGACTATGACCCTAGAGGTAGCCCGACGTCCACTGGGACAAGTCGAAAAGCCGACTCGGGTTATTGAATGCTTGTCTGAAATCTAGTCCTGGAATAGCCATTAATCGATAACAAGACAACTGAAACAGTCATAAATACCTTTGCCAAAAATGTGTTAGTTGTAAACTGCTTATTAACATAATCGACAGCTCTTCATGTGTCCGGGTGCGGCGCATCAAACGTAGCAGAGTCAATTAATTGTAAAAGGCACCGATTTTGGCGCCAACATGTATACACCATCGGTAAGCAATAAAATTTGTTTTAAAAAGTTAATCGTTTTGGTGTCCAAATAGTATTCGAAGGACCAGAAATATCATCTATTTATCAATTGAAAAACAAACACACAAACAAACAAAAAACAACATACACACAGTCAGCAACTAGAAGCATTATTTTAAATATTTGTCATGGTCGGAGGCTTTCAATTTTTCCCATCTTTTTAAATATCACATTAGCGTTTATTTGTGCTGTGTGGCGACTGTAAAAACTCTCCCCGTTCATACAATCAGTGCTGTTATCAATTAAACCCCTTGAAGGCACATACACCTGTGTAAATTCTGAGTTGCGCTCACCTCAGTGCTAAGCTTTGTGGGCGGTGGTGTGCATTTCCATTGCTAATCATGAACAAGCTCAATTATAATATTTTGATTAAAGGTCATGTTCGGTTCCATTTTCATCTACATTTTAGATTAATAGTCGTATAATTACTAAAATTACACGGAAAACTTTGCTTAACTGTCACATAAATCGGTTTGCAAGGTGAAAAAAATGTGTACAAATTTCACCAATATATCAAATGATTCTTTCTGTATGTAGCAATTTAGAGATTTATTTCGAACCGCAATTTGATTCGGGTCTACACTTACCTACGTAAAGCTAATTAGTCATGATTGTCACATACCTGTATGTCGAAGGGTCAAGTGACCGATCACCAATGCAGTTTTATTCATTAGACCGATGTCAAAGCTTCTGTATTACGGTAAATATGACATTAAAATACTTTGGCGCAGCCTTATAACGGAGTAGTTAGAGACAGTGGTACCAGTCTACTTTCCGTGATCTGGGTTTTATACCAAGACTTACAGGATACCGCGTTTCATTTATTATCGTCCTTGACCCTGCTCATTGAATACGCCTACTTTCACTTTGAACAGGATTTGGACATTGTTATTCCTTCCAAATTACTAAATGATGTAACAATTTCCAAACATGGCTAGCAAGAAATTTGATAAGCAAAAGTCTGTCAGAGTTGCACTGGATGACACCACACCTTTGATCTGTGTTGTTGAAAGTGGAGAAAAGATTGATGATCATGTTGTAAGTCATTGATTTTACATAACAGATTCAGCAGCTGCACATGAAAAGCTTATCCTGGCAGAGTGTTGGCAAGTTAACCCTTTCCTCCATAGACACACCTTTATTGCATGGGTAAACAGTGTAGATCCAGATCAGCCGGCACATCCATGCCTTCTGATCAGAATCAGCACTGTTCTCTTTTTGATTCGTTAGATTATTTCTGACCAAAATGCTACCAGTGCTGCAGTGCAGAAGGCTGATCTGGATCTACATTGGTGGCATATGTGTACAAATGTGAATTTAACCCTTTCCTCCATATATAAGCATTTTTACGCATGTACGACCACTGGTCGCATATTGGTCAGAAATAACCTAACACATGATTAAGTAAACAGTTTAGATCCAGGTCAGCCGGCACATGCATGCCAGCTGATCTGGATGTAAACTGTTCGCCCACACAATAAAGTGTGAGAGATCCAGAGACCAAAGCTATGCATCTTATTTCCCCAAAACAGGCACTCAGATAATATCTGCATGCAGTGGAAAGATGTGCCATTGAATCCATCCCATAATTTGCGTAATATACTCGCATATTTTCTCATCTTATCTTTAAGGACATCATCAACAATATAGAGAAAGTACAGAGCCAAGGAGCTTTGTTCATTTCAGACAATTGTCTGACATCAAGTTTGCATGACTTAAATGCTCGAAAATCTTGAACTTATAGTCATTGCTAAGACAGAAGAAATTGGCTGGTGGTTATATGTGATCATGTTAACAAGCTCATTTGATCAGGCTTTACTTTATGGATAGAAAATGTATCTTTTTTTAAAGTTTAAATAATCTGTCAGACCTACAAATGAACATCAGAACAATATCTAGTGATAAATAATATCTGATTCCAACAAAAATCACAGCACTTTTTCATTTGTTTTTTTTTTTTATGGGGGTGGGGGTGGGGGAAAGCCTGATCACATACATAAATTAAGAAATGCAGTTTTTCCCAGATCACTGATCACAAGTAAACAAACATTTTTAGACTTTGTTAAATGTCTTGATTATATGGTTTCTTGTTTATTTGTTACTATTTTATAGGTAAAGGGTATTTCTGTTGAAATAGGATTTTTTTTCTTGAAATCAGGAAATTTTTTTTCTTGAAATTGGGAAAAATGGTCCCTATTTGGCATTGGGAATGGGACCCAATATGGGCCTGTGAGACCAGCTTAAAAAGCCCTGAATCAGTATTATACATGACACTTTTTGCACCATTATATCATGTGGTTTCCATATAGTTTGCATGCCAGGATTGAGCAGAAATTCAAAAGACTTTTACTGCTGTTTTATAACCACATATATATATGCACTAAAGTATCTGCCTGATTGTAACAGTATTTGATATTTGTAACCCTAACCCTAACCATTTGTATAATATAACTGAATATTATTGAAAAAAAATTAACATATATGCATGAAAAATGCACCATTGCAAACAACTGGTTGTAACCCTGTGCACTGAAGTTTATGAATTCTTTATCAGCTCAAACCCTTTAGTGACAAGCAAACATTAAAAATAGGTGTACCTGATACATGTAGTTATGGAAACACCACAGACATGTCGGAAGAATGTGATGATAAAAAACAACAGGATGATCATGAACCAAAACAAGCAGACCAATGAGGCCAGTGAACATCCAGATTATCCTGCAGTTCCATGCATCTTAGAATCAGCAATAGAAGATACTTTAAGATTTTCTGATTTTTTTTTGTGACCAAAAGGCAAGCAATAAAGTTGCCCAATGAGACTGCTAACACAAGCATGTCTGGATCTATGCTTTTTACATGAGATATTAGGGATAGCCATGAAACTACAGGATATCATTGTTAAAAATCTTTTTATATTCTTACAGGAGTACACACTGAAAGTTCAGAGAGGTATTTCTTCAGACTATTGCTGGCCATTGCAGAAGAGATATTCAGACTTCACAACATTAGACTCTGATCTTAGAGTGTCCAACATTGATTTACCTCTCCCACCAAAGAAAGTGTTTGGAAACTTTGACAGAGAGTTTGTAGCAGAAAGACAGCGAGGTTTACAGGTACATCCATTCTTATTGTATTTTTTCAGATTTCAGAACATAAAACTTATTATAATAAATTGTACTTTATTTCAGAAAGTTTACTCCATGAATATGGCTTTTATTAGCTGGATTTTGAGGCAAACACAGGCATATGGTTTGATGATGTCTGTCAGCAATATCTTTGACTGGTTAATTTTTTTTTCAGATTCTTATTAACTTAATTTCCACTGCTCAGAATAAGACCAATTTTTACACAACTACTCTTCAGTACACTATAATTCAACACTTGCATGTCCCATCACTCATCACCCTTGTAATTTTGAAACCACCTGTACCAAGTGTATGAATTTCTCATGAAAAAAATTATATGTTCACAAACATAATCTATACCATTATCTATACCCTTTTCACCTTTAACTCTTATGTAAATGTTTTAAAACTCCCATTTTTAATATAAGATTTTGTGTTAAAGTTTTTATTCAGTTAGTCCATAACTTTAACATGTGATTGATACATGTATCAAACTTAAAATAAATAACAAAAACTGTTGTATTTTCAACAAGATCTGTAACTCTTTTAAAATATTTTTAGTTATAAAATGCACGTTTTCTACTATTAAAAAAGCTTTTTAGAAGTATTTAATGCAGTTTGCCTGTATTTTTACCATAAATAAAAAGATTCATGTAACTATAATTTGTATTTCTAAACTTTAGCAAACAAAGTTTTTCATCAGGGTGGTAAGGGAGACAGACAGTTTACTTGGGGTGGGGAGTGGGTGTTTTTGTTATGCTCCCACAAAGTGGGAGGCATATAGAGTTGCACTCGTCCGTCCGTACGTATGTCTGTCCCCAAATCTATTGGCATCAATCCTCCTAAACTATAAGGCGGATTTCTTTCACACTTGCACAGATGACCAAGCAGGATGTGTAGATTATCGTAAAGAAAGGATTTTTTCCTGCCACCATTTTTACCAGAGTTATGGCCCTTTGTTAATTTCAGTAGTTAAATCTTGTGGCATCAACTCCTCCTAAACTATAAGGCAGATTTCTTCCAAACTTGCACAGATGATCAAGCAGGATGAGTAGATGATCGTGAAGAAAGGATTTTTTCCTGCGACCATTTTTACCAGAGTTATGGCCCTTTGTTAATTTCAGTTATTAAATCTTGTGGCGTCAACTCCTCCTAAACTACAAGGCGGATTTCTTGCAAACTTGCACAGATGATGAAGAAGGATGTGTAGATGATTGTGAAGAAAGTATTTTTTCCTGTGACCATTTTTACCAGAGTTATGGCCCTTCCTTTTTTTTTCAGTAATAATATCTTGTGGCATCAACTCCTCATTTACTTTTGGACAGATTTCTTTCTAACTTGCACACATTATCAAGCTGGATGGGTAGATGATCATAAAGAAAAGATTTTTTTCTGCTGCCATTTTTACCACAGTTATCGCCCTTTGTTTATTTCACTTACAAAATTTTGAGGCATGAACTCCACATTTTTTATTTAGCTGATTTCTTTCAAACTTGCACAGATGATTAGACATGATGTGAAGATTGCTGTAAAGGGCATTGTCTTGCAACAATTTTCACCAGAGTTATGGCCCTTTGTTTATGTTAGTTATTAAATTTTGTGGCACTTACTCCTCATTTACTAATCATGATCACCACATGTTGTTAATACCTTGTACAAAATTTTGTAACAAATGTTGTTGCAGCAGTGGGGGCATCAGTGTCCTGAGGACACAGTCTAGTTTTGGACTGGCTCTTGTTTCAATACTGTTCATTTTCACCAAAATGTTATTCTTTAAAGTCAAAGTTAAAACACTGTATTGAATCAGCAACTGCCATTAGGCTAGGCACACTCTAGCTGCTTCTTATTCTTTCTTAGAAATAGTATTTCTTGGAAACGTTATTTGATTGGTTTTGAAGAAGAATGGGTCATGGTCCCTTCATGGAGCTTCTTATTTGTGGAGCTGTTGATAATGCTTTATTCCATAGATATAGCTAATATCCCATGTGTGGCCAGTGTAGATCCAGATTAGCCTGCTCACCATTGCTTTCTGTACAAGACCTGCACTACAATGTATATTTATTAGGTCATTTCTGACAAAGGAGTGAACAGTATAGGTCCTTATTAATTATACTACATGGATGTGCAGGCTGATCGGAATCTACACTAAATATGATTAAGCAGATACTGTAAGAAGAAAAGTTAGTTACCTTGATTGACATGAACTTTATTCTAATCCATCATATCTTCTTTCAGACCTACATGACAGTCTTGTTGAGCAAGTCCATTCTAGCCAACAGTTTGTTTGTGAAGAGATTTCTTGATCCAGATAACTACACTGCCAACTTTACAGGTAACTGATCTCTACTTGCAAAACAAATAACTGAAGTGTTATGCCTCTTTATACATACAGTCGAATTTTGATGGCTTGAACTTCACAGGACCGGCAGATTTGTTTGAGTCATCGGCAGTTCGAGCGATCCATGTTTGGTAGGTGAGAATGGGTTTCTGTTCACTAAACTAAGCTTACACATTACATTTCATAATATCTCTGATTTTAATGTATTTATTTAATCATCTCATTAAAAATCAATTTTGCCCCTTTTCAACCTCTCTGGTGATATTTTATTTGAATTCTAGATATTTTCATTTAGTCAATTTCTTCCCTATTGGCAGATAGCTATCCCAACGTTGCTCTGTCCTTCACTAAGTTGATCATCTGTCGAACTCATTTTGAATTTGAAGCCGCGTTTTAAACTTTGTTAGCTTATATTCAAAAATAATGTTTGAAATGACGTACTCACGAAAAAAAAAACATGTTAAATTTTCTAATTTAAATTTAAAAAATACGACAAAACAACTACCATTTTCTAAAAAAATCAACAACAAATAACTGTTTGTTTATAATTATAAATGGTGTGGTATAAATTAACACAACAATAAAAATATTTTCATCCGCTTTAATGTGTTATTACACGACTTTATTAAATCAATTAAAAAGCGCATCGTTGTTACTGGCGAGACATTTTTGCGCCTTTGTTCGCACCTTTGATGATTACCGATAACATTCTGTTCGAGCCAAAGGGTGTAAAAAACATTGAAAACTAACTGTCGGGACCTTGATTGGTGTTCGACTGTTCGAGTTATGGAAATATAGAAAATATAGTGTTCTAGTTCGTGACCGGACGACCTGTTCGAGAGAAGGGTGGTGTTCGAGCGAAAGGTGTTTGAGCCATCAAAGTTCGACTGTATATATTTTCTCAAGAAAACTTTACTTTGCCTATCACTTTCCCAGTTTCCTTAATGTTCACAAAGAACCTGAGGGTGGCACAAGTGTTTAACTGAACACCCATCTAGTTTCTAGTTTTATTAAAACGTACTGAAATAAGTGCTTTAATACTCCATTTGACTTAAATGTAAACAATCTTAACAGATTAACAGACTTTACAAAATTTTTATGAAAATAGCAAAAATTGCTGTCTATGTTTGGATTACAGAAATAGCATTACAGCATGTGTCTATGATACTGAGGTCAGAGAAACAATGGGATGTTGTGGAACCATTACCTGACATTGGTAAGTGTTGTCACTTGTGCGGAAGTTGTCATGGAGGAATTCCTTCACTTGTTAACGCTTTACATGGGTGTTTTCGATGGGCTAAAAATGGAGATCTAGATCAGCCAGCAAATCTGTGCTATCTGATCAGGATCTACACTTTTTGCATTTTGTTTTGATTCATTAGGTTATTTTTGACCAAGAAGCAAACATTGTAGGCCCTAATCAGAGGGCAGGTTGTTTTTTAATAGAGCAAAATGTGATTTATGAATTTAATTTACAGTTAACTTGAGAATATCCTAAACTCAAATGTACATTTATTGTTTCTATGGTACTTTTGCTACAGGTTGGAGAATACGGAAAGAATACATTCTAGTCAAACCAGTTGCAAGCTCAAAAACCAAACAGATGTTGTCTTGGGTATGAGTGTCTTGGATTATTTTATTTCTTCTGACAAAATATATGTCGAATATGTATAACTCTTTACTCCATGGGATATGGCTGGTATCTGTTATATATAATTATATATATTAATTTATAATTTTTAAAATTCAAATGAGATGTCACCTGTAAGTTTTGTATATATTTAATACAGCTTTTCCATCATTTTAAAGAAATCATCTAGGAGCATGACAGCATTTTTGCATATAGAATCTGGGATTTATTTTTATTTAAATGCTGTTTGTATTTTGTTAACAGGTTGAGAGTGGACCAGACCGGTACCTTCCAGACAAGGAACTTGGTGCACTGATGACTGTACTACAGAATATTAAGGTAAAACAAATGGACCTCTGAAAACCAATGTATGGTAAAATGAATGTACATGACTGATATCAAAGTTACACGAATGCACTAAAGAGTATTATGGTAAACGAAAAATTGTCAATTTGATAATTTTCAGTACTGTATGACAGTATGTGTAGTCCAGATATGACAGTTAACACATTTTAACTGCAACATGAGAGTTCTGGTGAATACATGTTAGATAATACAAGATAATTTTTCTTTTATCAATGTTACTTGACAGTACATAGAAATATTAAATTAAAATGGTTTTTGCTTCGTCTACATCAGCAGATAGACACTTAGTGATCCTATTGTCCAGTGGCATTTGGTGACATTGGCCACATCTGCAGTGGCATGATCCTGTAGTCTCCCAACTTTGAAAGTACTTGTCCTATTTACTTCATAATTGTTCTGGTGAATAAATGTTAGATAATACAAGATAATTTTCCTATTATAATAGTAAAATGGTTATTGCGTCGACTATGTTAGTAGGTAGACACATAGTGATCCTATTGTCCAGCGGCGTCAGTGACATTGGCCACATCTGCAGTGGCATGGTCCCGTAGTCCCCCAACTTTGAAAGTACTTGTCCTATTTATTTTATACTTGCAATATATCATTAACATGAATGAAGCAATGGGCGACAACAAGAATGATAACTCTTGTTGCATTATTTTTTTGTGTTATGCCTCTTTCAAATGCAACTTTAACATGAAACTTAATGTTGCTTAGAACTTTGAAAGCACCTGTCCTATTCATTTAATACTTGGAATATATCATGAACATGGACAAAGCAAGTAGTGACAACAAGAATGCTAACTCCTGTTTCACTATTTTTCTAGTTACGCCCCTTTCAAATGCAACTGTAACATGAAACTTATTGTTCGCTATACCTTTGAAAGTACTTGTCCTATTAACATCATACTTGGAATATATAATCTGCATGAACAATGTCATCAGTGACAACAAGAATTATTGCTCCTCGTTTACCATATTTTCAGTTATGCCCCTTTCAAAAACAATTTTAGGCAACATCAAGTTCTAGTAAAAAAAAAAGTTAAGCAAAGAAAATTCTAAATCAAATTAGTTTATTGCTCAATAACAAAACTTTTTCTGGCAACATTAGCTGAACATTTGCTGGTTATTAATACCCAACTAGTAAATTTCTTCAACTCCAGTTGAGGTTTATGATGTCATTTTAAAAACATATAATCAGCTCACAACTATCAGAAGCTGTCTTTGTTTGTTTCAGCATCCATATATAGAGACTCCAGTGTTGTCAACAGCAAATGAGAGCGGAGGACTTGTTATCCGACCTTTTTATGAAGCTGGAACATTAAAAGACTTTATCTGCAAGTGTAAACCCAAGGGTCACTTCCTGAAAAAGTATGCCCAGCCAACTAAAGTGACATGTGTAGATGTGCAGATGATTAAATTGATAGGACGACAAATATTAGAGACATTAAATTTATTACATGAAAAAGGGCTACCCTATGGTAAGTTTATAACTGATGATAGTATTAAGGTATAATAAGGACTCTTAGACTAGCATTTATTATCGTAACGTTAGTGCAAAAACAGTATAACTTCTTCTTATTTCAGTAGTACTTAAGATGTTTTTGCCCTGAGGCATCATTATCATTTCTGCAATCAAAATATAACAAAATTTGTGTTCATTACCTTTGCCTAAACTTTTTAAAGTCAGAAAATCTTATAACAGGAGTGGAAACCTCTAATAATGGTTATTTTAAGTGGGAGAATTTTTTGTTGTTTAAATATTTGTGGCAATTACTTTCAGGTCATTTACACACAGGGAACATTGTGCTAGACAAGAATTGTTGTAAATTGTTGGACATAGAGAACTGGTTGTTAGGACTACCCTCGTACTATAGACAATATGTTCTACAGTTTAAAAAGATCCAGGTAACACTGACTAAATGTTTGTCTTTTAATCTGTACTTATTGTATAGAAGATTATAGGCAAAGATCTTCCAACTAAGATTGGAGACCAGCCTCAAATATCAAGCATCTGATTGGCTGAAATGGAGACTAATATCAATTTCAGCCAATCCGATACTAGAAATTTGATACTGGTCTACAGTTTTAATTTTATGATCTTGGTCAAACAAGCAAAGATACTAAAACTGAGACTGAAGACCTGTTGTTAAACTCATGTCTGTAATTAGTCACCTAATAAGTATCTAGTCTAGTACAGTATTGGTATGAAAGCCAGAAAAAATCCAGGATGGTGTGGGTTTCTTGCACCGTACTGGCATGATGATGTCATTTCTTGGCACAATATTGCTGTACAGTATGATCACAGTTATGGCACAGTTCTTGTATGGGTGGTTGTTCATGGCACTGTTCTGGAATGTGTGCCAGGAAACATCTAAAGGATAAAATAAGAGAAACATTCTCAACTATAAGTGTAATAGTAGTAATTGATTATTGCCGAGTTAAGTGTATCCCTTGATTTACTATACCAAGTCATTATTAATTATTTACCCGTAAGTTTCATACAATTTGCAGACCACCGAAATGATGGATGTATATTGTTTTGGTTGTGTGTTGTATGAGATGACGTTTGGCCAAGAGATGGCCTCAGAAACCTGTGATGATTTCCCTCCGCAGTGTCCTGCACAATTAAGTAAGTGACAAGAAGATAAACCTGTGGTTTGGAAATTGATATTTAAACATTTAGGCTCAAGTTTTCTGCAGTGACCTGAACAAACACATTTTTCTCTCTTAATCATTTTCACATGGTTAAATTTTCAGTTACAATAAACCTATGTTAAGCAACAAGGCATCACCATAACATGAAAGGAATAACATTGTGTTATTATAGATCATTCATTAGATTTCTGTAATTGATTTTTGAAACAGGATCCGTCCTGGAATCCATATTGACCTCAGAAGCTTGCAAGAATGGGTTACCCACTGTACAGAATTTACTCACACATCCGTAAGTCACTTATATGTTTATTTTAAGAGCTTGTAATTACCGTATTTCTGTTGTTCCATAACTTGGCCTCGTGCTTTTGTAATTTCTGTTAGTTTACACCTATGATAGCCATCTTAGTATGTGTGAGTTCGATCAACTATAGTAACTCTGATTTTTAACCAGGTTTTCTTTAGAAAAATCCTGGTTATTCGATTGGGGTATGTCGTTAGGCGGACGGTTGGGCGGGCGTCAACATTTTGTTAAGTTTTTTGTGAAAGTTGCTTTTTTCTCAGTAACAATTCAAGGTACAACTTTGAAACTTAACATAGTTGTCTGACATCACAATACCAAGTATCAGGACAAGTTTCATAATCCCTGATTATATTTTGACAAAGTTATGCCCCTTTTTCACTTAGAAATTTTGTTAATTGTTTTGTGAAAGTTGTCTTTTTCTCAGTTACCATTTAAGGTATAGCTTTGAAACTTAACATCATTGTTTGACTTTACAGTACCAATTATCAGGACAAGTTTCATAACCACTGACTGTGTTTTGCTAAAGTTATGCCCCTTTTTGACTTAGATTTTTGTTAAGTATTTTGTGAATGTTATCTGTTGATGCCAAATTGCCTGTTGACTCTTAGCTTGGATTGTGGGAAAATTATATCAAGAGGCAGCTTGGGATTGCTACCCAGGTGTCTGTGATAAAGGTCAAGGTCACTGTTGCTAAAAATAAATATTCAGTTTCCCCTCAATAACTTGAGTTTGCTTTGGCCTATTGACGCCGAACTTAGTGTTGGTATCTTATATCAAGATGCAGCTTAGGATTGCTACCCAGATGTCTGTGATAAAGCTCATTGTCACTGCTGCTAAAATTAGAAATTTAGTTTCTGCTCAATAACTTGAGTTTGTTTTTGACACCAAACTAAACTTTCTTTCTGTCAGTTTTAACAGTTATCAACCAGATATTTTCTTTATAAAAGTATAAGTATTAAATGAAAACCTGGTTTTCGGCGCGTGGCGATGTTTTTTCTTGTCTTTTATTGCTGTGCTGTGCTAACCCTTCACATCTGTGCCATATGATCAGGATCTACACCTTTTGCTATTAGCTTTATACATAATTTCTGACCAAAAAGCTTCAAGTGTAGATCATGCCATCTGATTGCCACAAATGCCATCTGATCTGGATCTACCCTAACCCTATAAGAGATAAAACCTGTATATATGGACTAAAGGGTTAGCACTACAACATATAGGTTGAGACTGCTGAAGAAATGAATAGGTTAGAAGTCAGTGTCCAAGGTTATAAAACTGAGTATGGAAACCAGTCTCAAGTCCCAGGCATCTGATTGGCTGAAATGGCGATCAGTCGCCATTTCAGCCAATCAGATGCTTGAGATTTGAGACTGGTTTCCAATCTCAGTTTTATAACCTCAAGCCTAGATGTGTTATCATACAACATTTTACACTATTCTTTTTATTCAGGAACTGTTACTCTGCATATTTTCACAACAAATAGAAAATGTCACGGAAAATTTTGTGGTGATTCCATAACCCTTTACTTCATAAATCTGGGTTTTATTGCATGTGCAACCTGTGTAGTTTCAGATCAGCTGGTTATCTGTGCCATCTGCATCTACACTGTCAGCTTTTTCATCAAAAATAACCTAATGAATCAAAATCAAACAGTTGTTGGAAGTGCCGGCTGATCTATTTTAATACTGTTGGCTCATGAGATAACCGCCATATCCCTTGAGGTTCAGGTTAAAACATGTTCTTATTTTGCCCTCACGAAATGGGAGGCACGTAGAGTTGCACTCGTCCATCTGTCTGGACGTACGTCCTCCAAATTTGGTGGCATCATCATCTCCTAAACTATCAGGGGGATTGCTTTCAACCTTTCAAAGATGATCAAGCAGGATGTGTAGATAATCGTAAATAAAGGATTTTTTCCTGTGGTCATTTTTATCAGAGTTTTGGCCCTTTGTTATTACAAACGTTGTTGAAGCAGTGGGGGCATCAGTGTCCCAGGATACATTCTAGTTAACCATTACATCACTAGTGAACAGGACCTCTTCCTTAGGGAAAGGAGGGATTTGGTTCTTGGTAAAATACACCGAAACACATTACCTAGAATCCAACAAAATGTGTATATTACAGATTTTTTGCTGATGTAGCATTACCCCCCATGGACAAACCGTTTGTGAAGATCCCGAGCAAGCTGAAGGAGCCACTGAGACAGGCGAAGGAGGTGTTTGAGAGACGCCTCAAAGAGGAACAGAAAGCTGTAAGTGACGGGCTTGTTTACCACCACTATATCTGTAATAAATGTCAAACAGCCTCCGTATCTGTAATAAATGTCAAACAGCCTCCATATCTGTAATAAATGTCAAACAGCCTCCATATCTGTAATACATGTCAAACAGCCTTATCAGGGGCGGTTTTGATACAGTTTTATAGGGAAAAAAACAATTATTTAATTTTTAATTAGCATTAAATAATTTTGAAAGAAATTGGAGGAAATGCTGCAATTACATTTTTGATAGGGCTGTTTAATTAATCAGTGATAAAAATTAAGTATTAGCAATTTTAGGGTTACATCTTTCTAGAAATAATGCAAGTGCACTCTCAGAGCTCATAGAGGAATCTAAATAACATTGTTACAAATAGGAAATGCTTTTCATAAACTGTTTATATCTTGCTACTATTTTCAACATCAGTAACTGTGGAATGAATTTTTTTGTGCGTGGGTTTAAATTTTGCATGTTAACTGCTATGGTAGATCCACCAATTTAACATCCCCCTCCCCCTCCCCATGATACCGCAGTATTGGTTGGAAATTTTGTTCTGAACATGGCAATCTCAGAGCATAAACTCTATCTCTGTATTGATTGTGATAGATTTACAAGAAGAAGAGGGTATCGAAGGCTAAACAGTACCACATGTCTGAGGATGTCAAGAAAGAGCGACGGAAATCCAAAAAGGTCAGTAGAATTTTTTTCAGTATATTTCTTTGACGGTAATTTCATGGACTCATGAAAACTGGCACTAATTCTTCAGTGCAGCACACAATATGACTACTGAAATGGACCACAACAAAAATTCACCAAGATTTAGGGGCTCAAAACTGGATTTTTTATGGACTTTTTTGTGCAACATTTGATGTAAGCTATTACATTCATACAATGAATTTTACAGTAAATTGTCAAAATGTGATTTTGTATATTTTACTCATAATTAAATTCAGCACATATCATATACATCACATATGAAGTATCATCATTAGAAAATAAAATCAAACAATAAGAAAGATCTCTCCTTCCTTTATTGATCAAATGACCACATTCACTTTAAAGCTAAGTTCAGTGCGAATTTTGGTTCCTTCTAAGTTTTCCAGAGGCCCACTTACATCCACTCCCTGAGTTCAAATTATATATAATTCAAGTTTTGTAGCCTTTGGCTTAGGGTCCAAGATCACTGCGGTAGGCATATTTTACTAACATGACAGCAAGGTTCATCCTCCTTTGCAAAAACTTTATATTTTAGTCAGTTGCATATTTGCTTTAACATTTGTTATTAATCAGAAGACGAGTTAATTTGCTCCAAAAGTGTCTCTTTAACTAGATACATACATCTTTTGAGTAAAAGTTGTTAAAATATCCAAATAAAGGAAAGATACAGGATGCATCAACATAGTAGTGAAAACTTGATTAATTTGCTATTTTATTTTTGCAGAAAGCACAAGAGAATGGTGATGTGGGGAAGAATGACTCAACAGAACCAGCCACACCCACCTCCCCCTCGGCCCCTACAGCCCCTCCAGGTAGGTTGCTCACATGGTTAAAACTACCACATAGTGATTTAGGTTTCCTATGTTACCTTACCATACATATTATGTTAACTCTTTTCTCCATATATACAGGTTTTTGTTGTATACACACTCATGCCAGCTAATCAGGATCTACACTGGTCAGAAATAATCAAATGAATCTAAAAGCATATATAGTGTATATTCTGATCAGAAGGAAAAGATGTACTTGCTGATCTGAATCAGAGCTGTTCGTTCATGAGATAAAAGCCTTTTATTTTATGCTTTCTGGGGAAATATAGAAATTTCTCGGTGAAATAAAAGTGGTGTTCCACTATTAACAAACACTGGAATATCAATTTTATTTTAACTGTTTTTTTACGTTGGTAACCATACGTACATAATATTCCGAATGAAAAAGCCTAGAAAACAGGTTCAAGTTTGGGTTTATGGTGTCATGATGTCAAGTCTTAAACAAGCGTTTTTGGCGCCATTTCATGCAATTATTCTGTTAAAATTGCACAAATTGTGATTTAAAATCATAAAATAAAAAGAAAATATATTTTTACCAGTGAATGATAAAAATATATTTCACTTGTGAACTCCAGAATTTTATATTTTCTCTTGTGGATATGCCACTTGTAAAAATATTAATTCTGGAACTCATTCGATGAAATATTTTTCTATCTTACACTGGTAAAAACAAATATCCTCTATATCTGTAATATGGAGTAAAGGGTTAGAGGAATATTCATAGGAAGGATGGAAGATTAAGTGTCTAGTTGGCAAAAATGTAAACATAATCAATAGTTATACATTCACTTTTTACCTAGAAAAAAAAAAAATATATTTATATATATATATACAAAAGAATGTGCATGTAAATGTGTACTTTGAATTTGGAAAAAAATCTGCATCTGTTGAAATGATAAATTAATTTTATAAAGCTTGCAATGCTGCCCATTATGCTACTGATTTTTAACATGTGTGTGCCATAACCTGTTAAAGACAAAACTACAAAAAGCGACAAGCCCTATTGTTTTCCTGGTCTCCATGATTTGCATAAACTTGGGTATTACCAAGTACTTTTGAAGGAAGATTTAGAGGCCCAGACATATCTTAAAGATTTTAATGTCGTGTAACAATTTACTCTATTTATATTGGTTCTGTCATGTTTGTTGAATGTGGGATCAGTATAGATAGAGATCAGCAGACACATATGTGCAATCAGATCTGGATCTACACTGGTCGCTTCTTGGTCAAAAATAGCCTAAAAATATAAAAGTCAACTGTGCAGATCCTGATTAGATGGCATGGTTGTGCTGGCTGATCTGATCTTCACTGTTCACCCATGGGACAACTTCCATAACCCATGAAGTAAAGGGTTAAAGATCAGTTTTGGAGCGCATACTAGGATGATTTATGTAAATTTCATGCATTTGTTTTCGCCTTAAATGTTATGATTTGCCAGTTATACATCCTTGAAAAAATAACTGCTTGATCACTATTCAGGATAAAAGTGATCCTAATCATGTCCCACATTTACTACAGGTCTTTAGTATTGTCTTTAACCCTTTATTGATGTTTTATACTAATAATTAGTGATGTTTTATTCTTGCTGTCATTCATTATGTCATCTACATGTCTACAGCGACCTACAGACAAACTTAAATTACTTTGAAGAATACTGCAGAAAATGGAAACTTACTGTCAATACAAGTAAAACAAAAATTGTTATATTTGGTACTCGTGTGCGAAACTATAACTATACATTTAAATTTAAAGGTGAAGAATTAGAAATTGTAAATGAATATAAATATCTGGGTATTTGTTTATCCAGAACAGGTAATTATCTAAATGCAAAAAAACACATTTCACTCCAAGCCAACAAAGCAATGTTCATGTTACTGAAAAAAATCCTATCGCTCGACTTACCGTACGACCTTCAAGTGGAACTTTTTAGTAAAACTATCAAACCCATTTTACTTTATGGTAGTGAATTATGGGGATTCGGAGATCTAAAAATGCTAGAGAAAATTCAGCTTAAATTCTTCAAAAATATTTTTTATTTGAAACAGTCAACCCCTTCACATATGATCTATGGAGAACTTGGTATTCTTCCTTTACATGAAGAAGCTAAAATACGAATGATATCATATTGGTGTAGAGTATCTGACGTGACACAAAATAAATTGTCAAATCAATTATATTCACTTATACTCTCATTGAATAGAGAAGGAATATTGAATTCGAAATGGTTAAATTATATCAAAACTTTAATTCAAAGTAACAGATTTTCTAATGTATGGACAAATCAAAACTACTCCAACAAGAAATGGTTCTATATGGCCTTTAAACAAAAAATCAAAGATCAATACATTCAAACATGGAATGATCTTATTAATAACTCGTCAAGCAGTATTACTTATAAGATGGTAAAACATGAATTTAAACTAAACGAATATTTTTCTCTAATTCCTAACTATTTCTGTAAATTATTAACAGCTTTCCGAACGAGAAACCACAAATTACCAATAGAAGTAGGCAGGTGGCACAGCATCCCAATAAACCTCAGAACATGTCCATTCTGTAATGATAGAAACTATTTAGGTGATGAAATGCACTTTATATTAGAATGTAAACATTTTTATGATGAAAGAAAAATCTTCATAAAGCCATACTACTATAAAAGACCAAACACGCTAAAATTTGAACAACTATTTAACTCGAGGAATAGGAAAGAACTTATCAATTTGGCTAAATTAATAAACATTGTAACTAAAAAATTTAGATAACACTACAATAAACACAGTCTAACATTTCATTGATATTTACCATTTATTTTTATAAGTCTTTTCCGTTGCGGACAGTTCACCTTGTTCAGTCATAATGTTTATTCATAACAAGGTGGACTCGTCTGAAATGTAATATTCGATATTTAAATGAAAGTGTATCTTAAAAATGTCGGCCTTACATTTTCGCTTTCGGTTAAGGTCGGCCATAGTTCATAGTCTTAATAAAACATTGTTAAAATCCATAATGTAGGAAATTATTATGTAAAAGTTTATACTGAAGTAACTGTTTTCCATATATTTTGTTAATGCATTTGATGTGCATAAATGTGTATGTATATTTATAAGCTGTGGGAATGATTTGCAAGCGTCCCATTTTTCGTCTTTTAATGTATTATATTATTCTGTTATGCTATGTTAATGTATTAGTGTTAAATACAATGTATATATAATCATTGTATTGCACTTACCCCGAGGACATAGACCCGTCTGCCTCCTACTCGAGTTCAACCCAGTAAAAGAAAACACAGTTTAGGTCCTTTTCTCTTCTTTCGTCGATCATAATTAACTGTAATACTTACTGTATTTACGCATTTAAATCAATAATACTTGTACTTAATTCCATTTCTCGCCACTCCAAATTGTTCACCGTACTGATTATACATTTTCATTAACTGACACGTGTAATCAGCATTTTATACTCATACTGTATATTGAAACACACAGAGGTGACCGGTGACAGTTGTGTAGAAAGCGTGCGCTTTCTGCTCGACTGACGCGGGTCATCGACGAAATAAAATACGCTCTATCTTTGGTTGTCCTCTTGTAAAATAAACTTACTAGACATGCCGTGATAGGAATAAGAATATTGTTTTATGTATATATGTTCTCATGTTTATGTTTGTACATACTGAGAAAAATGTAATAAACTTGGAAACTTGGAAACTACAATTGTCATATGTTTTAAAAGCATAGAGAGCTGCAAACATCTCTGTATATGTAAATTACATTCCTTCTGCTAATAAAATGTAATTTAGAAATATTAAGAAGTTAGTTATTTACAGTAAATTGTTTGGAATCGATTAAAACTGAAAATTTGAAAATTATCTGCACTGACAAGTTTTTTGGATTTCTGATGATAAGGGCCATGCTACTGCAACATTAAGATGCTAAGTCATTTGTTGTGATGTAGCTCATGTAATTTCATGGACATTGAATTATGTGGCTCTCTGAAACTTTGTTCTTAAGAATGTTTAAATTAAAAAAAACCAGTCTTAATATTTGTTGATCTTAACCCTTTACTCCATATATACATGTTTAATGCACATGCGACCAGTGTAGATCAAGATCAGCTTGCATATTCATGCTGAATGATCTGGATCTCCATTGATAGAGAAACAATCTAATGAATATAAAAGCAAAAAGTGTAGATCCTAATCAGATCATTGATGTGTCAGCTGATCTGGACCTACACTGTTTTCCCGCTCAATAAAGGTGCATCATTTGTTTTTACTAGTGTAAGCAATATATTTCAGTGAATGTGCACCGGCTACATTATTCTTGAATACATAATGCCCGAGTCCATGAGTGAAATATATTATGCCTATGAACTAGCATATAAAAAATCTGTTAGAATAAAACTGATATTCTATTGTTTTATTCAGTGGAATATCATTATTGTTCATTCACAAAATCTATAAATTCACTAGAAAGCATAAAATGATCATATTGTCATTTGTATTTAATCTGCACAACTACAAAATTCATGAAGTTTAATCTGTAATAAAAGACAAGAACAGGACATTTGATGCTGGATTCCTTTTCATCAGACCTGTTCGAGATTTAGAATGCTTAATGTGTTCTTTGTGATGGAGATTTTATCCAACAGCGTTTATTTGGTTTTGACAAGTCACTTGAGAGTGAGGAATAATGTGCATTTTTATCACCTTAGTGCAAAAACAGTTTAACTCCCTTCTTATTTAAATGGTACTTATACCATTTTTGTACTGAGGTGACAATTTGACAGTGAAGTTTTAAATTAACCCTTTACTTCATGGTAAGTGCTGTTATCACGTGGATGAACTGTGCAGATCCAGATCAGCATGCACAGTAGATTCTGTTCACTTTTTATACATGTATTCATTAGGTTATTTCTGACCAAAATTTGTAGATCTTTATATGCCAGCTGATCTGGATCTACACTGTTGTCATAGGTGTTTAAGTTCATATATATGGAGTCAAGGGTTAAAAATGATCAAGGTTGCAATATATGACAGTATTTTGGTGTGAGATAATTTGAGTTCATGTTTTGATAGACAGATTGCGCAATGAAATTATCAAATAGGGTATAATATCAATATTATGTTTGATTCTAAAATCTGTTATGTAATGTGTTAACTCTTTACTCTATCATTACACCTTTATTGTGTGGGCAAACAGTGCCATCCGATCAGGATCTACACTGTTCTTTTCTTGGTCTTTTCTTGGTCAGAAATATTCTAATGACTCATAAAGCGAACAGTGCAGATCCTGTTCAGATGGTGCAGATGTGATGGCTGATCTGGATCTACACTGTTCCCAAAAAAGGTGTAATTAATGGGGTAAAGGTTTAAATGAGTCTTGAAAGGGTATATTGTGTCTGCCACTGGCACAACATGTTTACCACTTAAATGACTTGCATAACTGACAGTGTATGGTAGTTATGGTGAGCCAACACTAATGCTATGATTGTGTTGATGATTGTAGCTGAAGCCCCGTGATAGGTAAACCTTAGTGTTGTACTAACTCTGTAATACTATGTTATTATATGACTACTAATGTCGTTAGGTTAGTGCAGACAGTGAAAAATCCTCACTGTTAGACTCTTTGGACAGCATGGACTTTTGATCCCTGAAAGTAATAATATTGTGATGAACCAATTATTCCACTGGTGTTATTCCGTTGTTGAACAGTGTAGATCCAGATCAACTGGCACATCCATTGTGGATCTACACTGATTCCATAATAATGGAGAAAAGGGTGTCTTAATGAGAGTCTACTTAGGTTGTTGTCATATAATAAACAATTAACTTACTGTTGATATGGTGGATGTCATTGTCTGACAACCAGACAACACTGAAGATGATCTAAAGGTCACCATGAGTTACCATGGTTACCTGTAGACTACTGTGTCCACCTTACCAGCAGAAAGTGATACTCACCTGCTAACATTGGTGTTCTATACTCACTTCTTTGGCATGGTGCATAACATGCACATGTGTACGAGTTGTCAATATAACATTATAGTGTATGGGCTAGTGTATCATATTGTTTGTCATATATTGGTGTGGCTAATGCTTGTACATGTATTTAGATAAAGTGTTAAATAAGAAATTTAACATATAGTGAATATAAGGGAGAGTTTAACCCTTTCCTCCATTCATACACCTTAATTGCAAGTCTTAGGGCGAACAGTTTAGATCCAGATCAGCCGGCACATCCGTGCCATCTGACCAGTGCAGATCCTGATCAGATTGCATGGATGTACCAGCTGATCTCGATGTACACTGGTCGCACATCCGTAAAAATGGGTATTTATGGAGGAAAGGGTTAACATATAAAGAATATATGGGAGAGTTAAAATGTTCTTGTCTAATTATAACATTGATGGTGAAGTTTAATTTCTCATTAAAAACAAGTCAGTTGTTATCAAATCTGCAGGTAAACACGGTATGTACCCAGATAATGAGAATCGCGGATAACGATAGATTGTGAGAATAATGATAGATCGCCAGCTCGGAGAAAACAGCATGGAGAGGTTAGTTATTGTATGAATTTCATGTTATTGTGATCTAATACTTTTGCGATAGATAACAATCATGCGATGTCCTAACCTTCCTCTCATACACATACATTCAGAATCGGCCTTCAGATAAAGAGGAAAACAGGAAAATGATCACGCAACATCCCAGATTTCTACAAAAAAACTACATATAATGCCCATTTAAAATATATTTAAGCATGTTTTTTGTAAGCAACACTGCTGTTATCAAAGCCCAAACATCGACAATCAATATGCCACCCCGCTTTAGCCAGTAATATGAGTATATTCCTTAACAAACATCTTTTTTCGTTTACAAAAAAAAAACACGTTTAAATATATTTTAAATGGGCATAAAATGTAGTTTTTTGTATAAATCTGGGAGGTTGGGTGATCATTTTCCTGTTTTTCACTATCTGATGGCCGATTCAAAATTTGTGGGTATGAGAAGAAGGTTAGGGCATCGCTTGATTGTTATCTATTGCAAAAGATAAGTATTAGATCACAATAACACAAAATTCATACAATAACTAACCTCTCCATGCTGTTTTTTCTTACCTGGCAATCTATCATTATTCTCACAATCTATTGTTATCCGCGATTCTCATTATCTGGGTACATACTGTGGTAAAGTTTTGATCTATAGGGTGTCCTACCTCCCTGGTGTTTGTACGTAAGGGAAATTGTATTCCTAACTATGGGACAGGGTACTGGGGCAATTTACATCTTTTACATAGTGACAAATGTACAAAATGTGTCTTTACGAATCAAAAGCTTGATTTTCTGTTAAGGTTTCTTTTTGTTTTATATGCACAGACAATGAGCACTCAACATCCTTAAATGTGAAAGGGTACCAGTAACACCAATTGTAAATTTTAAAGGGTATTTGCTAAAAATTGAAGGTATTTCAGGAAATACCTTACACACCCTCTTATCTGGAATTTTGTTGAATGCATGATGTTAACTGTAATCAACAATTAAAACTATTTGGTATTAAAGAAAGAAATTACTAATATAGAATATTAACAGTGCACACTTAGTTCTAGATATTAACATCAGATTTAAAAAGCACTTGAGCAATAAACATAAATGTTAATGACAAACATTTATGATAAAATCTTGATGACTGCTCACTACATGTATCTAGATGGTAACTTTGATTACTTGTACTATGTATACAAATGGGAATGTCTCAAAATTTAATAACTGGTTTAAATGTACTAAAGATTGATAAAATGTAAATTTAAGTACAAGTTAGAGAGTGTCGGGCGTTTGATAGAAATAATCAGGTGAGGTTATCGCATAGATTTGTCCAACAATGATGTCAGGTACAAAGTCGATTTGTCTTAACTCTTTTCACCATTGATACATGGTTTAATTACCTCAGTTATTAAATTGGTATAAGACATTGTACAGATTGGTTGGCAAGCATCTACATTCTTTGTCCAGGCTATAACATATAATAGCCAGAATAAGACTATATGTTGCACACAACACCAAGCTTCCTATGTCTAAGGTCAAGGTCATTGTTACTAAAAATAAAGTTTTCTTGTCTAGCCTATAACTATGACTTTGTTTTGAATGAAGGGATTTAAAAAAACTTGGCACATGTGGTCACCATAACAAAGTCATGCATAAGACCCAGCCACCTGCCCCCAAGGTCAAGGTCACTGTTACTAAAATAGAATTTTAATCTCATGTTCTTGTTGTGCTATATATGTTAGGTGTTAGTTTTTTTCATTTATCAGCCAGATACTGGCACATACTTAACTATCTTAAAATTTAGCTTTTTCTGAATCTATCCTAGGACCTTTACATCATTAGGGTATAAATGCACATTGATAGGTGTGAATTATTCTGACTTGGACAGAGATCTTGGTAGATATCTTTTTGTTAGAATACATCTGCTTTATACAGAAAGAGCTTTTTTACATTTCTTATACTTTGTTAATCGTTCTGTCCGCTAAGTTGGAAGAGCAGGTTTTTCAGTCAGGTTATCTCCCTTTCATAAAATTTTGTAAAACTGAGACTGCCTACCTGTCTCCACTCTAAGCTTCCTGATTGGTTGAAATTGAGAACAGTTTCAGAACTGACCAATGGGAAGCTTGAGTCTGGGATTTCATTTTCAGCTTTATGAGCCTAGGGCCAGAACTTGAGCACTTGTAACACCTTTGAAGACTTTTTTACTTTAGTTTCTATCAAAAGAATACTTGTAACAATTCTTAGCTAATATAACTTTGATGCAAACACAATGAAATGCATGAAACTAAAAGTATCAGTAGTTGTCAGAATGTTGCATATGTGTGCATGACTGTATGGATACTATTATAACCTGCAAACTTAACATTGTTAGCTTGACTATTCGAAGAATAGGGGAGCTATCCTACTCGCCCTGGTGTCGGCATCGGCATCCGTTAAACAAAAAATGCACTTTGGTCCATAACTTGAAAACTACTTATGATATCAACTTGAAACTTAAAATATATATTTACCATCAAATTTCACATCATTACCAACAACACCCATAACTCTGCTACAAATAATTTTCAAGTTATGCCCCCTTTTCACTTAAATTTTGCGTTAAGGAAAATACGCAATTTGGTCCATAACTTATAAACTAATTGAGATATCAACATGAAACTTGGAATATGTATTCACCACCAAATTCTACATCATTACCAACAAGACCCATAACTCTGCTATCAATATATTTCAAGTTTTGCCCCTTTTTTCTTATATTTTGTGTTAAGCAAAATATGCATTTTGCCCATAACTTTAAAACTACTTGTGATATTGCCTTGAAACTTGAAATATATTTTCACCATCAAAATCTACATCATAACCAACAAGACCCATAACCCTGCTTCCAATATTTTTAAAATTATGCCCCTTTTTTACTTAAATTTTGGATTAAGCAAAATATACAATTGGACCTTAACTTTAAAACTACTTGAGCTATCACCTTGAAACATGAAAAATATATTCACCATCAAAATCTAGGTAATTATCAACAACACCCATAACTCTGCTACCAATATTTTTCAAGTTTTGCCCCTTTTTCACTTATGCAATTGTCCCATAATTTTGAAACAACAGGAGATACTACTTTGAAACTGGAATATATGTGTGCCATCAGTTTCAAAATCATTATCCACAAGATCCATAACACTATTGGAAAGATTTCTGTAAGTTATGCCCTTTTTGCATTTAGATTTTACCTTGACTATTGGATATTTCATTGAAACTTTGAACATTTTTTCACCATCAAAATCTACATCATTACCAACAAGACCCATAACTGTAATACAATTACTCTACAAGTTTTGCCCCTTTTTCCACTGTTCCTTTTTTCACTTACATTTTCACTTAAGTGCACTTCATCGATTACTTTGCAAATACTTAAGCTATCAGCTTCCATTATATTTTCATTCAGTTCTTTTTCCATAACATTACTGAAGTGATTAATATTGAACTAAAAGTAAATGTCTCTAATAAAAAATTACTAACAAGTTTTCTAACAAATCCAGAAATATTTCATAGTTATTCCCCTATTCAGTTTAATATTTATGGTACATTAAGGAGTTATTTCTGTTATTTGAAATGAATTTCTCCCTTACCATTCACTTGTTAATAATTTTCCTGATTGCACATGAATGTATGGCCATAGTTGTTATTGTTTTAATCTTCATATTGCATTTGTTTCAAATGATTCGAATAGTCGAGCGCTCTGTCTCCTCTGACAGCTCTTTTTTATGATAAGTCTTAACACATTTATTTGAAATAAAACAAGTTTTAATGGACACAATGTAAGGTAGAAAACCCTTTGTTGACTTTTCAATCATATGTGTAAAAATTTAAATTTGTTTTGTTGTTTATTTTTCAGCCCCACCCTCTGCAGGGCCTCCTCCACCCCCTCCAGCTCCAGGAGGGTTGACCGGGCCTCCAGCACCACCTCCTCCTCCAGGAGCTCCTCCCACACCTCCATCAGGAGCCGCCCCTCCAGCCCCACCCCCGTCGTCAGCAGGGAGAGGTGCTCTCCTGAGCTCTATCACTGGATTCACCAAGGGAAACCTCAAGAAAACTGTCACTGTGGACAAAAGTGCTCCAAAGTTATGAAGCCCTTCTATCACAAACATTTCCTTGCTTTATACTATACAGTGTATTATAGAAAGGAATTTTAAACAGGTTGTGTCTGTCTGACTTGCAAATTTATATTTCTTCATACACATATTTTTATTGCTTACAATCAATACAATTGTATCAAAAGGTTATCAAACTTGGATATCCTATTATAGATAATCAAAGCACTGAAAGTGCTGGAAGCCGGCGGATCGTAAACATAATCAAAATAAAACAACCCCATGATGTGCAATGTAACAGGACTTCCAGTTTTATTCCAGCCATTGTAAATATATAATATCTGAACAGAATGAAGAAACTCCTATGGAAGACATATGTCATTTGCTTGCAAAAATGCACAAACCACTCATAATAAAACTGGTCAAAATATTTAACAAGATGGTCCATAGGACCCTATGTCGCTCACCTGTCAACAACTGCTCAAGAGTCAGTGGATGCGAATGCAATTGCCATAATAGCTTTCTTTGGCTCTTTCAATGGCCATAACTCTGGAATCCCTGATGGAATCTAGCCGGTTCAAGAAAGGAACCAAGATCTTATAGTAACTCAATTATTGTACAAGTCTGATTAAATGCAAATCAAAAATGAAGCTGCTTTTGTGCAGACAGGTCTAAATAGTTTATTTTGGCATTTAACTCTATAATCCATAATGCAAGATTGCAATTTCAAGAAAGGAACTAAGATGTTATGGTAATGGAAGTGAATATAAGACCAAAATTAAGACCACTCGAGTGCAGACAAGCTTTTCTTATAACTTGACCTAGTGATCTAGTTTTCAAGATCACATGACCCAGTTGCGAAATTGACCTAGATATCATTGAGATAAACATTTTGACCAAGCTTGAAGAAGATCTGACCAAAATTAAGACCTCTTGACTGCAGACAAGGTTTTTCTATAATTTGACCTAGTGACCTAGTTTTCAAGGTCACATGACCCAGTTTTTAATCCGACCTAGATATCATTGAGATAAACATTCTGACCAAGTTTGAAGAAGATCTGATAAAAATTAAGCAGCTAGAGGACTGACAA
Source organism: Corbicula japonica (assembly GCA_038501625.1). Classification (NCBI taxonomy): domain Eukaryota; kingdom Metazoa; phylum Mollusca; class Bivalvia; order Venerida; family Cyrenidae; genus Corbicula; species Corbicula japonica. The sequence continues at coordinate 905,978 of JAZAYU010000051.1, forward strand.
CAATTGTGAATGGACGCAGGACAAAAGAGGTGAGTACAAAAGTTCACCCTGTCACTATTTGACAGATGAGCTAAAAAGTAATTTTAGGAGAACTACTGAAATAAATGAAAAAAAGGAACATTAAAAGCAATCGAACTGGACAAATACAAAATATTACAGGTCATGTTTGATCAAGCAATATCAGAATCAAATGCATCACTGTCTAGAATGCCTAGCCATGGTTGTAATGCAACTTGTATTTACACAAGTACCAATTTTAGTTCATTCCAAACAGTGGAGTGCATGTCAGGATGCTAAACAGTAGTTGAACTTGACGAGGGTAATATAATTTTATATCCATTCTTTATAGCAATATATCACAACTTAGGGCAATGCCAATGCCTTATAATTTCATTTAGTAAATGAAAGAGGCACACCAAATGTTTTGTGTCAATTAAAGTATGAAAATTGTTGGGTTAGCAAAATTATATTTATTTCTTATATTATTATAACTTATTTCTTTTCTTTGTATTTCTCTTTATTATTTCCACTTTCAAAGTAATTACACAGGGAGTCAGGGACCCTGTGAAAGGCTATTTGATCTTGGTTTTATGTATAACAATGTGTCACAGGGAGTCAGCATTATGTTAATGTAATCATATTTTAATGGTGTCCAACCTAATAAATTAGATAAAGGGGCTCTTTATATTCATTTCATTAGCACAGCCCTTAACAGACACTCTCCCCCCCCCCCCCCACTGTTATCTGTGAACTCTATTTAGACTTTTTAATGCATGTGAGGCATCCATCTGATCTGAATCCACACACTTTGATTCTTGATCCAGTGATTTCAATTGATGCAGATTCTTGCATCTTAATGCAAACAAATTTGATATTTTTTCCACTTTTGACCCCACCTAATTTTGAGCTTGGGGTAATTTTGATGCACAAAAACTTTTAAAAAGTGATTTATTTTTGCAATAATGAGGATAAGTATTTAGGAAATTGCATTTTTAATATGAAGTTAGCACTTAATTAAGTCTTGCAAATTAATTTTAAGTAATACATGCGTAAGTATCACTTAATACAAGATATGACTTGTGAAGATCAGGTTTTGACCCATTGAAAATCTCATCAGGGGTCAAATGAAACCTGGTTTTCAAAAGCAACTGAAATCCCTGCTTGATCAGAAAGTACATGTATCTAAAAGATCTAAACATGAACAGACTCCACTGACCAGCCTCCGCTGATATGCAAGTTGATATGGTCTAACCTTGTCAAACAAGGAATAAAAGCTGTATCCATGTAGGCCCCTTTATACTAATGCATAATAATTTATGTCTACTAACATGGAAAAATTAGACATAAAACATGGAATACTTGTGTTTTGCACAGAAAATTCATTTCTAACTTTAACCCTTAACTCCAATTAATATGAACCTTAAGTTTATGGCATGGGCAGTGTAGAATTAGATCACCCTGCATCTCTGTGCTGTTTGATCAGGATCTGCACTGTTCAATTTAAGATTCATAAGGTTATTTCTAAACAAGATGTGACCAGTGTAGGTCCTGATCAGATGACACAAATATTTAGTCTGATCCGGATCTACACTAGATGCACATGTGATAAAGGCATATACATTGTATATGGCAGAAAGGGGCTGTATATCAATCAGTTTTTGTTATGCCCCTTAGAATGAACAATCTTTCTTAATGAATATTATCATCTTCAACTAGAATCTATTTCAGAAATTACTCTACTTCATAAAGCTATTTCAGTTACTAACTAAGTCAATGCGATAATATATTGCTAGTCAGAAATATTAACACTTTATATGCCATATTAATTTAACTAAAAAAAAATTTATAAGAAGATATAATTCAGGGACATTAGATGCAGATTCTTGCATTTTGATGCAAGCATATTTTTTTTTCAAATTTAACACCCCCACCATTTTGAGTTTGGGGTCATTTTGATGTTTGAGAATTTAAATAATTAAGTGGTCAATTTTTGCAATAATAGTGATTAATATTGTGCACATGTCTATTGCATTTTAACCCTTTACTTTTGGCTGATTGTGAATCCACTAAAATGAGGTGAAAATGACTTTTCAGATTTAGCACATAGAGGAACCCTGGATAAGAATTATATTTTATTTTAAATATGTTTTTTCCCAAGCTCAGAATATGGTGGGGTCAAATGTGGGAAAAAAACTTATTTGCTTACGTCAAAATGCAAGAATCTGCATACAGATCTATTGATAATTGAAACCCCTGAGGTGGGAAATCAAGTCAGTGGTTAATTTGCAAGTTTATTCTACACTGATATAAATTTGTCTTAAAAAAAGTGAGATTGTTTTTTTGGTTACCTTGGGAAAACTAGGTAATTTTAACATTAAAAATACTGGTTTCCCTAGGCTATGTGGTAGTATTGATAAATCAAATAAATTTCAACAATTTTGAGCAACAAAAGCTTTTCCAAAATTGAAGGTGCTGCATTATTCATTTCATATCTGGGACCTACTAAATATATCTGGGCGGTCTTAAAGCTTGGCCATTTGTCTCTTACTGCAGGCCTTATAGTCTGCATGTCTCATCTGTTTAGTTCATTAATCTGGGCCAAATCACCCGGCCATATTGTCTGCATATCATTGAAGCTTAGGAAGCTAATTTCAGCTATTCTTGCAAACAAATAAAACTATTTACCTTGTAAAGACCTGTAAATCTGGATGGTGTAATTGCCGGTGTGATACGGAACTTTGTTTTCCAAAGTGCTTGAACATGTTGAAGTTGAAGTGTCTATCTTTACATCCTCACCAGAAAATGTAAACAATATTCAGATGTGTGTTCATGCAGCTGGTTGATACAAATCATCAAATGCAAAATATGCCAAACTTTTAAAGTAAAGCTGATTGCACATTTATGCATACAATGACTGCCCTCATGCAATTTTAGGAATACAGTTGAAACAGTTTCAAAACTCTTCCTGACCTTTCGGAAATTACACAGTGTCTGTAATAAATTTTTGTCGATGTTTGTGTTTAAATTTTGTAATCCTTCCAGGATTTCGCGGAGTCAAGTTAATTCCACTTCCAAAAAAAACACATTTGGCATCATTTTCACAATTAAAATTCGCACAAAACATTAGCTAGACAGCCCATAGAGCGCTCTTTTTGTTGAAACAAAATCTTCGAAAATGTTTAATGTTTTAGGTAAACACAATTGAGGGGAGATCACTGGAGGTGTGTGTAGTTTGGGCTAAACCCCATACGTCTTACGTAACAAAACGTAAAACTGTCGACACATTATATATTTTGAATAAATCAAAAATACATCCCTCAAAATACTGAAACACTTCAACATTTTTGCAATGTGTCTGCGTTCAGAATATGCGTTCAGAATATAGCCATTTGACGGTGCATAGAATCACCGAAAACAACCAAATAACCGAATAAGACCGAAAAAGGGACCGAATATGATTAAAAATTGAATTTAAACATAAATGCTATTTATTTTAAAAGTGGTATTGGGTACAAAAATAATGTTTTTGGGTACACTTTTCTGTCTTTTTCGGTGTTTTCGGTTATTTTGGTCTTAGTCGGTGTTTTGGGGTAGTTTTCGGTAATTCTATTCACCCGCCATATTGCGTCATTTTGATTGTATTACACATACGCAGTTTATTTGATTATATATATCGATATTATCAGTACGCCTTCGTTGCTTTCATTGAGTAAGAGTTTTACTGATTATTCTTTAAAAGCAATCAATTTAAATGATCGTTAACAACTGATTTTCTATGATTGCTTTTGGAACTCTTTTCTGACGTCTACCAGAAACTGTACTTCGACTTTTTCATTTGAGCGCACCTGCTGAAAGGTCTGTGATTTCGAATTGCGGTTTCTTTAGCCTGCGGCTATATAGCCGCCGGCTAATAAAATCAATATGAACTCACTTTGTTTACAGATACCTCTTTATTTCAATACATCTCATATGAATCTAGTAGCAGTGAGGTAGGAGTCTAATTAACCCTCTACATCTGTGCCTTATGATCAGGATCTACACTGGTTGCCACTTGGTCAGAATTAACCCAAAAAATCTAAAAGATAACAGTGTTGAACCTGATCAGACAAAGAGAATCTATCATTGGTATTCGGCGAAGATCAAGGTATCTCAACCCGAGGGTAATGCTTTCCAGACGGAAACGAGGCTGTGCCGAGTTTCCGTCTGGAAAGCATTGCCCGAGGGTTGGGATACCGCGATCTTCGCCGAATACCAATGATTGATTATTTTTCTCACTTACTTCTTGAAGATTTAAACAAAGTTCTTTAAAATTAAAAAAAAAACGCGATTTTAGAGAACTATTTCTTTTGCGTAACTTCCAGTAGGAACGGTAAATCAGCCACGAATACAAAGTCCTGTCAACGTTCATCAACCCTAACATGTAGGCCTTCAACAATATCGTTACAAATAAAAGAAAGGAAAAGAATCGTGTTTTCATTGAATGAAAACAGCTGGTTTATCCTTTGAAAACGGATCTGCGATTTTTACGACGGTGGCAGGGGTTTAAGAGTTTATGAAGGTTAATGGGGAAATCTTTTCTTAAAAGAACCTAGAAGCTCGATTTGTTTCTTTTATCCCTGTCATCGTGTTCTTGCTGATTTTACTCCAGATGCTCTGGTCTCGGAAAGATCATTGAGTACCCGCCCTTTGGCTTTGCAATGCTATTAGCTTCTTATGTTTTTATGTTTGTATGCTTTTGCATACAACATTGTTGAGCTGATGGGTGGGTTGGAGTTATTTCACCAAGACAATTTGTACTTGTCTTGTGATACGAGAACCTGTTGGGGCAAGTGTGAGGTTGGTGCACCCTAGAACCTGGTTTAAACCCCCAGTGGCAATTTGATTTGCCACTGACCGTTCCAAGGCGGTAACCCCTCGGGTTCTCATTTTTGTTTTTTGTTAGTGGCGTCCTTTTTGAAACTGATTATTTTATTAACCATGCTCTCTCCCCTCTCTTCTTCTTGACTGTGTGGGGAGGCTGTTTTTTTCTGAATGTGGCAATTCCTGATATGCATATTTCACCTTTTTTAAGGTTATTCGCGATTTCGTCACAATTCAAAATTAAAAAAAATTGAATTGTACATACCAGTTGAAATATCCCGATTAAACAGCAGTATATTTTCTATTTTATTCTCCATTCACTTTCTTCATAGATCCTGATGTTTAACGAAGCTCGCAACAGCGGTATAAGAATGAAACACTCTAAAAAAATCAGCATTTTCAGACTCATACCACGATAAACACTTCCAAGTTCCAGCGTTGAGAATTTAGCAACCTCCGAGTGGATACTTTCCAAATGATTTTTGAAATAAATCCTGATAAAACAAAATCAACAGCTTGCTCTGTTTGAAAAAGTGGATAGAATCTAGTTTAGCGGACCCCGGATGTTCAAACACAAAAGCCCGGCGGCGTTCGAGCGAGAAAAGCAGGGGTATGGGGGCGATAGCCCCCATTTATACTCACTTTTATTGAAATTTGTTTGACAAACTTCTTACTTGAATTTTCTCACAAGCAAGGGTCTGTACTTAAATGTTGGGGTCCGCTAAACTAGATGTGTTCCGAAAAAGTAAACATTCGTTTAATTACGTCACATAATAAACTTAAATGACGTAGTTATAAGCATCATGACGTTGGCTAAATCAATAATGAAAGTGCTCAAATACGGTGCGCAATAATACGAAAGTACGCGAGCACGCGGAGTGTTAGATAAGGCCATGCGAGATAAGGAAATCTCACACGGCTAAAAATAGAGATTTTTCTGTCTAGTAAGTGAGAAAGAACAATCCAAACAGTGTAGATCCAGATTAGACAGCGGGCATATTCAAGCAAATCTGTATCAGCCCTGTTTGATAGATAATGGCCATATCTACAGGGTAAAGGGTAAACTAATTTGACCACTTATTTACCTTAATCCAAAATAAATATGGCTTTTACCCTATGGGCATCGAGTGTAGATCTAGAGCAACCTGCACAGCAATGTCCAGTGTAGATCTAGAGCAACCTGCACAGCAATGTCCAGTGTAGATCTAGAGCAACCTGCACAGCAATGTCCAGTGTAGATCTAGAGCAACCTGCACAGCAATGTCCAGTGTAGATCTAGAGCAACCTGCACAGCAATGTCCAGTGTAGATCTAGAGCAACCTGCACAGCAATGTCCAGTGTAGATCTAGAGCAACCTGCACAGCAATGTCCAGTGTAGATCTAGAGCAACCTGCACAGCAATGTCCAGTGTAGATCTAGAGCAACCTGCACAGCATTGTCCAGCGTAGATCTAGAGCAACCTGCACAGCCTGGCAGTCTGATCAGGAGCTACACTGTTTACTCATGCAATAAAGGTTTGTCTATGGAGGAAAGGGTTAATAACTAACATGTTAATTGAGTTAGTAGGTTTGGTACTTTCTAAATTCAACACATGATATTCAAACAAAAAGACTGAGGTAAAATTGTATACAATATTAATTATTATCAGAACAATTCATTTGTTGGAGACAGATTCAAGATTCAGTTTCAATTGATTATTGTGATGTAGACACAGTTTTAATAAGACTGAACAAAATATAGTGTAGTGATATTTGATAGAAAGATGAATACTTAATTGTTCAATATTGTTTTGGCTTTCTATATGGGATAAAGAGTTTATAGGGATTTAGTTTGTTTTGGCATATCATATGCTTTGCTGTAAGTAAATCTTTTAATTCTTTTTGTAACCATTTACTCCATAATTATGGGTTATATTGGACGTGGCAACAGCTGTGCTGCCTGATCAGGATCTACATTGTTCGCATTTAGGTTCATTAAGTTATTTCCTACCAATGTAGATCCTAATCAGACCAGATGGATATGACAGCTGATCTGGATCTACACTGGATGTACATGTGATAAAACCAGTATATATGAAGTAAATGTGTAAACATGTACGATTTATGTACACCAGGGTTCACCAAATGATAAAACTCTTTTCCAAAGAAATTTTATTAATATTCAATTCTTGTCTATTTTATCAAAATGGAATCCACCATGTTGTAAAGACTACATCTATTGTGTCCGAGATTATAAAACTAAATCTGGAGACCAGTTTCAAATCTCAAGCATCTGATTGGCTGAAATAGCAACTGATGGCAATCAGATGCTTGAGATTTGAGACTGGTCTCTAATCTCAGTTTAATAATCTTGGGCCCAGATTCAAATCGCCATCTTTTATTGCTAATGTAATAACCATATAAACAGAGACATCCTGTATATTGAAGCCTATCCTATGTGTTCAAACAACCAGCTTTTATACACTATCATGATTGTATAATTTTGTTTTGAGAAAGGAATAACTTTTTTTTAGTTTAATAAACTTGTGCTTGTTGAAAACAAATTGTTCAATAAGATGATTTGTTGCAGAAAACTTGAAGTCTCAATATTTGTCATGTTTCTAATGTTGTGCTTTACACTAATCAATCTTATCAGGATCTGCACTGTTTGCTTTATGATTCTTTATGTTAATTTTTACCAAAATGTGACCAGTGCAGATCCTGACCAGACAGCACAGATGTGTTGGTTGATCTGGATCTACACTGGTCACACATGCATAAAAATGCATTTATATGGAGGAAAAGGTTAAGAATGATTTTCATATCATATACATCATATTTGACACTAGAACACCTAGTATGCAAAAGGCATATACCAGTACTCTTATAATAAATAATGCTGTGTCATCTGCTCGTCTTCGGGCCTGGTTTAAAAAAGCCAGAAGTTGTATTATCTCTCGACAAAGATTATATACAGCATAACAGAACTCTGGGTGCGCTTAACTGGATCAGTATGGTACAATATAAAAATAGAAGTTTTTCACATAAATATTTCTCTTAATCATAAATTATAGTCAGTATTGGATATCACCCACCAGTATTGGATATCACCACAAATTGAAGAATCTAGGTCATGTAAACAGGACTGTCACAGATGTTGGAACAAAATATCTGACCAAATACTTTATTGTTAAGGTAAGAGGGGTCTAAATAGACAATACTGTCTGAAACGGTGATGTTTGGCGACGTCGAGTTCGGAAATGTCTTCGGCAGGAGCCGAAACGTTCTCCGGCACTAATCGGAATTGATTGTAGCAAACATTTTTAATCGTTATTTTTACATTACTCTAAAATATTGTTATGGATTTCTTCAAAGAAGAAACATTTTTTACAAAAAGTAACTTATAATGTTTTAAATAAATAAATATTTGCCAAAAGTTTGTTATCCCAAAGCGTGACGTCATTTTCCCGGTAATACCAAAATGGCGGACAGGGCTAGCAATTGTAGATTTGTGAATAGAAAAACATCAAAACCAACCATTAAACGTAAACAAGTGATCATAATTACTCTTCTTTATCAATTTCCAATAATTTTGTTTTAAACACCGACACTCTTCCAAAAACTGCAAGCCGTATCGTGGAAAGATGGACGAAGAATAATTGACCTTGGATTTCTTATGAATCAGTTGGAGTAATACTGCATTAAAACATTTAAAAATACATATTTAAGTTATATAGTCAACAGATACACATTCAGAAGTCAGTTTAAATCGGATCTATACAAGATTTGTAAAACAAAAAGGTATAAACTACATGGTGAAAGTCTGTAATAATTTGCAACATGATTGGTATATGCATGTAGCAAATTTTGATATGCATTTTATAAATGTACTGGTATTATTAAATTTTTTAGAAACTCGTAAAGTTTGTCTATGTTTTTGTGTCAAGGCAATTTTCTGAGGGGGTATAGATGTATTTTCAAAGTAAAATCATCTAAATGTTAGTAGTTAAGTAATATAAATGGTTTCTTTTTAATGTTTAGGCTTATGCCTAACAAGTAACACCATTGGTGCTAAAATATATTATAGTTTTGAATCCCAAAATAAGATTTTTTAGCAATAACCAATTGTAAAAAATGGACCTGGGACGAGGCGAGAGGGTCACCCTATTCATATGCGTTTTTTCCTAAATGGGATGGTGGAATTGTTTCATACTACATTTTTACAAAAATTTTGATATGTGATGTTAATCACTATGGACATGCTTATTTAAGGATTAATAATAACACGTTTTAGGCCCCTCTTACCTTAAATAGAATTTTGTATATTTTATAACTTACCTAGTATGCTTCAATTGTTGTTTATGATATTTAAATGATGTTAGAAATGTTTTAACGGAATAAAACATTTTTTACAATTCCTCCAAATTTACATAGGGTTAGCTTTAAATAATAACACTAATTATACCTAGATGTTTAAATCGTACCACAATATCACTTTTTTATTGTTGTTCATTATGGATAGATTAATGATGTTATATTTGCTTCAAATGTTAAATGGTTGTATGAAACTTCTGTTCATAAGCACAGATGTTGTAAGCTAGCCTAGATTACTTTTAATTGTCTCTTAACTGCAAGGGTTGAATCCTTTCCTTCTTATACCCATTTTATCATATGTGCCACCAGTGTAAATCCTGATCAGCAGGCACAATCATGCCATCTGATCAGGATCTTCACTGCTAGCTGTCAGAGACAACCTATTTCATAAAAAAGAACACAGCCGAGATCCTGTTCAGATGGTTGGATGTTCTTGCTACCTGGATCTACACTGGTTGCCCTTGCCATAAAGTTGTATATATATGGAGGAAAAGTTCAAGATCAACAGGAAAGTCTGTGAATAGTTGAATTGTCTATTACTTACAAGCAAGAACTGATAATTATCAAACTTTGGCAGCCTAAAGAGTCCTCTGGTTGGCTTGATTACATGTACCAGATAAATGTGCAATAAGAAAACTTATGTAAAATATTATTTGAATTAAATATGATTATCTGAACTGTGTTTGTGTTAGTTTTGAAGATTTTATTGGTGACCTGAAAATAACTGTCCTTACGGCAGTATGATGTTGATCTTGTGTATGTTACCAGTCTATTTAAGAATTGAATCAATGTTTAATGGTTTTCATCTGGGTATGTTAAACCTTTGGCGTGAAACCGGCTTACTTTAAACAATCCAAATGTTTTACATACCTGAATAAAAACCATCAATCATTGCAATTCTTATATTAACACACTTAAATACTCTCATTAAACCAGACATTATGAGAAATATTCACGAAATTACGATTTCTTAATAGCATTTGGAACAGCCAAATTAATGACAAAGTATCATGCTGATATTATGCATGATACAATGTTCTATAGTGCTGTATGTTGTCGATATTGTTCATATCATCGAGATCTATAGTGCAATATGATGTTGATCTTGTACATGTCACCACAGTCTATAGTGCAGTAAGATGTTGATCTTATACATGTCACCACAGTCTATAGTCCAGTATGATGTTGATCTTATACATGTCACCAGTCTATAGTGCAGTATGATGTTGATCTTGTACATTGCACCACAGTCTATAGTGCAGTATGATGTTGATCTTGTACATGTCACCGCAGTCAAAAGGGCAGTATGATGTTGATCTTGTACATGTCACCACAGTCTACAGTGCAGTATCATGTTGATCTTGTACTTTTCACCACAGTCTATAGTGCAGTATGATGTTGATCTTGTACATGTCACCAGAGTCTAAAGTGCAGTATGATGTTGATCTTGTACATGTCACCACATTCTATAGTGCAGTCTGATGTTGATCTGGTACATGTCACCACAGTCTATAGTGCAGTATGATGTTGATCTTGTATATGTCACTGAAGTCAATAGTGCAGTATGATGTTGATCTCGTGCATGTCACCACAGTCTATAAGGCAGTATGATGTTGATCTTGTACATGTCACCACACTCTACAGTGCAGTATGATGTTGATCTCGTGCATGTTACCACCGTCTATAGTGCAGTATCATGTTGATCTTGTACATGTCACCACAGTCTATAGTGTAGTATTATGTTGATCTTGTACATGTAACCAGAGTCTACAGTGCAGTATGATGTTGATCTTGTTCATGTCACCACAGTCTATAGTGCAGTATGATGTTGATCTTGTACATGTCACCAGAGTCTACAGTGCAGTATGATGTTGATCTTGTACTTGTCACCACAGTCTATAGTGCAGTATGATGTTGATCTGGTACATGTCACCACAGTCTACAGTGCAGTATGATGTTGAGCTTGTACATGTCACCACAGTTATAGTGCAGTATGATGTTGATCTTGTAAATGTCAACACAGTCTATAGTGCAGTATGATGTTGATCTTGTTCATGTCACCACAGTCTATAGTGCAGTATCATGTTGATCTTGTACACGTCACCACAGTCTACAGTGCAGTATGATGTTGATCTTGTACATGTCACTGAAGTCAATAGTGCAGTATGATGTTGATCAGGTACATGTCACCACAGTCTACAGTGCAGTATGATGTTGATATTGTACATGTCACCACAGTCTTTAGTGCAGTATCATGTTGATCTGGTACTTTTCACCACAGTCTACAGTGCAGTATGATGTTGATCTTGTATATGTCACCAGAGTCTATAGTGCAGTATGATGTTGATCTTGTACATGTCACCACAGTCTACAGTGCAGTATGATGTTGATCTTCTACATGTCACCACAGTCTATAGTGCAGTATGATGTTGATCTTGTACATGTCACCAGAGTCTTTAGTGCAGTATGATGTTGATCTTGTACATGTCACAACAGTCTATAGTGCAGTATGATGTTGATCTTATACATGTCACCAAAGTCTATAGTGCAGTATTATGTTGATCTTGTACTTGTCACCACAGTCTACAGTGCAGTATAATGTTGATCTTGTACATGTCACCACAGTCTATAGTGCAGTATGATGTTGATCTTGTACATGTCACCACAATCTACATAGCAGTATGATGTTGATCTCGTGCATGTCACCACAGTCTATAGTGCAATATGATGTTGATCTTGTACATGTCACAACAGTCTAAAGTGCAGTATGATGTTGATCTTATACATGTCACCAAAGTCTATAGTGCAGTATTATGTTGATCTTGTACTTGTCACCACAGTCTACAGTGCAGTATCAAGTTGATCTTGTACATGACACCATAGTCTATAGTGCAGTATGATGTTGATCTTGTACATGTCACCAGAGTCTACAGTGCAGTATGATGTTGATCTTGTACATGTCACCACAGTCTATATTGCAGTATGATGTTGATCTTGTACTTCTCACCACAGTCTATAGTGCAGTATGATGTTGATCTTGTACACGTCACCACAGTCTACAGTGCAGTATGATGTTGATCTTGTACATGTCACTGAAGTCAATAGTGCAGTATGATTTTGATCTGGTGCATATCAACACAGTCTATAAGGCAGTATGATGTTGATCTTGTACATGTCACTACACTCTACAGTGCAGTATAATGTTGATCTCGTGCATGTTACCACCGTCTATAGTGCAGTATCATGTTGATCTTGTACATGTCACCACAGTCTATAGTGTAGTATTATGTTGATCTTGTACATGTCACTAGAGTCTACAGTGCAGTATGATGTTGATCTTGTTCATGTCAACACAGTCTATAGTGCAGTATGATGTTGATCTTGTACATGTCACCAGAGTCTACAGTGCAGTATGATGTTGATCTTGTACTTGTCACCACAGTCTATTGTGCAGTATGATGTTGATCTGGTACATGTCACCACAGTCTACAGTGCAGTATGATGTTGAGCTTGTACATGTCACCACAGTCTATAGTGCAGTATGATGATGATCTTGTTCATGTCACCAGAGTCTACAGTGCAGTATGATGTTGATCTTGTACTTGTCACCACAGTCTATTGTGCAGTATGATGTTGATCTGGTACATGTCACCACAGTCTACAGTGCAGTATGGTGTTGATCTTGTACATGTCAACACAGTCTATAGTGCAGTATGATGATGATCTTGTTCATGTCACCGCAGTCTATAGTGCAGTATCATGTTGATCTTGTACACGTCACCACAGTCTACAGTGCAGTATGATGTTGATCTTGTACATGTCACTGAAGTCAATAGTGCAGTATGATGTTGATCAGGTACATGTCACCACAGTCTACAGTGCAGTGTGATGTTGATCTTGTACATGTCACCACAGTCTATAGTGCAGTATGATGTTTTCCTTGTACATGTCACCACAGTCTATAGTGCAGTATGATGTTGATCTTGTACACGTCACCACAGTCTACAGTGCAGTATGATGTTTATCTTGTACATGTCATCACAGTCAATAGTGCTGTATGATGTTGTTCTTGTACTCGTCACCACAGCCTATAGTGCAGTATGATGTTGATCTTTTACATGTCACCAAAGTCTACAGTGGAGTATGATGTTGATCTTGTACATGTCACTGAAGTCTACAGTGCAGTAAGATGTTGATCTTGTACATGTGACAACAGTCAGTAGTGCAGTATGATGTTGATCTTGTTCATGTCACCACAGTCAATAGTGCAGTATGATGTTGATCTTGTTCATGTGACCACAGTCTATAGTGCAGTATGATGTTGCTCTTGTAAATGTCACCACAGTCTATTGTGCAGTATGACGTTGATCTTGTTCGTGTCACCACAGTCTATACTGCAGTATGATGTTGATCTTGTAAATGTCACTGAAGTCAAAAGTGCAGTGTGATGTTGATCTTGTACATGTTACTGAAGTTCATAGTGCAGTATGATGTTGATCTTGTACATGTCACCGCAGTCAATAGTGCAGTATGATGTTGATCTTGTACATGTCACTGAAGTCAATAGTGCAGTATGATGTTGATCTTGTACATGTCACCACAGTCAATAGTGCAGTATGATGTTAATCTTGTACATGTCATCAAAGTCTACAGTGGAGTATGATGTTGATCTTGTACATGTCACTGAAGTCTACAGTGCAGTAAGATGTTGATCTTGAACATGTGACAACAGTCAGTAGTGCAGTATGATGTTGATCTTGTTCATGTCACCACAGTCAATAGTGCAGTATGATGTTGATCTTGTTCATGTCACCACAGTCTATAGTGCAGTATGATGTTGCTCTTGTAAATGTCACCACAGTCTATAGTGCAGTACGGCGTTGATCTTGTTCGTGTCACCACAGTCTATAGTGCAGTATGATGTTGATCTTGTAAATGTCACTGAAGTCAAAAGTGCAGTGTGATGTTGATCTTGTACATGTTACTGAAGTTAATAGTGTAGTATGATGTTGATCTTGTACATGTCACCGCAGTCAATAGTGCAGTATATAAATGTCACTGAAGTCAAAAGTGCAGTATGATGTTGATCTTGTACATATCACCACAGTCAATAGTGCAGTATGATGTCAATCTTGTACATGTCACCAAAGTCTACAGTGCAGTATGATGTTTATCTTGTACATGTGACAACAGTCAATAGTGCAGTATGATGTTGATCTTGTAAATGTCACTGCAGTCTATAGTGCAGTATGATGTTGATCTGGTACATGTCACCACAGTATACAGTGCAGTATGATGTTGATATTGTACATGTCACTGAAGTCAGTAGTGCAGTATGATGTTGATTTTGTGCATGGCACCACAGTCTGTAGTGCAGTATGATGTTGATCTTGTACATGTCATCACAGTCTATCGTGCAGTATAATGTTGTTCTGTTGAATGTCACCACAGTCTATAGTGCAGTGTGATGTTGATCTTGTACATGTCACCACAGTCTTTAGTGCAGTATGATTTTGATCTTGTACATGTCAAAACAGTCTATAGTGCAGTATGATGTTGATCTAATACATGTCACCACTGTCTACAGTGCAGTATGATGTTGATCTTATACATGTCACCACAGTCTATAGTGAGTATGATGTATGATATCACTGAAGTCAGTAGTGCACTATGATGTTGATCTTGTACTTGTCACCGCACTCTATAGTGCAATATGATGTTTATCTTGTATATTTCACCGCAGTCAATAGTGCAGTATGATGTTGAACTTGTACATGACACCACAGTCTATAGTGCAGTATGATGTTGATCTTGTACATGTCACCACAGTCTATAGTGCAGTATGATGTTGATCTTGTACATGTCACCACAGTCTATAGTGCAGTATAATGTTGATCTTATACATGTCACCAGAGTCTATAGTGCAGTATTATGTTGACCTTATACATGTCACCACAGTCTATAGTGCAGTTTGATGTTGATCTTTTACATTCACAACACTCTGCAATGCAGTATGATGTTGATCTTGTACATGTCACCACAGTCAATAGTGCAGTATGATGTTGATCTTTTACATATCACCGCACTCTACAGTGAAGTATGATGTTGATCGTGTACATGTCACCACAGTCTATAGTGCATTATGATGTTGAGCTTGTACATGTCACCACAGTCTATAGTGCAGTATGATGTTGATCTTGTACATGTCACTGAAGCCAATAGTGCAGTATGATGTTGATCTTGTACATGTCACAACAGCCAATAGTGCAGTATGATGTTGATCTAATACATGTCATCAAGTCAATAGTGCAATATGATGTTGACGTTGAACATGACACTGCAGTCAAAAGTGCAGTATGATGTTGAACTTGTACTTGTCACCACAGTCTATAGTGTAGTATTATGTTGATCTTGTACATGTCACCCAGTCAATAGTGCAGTATGATGTTGACCTTGTACATGTCACCGCAGTCAATAGTGCAGTATGATATTGATCTTGTACATGTCATCTAGTCAGTAGTGCAGTATAATGTTGATCTTGTACATGTCAGTACACAAATAGTAGTAATCTAAAACATGTCATCAAGTCGATAGTGCATTATGATGTTGATTTTGAACATGACACTGCTGACAGTAGTGCAGTATGATGTTGATTTTGTACATGTCACCACAGTCTATAGTGCAGTATGATGTTGATATCATGTATGTCACCAGAGTCTATAGTGCAGTATGATGGAGATCTTGTACTTGTCACCACAATCTATAGTGCAGTGTGATGTTGATCTTGTTCATGTCACTGCAGTCAATAGTGCAGTATGATGTTGATCTTTTACATGTCTCCGCACTCTATAGTGCAGTATGATGTTGATCTTGTACATGTCACCACAGTCAATAGTGCAGTGTGATGTTGTTCTAGTACTCGTCACCAAAGTCTATAGTGCAGTATGATGTTGATTTTGTACATGTCACCACAGTCTATAGGGCAGTATGATGTTGTTCTTGTACATGTCACCACAGTCAATAGTGCAGTATGATGTTGATCTTGTACATGTCACCACAGTCTATAGTGCAGCATGATGTTGTTCTTGTACATGTCACCACAGTCAATAGGGCAGTATGATGTTGTTCTTGTACATGTCACCGCAGTCAATAGTGCAGCATGATATTGTTCTTGTACTCGTCACCACAGTCTATAGTGCAGTATGATGTTGATCTTGCACATGTCACCAAAGTCTATAGTGCAGTATTATGTTGATCTTGTACATGTTACCCAGTCAATAGTGCAGTATGATGTTGATCTTGTACCTGTCACCACAGTCTATAGTGCAGTATGATGTTGATCTTGTACATGTCAGCGCAGTCAAAAGGGCAGTATGATGTTGATCTTGTACATGTCACCCAGTCAGAAATGCAGTATTATGTTGATCTTGTACATGTTACCCAGTCAATAGTGCAGTATGATGTTGATCTTGTACCTTCATCACAGTCTATAGTGCAGTGTGATGTTGTTCTTGTACATGTCACCACAGTCAATAGTGCAGCATGATGTTGATCTTGTACATGTCACCGCAGTCAATAGTGTTGTATGATGTTGATCTTGTACATGTCACCACAGACAATAGTGTAGTATGATGTTGTTCTTGTACTCGTCACCACAGTCTATAGTGCAGTATGATGTTGATCTTGTACATATCACCACAGTCAATAGTGCATTGTGTTGTTGATCTTGTCAACAATGTCAAATGTGTAGTATGATGTTGATCTCGTAAATGTCACCACAGTCATTAGTTCATTGTGTTGTTGATCTTGTCAACAATGTCAAATGTGCTGTATGATGTTGATCTTGTTGATGTCACCGCAGTCAATAGTGCAGTATGATGTTGATCGTGTACATGTCACCGCATTCAATAGTGCACTATGTTGTTGATCTTATGCATATCACCACAGTCTACAGTGCAGTATGATGTTGATCTTTTACATGCCACCACAGTGAATAGTGCAGTATGCTGTTGAACTTGTAGATGTCACCGCAGTCAAAAGTGCAGTATGATGTTGATCTTGAACATGTCACCACAGTCTATAGTGCAGTATGATGTTGATTTTGTACATGTCACCACAGTCTACAGTGCAGTATGATGTTGATCTTTTACATGCCACCACAGTCTATAGTGCAGTATGATGTTGATCTTGGACATGTCATCGCAGTCAATAATGCAGTATGATTTTGATCTTGTGCATGTCGCAACAGTCTTTAGTGCAGTATGATGTTGATCTTATACATGTCACCAGAGTCTATAGTGCAGTATGATATTGACCTTATACATGTCGCCACACGCTACAGTGCAGTATGATGTTGATCTTGTACAAGTCACCACAGTCTATAGTGCAGTATGATGTTGATCTTTTACATATCACCACAGTCTACAGTGCAGTATGATGTTGATGTTGTACATGTCACCACAGTCTATAGTGCAGTATGATGTTGATCTTGTACATGTCACCACAGTCTATAGTGCAGTATTATGTTGATCTTGTACATGTCACCAAGTTAATAGTGCAATAGGATGTTGATTTTGTACCTGTCTCCACAGTCTATAGTGCAGTATGATGTTGATCTTGTACATGTCACCGCAGTCAAAAGTGCAGTATGATGTTGATCTTGTACATGTCACCCAGACAGTAGTGCAGTATAATGTTGATATTGTACATGTCAGTACACAGTCATTACTGATCTAATACATGTCATCAAGGCGATAGTGCATTATGATGTTGATTTTGAACATGTCACTGCAGTCAATAGTGCATTATGATGTTTATTTTTTACACATCACCATTGTCTATAGTGCAGTATGATGTTGATCTTGTACATGTCACAACAGCTAATAGTGCTGTATTATGTTGATCTTATACATGTCATCAAGTCAATAGTGCAGTATAATGTTGATCTTGTACATGTCACAACAGCCAATAGTGCAGTATTATGTTGATCTTGTACATGTCACCCAGTCAATAGTGCAGTATGATGTTGATCTTGAACATCTCATCACAGTCTATAGTGTAGTATGATGTAGTTCTGGTGAATGTCACTAACAGTCTATTGTGCAGTATGATGTTGATTTCTTACATATCACCGCACTCTACAGAGAAGTATGATGTTGATCTTGTACATGTCACCACAGTCTATAGTGCAGTATGATGTTTAACTTGTACATGTCACAACAGCCAATAGTGCAGTATGATGTTGATCTAATACATGTAATCAAGTCAAAAGTGCAATATGGTGTTGATTTTGAACATGACACTGCAGTCAATAGTGCAGTATGATGTTGATCTTGTACATGTCACCACAGTCTATAGTGTAGTATTATGTTGACCTTGTTCATGTCACCCAGTCAATAGTGCAGTATGATGTTGATCTGGTACATGTCACCCAGTCAATAGTGCAGTATGATGTTGATCTGGTATATGTCACCGCAGTCAAAAGTGCAGTTTGATGTTGATCTTGTACATGTCACCCTGTCAGTAGTGCAGTATAATGTTGATCTTGTACATGTCAGTACACAGTCAGATGTGATCTTATACATGTCATCAAGTCAATAGTGCATTATGATGTTGATTTTGAACATGACACTGCAGTCAGTAGTGCAGTGTGATGTTTGTTTTGTACACGTCACCACAGTCTATAGTGCAGTATGATGTTGATCTTGTACATGTCACAACAGCTAATAGTGCAGTATGATGTTGATCTGGTACATGTCAACGCAGTCAATAGTGCAGTATGATGTTGATCTTGTATATGTCACCGCAGTCAAAATTGCAGTATGATGTTGATCTTGTACATGTCAGTACACAGTCAAAAGTGATCGAATACATGTCATCAAGTCAATAGTGCAATATGATGTTGATTTTGAACATGACATTTTAGTCAATAGTGCAGTATGATGTTGATCTTGTACATGTCCCCACAGTCTATAGTGCAGTATGATGTTGATCTTGTACCTGTCACCACAGTCTATAGTGCAGTATGATGTTGATCTTGTACATGTCACCACAGTCTATAGTGCAGTATGATGTTGATCTTGTACCTGTCACCACAGTCTATAGTGCAGTATGATGTTGATCTTGTACATGTCACCACAGTCTATAGTGCAGTATTATGTTGATCTTTTACATGTTACCCAGTCAATAGTGCAGTATGATGTTGATCTTATACATGTCAGCGCAGTCAAAAGGGCAGTATGATGTTGATCTTGTACATGTCACCCAGTCAGAAGTGCAGTATAATGTTGATCTTGTACATGTCAGTACACAGTCAGTAGTGATCTAATGTCATCAAGTCAATAGTGCATTATGATGTTTATTTTGAACTTGACACTGCAGTCAGTAGTGCAGTATGATGTCTATTTTGTACACGTCATTACAGTCTATAGTGCAGTATGATGTTAATCTTGTACATGTCACAACAGCTAATAGTGCAGTATTATGTTGATCTTATACATGTCACCCAGTCGATAGTGCATTATGATGTTGATCTTGTACATGTCACCACAGTCTATAGTGCAGTATGATGTTCATCATGTGCATGTCAAAACAGTCTATAGTGCTATATGATGTTGATCTTGTACATGTCACCACAGTCTATAGTGCTATATGATGTTGATCTTGTACACGTCAACACAGTCTATAGTGCAGTATGATGTTGATCTTGTACATGTCACCCAGTCAATAGTGCAGTATGATGTTGATCTTGTACATGTCACCACAGTCTATAGTGCAATATGATGTAGATCTTGTACATGTCACCACAGTCAATAGTGAAGTATGATGTTGTTCTTGTACTCAACACTACAGTCAATAATGCAGTATGATGTTGATCTTGTACATGTGACCACAGTCTATATAGTGCAATATGATGTTGATCTTGTACTTGTCAAAAGAGTTTATAGTGCTATATGATGTTGATGATGTGCCTGTCAAAACAGACTATAGTGCTATATAATGTTGATCATGTGCGTATCAAAACAGTCTATAGTGCAGGATGATGTTGATCATGTGCATGTGTTCACAGTCTATAGTGCAGTATGATGTTGATCATGTACATGTCACCACAGTCTACAGTGCTATATGATGTTGATCTTGTACATGTCACCACAGTCTAAAGTGCTATATGATGTTGATCTTGTACATGTCACCACTGTCTACATTGCTATATGATGTTGATCTTGAACATGTCACCACAGTCGATAGTGCAGTATGATGTTGATCTTGTACCTGTCACCACAGTCTATAGTGCAGTATGATGTTGATCTTGTACATGTCACAACAGCCAAAGGTGCAGTATGATGTTGATCTAATACATGTCAATAGTGCAGTATGATGTTGATTTTGAACATGACACTGCCGTGAATAGTGCAGTATTATGTTGATCTTGTACATGTCACCAAAGTCTATAGTGCAGTATTATATTGATCTTGTACATGTCACCCAGTTAATAGTGCAGTAGGATGTTGATTTTGTACATGTCTCCACAGTCTATAGTGCAGTATGATGTTGATCTTGTACATGTCACCGCAGTCAAAAGTGCAGTATGATGTTTATCATGTACATGTCACCATGTCAGTAGTGCAGTATAATGTTGATCTTGTACATGTCAGTACACAGTCATTACTGATCTAATACATGTCATCAAGTCGATAGTGCATTATGATGTTGATATTGAACATGACACTGCAGTCAATAGTGCATTATGATGTTGATTTTGAACATGACACTGCAGACAGTAGTGTAGTATGATGTTTATTTTTTACACATCACCATTGTCTATAGTGCAGTATGATGCTTATTTTGTACACGTCACCACAGTCTATAGTGCAGTATGATGTTGATCTTGTACATGTCACAACAGCTAATTGTGCAGTATTATGTTGATCTTATACATGTCATCAAGTCAATAGTGCAGTATAATGTTGATCTTGTACATGTCACAACAGCCAATAGTGCAGTATTATGTTGATCTTGTACATGTCACCCAGTCAATAGTGCAGTATGATGTTGATCTTGAACATCTCACCACAGTCTATAGTGTAGTATGATGTAGTTCTGGTGCATGTCACTTACAGTCTATTGTGCAGTATGATGTTGATTTCTTACATATCACCGCACTCTACAGAAAAGTATGATGTTGATCTTGTACATGTCACCACAGTCTATAGTGCAGTATGATGTTGATCTTGTTCATGTCACCCAGTCAATAGTGCAGTATGATGTTGATCTTGTACCTGTCACCACAGTCTATAGTACAGTATGATGTTGATCTTGTACATGTCACCACAGTCTATAGTGCAGTATGATGTTGATCTTGTACATGTCACCACAGTCTATAGTGCAGTATGATGTTGATCTTGTACCTGTCACCACAGTCTATAGTACAGTATGATGTTGATCTTGTACATGTCACCACAGTCTATAGTGCAGTATGATGTTGATCTTGTACATGTCACCACAGTCTATAGTGCAGTATAATGTTGATTTTGAACATGACACTGCAGTCAATAGTGCAGTATTATGTTGATCTTGTACATGTCACCCAGTCAATAGTGCAGTATGATGTTGATCTTGAACATCTCACCACAGTCTATAGTGTAGTATGATGTAGTTCTGGTGCATGTCACTTACAGTCTATTGTGCAGTATGATGTTGATTTCTTACATATCACCGCACTCTACAGAAAAGTATGATGTTGATCTTGTACATGTCACCACAGTCTATAGTGTAGTATTATGTTGACCTTGTTCATGTCACCCAGTCAATAGTGCAGTATGATGTTGATCTTGTACTTGTCACCACAGTCTATAGTACAGTATGATGTTGATATTGTACCTGTCACCACAGTCTATAGTGCAGTATAATGTTGATCTTGTACATGTCAGTACACAGTCAGTAGTGATCTTAGACATGTCATCAAGTCAATAGTGCATTATGATGTTGATTTTGAACATGACACTGCAGTCAGTAGTGCAGGGTGATGTTTATTTTGTACACGTCACCACAGTCTATAGTGCAGTATGATGTTGATCTTGTACATGTCACCGCAGTCAATAGTGCAGTATGATGTTGATCTTGTACATGTCACTGAAGTCAATAGTGCAGTATGATGTTGATCTTGTAAATGTCACTGAAGTCAAAAGTGCAGTATGATGTTTATCCCGTACATGTCACCACAGTCTATAGTGCTGTTTGATGTTGATCGTGTACATGTCACCACAGTCTATAGTGCAGTATGATGTTGATCTTGTACATGTCACCACGGTCTACAATGCAGTATGTTGTTGTTCTTGTACTCGTCACCACAGCCTATAGTGCAGTATGATGTTGATCATGTACATGTCACCACAGTCAATAGTGCAGTATGATGTTAATCTTGTACATGTCACCAAAGTCTACAGTGGAGTATGATGTTGATCTTGTAAATGTCACTGAAGTCAAAAGTGCAGTATGATGTTGATCTTGTACATGGGACAACAGTCAATAGTGCAGTATGATGTTGATCTGGTACATGTCACCACAGTCTATAGTGCAGTATGATATTGATCTTGTAAATGTCACTGCAGTCTATAGTGCAGTATGATGTTGATATTGTACATGTCACTGAAGTCTATAGTGCTATATGATGTTGATCTTGTACATGTCACCACAGTCTACAGTGCAGTATGATGTTTATATTGTACATGTCACTGAAGTCAATAGTGCAGTATGATGTTGATTTTGTGCATGGCACCACAGTCTGTAGTGCAGTATGATGTTGATCTGGAACATGTCACCACAGTCTTTAGTGCAGTATGATGTTGATCTTATAAATGTCACTACAGTCTATAGTGCAGTATGATGTTGATCTTGAACATGTCACCACAGTCTATAGTGCAGTATGATGTTAATCTTGTACATGTCACCGCAGTCAATAGTGCAGTATGATGTTGATCTTGTACATGTCATCTAGTCAGTAGTGCAGTATAATGTTGATCTTGTACATGTCAGTAGACAAATAGTAGAAATCTAATACATGTCATCAAGTCGATAGTGCATTATGATGTTGATTGTGAACATGACACTGCAACGGTAGTGCAGTATGATGTTGATTTTGTACATGTCACCACAGTCTATAGTGCAGTATGATGTTGATATCATGTATGTCACCAGAGTCTATAGTGCAGTATGATGTTGATATCATGTATGTCATTAGAGTCTATAGTGCAGTGTGATGTTGATCTTGTACATGTTACTGCAGTCAATAGTGCAGTATGATGTTGATCTTTTACATGTCTCCGCACTCTATAGTGCAGTATGATGTTGATCTTGTACATGTCACCACTGTCTATAGTGCAGTATGATGTTGATCTTGTACATGTCACCACAGTCAATAGTGCAGTGTAATGTTGTTCTTGTACTCGTTACCACAGTCTATAGTGCAGTATGATGTTGATCTTGTACATGTCACCACAGTCAAAAGGGCAGTATGATGTTGTTCTTGTACATGTCACCACAGTCAATAGTGCAGTATGATGTTGACCTTGTTCATGTCACCACAGTCTACAGTGCAGCATGATGTTGTTCTTGTACTCGTCACCACAGTCTAAAGTGCAGTATGATGTTGATCTTGTACATGTCACCACAGTCAATAGTGCAGTATGATGTTGATCTTGTACATGTCACCACAGTCAATAGTGCAGCATGATGTTGATCTAGTACATGTAACCACAGTCAATAGGGCAGTATGATGTTGTTCTTGTACATGTCACCACAGTCAATAGTGCAGTATGATGTTGTTATTGTACTCGTCACCACAGTCTATAGTGCTGTATGATGTTGATCTTATACATGTAACCACAGTCAATAGTACATTGTGTTGTTGATCTTGTCAACAATGTCAAATGTGCAGTATGATTTTGATCTTGTTAATGTCACCACAGTCATTAGTGCATTGTGTTGTTGATCTTGTCAATAATGTCAAATGTGCAGTATGATGTTGATCTTGTTGATTTCACCGCAGTCAATAGTGCAGTATGATGTTGATCGTGTACATGTCACCGCAGTCAATAGTACACTATGATGTTGATCTTATGCATATCACCACAGTCTATAGTGCAGTATGATGTTGATCTTATACATGTCACCACAGTCTATAGTGCAGTATGATGGTGATCTTTTACATGCCACCAAAGTGAATAGTGCAGTATGCTGTTGATCTTGTAGATGTCACCGCAGTCAAAAGTGCAGTATGATGTTGATCTTGAACATGTCACCACAGTCTATAGTGCAGTATGATGTTGATTTTGTACATGTCACCACAGTCTACAGTGCAGTATGATGTTGATCTTATACATGTCATCAAGTCAATAGTGCAGTATGATGTTGATCTTGCACATGTCACAACATCTAATAATGCAGTATTATGTTGATCTTGTACATGTCACCCAGTCAATAGTGCAGTATGATGTTGATCTTGAACATCTCACCACAGTCTATAGTGTAGTATGATGAAGTTTTGGTGCATGTCACTTACAGTCTATTGTGCAGTATGATGTTGATTTCTAACATATCACCGCACTCTACATAGAAGTATGATGTTGGTCTTGTACATGTCACCACAGTCTATAGTGCAGTATGATGTTGATCTAATACATGTCATCAAGTCAATAGTGCAATATGGTGTTGATTTTGAACATGACACTGCAGTCAATAGTGCAGTATGATGTTGATCTTGTACATCACCACAGTCTATAGTGTAGTATTATGTTGACCTTGTTCATGTCACCACAGTCAATAGTGCAGTATGATGTTGATCTTGTACCTGTCACCACAGTCTATAGTGCAGTATGATGTTGATCTTGTATATGTCACCGCAGTCAAAAGTGCAGTATTATGTTGATCTTGTACATGTCACCCTGTCAGTAGTGCAGTATAATGTACATGTCAGTACATAGTCAGTAGTGATCTTATAGATGTCATCAAGTCAATAGTGCATTATGATGTTGATTTTGAACATGACACTGCAGTCCGTAGTGCAGTATGATGTTTATTTTGTACACGTCACCACAGTCTATAGTGCAGTATGATGTTGATCTTGTACATGTCACAACAGCTAATTGTGCAGTATGATGTTGATCTGGTACATGTCACCTCAGTCAATAGTGCAGTATGATGTTAATCTTGTATATGTCACCGCAGTCAAAAGTGCATTATGATGTTGATCTTGTACATGTCACCCAGGCAGTAGTGCAGTATAATGTTGATCTTGTACAT
The DNA here is from genome assembly GCA_038501625.1 of Corbicula japonica. Classification (NCBI taxonomy): domain Eukaryota; kingdom Metazoa; phylum Mollusca; class Bivalvia; order Venerida; family Cyrenidae; genus Corbicula; species Corbicula japonica. The sequence continues at coordinate 931,489 of JAZAYU010000051.1, forward strand.
GTCAGTACACAGTCAAAAGTGATCTAATACATGTCATCAAGTCAATAGTGCAATATGATGTTGATTTTGAACAGAACATTGCAGTCAATAGTGCAGTATGATGTTTATCTTGTACCTGTCACCACTGTCTATAGTGCAGTATTATGTTGATCTTGTACATGTCACCACAGTCTATAGTGCTATATGATGTTTATCTTGTACCTGTCACCACAGTCTATAGTGCAGTATGATGTTGATCTTGTACATGTCACCACAGTCTATAGTGCAGTATTATGTTGATCTTGTACATGTCACCCAGTCAATAGTGCAGTATGATGTTGATCTTGTACCTGTCACCACAGTCTATAGTGCAGTATAATGTTGATCTTGTACATGTCAATACACAGTCAGTAGTGATCTAATACATGTCACCCAGTCAATTGTGCATTATGATGTTGATTTTGAACTTGACACTGCAGTCAGTAGTGCAGTATGATGTCTATTTTGTACACGTCATTACAGTCTATAGTCCAGTATGATGTTGATCTAATACATATCACAACAGCTAATAGTGCAGTATTATGTTGATCTTATACATGTCACCCAGTCGATAATGCATTATGATTTTGATCTTGTACATGTCACCACAGTCTATAGTGCAGTGTGATGTTGATCTTGTACATGTCACAACAGCCAATAGTGCAGTATGATGTTGATCTTGTACATGTCACACAGTCAATAGTGCAGTATGATGTTGATCTTGAACATCTCACCACAGTCTATAGTGCAGTATGATGTTGATCATGTGCATGTCAAAACAGTCTATAGTGCTATATGATGTTGATCTTGTACATGTCACCACAGTCTATAGTGCTATATGATGTTGATCTTGTACACGTCAAAACAGTCTATAGTGCAGTATGATGTTGATCTTGTACACGTCAAAACAGTCTATAGTGCAGTATGATGTTGATCTTGTACATGTCACCCAGTCAATAGTGCAGAATGATGTTGATCTTGTACATGTCACCACAGTCTATAGTGCAGTATGATGTAGATCTTGTACATGTCACCACAGTCAATAGTGAATTATGATGTTGTTCTTGTACTCAAGACCACAGTCTATAGTGCAGTATGATGTTGATCTTGTACATGTGACCACAGTCTATATAGTGCAATATGATTTTGATCTTGTACTTGTCAAAACAGGTTATAGTGCTATATGATGTTGATGATGTGCCTGTCAAAACAGACTATAGTGCTATATAATGTTGATCATGTGCGTATCAAAACAGTCTATAGTGCAGGATGATGTTGATCATGTGCATGTGTTCACAGTCTATAGTGCAGTATGATGTTGATCATGTGCATGTCTTCACAGTCTATAGTGCTATATGATGTTGATCTTGTACATGTCACCACAGTCTATAGTGCAGTATGATGTTGATCTTGTACATGTCACCACAGTCGATAGTGCAATATGATGTTGATCTTGTACCTGTCACCACAGTCTATAGTGCAGTATGATGTTGATCTTGTACATGTCACCACAGTCTATAGTGCAGTATGATGTTGATCTTGTACATGTCACCCAGTCAATAGTGCAGTATGATGTTGATCTTGTACCTGTCACCGCAGTCTATAGTGCAGTATGATGTTGATCTTGTACATGTCAGCGCAGTCAAAAGGGCAGTATGATGTTGATCTTGTACATGTCACCCAGTCAGAAGTGCAGTATAATGTTGATCTTGTACATGTCAGTACAGTCAGTTGTGATCTAATACATGTCATCAAGTCAATAGTGCATTATGATGTTGATTTTGAACTTGACACTGCAGTCAGTAGTGCAGTATGATGTCTATTTTGTACACGTCATGTCACCACAGTCTATAGTGCTATATGATGTTGATCTTGTACATGTCACCACAGTCTATAGTGCTATATGATGTTGATCTTGTACATGTCACCACAGTCTATAGTGCAGTATTATGTTGATCTTATACATGTCACCACAGTCTATAGTGTAGTATGATGTAGATCTTATGCATGTAACGAACAGTCTATAGTGCAGAATGATGTTAATCTTGTACATGTCAACACAGTCTATAGTGCAGTATGATGTAGATCTTGTACATGTCACCACAGTCAATAGTGAAGTATGATGTTGTTCTTGTACTCGTCACCACAGTCTATAGTGCAGTATGATGTTGATTTTTACACGTCTTTACAATTTATAGTGCTCTATGGTCTTGTACATGTCACCACAGTCTATATTGCAGTATGATGTTGATCATGTGCATGTCATAACAGTCTATAGTGCAATATTATGTCGATCTTGTGCATGTCAAAACAGTCTATAGTGCAATATTATGTTGATCATGTGCATGTCAAAACAGTCTATATAGTGCAATATGATGTTGATCTGGTGCATGTAAAAACGGTCTAAAGTGCTATATGATGTTGATCTTGTGCATGTCAAAACAGTCTATAGTGCAGCATGATGTTGATTTGTACACGTCTTTTCAATTGATAGTGCTCTATGGTCTTGTACATGTCACCACAGTCTATAGTGCAGTATAATGTAGATCTTGTGCATGTCACCACAGTCTATAGTGCAGTATGATGTTGATCTTGTGCATGTCAAAACAGTCTATAGTGCAATATGATGTTGATCTTGTGCATGTGAAAACTGTCTATATAGTGCAATATGACGTTGATCTTGTGCATATCAAAATAGTCTATAGTGCAATATGATGTTGATCTTGTGCATGTCAAAACAGTCTATATAGTGCAGTATGATGTTGATCTTGTACATGTCACCACAGTTATAGTGCAGTATGATGTTGATCTTGTACATTTCACCACAGTCTATAGTGCAGTATGATGTTGATCTTATACATGTCACCAGAGTCTACAGTGCAGTATGAGGTTGATCTTGTACATGTCAAAACAGTCTATAGTGCAATATGATGTTGATCATGTGCATGTAAAAACAGTCTATAGTGCTATATGATGTTGATCTTGTACATGTCACCACAGTCTATAGTGCTATATGATGTTGAACATGTGCATGTCAAAACAGTCTATATAGTGCAGTATGATGTTGATCTTGTACATGTCAAAACAGTCTATAGTGCTATATGATGTTGAACATGTGCATGTCAAAACAGTCTATAAAGTTCAGTATGATGTTGATCTTGTACATGTCACCACAGTTATAGTGCAGTATGATGTTGATCTTGTACATTTCACCACAGTCTATAGTGCAGTATGATGTTGATCTTATACATGTCACCAGAGTCTACAGTGCAGTATGAGGTTGATCTTGTACATGTCAAAACAGTCTATAGTGCAATATGATGTTGATCATGTGCATGTAAAAACAGTCTATAGTGCTATATGATGTTGATCTTGTACATGTCACCACAGTCTATAGTGCTTTATGATGTTGTGCATATCACTAGTCTTTAGAGGAGTCAGATTATAATCTAGTGCATGTCACTGATGTCTATAGAGAACAGTATTATGTAGTTCTGCTGTCTGTAATGCAATATGGCGTTTGCCTTGAGTATGTCCTATGTAAGGACGTAACGTTTACGTCCCTTTTTCATGAATCTTATTCGATTTGCGTAAATCAATGACTTTGCTAAAAGGCCAACATTTGAGTCAGAGATTCTAGCCGCTAAAATATACCTGGAGCTGCTTTTTTCAAAAGAAATGGACAATATGTTGACTATAAACATTAAAGTGTGACAATCCTTGCCCAATGACAAATTAAACGTACAGAATAGAAAATTATTTGAAACCTTACCCTGACCTTTTTATCGTTCTTTTTAACAAAAAAATATTTGTCTCGTTCAGTTAACTTGAGTCAACATTTTTAGCATTCTTGTTACCGGATCTTGGGCTGCTTGTTAGATTTAACTGTTGACGCTCATAATTAAATGATGTATTTTATGGCTCAGAAATTAAGAGTTTAGACGGTTGATGAACTAAAGTCACATAAAATATACCAAGGCGACTTTTAAGTTGAAACCGCATAACTGATTTGAAATAAACACTTTAAAACTATAACTTATTTTGTTTAATATTGAGGGCATAACAGTGGTTCGGCCAAGCCATATGGACTGCCCTGAACAAAATTGGCCAGTATGATAGTAAACATCCATGTGACTCAAAAATGAGGAACAATGTAGTTTCCCCACGGCCAGTATAAATGTCGGCCACTGTGTGATATCGTCGGTGAAATTCAAAAACCGCGTAACTAAATTTTTCGCGATTTTTGAATTTACCATCCATCAGCATCTCAAACTCTATAAAGTACAAAAACCGTGTATATAGGAGCCAATTAGAAGACGAAGTTTTGATCACGTGCGAAAATCGCGTAAGTCCATTGGTTGTCATAAGTGACAATCGCAATCCGCGTAAGTCATATCGTAAAATGTTTATTTTAAAAAAGAGTAAAAAAAATCAAGGATTTTAACGTTTTAATACTATCAAGGTAAATAATATTTCATTCTTTTAACTGTATTTGACATCTTTTACAATACTGAATCTAGTCCAGCCGTTTTCGGTAAAAATATGGAGGAATTGTTCAAATTCAGTTAAAAGCGCCAAATTTTGCACAAAGTTAGCTTTTGATGTACCTTTTGAAATGTGATAGAGACCCATTTGATATCTTTCCAATATGGCCGCTTTTTTCAAGATGGCCGCCGAAATTCAGGAAAATGCTGCTATTTGAAGAATTTTCATCGTATATTCACAATTTTGGAGACTAAACCTATATTTTCAAGGATGTTCTAAACATTAAAAGCAAATGTAAGCACATCAGACAAATATTTAAGGAGCAAATGGCCTTTTTGTTACATAAATTTTTCAAGATGGCCGCCAAAAATCTTGAAAAGCTGCTATTTGAAGGATTTTCATCGTATAGTCACAATTATGGAGTCTAAACCTATATTTTCAAGGATGTTCTAAACATTTAAAGCAAATGTAAGCATATCAGACAAATATTTAAGGAGCAAATGGCCTTTTTGTTACAGAAATTTTTCAAGATGGCCTCCAAAAATCTTGAAAATGCTGCTATTTGAAGGATTTTCATCGTTTAGTCACAATTTTGGAAGCTAAACCTAAATTTTCAGGGAAATTCTAAACATTTTAAGCAAATGTAAGCACTTCAGACAAATATTTAAGGAGCAAATGGCCTTTTTTTACAGAAATTGCCTACAAAAATATTTTAACCGGCTGTAATCATATTTGTTCTGTAATTTAACGCAAAGTAAAGAATTTATTTGAATGTCAAACATAAATACAGTGTTTTATTTACTCAATATGAACAGTGTTATATTAACTTAATGCCAAAATAGGTCTTATTCTTATAACCATCAATTGCTAGTACAGTTCTGAAATGACTAATTTAAGAACACAGTCTAATCACACACGGTCACAACCCCCCACCCCCGCATTTGCACAGAGCCGTACATGCTAGTTGTGCTTTCACACACTTGCATCTTCCTCTGCAGCCTTTGACAAATCCACATTTCAGGAATTCCATACTGGAAACTGATGCTTGAGGCAGATCTGACCAATAGGGTCCCCATGCATTCCCAGGTCCTTTCATCCAACCCCATTCAACAGGTGAAGGTAACACGGGATTGGGGAGAAGTGACTGGCCCCAAACATGACCCGCTTGATAAGATATGCTGGTAGAGAGCAGCAAAAGTTGGTGGTATGAGATCAATAGACCTGCCCTTCCTGGTGAAGAGATCTTTTCTCGCTTCATCAGCTGATGTGGCAGTGCTTGTTTTGTCATAAAGCAGAACAACAAATCGCTCAAGGTTATGGTTCATAGACCCTCGAACTAAAGCATATCTTCCAGTGGCAATTGGTTTGAAGAGTTATGTCCCTGTGTTATTGTTAGTGCTATGAAACCTACCCTAAGTGGGAGAGAGGAAGTACATAGTACAGAATCGTGTGATAAATATCAATATTTTTATATCGTTAAAGGAAATACGATAGCAGACAAAAATATACTACGTGCTGATCGCAATATAGTCATTTTATTACCTTCGATATAAGAAGTAATATTTCATGTAAAGAGGTAAACATATTTAAACGAATTGCATTAACATGTTTTGCAGGTACAGCATTTAATCGCACAATTGGAAATTTTAATATTACAAAATACGCTAATAAATTTCTTTCAACATTTTCATATGCATGCAATAAATTATGTTTATTTTGTATTGCAAATGATGTTTATGCCCTCACGAACAAAACATTTGCATAAGTGCGATATCTGCGCGCAACAGGGTGTTAAATACTGTTGATGTTTCCACGCTCCAAGCATTGACGTTAATTTATGTGGTATCTACACCCATCAGAAAGTGATTTATTATGTTTGGCCGGTAGTGGTCGCCAGCTAGTTAAAATATACTGACCGATTCATTATTAGATGGGCCCCGGGCGCATAGGATAGGACTCGGGAAGTAAGGGTGTTCACGAAAAACGGCTCTCAGAAACCCAAGGAAGCTGGTCTTTTTATTTAGGGACGACACTACATACCATAAACACTTTAAATGGGCACTTTGTTGCCTCGAGTTGATATATTCGTATTCGTATTCGATTACAGTTGTCTGTGTATTGCGGTATGTGAGCTGATAGCTGGGCATCTTTGGGGCTGTTTTAGACAAACTCACTATTTGTTAATATTTATACACAAGCCATTGATACGATGTATACATAATTATGTAACGTCAAAAGCCAACAAGTGTATTAAGTATCATCATATCGCGCGAGAAGCACGTGCGTCTTTCTGTCTGTCCGCCCACGAATGACACGTGTCCGTCGTGATAGGTCTGTAAAGTAATTAATTTCTCATTAATGCAAAATGTAAATGATATTATTCTACATCTAATAAATTCATCCAATTAGCGTCCTTTAATTGTACCACGTGACCGTCCAATATTTCCCGTATTGGATCCAAAAAAGTCCGTATTTTTTCATATTGGATGATTAAGTGCAAATGCACTTTACCATTGTTTTACAACGATAAAAGCCGTTGACCGTAAAAATGATCCGAATGAAAAAAAAAACTTGTCAATTAAGAGAAATGTAGAACTTAATAAAATATTGGACTGTACAATATAGAATATATATGGAATAGTCTTTAATTGCTTGAAAAGTCATGCTTCATTTATTAGATGTAGAATAAAAAGGTTATTAGACGTTTTACTGTACAATACGGGATATATTTGGACTCGTACACAGCTTGAAAAGTCATATTGGACTCGCCTCACGGCTCGTCCAATATGACTTTTCAAGCTGTGTACTCGTCCAAATATATTCCCGTATGGTACAGTAAAACGTCTAATAACCTATAATTATAGGAATGTCATTTAGAAAAAAAGATGTGGTTAACTGTTAACTTGTCACTGGGATCGTCATTCTCAAGGATAGGACGTAGAAACGTCACTTAGCCGATGTGAATATATACTGAAAGAAATTAGAAACGCAACTTCTTTAAACAAGAAATACATTTCAGGTTTAAAGAAGTTGCGTTTCTAATTTCTTCAAAAACACATAATATAGTTATAGAAATTTAAAACATATGGTTCAAAATAGAACGTTAAATTTAAAGTCCTGAGGGAAGGTGAGGTAAATGTTTTCGACGCTAAGGTTCTAGTCATTCAATAACAATGCACGAGATCGAGCAGGATTTCTTATCGCACGCTTAAATGGGCAAAAATAACAAAATACTTCAAGATATATAATATTGTAGACAGGTTGACATCGATTGTCGTATTTTGTTGCACGTTAACAATTTAACTGCGGTCGTTTTTTGTTCAGTTAGTATACACACCCTTTAAAACGAACAATGTAAAAAAAATGGATAGATTTTCAGTTATTTGATCTTACCTCAAGGTCGCGGAAACTTAATGAAGCGTTGTGCTACTCGGTTAACTACGGGCAGAGATGAATGGTCGTCTTCAAAATACTTCATGTTGGTGGTAGGAATGTTACATGAATGGCAATAACTCGTGTTCGACAGTTGATAATGCGGAAAAGTAAAACATGCGTGATTTTTGCTAGTGAGCATGCACTCATCGTTACGTTGATAATGACTGTACTGTAAGCTCATACCGAACGCGCAGCACCTGTTATTTTAATATATTAATCAGCTATTTTAATTAAGATGCTTTCACGGTCTGTATGTTTACCTTGTCGGCAAATGTGGGAAGTCTGTGGAAGTATTGACAGGTAAGCAGAATATTATACTTCTATGATAAATTCACATATACTCCTGTCATATATTCAAAAATATATTTAAAAACTACATTTTTAAATCAAATAAAATCTCAATAAAGCTTATCAGTTGCTGTCAGCGTATAATGCGTAAATAATAAGTGATTATAAAATGTAAAATGGAAAGCGCTCACGAACAAATGTAAAATGAATGGAATTCGTAGTTATTCATAATACTGCGAGTTGTTGGATCTCGGGGAACATCCTACCACAGAATATCCGTCGTGCCCTCTTTTGTCACCAACTTTCATATTAAAAGACAGACAGACAGATCATTTTATTTCCGCTAGGCTTAAAAGCTCATGAGGATAACATTTTGCATAGTACAAGATTAGTAAAAGCATTTGGACGCGTCTTAGTTCCAATCTTGTTCACATGTTTGTATAACTTCAATGCCATTCACTTCGTTACTCTATTGCATCGTTTGAAAGCAGATTTTATATTTCAAATTTATAAATTGTTTGATGCAGGAAGCTAATATAAACTTTGAATCTTTATGATTTTTCTGCAGCTTCAAATTTGCGATATTTGTTTAACGTTTTGCCATGTTTGAACATTTTAACATCATTTCAAAACACGAACAAATTTTGTATAAGGTGGAGTGCACATTTTTGATGAAGTTTCGATATTTTCGCATGACAAGAGAGCGTGAGGTGTAAGGAAATTAATGCTCATACAATTATCCATTTGCATTTCAAAGTGAATGTGCAGTGGTTGAGAAACGACTTATGTTACATCGGCCATCAATACGTAAAGACGATTACGGTGTTTGTTTACGTATGATGCTAGAGACCTTTGCCCTTGGGTGCGAAAAACTTTCACCCATTCTTTTACGAAATGGCACTTCCTAGGTATAGGCAATGATTACAAATGTAGAAAGTGAGTAAAACTCGCTTTTAAAAAATTTGTATCGCAGTAATTAGAGCATATTTAAGAAAGCGGGGAATGCAGTACTATGTAAATATGGTTATCTTTTTGCACGTACCTCACATGACATGAATGTTTAGAAATGAAGGTTGAAAAATCCAATCAATTTTCTGCCGTAATTTACTAAATGAGATAGAGATATAATTTATATAAACTAAAATGCTGTTTTCGAGCGCAGTTAGCATCATTGTTAAAGAACTGGATTTAGAATGGATTATTGAAGGCTTGGGTAAAAATGTTGCGATTATTGGGAGTACAAGGGGAGATAGCTGTGTTACAATGTCAGCAATGATTGCACTAAATGCAAGTGCTCTTTACCATCTATAAGGTGTGAAGTTGCACTTAATTCTATCAGTAGTTAAATAAAGTTTTTAAAACTCAAAAGAACATTGTGTCTGTGGAGATAACTATAAACCATTGTAATAAAGAGTTATTATGTTTCAACAGGGCACAAAGTTACAATATCATAGATAGATGTTTGGAGCCATTCTGTTGAACAGTGGTTTAGTAAAGACTTGGAAAATAAGAGCAACTATAAATCTGCAACGAAAGGGTCCAGGGCAATAATGTTCTTGCAAAGTGCACAACTTCACATCACCATGTAGCTATATTCTAAGTTTAATTCATCCCTTGTAGTGTTCAAAATTTGATTCGAAATAAAAGCACACGGGGAGTTAACTGTAAACCAATGCTACAAAGAGTTATCCCTTTCCTGTAGTGCATAGGATTACCTGCCATCTGTAAATGTTTTGTTGAGATTCGAGCAATTCTTTTCAATGGTGTTTTGGTGATGCCTATACAGTGAGTGAATTCTTAATAAAATAAACACGGGGAGATAACTCAGCAACATAGTAGAAGAGAGTAAAACGTTTTGCATTGTGTGCGAAATATCGAGCATTAGGGGAGACAAAAAGTGATTTTGTTTATTCGGTAATTACTAGTATGACGAACATAAGTTTGACTGACTATGCATGTCTAGGCTTCTTTGGATCAACACAAAGAGAGTTTGAGCCTTAAAGCAGAGGCTGACCCAATTATTAAACACTGTATGAATGTTTACTTAAAGATGGAGAAACTCCAAGACTTGCGCCTATTAACACTCATTATAATCTTTATCAACATATGAAAATTAATCATTATATCTTTTGTATTCTTCTTTAGTCGGTGATATTTTCTGCTTTTGTTTGTAAACATTGATCATGCATGGCTCTAACTGAATAATCGTTCTCGCTGTTCTATTATTGTTGTTTTGCTGGAGATTGACCATGTCCAAGGTTGTAAAACTGAGAATGGAAACAAGTCTCAAACCTAAGCATCTGATTGGCTCTAATGGTGACCAGCCGCCATTTCAGCCAATCAGATGCTTGAGATTTGAGACTGGTTTCAATTCGCAATTTTATAACCTTCAGCCCATATTTACATAAGTGCAGCAATCCGATTTCTTAAAAAGTTATAACAGTAAATGAAAGATAAAACAAGTACTTTCTTACTTTTTACTATAATTTCCTATAATGGTCTCCGGCCTGGATGTGTTCATCATTGGCTTTTTTCTACACGCATCCTACAAGAGCAGGAACCAGTGTTAAAGTGAACGGAAACTATATGCGCCATGTTTTGGATCGAGGACTTTACTATGTTTCAGTTTTTATTTTGTGTGTTTTTTGCATAAATTAAACAAGAAATATCTTTTAAAAAGATAAACGGCGTTGATGGAAAAGATTTATATATACATGTTTATAAGAAAGAAAGAAATACAGAGAGGCGAAGCAGACACAGTTTAGTTATTTTATTTTACTTGTTATAGCTGTTGAAGAACACTCCCTGCCTTCTCAGTCTGACCTAGAGATTAAGCGACCGAATCATGACAACTCATAAATTCACTGAAAGTGTCTTTCAAAAAAAAATGTTGAAGCTGTTGCAACAATTTCATACGGTGATAACAAGTCAATTAAATAAGCAATGTCTTACATTCAGTCTTGATCTACATTTATTCAGTTTCAATATATCTTGTAGAGTTAGAACTCAAGATGAATAAATGTCCTTGAAATTTAATAAAAATAAATAAAAACAGCCTGTTACAAGAGCGAAATCTACCAACTTTTACGTAAATTAACTTTAAAAAAAGTGTCAGCCCTGAGTATTGAACCCGGGGCCTCCGCTTCCGTAGCGAGAGTGTTAGCCACTACACTACAATGAACTTGTATTTTGTACTTGAATTAAACAATCAGTATCAAAGGAACTCGAAAGGAACCAGTAAGAACTAGAAATATCTACACTTCTCTTTCGTTTCACACTGTGTATTGTATGCAAGTGTTTACCTGACACCCAAGAATATTTCATATAAAATTGTATTTAAGCCATCAATATTGACTTAACTGGTTATTTAAATCGTAAATATGTTTTTTCTCCAATACAACACCCACAAACAACCAATCGTAATAATCTATTTGATTTTTGCCTGCATAATAATAAAAATCCCACTAGATACCTCTCCACCCTGCTAGATGCCTCTCTGGTGTAAATAGCGACCAATCGAAATAGTTTATTTCATATTCCCTCTGCATAATAATTGAATACGAGTATTATTTACAACATTTCATTGGTCGAAAAACTAGGTCAAAAGTGAGCTTAGACAGCTAACGCCGAAAAACGTGTTCGTTTTTCTTCCCTAACCAAGTACTCATCGAACACCAACATCTAGAAGATTTGCACTACATTACCAATATGAACGTCGCAGAGTTTAATCAGTTGAGTATTGGTTCTATTTTATTTTAATCAATATAACTTGTGCAAAAACAACTGTTACATAGGTTATAATTTGCTAATTTGCTAATGTTCTTGATAAAATATGATGCAGACAAAAATATCAAGCAATCGACATTTTACTCGAAGCGAAAAATGATAAAGTTGTATTTTGAATATTTTTTTCCGACGACGCAAATCGCTAGTAGTGTTTTCCATTGACGCAGATTGCTGGTAGTGATTTCCGTTCACGCAGATCGCTATAAGTGTTTTCAATTGACGCAGATCGATAGTAGTGTTTTTCGTTGTCGTAGTTCGCCGGTAGATTTTCCGTTAACGGAGATCGCTGGTAGTGTTTTTCGTTGAATCGGATCGCTGGTAGTGTTGTCCGTTGACAGTGATCGCTAGTAGTGTTTTCCATTGACGCAGATCGCTATTAGTGTTTTCCGTTGACTCTAGTAGTGACGCTAGTAGTGTTCCGTTGAATCAGATCGCCGGTTGTGGTTTCTGTTGACGCATATCGCCGGTAATGGTTTTCCGTTGACGCAGATCGCTGGTAGTGTTTTACGTTGACGCAGATCGCCGGTAGTGTTTTCCGTTGACTCAGATCGCCGGTAGTGTTTTCCGTTGACGCAGATTGCCGTATGTGTTTTCCGTTCACGCAGATCGCTAGTAGTGTTTTCCGTTGACGCCGATCGCTGGAAGTGTTTTTTGTTTACGCAGATCGCCGGTAGTGTTTTCCGTCGGTGCAAATCTCTAGTATTGCAAAGTCACCATCTACATTGATTTTGTTGAATTATCTTACGCACCTCGCATTTGGGAATACGCTTACCTCATTTTAGTGTTTTCCGTTGACGCCGATCGCTGGAAGTGTTTTTCGTTTACGCAGATCGCCGGTAGTGTTTTCTGTTGGTGCAGATCTCTAGTATTGCAAAGTCACCATCTATATTGATTTTGTTGAATTATCTTACGCTCACCTCATTTCATAAGAAGAACCGTCGGGGTTGGAGGTGCGCGTTTAGTATGCTCGAATACTTGAAGGGCGTGTCCAGGCTTACATGCATATAATACATTGTGGTGTTTTGACGCTCTTGCTGATAACAGATGATGATGTAAATCAATGGCTGTGGTTTGGACGACTGAATGGCCTGTTATAAATTGCGCACATGAGCGCACTTATAAAACGTAATGATGTAAGCGTAGGAAGGGCGTGCTGTTGCCCGTCCACGGAGAGAATATATCAAATATTTAGGATTTTATGTTAGTGACAGTATTTAAAGATGTCATATAACAGGATCACTTTGAGTAACCTCTACCAAATACCAAATAATATGTCATATCTTTATATCCGATCATATAACTGAATTAGATTGTAGAAGATTTAACTTACACTGAAAGAGTGAACTTATCTAAAGCTTTTAACACATGAATGCGTTACGGAGTGAATATTATTTAAAACAGCTAGATGGATGTCGTATCATTTATCCGTATCGTATGAACGACCTGCTGGAATGTAAGTTAAAGAATAATTGAATTAAAAATGGAAACTATATAATATCACACATTTTTTCGTAGGTGTTCATCATAAAAAAACGAATGAGTTAACGTTTGTGAATTACTAACTAGCTAATCAATTATTCATTTTAAAGGTAAGTAATTGAATTAACGGTAGGCGGAGGGAAAATATCATATTCTGAAATGTAAATGAAATTGTAGTTTTTTGTTGTCTCACAGCATAACAAATTTTACAGTCGAGTCGATAGTCGGGTACTTTTTTAGGTGATGGGGGGGGGGGGGGGGGGGGTGGAGGTGGAGAGAAATGTTCATATTTTCAAAATGTCAATAAATGTTCCGTTGTTGTTGTTTTTTTACAATACATACCGAAAATGTAGCAAGTCGATTGTGGGTACAGGATAACAATGACATAGCTCTACCATTAGTGGTGGCTTGAATATAGCCACTCTCTTACACTATCGGCTCATTACATTCACATCTGTTATAGGCTGGGACTACTTTCAACTACTTTTACTTTAAGGGATTGCCACACTCCTCCCAACTTTGTTCATCAATAAAAAGAAAATTATCAAAATCTCAATAACGGCAAAATGCCGTTAAACAAAACTTTGCACAAATGTATTTTATTAATGTATCTTTATTTTGCAGATGGTAAGACACGTTAGAAAAGTCAAGGAAAATAGCGAGATCTAAAAATTCCTTAAATTTCTATACTTAAGGACTTTGAAAACGCACCCTTGGGATAAGTGTATATAAACATAGAAGACGCCTTTTATATCAAACATATTATATAGCTGTGTAAAGTACAACTCATTGCCGTCATTTTGATACCAAAATATTTAAAATTGGTTCATTGATAATAAAAATATCGCGTGTTCAAGACAGTAACCCTGAAATCAAAAGTAACACTTTAGCCAATACAAGCGTTCGTTTTCAATGATATGCCTTTAATTGTAATGCAAGCTCTATAGGCGTGAAGTGTTACTTTTGATTTTAGGGTTACTGTCTTTAACTCGCAATATCTTTTGTATAAATAGACCAGTCTTAAATATTTTACTATCAAACTGACGGCAATGAATTGTACTTTACAAAGGTATGTGAAACATTTCATTTCAAAGGCCTTTTCCAAGTTAAAATACACTTATCCCAAGGGTGCGTTTTCAAAGTCCTTAAGTATATTTACATAAATTCACAAAAACTAAACAACACAAAACATCATTTTAAATACCCACATGAGTAATATGATACTGACAACAATTTATTGTGTCCTCGTGACTTACATATGTAAACTTTAGGAGATATTAGTAAAAGTGTATTTGACCTTCAATTTCCTGTTCGCTTCCTGGTCGCGTAAACCGATGACAATCACTAATTTCTCTTTTAGTAGTTGAATTTTTTTTACAAAGTACACAACATTTTTTTGTCAGTATCATTGCGCTCACGTGGGAATTTAAAATTATGTTTTGTATCGTTTAGTTATTGTGAATTTATGTAAATAGAATTTTAAGGAATTTTTAGCTCAAGCTTTTTTTCTTTACTTTTCTAACGAGTCCTACTGTATGCAAAATAAAGATTCATTAGTAACATTCAATTGTGCAAAGTTTTATTGAACGGCATTTTGCCATTATTGAGATTTTGATAATTTTCTTTTTATCGATGAACAAAGTTGGGAGGAGTGTGGCAATCCCTTAACTCAAAGAAAAAGTTCACCATTTACATTCACACTAGTTTGTGTTTCCCCGATTTTAATGAAAGATATTGAAGATTTCAGTCATTTGCTTTACCTCAAGCTTTCAATTTCATAATTATGACTGTATGCAA
The DNA here is from genome assembly GCA_038501625.1 of Corbicula japonica. Classification (NCBI taxonomy): domain Eukaryota; kingdom Metazoa; phylum Mollusca; class Bivalvia; order Venerida; family Cyrenidae; genus Corbicula; species Corbicula japonica. The sequence goes on from JAZAYU010000051.1 coordinate 946,777, forward strand.
CGAAACCTTCTTAGTTTGGTAAAAAATCTTGACATTGAGCCTTTTGCAGAGATGTAAAGTGAGTGTAAGGAACGAGAACTCTGCGAAGGAGATTGGAATATAGCTTGCAGTTAGTATGTTATACACAGCTACATTAGCAGTTAGGTATAGTTCATACTACCGCTTTACTTGTACAAGCGTCACGTAGCACCAGGGATGACATAGATGTAGCTTCAGTGGTATTACGGTTACAGCTGGAGGAGTTGCAGGTTTAGCTGGAAATGAAGTCAAATGCGTAATCACAGAGCAATGCAACTTTTCAAACTGGTAGATCACTCAAAAATTGTTGGCACAAAATAATGCCAAAAAAAAAGGTACCCTTAAAGCCAACCATAAAATAGAGAGTAGTCTGTTTGCTGTTTATGTCAGAAGCTTGAGATTTGAGACTGTCTCCAATCTCAGTTTTACGATTTTGGGCCCAGACCATAATGAATATACAGGAAATTATTATAATAATAATCGAATGTCATAGCACAACATGTTCTTTAAAAATGAAAAAAAGAGAACATGATCAAAACTGATGGCGGACACAGTTGTTAATATTAATAACACGAGAGCATATAAAAATAAGAATGGAGACCAGTCTCTAATCTAAAGCATATAATTGGCTGAAATATCGACCCGTCGTCATTTCAATCAGATGCTTTAGATTTAAGACTAGTCTCCAAATTTAGTTTTATGATCGTTGCAAAGAACCGCTGAGATAAAAAAAAAAATTTTCAATTGCATTTTAACAGATTCTATTTTTAGATTTAATACGATTTTGATACGCCCTCATTCTTATTTACAGTAATTTGAAAATGCAGTTAAATAGGATTTATAAATCAACTGTGCATTTAAAATGTTTGAGTAGTGTACATGCGCTGTGTCCTGTTCCGTGGCGGAACATAACCTGTGTAATAACCAGGTGAAATCAGGTATGAAAGTTGATAGGCAAATTAATTATGATAAATATACGATACGTCATCCTTTATCAGTTTAAATCTACTTCAGATTTCAAAATGATTTTATAAAAAGGGAAAAGTTGTTTTCCCCATTATCATGTGATTACAAGTCAAACAAATCAGGACATCATTTTGAGAGTACTCGGAGTTGAGGACAAACAACAACGTATACAAGGTTAGAAGTCGGCATCTATTTTCTTACATGAACATAATTATTCAAAAATGCATACGTTCACAGTTGAGAGGGCTGTCAGTTATTGTACTTACTAAGCTCATTACTCTTGGTGTCATAGTTAATGTATTCGTAAACTATGAAGTTAAGTTGATCTGTATTTTTTTTATTTTCAGGATAAAGAAGCATCAGCGAGATGGGGGATGTCGACGTTGGTTGCAGAAAGGTCCCGTCAAGAATCTAGTACACCCATTTGTCACTGAAAGGATTGTTTGTCGTAATCGCCACAGAAGTGTGATCTTTAATCACCGCTATTTTTCTACACTGGATTTAAAAGTTAAAACTTCCGGATTGTCATTATCGGTGACTCTAAATGGATTTCCATTGTCATGTTTCCAACGCTTCAACAAAAATATCTACATAGAGAAAACCCATCCTCATCGCTCTCAGCGCAGACTATATACTCCGCTTAGCGTCTCACAACAGACCGTGGACATTGCAGTACCTGAGGAGACCGACCCGAAAGAATACATGTCAAAAACTGGTCATCCCGCGACGCCGTACACTCCCAGCCAAGGGAGACGAATGGTGTTAAGACGACCATTAGGCGGCATAGAACTCATGTACAATAAAAACACAACTCACGGTGCAGATATTATTTGTTTGATGACCAAAATAAGAACAACGTATCACGTGACTCATGAGGCAGCTCGCAAAGCATTGGCACTTCTTCACTTACGGCATCCGTTACTACGTATGAGGATAAAAGCCAATGGACGTTCGGGACATTTCGACCTTGTTGAAAATCTAGAGCAAGTTTGTGATTTTAAGGTATCGGATCGAGCAGACTGGACTAAGTACATGCTAGAAGAGCTAGAGATCCCTTTCGATGGCGAGAATCAGCCACTCGTCCGTTATCGTTTGCTCAACTCGTGCAGATCCGATGTCGACAAGAAACAGCATTCCAACATGGCGGCACAACGTCAAGAAGTGTTCTGTTATGAGGCGACCTTCCTCTTTATCATGCATCACGCCATTATGGACGGTGTTTACTCGCTTTGGATATTCCAAGATTTAATGAGGTTCCTTGATGGAGTTATAGAAAATTGTGATTTGGGGAGAGTGAAAGAGTTACCGCTCTTGCCTGCTATGGAAAATTTCTTTACGTTCAAGAATAAATACAAAAATAACTGCCAAAGCTCTGGGAATCCGAAAACGGTGCCAGACTGTAAGCTCAGGTTCTGTCATAACTCAGAAAACGATACTGTTTTAAAGGCCTACGAGAAAACATTCGAACATGAAATAGACACAACTCCAGGTCATACTCTCAAAAATAAATTTATTCTGTTTAAGTTAGGTAGAGAAGAAACGAAAAGTTTTCAGAGTGCTTACGAATACCACAACTGCTCAGCAAAGAGTGCAATAGCAGCCGCCAGTGTACTCGCTCTTCTCGATCTAGTGTTCGAGGACAACAGCGCGCATGCGTTAAATGACGTCACAGTTCCTCTGGAATTTATGATGGATTTTCGCCGTTTCTGCGAATCTAATGATCTCGGCAAGGATGTGCCACACTATCCAGGCGTAGCCGCCTTTCATATACCTTCAGAAGTCAAACTTCAGCTCAAGGGTCAGGTAACCAGAGAACAATTTTGGAAGATAGCTCGAAGTTTTGAGGAATATCTTAGTAACGAGGTGTTGTCACCGGAAGTATATAAATGGATACCGGAAGAGGCTGAAAAATACTCTAAAGATCCCAACTGTGATGAGGACGATCACGGAAAATCACCATACGTGCTCAGTATTTCGAACATGGGAAAGTTAGAAAACGTCCTGAACCCTGATATTTCCCGGAGAGTTCGGCTGGTTGATCTCCATGGTCACTCGAGTATACTAGTCGACCATATGCCGTTATTTTTCATAACCACGTTCCTGATAAATAGTCATTTTTGTGGCAATGTTAGTTTTTGTGAGAATTACACCTCCCTTAAAACGGCCGAAAAATATGAAGGACACGTTCTAAAGTACTTACGTATGGATTCTAAATTATGAGCGAGTGTTTTATTTCTTTAAAACATACCACGGAGCTTCCATTTTTAGCATTGTTATTGATAATTTTACAAAATATTTACCAGCATATTATCAGTTATCAGTTATCAGTGCTGATTAGTTCAGAAATCCGGGCAGAGATGGGCGAGTGGTTTGAGTTTACGTTATACCGGATCCCAGTTTATAAACCCGAGAATGGAGACCAGTGTCTGATCTCAGGAATCTGATTGGTTGAAATTGATTACAGACTGAGTAATAGTCAATAGGAAACTTGAGACCCGAGACTGGTTTCCATGCTTAGTTTGAAGCCAGTATTCATCGAGATTGTTACACTGTAGGGGTTATGAAAATGGGTCGGTCAATACAGTTCGGTTGATCAGGAGTTGAATGAATAGATATCAGTTGTTAGGGAGTGTTTTGCCAATTAACAGTCAAAAATAGAAGAGGTTTGTTTAATGTTCAGTTAAATGAAATACTCAACAAATACAATGTAGTTGTACTTAAATGATTTCAAATCACAAAACAGTTGATGCATTTACATGGAAAAGCTCAATCCGACCACAAAACTTCCGTACACGTGGTCAAGGCTTTTCAGATTGATATCAGTAGTACTTTAAGTATTAGAATGTTTTTGTTATAAGACAATGTTCTAAACATGCCGCAGAACGTTAGTTTTCAATATATTTTATCATATTTTTTATATTGTGAAGAAATTTAGTTTGATTTTATTTTAAATTGTTAAATAAATTATAACTATGAGAGGTGTTCGTGCGTTTATGACTAGGGAATCGTACGGCCGAAATAATCTCTAAGCTAAAGTGAGATTCGAATTTCAGTAAATGTAGTTTAAATCTACAAATAATAACAACCATCCATTAAAAAATTTGGAAATTTGGATTTCAAAATTTAAGTGCTTGAGTGTTTTAAATATTCGTACATTTTATGTCAAAACAGAAATATGTTCAGTAAAATAATTATTGTAAGTGATCATTTAAAATGTGTAACTCATATTGAAAGTAAGTTACAGTATATTATTTTTCATCAACATGTTTGTTTATATGTTACTTTTGATCACGCGATTTCCCCATATTGAGACAAGGCCTATCTGAACCGAAGATGATCGAGTGGTACGAATTAACGTCAATTCCCTGGGAAACCTTGTAGCGACACTTAGCAAGTCGCTGAATTTTTGTTAAATAAATAAATAAATAAATATAAATTAATTAATTAATTAATATTTTTGAAAACAAAAGAATGCTATCTAGAACAACTAATAATATTTTATCAAAATACAAGATAAACTTACTAATGACGGAAGAGGGAAGTAGTTTCAAAGTGATTACAGTCTCACTATACATGTACTTCGAGATAATGTTAAATAGTTAAGTATGATGAAACGATTAGCTTTTACTTGGAAAAAGATATATTTATGTCTAAGTATAGGTGTCTTCTTTGGAATTTTTGCCAATTGCGGTTTAAAATATACAGTGCACTAAAATTTTCTAACGCCCCACACTTGTATCTTTTAAATATGCATTTAGGGAAAATGCATATTTGTCGAATCTGGGTATTTTCCAGTTCCAGTGATAAATAGTATGCCAATGGACGAAAGTCTTGTCCAATCTACAAAATCTACAATATTTTATCGTTTTTATCACACACTCATTAAATTGGATCGTTAGAATAAGGCCATTTAGAGATATTACAGAAAACCAAACCGGACACGACCTTTGTCCATGAGTAAATTATCTAATAAAACATTTTGAAGGTATAAATAAAGTCAAGACCATAAACAATAATTTCTCTGTTCTTATCAGGTGTATTATCTAACATAATATTCGAAGAGTGTTTTGTAAAGCCTGATTCTTAGTTTTGTGTAAATCAAGACGAAAGATTCAACTGTTCAATCATATAGTTCATATTTGTAAGGGAAATTCTTTTTCTCTACCAGCTCCTTTTTTATCTTTTAAAAGATATTTCTTGTTTATTTCATGATGTTTAAACGGGTATATGTTTATCTTAATAATTATTATCCCAAAACATCGCCAATATCTTATGTTCTGAAATTTGTCAGTTTATTTTGTTAAAAGATAACATTCTTGCCTTATCAAGATTGAAAATGTTTATGAATCGATAACAGCAGACATTAAGTGATCTGGTAAATAACAAAGCAAAACAATGAACTGGTATAATTTTCTTACAAAACATATGTAGGCGCTCCCACCAAGCACAGGGATGGATAAAGCATAAATGTTACACAACTAAGAAATATTGACTTAATTAAACTTACAGCGCGACAAAAATGTATGTAATTACAAAGACTAATTCTGCGTCTGACAAATATAAAAGTATGTGTCCGTGTGTTGTCTAATAAAGTCTTCGACGCTACTATCGTTTTCCGAACACAAGATGAATCTGCAATAAGTCATATAAGAGTTCCAGTGAATAATGTTCTGCGACTAATGAACTACATCCCACGATCATCATTTAAAGAAAAAACGACATAAACGTCGCAAATATTTGAAGTTCTCATTAAACTATTCGGTGGTTTCCCGGTAGTCCTGCGTAAGCCGGTGGTTTGCTCTGTAGTCCCTCTGGTAAGTTCGAGCCTTGGTAATTGCTGTTGCGATCGGTAGAGGGAGGGTACGGCTGCTGAGGACCGGTGTATTGTGCTGTTTGCTGGTGCTGGTAGTAGGGACCCGGAACAGTGTATGCCACCGTAGTAGCTAAAATAGATGAAACAATTTCAACATATGATATGTCGGTTAAGAAGACGACATTGACTGCAAAAGTAAAATATTATTATGAAGAAATTTTGAAGTTGGCCGTGTCTCATTATGGATTTGAAAAATGAACCAAGTTAAATATTACAAAATTCAGATATTTCTTCAGTAATATAATTTGAATGGTTATATTCGGGTCATGTCTTCTTTAAGGTCCGTAATCATAAAACATAAAATATTCAGGTAAACAACTGATATATTACACTGGTATGTTTAGAACAGATTGATTGATTGATTGATTGATTTATTTATTTCGGTAAAATAGAGATCATACATGGAGTAGGATTACATAAACATACAAATTATAAATAAATTAGTTACATTTCTAAAAAAAAATAAAAAAAATAATGTAAATTATAAATAGAAACATTAATAGTTACTAAAATTAAAACAACAATGATAATTACATTTTACATAAAACACAAAATTAAATAACTACCCATGTTATGCCTCCTAACCCAGGATAACACGAAAAAGACTACATTACTGTAATTCTTATTTCCATCGTGGTCCTGTAGATCAAACACAATAAATAAAAATGACAAACACAATTTCTCTGATAATAAATAAGTTATTGATGAGAGAATGTATTTCTTACGCTAGTTTCCTTACAATTAAAAAAACCCATATATTTCTTTCCAATGCATACATAGATGTTCTATGACCTCGATAGAATATAGTCGCATGGTCTAGTATGTCTTTCTTAAATCGATAAATGTGAAACATGCCTCATTCTTTAACTAAAAAGTACTTATCTTTAAACAAATTGCAAAGTTTACATTTCCTTATATTTCTGGAACACTAACTTAATCTATTTCTAGCCCGCTGTAGCCTTTACACTTACTATATTTGTCATGTAATGTACGAACAAGAAAAGCAACTCTTGCAGGTGCATATTGAATTGCATTTACTTCCCTTATCTCTCAGACAGGCGGTTCAGCTTATCGGGAAAATAGAAAATGAATAAAACTTAAAAAAAAAGCAATAGATATAAATGTATTTGAGTTTTATTAACCATCTAGCAGGTGCCAGGCTACTGATGGCAGTGTTTTAATTCTGTAGCAATTGCGAACGGTAATCATAAAGAACGAAATGTACCGGAGCTGTGTCACATTTTCTTCCGGCTATGACTGCATGCGATGAATTTCCGAATGATTGATTAAAATATAATGTCTGCAAAACGTCCTATTTTAATGTTAACATATTATCAAATTTCAAGTACAACTTTGAAAATTAAACAATGAAACATGATATCAGGAACAGATTCCCAACTCAGACGAAAACAGAAAGAAAAAGAGAGCACTGGTCCACAAAATGATCAAATTCGAACAAGATGCCACAAACAAGTAACGAAAAAGAAAAAATTTTATTGGTTACTGCCAAGGTACGGTCAGTGGCAAACAATTTGCAACTGGGGTTCAAACACGGGTCTATGGTGCTACAACCTCACAGTTGCTCCAACAGGCTCTCATATAATCAAACAAGCACAAGATGTATCGGTGAATTAGCTCTATTCCACTCATCTACTTAACAATGTTGCCTGCAAAGCACAAACACACTTAAACATAAGAAGCAAATTGCATCGTCAAGTTAAAGAGTAAAAGCAAAATTTCAAGACGGTTGAATACGTTACTAAATGTTGCACAAAAAGTGTTTCAGTATTCATCCTCTCTATTTTACAGAAAAGAAACGTCTTCGAGCGCTATCGCTTGTGTCGGCGTTTGCCATTTCCTTACGTTAAAATATTTACATATAATTGAAGGTGTTAATGTTTACCGTAAGGTTGCGAATAGACCACTCCTTCAGGGTATATAACTCTGCTCTTTTTCTTATAACAGAAGCATATTAACACCAAAATGATGGCAATTATGACGAGTCCTCCTACTGTTGCGCCGACGGCTATGCCGACAACCCAAGAGGTAGAAAGGGTGCAACAGTACTGGTATGGCCAGTTCCCGCAACATTCTGTCATGTGACACACCGTGATCCCTTCATCCCAATTAGTGCAGTACTCAGTGGAAACTAGTCCTGAAATAAAAAAAAATGGTTTGAACACGGTTAAAGGGGAATGATAAATTATTGTTTAAATTTGTTTGCATTAACTGGCTATAACTTGGTCTTGTTTGTGGCAAAATACTAAATTGAAAATAATTTTTCTCAATTGTAATCATTTTTGGATTGAATCGATATTGATTGTTTTAATTTGTGTATGGTTAACAGTTGGGTGGTTTTAAGTGTGTGAAATCCGAGCTGGAAGCAAGTTTTCGCATTAAAAATTGAAAAGATATTGGATAACAGATTTCAAGGCAACGCAATTCTATTCAACGCTTTCTTGACATAATTAAAAAAACAAACTAGCGAATGTTCATTTTAAAGGGAGATGTGCAGGATTGATGAATGGAACAGATTTGCGAAAAGGGTTATTACTCAGTTGAATATCATTATTTGAAGCTCAAATAATGGTTTACACCCGAAATCTTTCAAACCAATATTTTATTTAAAAAAAAGATATATAAATGGTGTTTACCATCCTATGCGACGCGCATAGGTTAGCTGTTTTTGTATTTCCCGCGTAAAGCCGCGGTGGTTTTAGGGATTGTCACGTGATCACTTCAACCAAAATACGCATTCGGTTTACCTTGCCGACTAACGACGTCCCCATTTGTTTCAAAATGCCTGGGCCACCACGAATAGTAAGCTCAGCGATGAGCTAAATATATAATGTATTTTGTACAGGGATTTCTTCAGCGGAGTGTTTTCAGGTCCGGTAAAAATGGTAAAATTAACCGAAAACGCCCTGGAGGGTTTGAAATGTAGAGTTTAGTGAAAAGTACACGTTAGTGTTACATTGATCGGTCTGTTTACGATTTTACCGAGTACACCTGCTCGACCGTGCACATCTCCCTTTAAATGTATGTCCAATTTCAACTATGAGCGAGTTCAGCTCTTGAAATGTGCTCCAGGGTGTCTTGAAACGTACTGGACTGAAGGTTATAACACTGAGATTGGAAACCTGTCTCAAATCTCAAGCATCTGATTGGCTGAAATGGCGACCAGTCGCTATTTCAGCCAATCAGATGCTTGAGATTTGAGACTGGTTTCCATGCTCAGTTTTATAACCTTGGGCACTGTTGCAAGCTTTATCAATAGTACATTTCGTGCGGAATTTATGCTCGTCAATACAGTGACAGTTAGACACAATCATTGTTCAATTTTAATGAAACATTGCTAGAGTCAGTTCGAAGCACTTATTCGTAAATAAAGTCATTGTACCTGAACATAGCAGTAGCAACGTTTTTAGCTAAACAATACTGCAATTCTCAAGGAGGTATATTTCTATACCCGGACTGAAATCATGTGTTCTAAAGTAAAACCATGTATGAACATTAACTGCTGCTGTCACATTTTTACTTTAGTGTAAGTGAACTTCTACTACGAAAGTTTACAGTCGTAACATTTAACTGATACTGCTTACTTTACTTTGTGAAATTCTCGCTAACATAATTGAACTTTGAAGCCAGTCACGACGAGATATCATACGCGAGTCTTACTGAAAATCTAATGTACTCTTAAACATTGTCATACTAAATCATATATTATAATTAAGTTTATAAACACAATAAATCATTGTAATAATACACTCTTACCAAACTGGATAATAATTCCAAGTATAATTAACCAAAACATTTGCGTTAATCAATGTTACATATAGCTTGTAATTTCATTGACTGGTTATCTTGATTTAAGGTACTGTAAAGTAATTTGTAGAGTTAATGTATTGTAATTTGACACAAGTACATTTTAATGATTTAAGAATACGTTTCAGATCAATACATGATGATTTTTTTTGGCAACACAGACGGGTTATTTTGGCAAACTTGATGAAGTATTTTGTTACGTTTTAAAATTATTACCTCTTTTTTAAAATAATTTGTGACCACTCCGAAAGTACAGAAATTTTATCTTCTCCAAGCTGCTTGTCGTGTGTGCAACCAGTGCATTGAGAAACATCTGTTTTATAGTTACTCGTCTTGCTTTCTGCATGCCAAATCCCCCACGTTCCATTGACCGTCAACCAAATTACTGATGTCTTTAAGACGGTAAGGAAGGCCTACAGAATCGAACAGATTTAAACATCACCAAACTCTTCCGGAATAACCAGCCCTAGTGGCATAGTATATTACAATATTGAAAGGTAAAGGGTGCGTTTTTTCTTTTCCTTCGTTGGGAACGTGAAGTTAGCAGTGAGCAGTGACAGCAGTAGCAGCAGTAAGATCGTTTTTACTGCCGCAGTGACAGCAGTGACAGCAGTAAGATCGTTTTTACTGCGGCAGTAACAGCAGTGACAGCAGTAAGATCGTTTTTACTGCGGCAGTAACAGCAGTGACAGCAGTAAGATCGTTTTTACTGCGGCAGTAACAGCATTGACAGCAGTAAGATCGTTTTTACTGCGGCAGTAACAGCAGTGACAGCAGTAAGATCGTTTTTACTGCGGCAGTAACAGCAGTGACAGCAGTAAGATCGTTTTTACTGCGGCAGTAACAGCAGTGACAGCAGTAAGATGACCTTACTGCCGCAGTAAGATCAGTTACAGCAGTAAGATGATCTTACTGCCGCAGTAAGATCAGTTACAGCAGTGAGATGTTCAAAAACCACAAAAAATCATCTTACTGCCGCAGTAAGATCAGTTAAAGCAGTAAGATCATCTTACTGCCGCAGTAAGATCAGTAAGAGCAGTAAGATGTTCTTAGATTTAACAAAACAATATAAAAGTTATCTTACTGCCGCAGTTACAGCAGTGACAGTAGTAAGATGATCTTACTGCCGCAGTAAGATCAGTAAGAGCAGTGAGATGTTCTAATACGACAAACAATCATCTTACTGCCGCAGTAATAGCAGTGACAGCAGTAAGATCTTGTTACTGCAGCAGTCAGATCAGTAAGAGCAGTAAGATGTTTTTAGATTTAACAAAACAATATAAAAAGTATCTTACAGCCGCAGTTAAAGCAGTGACAGCAGTAAGATCATCTTACTGCCGCAGTAAGATCAGTTACAGCAGTAAGATGATCTAACTGCCGCAGTAAGATCAGTTACAGCAGTGAGATGTTTTACAACCACAAAAAAATCATCTTACTGCCGCAGTACGATCAGTGACAGCAGTAAGATCATCTCACTGCCGCAGTAAGATCAGTAAGAGCAGTAAGATGTTCTTAGATTTAACAAAACAATATAAAAATTATCTTACTGCCGCAGTTACAGCAGTAACAGCAGTAAGATCATCTTACTGCCGCAGTAAGATCAGTTCCCGTTTCAGCAGTAAGATGATCTTACTGCCGCAGTAAGATCAGTTACAGCAGTGAGATGTTCAAAAACGACAAAAAATCATCTTACTGCCGCAGTAAGATCAGTGACAGCAGTAAGATCATCTTACTGCCGCAGTAAGATCAGTAAGAGAAGTAAGATGTTCTTATATTTAACAAAACAATATAAAAATTATCTTACTGCCGCAGTTACAGCAGTGACAGCAGTAAGATCATCTTACTGCCGCAGTAAGATCAGTTACAGTAGTAAGATGATCTTACTGCCGCAGTAAGATCAGTTACAACAGTGAGATGTTTTAAAACCACAAAAGATCATCTTACTGCCGCAGTAAGATCAGTTACAGCAGTAAGATCATCTTACTGCCGCAGTAAGATCAGTTAGAGCAGTAAGATGTTCTTAGATTTCACAAAACAATATAAAAATTATCTTACTGCCGCAGTTACAGCAGTGACAGCAGTAAGATCATCTTACTGTCGCAGTAAGATCAGTTACAGCAGTAAGATGATCTTACTGCCGCAGTAAGATCAGTTACAGCAGTGAGATGTTCTAAAACCTCAAAAAATCATCTTACTGCCGCAGTAAGATCAGTGACAGCAGTAAGATCATCTTACTGCCGCAGTAAGATCAGTAAGAGCAGTAAGATGTTCTTAGATTTAACTAAACAATATAAAAATTATCTTACTGCCACAGTTACAGCAGTGACAGCAGTAAGATCATCTGACAGCCGCAGTAAGATCAGTTACAGCAGTAAGATGATCTTACTGCCGCAGTAAGATCAGTAGCAGCAGTGAGATGTTCTAAAACCACAAAAAATCATCTTACTGCCGCAGTAAGATCAGTGACAGCAGTAAGATCGTTTTTACTGCGGCAGTAACAGCAGTGACAGCAGTAAGATCATCTTACTGCCGCAGTAACAGCAGTGACAGCAAAAAGATCATCTTACTGCCGCAGTAAGATCAGTAAGAGCAGTAAGATGTTCTTAGATTTAACAAAACAATATAAAAATTATCTTACTGCCGCAGTAAGATCAGTGACAGCAGTAAGATGATCTTACTGCCGCAGTAAGATCAGTAACAGCAGTGAGATGTTCTAAAACCACAAAAAATCATCTTACTGCCGCAGTAAGATCAGTGACAGCAGTAAGATCATCTTACTGCCGCAGTAATAGCAGTGACAGCAGTAAGATCATCTTACTGCCGCAGAAAGATCAGTTACAGCAGTAAGATGTTTTTAGATTTAAAAAAACAATATAAAAATTATCTTACTGCCGCAGTTACAGCAGTGACAGCAGTAAGATCATCTTACTGTCGCAGTAAGATCAGTTATAGCAGTAAGATCATCTTACTGCCGCAGTACGATCAGTTTCAGCAGTGAGATGATCTTACTGCCTCAGTAAGATCAGTTATAGCAGTGAGATGTTCTCAAACCACAAAAAATCATCTTACTGCCGCAGTAAGATCAGTGTCAGCGGTAAGATCATCTTACTGCCGCAGTAACAGCAGTGACAGCAGTAAGATCATCTTACTGCCGCAGTAAGATCAGTAAGAGCAGTAAGATGTTCTTAGATTTAACTAAACAATATAAAAATTATCTTACTGCCGCAGTTACAGCAGTGACAGCAGTAAGATCATCTTACTGTCGCAGTAAGATCAGTTATAGCAGTAAGATCATCTTACTGCCGCAGAAAGATCAGTTACAGCAGTGAGATGTTCTAAAACCACAAAAAATCATCTTACTGCCGCAGTAAGATCAGTTACAGCAGTAAGATCATCTTACTGCCGCAGTAAGATCAGTTACAGCAGTAAGATCATCTTACTGTCGCAGTAAGATCAGTAACAGCAGTAAGATGTTTTTAGATTTTACAAAAAAATGAAATATGCATATCAAGAATGGCCACATCCAGCATACACAGCCTCCCCACACAGCCAAAAAGTAGAGAGGAAAAGAGAGCATGGTATTACAAAAATCAGTTTCAAAATGGACGCCACAAACAAATAACGGAAGTGAGAACCGGAGGGGTTACCGCCTTGGAACGGTCAGTGGCAAAACAAATTGCCACTGGGGGTTTAAACCAGGTTCTAGGGTGCACCAATCTCAATATAAAATTATCTTACTGCCGCAGTTACAGCAGTGACAGCAGTAAGATCATCTTACTGCCGCAGTAAGATCAGTTACAGCAGTGAGATATTCTAAAACCACAAAAAATCATCTTACTGCCGCAGTTAGATCAGTGACAGCAGTAATATCATCTTACTGCCGCAGTAATAGCAGTAAGATCATCTTACTGCCGCAGTAGGATCAGTAAGAGCAGTAAGATGTTCTTAGATTTAACAAAACAATATAAAAATTATCTTACTGCCGCAGTTACAGCAGTGACAGCAGTAAGATCATCTTACTGCCGCAGTAAGATCAGTTACAGCAGTAAGATGATCTCACTGCCGCAGTAAGATCAGTTACAGCAGTGAGATGTTCTAAAACCCCAAAAATATCATCTTACTGCCGCAGTAAGATCAGTGACAGCAGTAAGATCATCTTACTGCCGCAGTAAGATCAGTAAGAGCAGTAAGATGATCTTACTGCCGCAGTAAGATCAGTTACAGCAGTGAGATGTTCTAAATCCACAAAAAATCATCTTACTGCCGCAGTAAGATCAGTTACAGCAGTAAGTTCATCTTACTGCCGCAGTAAGATCAGTAAGAGCAGTAAGATGTTCTTAGATTTAACAAAACAATATAAAAATTATCTTACTGCCGCAGTTACAGCAGTGACAGCAGTAAGATCAACTTACTGCCGCAGTAAGATCATTTACAGCAGTGAGATGATCTTACTGCCGCAGTAAGATTAGTTACAGCAGTGAGATGTTCTAAAACCACAAAAAAATCATCTTACTGCCGCAGTAAGATCATCTTACTGCCGCAGTAATAGCAGTAAGATCATCTTACTGCCGCAGTAGGATCAGTAAGAGCAGTAAGATGTTCTTAGATTTAACAAAACAATATAAAAATTATCTTACTGCCGCAGTTACAGCAGTGACAGCAGTAAGATCATCTTACTGCCGCAGTAAGATCAGTTACAGCAGTAAGATGTTCTTAGATATTACAAAACAACACAAAAACCATCTCACTGCCGCAGTGACAGCAGTAAGATCATCTTACTGCCACAGTAACAGCAGTGACAGCAGTAAGATCATCTTTTTTTAAAATAAACTTTGATGAGTGATCCGGAACTACCAGAATATTATGTCTTGTTGAATTAAACTTGATTTCTACATTTACTTGCAATTAATTGTATAGTAACTAAATAGTTATTTTATTCCGAATGTTGTTTACTGTCTTTTTTACCATTTTGAAGGAATATGGTGCAATTGTTAAAGTAGAATCATTTTTATTTTTAAAATTCTTGGTTAACTTTTAGTGAACATAAATTTTCCGGACTAAATTTTTTGGACTCGGGAAGTAATGTTCAGGCGATAGCCGGAAGTGATCCGGAATACCCCATGTTAGGGTGATCCGGAACTACCTAATTTTTTAATTTTTAATGAATGAAACGCAGTTTTCATATTTACGCACGCGCATTCTTTAGTAACTATTTTCTGACAGCAGTAAGAGCGTTTTAACTATGGCAGTTACAACAGTGACAGCAGTAAGATCGTTTAAACTTCGGCAGTAACAGCAGTAAGATCGTTTTTACTGCGGCAGTAACGGCAGTTACAGCAGTAAGATCAGTACGATGTTCTTAGATAATAAAAAACAACACCAAAATCATCTTACAGCCGCAGTTACAGCAGTGACAGCTGTAAGATAGTTTTTACTGCAGCAGTCGCACCAGTTACAGCAGTAAGATCATCTTACTGCCACAGTAACAGCAGTGACAGCAGTAAGATCATCTTTTTTGCAATAAACTTTAATGAGTGATCCGGAACTACCAGAATATTAAGTCTTGTTGAATTAAACTTCAATTTATTTACTTACAATTAATGGTATAGTAACTGAATCGTAATTTTATTCCGAATGCTGTTTACTGTTTTTTTTTACCATTCTGAAGGAATATGGTACAATTGTTAATGTGACCAGACATTTTCCGGGCTAAAAGTTTTGGTCTCGGGAAGTAATGTTCAGGCGATAGCCAGAAGTGATCCGGAATACCCCATGTTCCCTCCGGAACCACCTAATTTTTTTTTAATTTTAATGAATGAAAGGCAGAATCTATATTTACGCACGCGCATTCTTAAGTAACTATTTTTTACCTTTATTCCGAATAAAAGTGACTGTTTTTTTTACTATTTTGAGAATTACGCTACAGTTGCTAAAATAGCATCAATTTTACCGTGCAAACTCTTAGATTATAAAAAAAACTACACCAAAATCATCTTACTGCCGCAGTAACAGCAGTGACAGCAGTAAAATCATCTTACTGCCGCAGTAAGATCAATAAAAACAGTAAGATGTTCTTAGATTAAACAAAAATCAGTTACAGCAGTAAGATCATCTTATTGCCGCAGTTACAGCAGTAAGATGTTCTAAAACCACAAAAATCATCTTACTGCCGCAGTTACAGCAGTGACAGCAGTTAAATCATCTTACTGCCGCAGTAAGATCAGTTACAGCAGTAAGATGTTCTTAGATTAAAAAAAACAACACAAAAATCATATAAAACAAAACAACACATAAATAATCTCACTGCCGCAGTTACAGCAGTGATAGCAGTAAGATCATCTTACTGCCGCAATAAGATCAGTTACAGCAGTAAGATGTTCTAAGATTTAAAGAAAAACCCACATAAATCAACTTACTGTCGCAGTAAGATCAGTTACAGCAGTAAAATATTCTTAAATCACAAAAACATCTTACTGCCACAGTACCAGCAGTGACAGCAGTAAGATCGTCTAACTGCCGCAGTGACAGCAGTAAGATTATCCAACTGCTGAAGTTACACCATTTTCAGTAGTAAGATTTTATAAAAGCACAAAAACCAACTTACTGCCGCAGTATCTCCAGGAACAGCAGTGACAGCATTGAAATCATTTTTTACTGCCGCAGTTACAGCAGTAACAGGAGTAAAATCATTTTTACTGCCGCAGTAACAGTAGTGGCAACAGTGGAATAATTTTTACTGCCGCATTAACAGCTAACTGCCGTGAAATCATTTTTACTGCCGCAGTTGCAGAAATTAAATCATCTTTTTGTCGCAGTTTAATCAGTTACCGATTTTCGATGTTATTAAACAACAAAGTTAATATTACTGCTGCAGTTACAGCAGTGACAGCAGTGAGATTATCTTACTACCTCAGTAAGCTCAGTTTCACCAGTAAGGTGTTCTAAAAATAACAAACAAGTAAATATTTTGAGGTAATGCTCTCTAATGAAACCCTCGCTTTGAGAAATGACTTTCTCAGGCCCCAGTTACACAGACGGTCGGTGCCCAATCGGTTATTTTATTTTAGGTTTTTTGCAGATTTGATCGGTTGTCATACGTTATTTTATTTCTGGTTTTCTGTGTAACCAGCCATCGGTGATTGACGAGTATTTAATGGGTTATACAAATATTTCAAGGGTTGCTGGTACACTTCTCATATTTTTTCCTATCGATGGTAAGTATTAGTTGATCGGTTGCTTATCGGTGGACCATCGGAGATATCGGTTGTAGACAGGTTGTCGATCGGTGATATCAGTTGTAGACAGGTTGTCAATCGGTGATGATCAGTTGTAAACATGAGGTCGATCGGTTATTTGTAAAAAATAATTCACCGATCGAGAATTTTAAACATGTTCAAAAATCCCAATCGGTAATTTTTCACCGACGAAACTCATCTTTCCCCAATAGCACTTGATAGGTGGAAAACAGGTGACCCATAGGTGATGTCGGTGTTAAATCCCTTGTCATCGGTTCACACCACAATTTGTCCGAAAAACTCACCGATCACTCACCGATGACTCTGTGTAACACCCCAGTTACACAGAGCCATCGGTGAGTGATCGGTGAGTTTTTCAGCCAAATGATGGAGTGAACCGATGACAACGTGTTTAACACCGATATCAGATTTGGGTCACCTATTTGCCACCGATCAACTGCTCATGAGAAAAGATAAGTTCTGTCGGTGAAAAATAACCGATTGGGATTTTTGAACATGTTTAAAATTCTCGATCGGTGAAAATATTTTACAAATAACCGATCGGCAGCCTGTCTACAACCGCTGTCAACGATCGACAACCTTTCTACAACAGATATCGCCAATGGGCCACCGATGAGCAACCGATTAACTAATACCTACCACCGATAGAAAAAAAGATGAGAATTAAAGTGTGGGATTTCGTCGGTTTTGATCGGTGGTTAATAGGGATTCAATCTGTGACCAATTGACTGCTGCCGTAATGTCATCGCTGATGTTTTTCGGTAAACTGAAAAAGTCATCGGTTCTCATCATTTAAACATACTTTTTTTAAAAGAAAAGAACCGACGGCAACCTATATCACGAGATATGCAAACTCTTAATCACCGATGTCACCGATCAAACAAAGATAACCAAATATGAATCACCGGCCATATCTGACGACAAGTGTTGAACCACTGATGATTAGCTATTAAACACCGATTTATCAGCGCTACGTCCGATTTAGCTCCGATTTACAAACGACAAAAACCGATAGTATTTCTGTATTTTTACCGATAAAATCATCCTTATCACCGACCCATTCCCGTTTGAGTTGGTTTCGGTCTCCTACCAGCAACCTATGAAATATTTATTTAACCGATCGAACACTTGTCCATCACCGATGGCCAGTTACACAGAAAACCTCACGCATGACAACCGACCAAAACAGCGAATAACTTTAAATAAAATAACATATTGGGCACCGACCGTCTGTGTAACAGGGGCCTAACTAGCTGTGAGTCTTATCTTCTTATACCCTACTGGAGTCAGCGTATAGTTCAATTGTCGATCTTTTCTTACTATTTTTATCTCCTTTTGCGCTTCCTCTATGTGTCTTGTAGGCAAAACTCACACCTTTACAGTACATGTGTAGTGTCTTTTGCGCATATGAAGATGCATGGTACCGTTTTGATAGAAGATGTTTGTTTTAAGCTGAAAATTCTTTGTCAATTTTTTGTGACCGGAAATGATTATGCATCACTTTTTTGGACTCGGAAAGTAAAATTCAGGCGACAGTCGACGTGATACGAAACAGACCATGTTTGACGTGATTCGATACAATATAGATACTGAACTAGCTGACTTTTTGATTTAAATTCAAGTAAATTAGCATAAACATGCATAAACATGAATTATGTACATGTATTTTGTTGAAAAATCTTCATTATTTAGTTGTTTTCTAGTAATCTTTTCAAATTTTGCTTTAAACCACCATGTTTAACATTTCATGAGCATAGCATTTTAAGTGGAATAAATAGTAGTGAATAATAGGTACTCAATATTGAAGTAAATATTGAATTATATTAGGTTATCCAATGTCGTCACATCTTCCAAGCATCAAAATGTGTGCGCACCTGCCTACTCCTTTGAATCCTCTGAAATAATCACTTTGAAACCCTTAATGAATAAATTACTTGTCTTGAAAACTTTTTTAGCTAGAATTATCGAACAAAGTACAAGGACAGACCTTGTGAAGTACATGTAAATGAAAATCATGAAAGTTGATGACGCCATTAAAAATGAAAGCCAAAATGTCAGATTTATTTTTTAGTTGGTAAGAGTACTGTACCTTCATTTAATTTCGCGGGGACGAATTTTCGCGCAAAACCCTTAAATAACAAATTCACTGAGGCATAAATTCGCGCAACAGTATTTTCCTATAAAGAAACACTGTTAAGTGGTTTAATTTCGCTGGGGTTAAATTTCGCGCTCTTGTCTTAGCGCGAAAAACGCGATATTAAACCCTCGCGAAATTAAATGATTTCACAGTAAACGAACCATACGGATAATCAATATAAACACAAAATATTTTTTCCAAGATGAATCATTGTGATTGGATGAAAACTGACGGCGTCATAAATGTAACGCTTTATGCTTTTTTATAATTTGCACCTTCTTGATGTTTATAGTATAAATATTCAAAGGTTTCAAACTAAACGCTTCGCAGTCGAAAGCTTATGTGATTGGCTCCCAATCACAGTTCTAGTATTTTAAGATGCAAGAATGCTTGACAAGGTCTTTTGTACTGTAAAATTTGAATCAATTAAGCTGTTAACAAAATTGCATATTAATACCATGACTGAATTACTTAATTACGCTGGTGCCAATCTATTTCGTTATGTTGTCAAGTTAAAATTCGTACATGTAGTCCAATGAAAATCCGCATGACACGTTCTCTGTGCTATAACTGAATACTAAATACTAAAAATATAACAAAAGACTACATGGAAGAAGATTGATGTATAACGTAAAGAAGCATGTGTTTGGGTTAATAAAGTAGCAAAAAAGTAGTTGGGCACCTTCTTTGCGTACAGCTTTTGTTTCTGTTTTTATAGATTTTAACTGGCTTTCATTCTTTCGCTTCTGAGTGTTGTATGGAAGTGCCAATGTTTGTGTATATTTAACATGCGGTTATTACCAGATATTAGAGAGTATTAAAAATTATGTGATGCGTTTTGCTGTCAACTTAAAAGAACAACATAAACATTTTTTGAAACTATATACGTTAGAAAGAGCTCCGTAGAATATTCATCGAAGGGCTTTTGACTGTGCATATTGACACATACGTTGGTAAACATAAATAGAAATGTAAAAAATCACAATGTTCTACTCAAACTGGTCATCGCCGACAAATGAGAAATAAAATCACTGGAATTATAAAACACGTTGTAATGCAAATCGCATATGCACTTCTAAGAAAATTGAGTCGCATGTAACAAGTGTGTAAGCATAAAGATTTGACGAGATGTATAGTGTCAATTTCAAAAACCCTCTCTATCAAACCGTTTCCTGGTCATACATTCTATCATAATTGCCACGTTACATATAAATGTATGTAGGCGTAGTTTTAGTATCAGACAAATAACATATTTGACGAGGTGTATAGTGTCAACTTCAAAAGCCTCTGAAAAAGCCTCTGTTGAGGTAACATGAAAGATGTATTTTTATGCCATTTTCAAAACCGAACACACATGAACAGAAGTTCCAAAAGTGGATAAGTGCATGTTGTCGGGAGTATTTTTCTATCGACAAAGTGAAAAAAGTGGACATGCAAACGCAGTTAATAATTTCATATAATATAGGTCTTTGATAATTTGTTGGGAGGCAAAAGACCTTCTGGACACAGAAAAGACTAGAATCATAAAAAGCCATGATTTGACAACCGTACAGACCTATTGGTTTTAGTATTATTTAAATATCTAACAAAAAAACTGTGCGATTTTCTTACCTTACCCCACAAAATTTCTACATTGACACAGTGTATGCCGGTTAAAAGCGTTGCATATGCCGTGATCGCGGCGTAGTGCCGTTCGCGAAGCGTACAAGGCTAGCCAGGGCGGGTAAGGGAGTGATTAACCTCAAGATCCTATCTTGACGGGTTTGGTCAAACTAAATTAAAAACAAGAGGGCCAAATGGAAATGACCCTATCGCTCACCAGATTCTTGGATTCACGAAATGAAAGGTAGAAAAAAAAATCAAGAAAATAACAAATACACAGCTGACTTTGCAACAATTTAAAAAACAGGCCTTATAGCATCACACAAAGATATGTTTTCAAATTTCATGAGATGACGATTCTTCTTCATTTGCTGAAGTATTATAGCATTTCACACTGTAACACTTGAGTTCAATTCAAGAAGCCCCATAGTCTTCAACCCATTACATTAATGCAAATAATCCGTTTTCTTTCGAGGCAGTAGTTTGGTTGAAATTAATGGAATATACCTTTTCCTACAAAAATACTTACCTCTTTCCTCCATCTATATACCTTATTGCGTAAAAAAACAGTGTAGATCCAGATCAGCCGGCACATACCTACCGTCTGAACAAAATCTACACTGTGTGCTTTTTTATTTGTTCTGTTACTTCTGACTAAAATGCGACAAGTGCAGATCCAAAACAGACGACACAAATGAGCCAGCTGATCTGGATCTACACTGTTGGCATTGCATAAAAATGTGTATATATGGAGGAAAGGGTTAAGACTGGTTCGGTCAAAAGACCTACAAAAGAAAAACCAGGTCCCTATTCGAGCCACTTCCATACCGCTTTGGTATAGAACATTAAGTCAATCTTTTATAGCTGCAGATATTTCTTGTTGCATGTGTAGCGGAATGCTACCGCATAAAAAACAACATTAACACACTTAAAAGCGAATGTCGGCCTAAGAGCCCGCGTCGTCGGCCTCTTCAGCCAACATACTAGAATGCGCTCACATGCCTACTAGAATGCACTCACATGCCTACTAGAATACGCTCTGGAATGTTGTTGTTGTCGTTGTTTATTCCCAGTTAAGGTTGAACCAAAGTAAATCCAATTCCCATAGGCCTCAATGTTAAATTCCTAATATTCAATGCACATTTAATATGATTTCTATCATCTTAATTTCTAGACAACCATATATGACTGTAAAGATCTACATTTCATCTATTCAAAAACACACAGCAAATGGGGGGTTAACTTACTTGTAAGAAAATTCCCGATCTCTAACCGAACAGACCCTATTTTAAACGCGGTATCGCAAATACGGTGCCAAAAATATACATCCGCTCTTCCGGAACTAGTACGCCTCTACCAAACGAGATCTACCAAACGAGATATAGGCATGAAATTGCTTTCATTTATTTTCTTGATATGTTATTCCTGCAAACAAGTCACAAACAGCTCGATTTCTAACGGTTAAGAGGCCCACAGATGAAGAGAAAAAAATAGCATATATTAAAACGGACTTCATTCGAATGGACCACGGAGGAATACTGAGTTATTTACCTTATTACAACCTTAAAGGTACCTCCAGCCTCTGATCGAGGACATTATGGTGTGATCCGACGCGCTGGACTGCTTCGCTAGTCCAGTATATATAGCCCAAAAGACCTAGACTGTTTAAAAAACAATAAAACGCAGAAAACAATCAACAGCTGTCACTGGTGTTACTGCCGCAGTACAAACGATCTTACTGCTGTCACTGCTGTTACTGCCGCAGTAAAACGATCTTACTGCTGTCACTGCTGTCACTGCCTCTGTAAAAATGATCTTACTGCTGTCACTGCCGCAGTAGAAAAACGATCTTACTGCTGTCACTGCCGCAGTAAAAACGATCTTACTGCTGTCACTGCTGTCACTGCCGCAGTAAAAACGATCTTACTGCTGTCACTGCTGGTACTGCCGCAGTAAAAACGATCTTACTGCTGTCACTGCTGTTACTGCCGCAGTAAAACGATCTTACTGCTGTCACTGCTGTTACTGCCGCAGTAAAAACGATCTTACTGCTGTCACTGCTGTTACTGCCGCAGTAAAAACGATCTTACTGCTGTTACTGCTGTTACTGCCGCAGTAAAAACGATCTTACTGCTGTCACTGCTGTTACTGCCGCAGTAAAAACGATCTAACTGCTGTCACTGCTGTTACTGCCGCAGTAAAAACGATCTTACTGCTGTCACTGCTGTTACTGCCGCAGTAAAAACAATCTTACTGCTGTCACTGATCTTACTGCGGCAGTAAGATGATTTTTTGTGGTTTTAGAACATCTCACTGCTGTAACTGATCTTATTGCGGCAGTAAAATGATCTTACTGCTGTCACTGCTGTAACTGCTGCAGTAAGATAATTTTAATATTGTTTTGTGAAATCTAAGAACATCTTACTGCTGTAACTGATCTTACGAAGGCAGTAAGATGATCTTACTGCTGTCACTGATCTTACTGCGGCAGTAAGATGATTTTTATGGTTTTAGAACATCTCACTGCTGTAACTGATTTTACTGCGGCAGTAAGATCATCTTACTGCTGTAACTGATCTTACTGCGGCAGTAAGATGATCTTACTGCTGTCACTGCTGTAACTGCGGCAGTAAGATAATTTTTATATTGTTTAGTTAAATCTAAGAACATCTTACTGCTCTTACTGATCTTACTGCGGCAGTAAGATGATCTTACTGCTGTCACTGATCTTACTGCGGCAGTAAGATGATTTTTTTGTGGTTTTAGAACATCTCACTGCTGTAACTGATCTTACTGCGGCAGTAAGATCATCTCACTGCTGAAACTGATCGTACTGTGGCAGTAAGATGATCTTACTGCTGTCACTGCTATTACTGCGGCAGTAAGATGAATTTTTGTTGTATTAGAACATCTCACGGCTGTAACTGATCTTAGTGCGGCAGTAAGATCATCTTACTGCTGTAACTGATCTTACTGCGGCAGTAAGATGATCTAACTGCTGTCACTGCTGTAATTGCGGCAGTAAGATAATTTTTATATTGTTTTGTTAAATCTAAGAACATCTTACTGCTCTTACTGATCTTACTGCGGCAGTAAGATGATCTTACTGCTGTCACTGCTGTTACTGCCACAATAAGATGATCTTACTGCTGTCACTGATCTTACTGCGGCAGTAAGATGATATTTTGGTTTTAGAACATCTCACTGCTGTTACTGATCTTACTGCGGCTTTAAAATCATCTTACTGCTCTTACTGATCTTACTGCGGCAGTAAGATGATCTTACTGCTGTCACTGCTGTAACTGCGGCAGTAAGATAATTTTTATATTGTTTTGTTAAATATAAGAACATCTTACTGCTCTTACTGATCTTACTGCGGCAGTAATATGATCTTACTGCTGTCACTGATCTTACTGCGGCAGTAAGATGATTTTTTGTGGTTTTAGAACATCTCACTGCTGTAGCTGATCTTACTGCGGCAGTTAGATCATCTTACTGCTGTAACTGATCTTACTGCGGCAGTAAGATGATCTTACTGCTGTCACTGCTGTAACTGCGGCAGTAAGATACTTTTTATATTGTTTTGTTAAATCTAAAAACATCTTACTGCTCTTACTGATCTTACTGCGGCAGTAAGAAGATCTTACTGCTGTCACTGCTATTACTGCGGCAGTAAGATGATTTTTTGTCGTATTAGAACATCTTACTGCTGTTACTGATCTTACTGCGGCAGGAAGATCATCTTACTGCTGTAACTGATCTTACTGCGGCAGTAAGATGATCTTACTGCTGTCACTGCTGTAACTGTGGCAGTAAGATAATTTTTATATTGTTTTGGTAAATCTAAGAACATCTAACTGCTCTTACTGATCTTACTGCGGCAGTAAGATGATCTTACTGCTGTCACTGATCTTACTGCGACAGTAAGATGATTTTTTTGTGGTTTTAGAACATCTCACTGCTGTAACTGATCTTACTGCGGCAGTAAGATCATCTCACTGCTGTAACTGATCTTACTGCGGCAGTAAGTTGATCTTACTGCTGTCACTGCTGTAACTGCGGCAGTAAGATAATTTTATATTGTTTTGTTAAATCTAAGAACATCTTACTGCTCTTACTGATCTTACTGCGGCAGTAAGATGAACTTACTGCTGTAACTGATCTTACTGCGGCAGTAAGATGATTTTTTGTGGATTTAGAACATCTCACTGCTGTAACTGATCTTACTGCGGCAGTAAGATCATCTTACTGCTGTCACTGATCTTACTGCGGCAGTAAGATGATATTTTGGGGGTTTTAGAACATCTCACTGCTGTAACTGATCTTACTGCGGCAGTGAGATCATCTTACTGCTGTAACTGATCTTACTGCGGCAGTAAGATTATCTTACTGCTGTCACTGCTGTAACTGCGGCAGGAACATACTTTTTATATTGTTTTGTTAAATCTAAAAACCTGCTGTTACTGATCTTACTGCGGCAGTAAGAAGATCTTACTGCTGTCACTGCTATTACTGCGGCAGTAAGATGATTTTTTGTGGCATTAGAACATCTCAATGCTGTTACTGATCTTACTGCGGCAGTAAGATCATCTTACTGCTGTAACTGATCTTACTGCGGCAGTAAGATGATCTTACTGCTGTCACTGCTGTAACTGCGGCAGTAAGATAATTTTTATATTGTTTTGGTAAATCTAAGAACATCTTACTGCTCTTACTGATCTTACTGCGGCAGTAAGATGATCTTACTGCTGTAACTGATCTTACTGCGGCAGTAAGATGATTTTTTTGTGGTTTTAGAACATCTCACTGCTGTAACTGATCTTACTGCGCTAGTAAGATCATCTTACTGCTGTAACTGATCTTACTGCGGCAGTAAGATCATCTTATTGCTGTAACTGATCTTACTGCGGCAGTAAGATGATCGTACTGCTGTCACTGCTGTAACTGCGGCAGTAAGATAATTTTTATATTGTTTTGTTAAATCTAAGAACATCTTACTGCTCTTACTGATCTAACTGCGGCAGTAAGATGATCTTACTTGCTGTCACTGCTGTAACTGCGGCAGTAAGATAATTTTTATATTGTTTTGGTAAATCTAAGAACATCTTACTGCTCTTACTGATTTAACTGCGGCAGTAAGATGATCTTACTGCTGTAACTGATCTAACTGCGGCAGTAAGATGATTTTTTTGTGGTTTTAGAACATCTCACTGCTGTAACTGATCTTACTGCGCTAGTAAGATCATCTTACTGCTGTAACTGATCTTACTGCGGCAGTAAGATGAATTTACTGCTGTCACTGCTGTAACTGTGGCAGTAAGATAATTGTTATATTGTTTTGTTAAATCTTACTGCTCTTACTGATCTTACTGCGGCAGTAAGGTGATCATAGCGGCAGTAAGATGATCTTACTGCTGTAACTGATCTTACTGTGGCAGAAAGATGGTTTTTTGTGGTTTTAGAGCATCTCACTGCTGTAACTGATCTTACTGCGGCAGTAAGATCATCTTACTGCTGTAACTGATGTTACTGCGGCAATAAGATGATCTTACTGCTGTGACTGCTGTCACTGCTGTTACTGCCGCAGTAAAAACGATCTTACTGCTGTCACTGCTGTTACTGTAGCAGTAAAAACGATCTTACTGTTGTCACTGCTTGTACTGCCGCAGTAAAAACGATCTTACTGCTGTCACTGCTGTTACTGCCGCAGTAAAAACGATCTTACTGCTGTCACTGCTGTTACTGCCGCAGTAAAAACGATCTTACTGCTGTCACTGCTGTTACTGCCGCAGTAAAAACGATCTTACTGCTGCTACTGCTGTCACTGCGGCAGTGATATCATTTCACTGCTGTCACTGCTGTCACTGCTTACTGCTAGAGCCTGCTCTGCAGACTACAGATGAGTCTAGGACTATAGGCAGAGGATGGAGAAGGAGCAAAAAAATGCATTGTGCATGGGAAAGCAATCCGCTGAATCATGCGAAATCCAGGAGACTATTGTCATGTCCGAAGCCGAGCCTGATAATTCTGTTCTAGTTGAACCCTGCGTTATCCAGGAGACTTTTGTCAAATCCGAATCCGAGCATAACAACCCTGCTGTCGTTGAACATTGCATAATCCAAGAGAACACTTCGACAGATTCATGACGGGTAACTCCAATTAGTCCTTGCTCTCCAATCAACAGCGTTTCTTTTGCAGACCATACAGGATTTTCGCTTACAACAGTATGTACAGTGACTGACCCTTCTGATCAACCTCCGTGTATTGCAGCAGACGTGGACAGGAGTATGACCACAGGAAGGTCGTCTATATCAAGGTTAACAATGTCTTAGAATTTAGTTCAATAAACTTTACAAGAACAATAGTTACAAAAAAATGCAAACATGAATGTCAAATTTTCCTTTTGTAGTCACTGGGAGAAACATGTTTTTCTATTGTTCTAGTAAAGTTTATTGAACTAAATTCTAAGACATTGTTAACCTTGATATAGACAACCTTCCTGTGACTGTAGTTTAAAACTTTTGTGGATAATTTGGAAGTTTGGGCTCCCGGCAATAAGGCTACACCCAGTGAGAGAAATTGTTTCATATTTCTATTTTTTATAATTCCTGATTGACCTGTAACATTTATATGCCCTATAAATGATATATGAAGTAATAAGAATATTTTTAATTATTAAATAACATGAAATTTTATGAAAATAGGAAACCACACTCCCCCCAACTTTAACAGTATATTGTGACAAATGATACCACCTTAATCGATTTTCGGATTATATGTTTTTCGGTTAAATAATCAATCCATCTGCTAACGATCCTATCAAGAGACGAATTGGTTTTCTGAAGGTAAATTGTCTAGTGAGTGAGTTTTTGCAGTATAATTTATTAAAACAGCAACAACAACAACAATAAACAAACAAAAAAAGCAACAACAAACAAACAGACGTGCGGGTGGTGTGGTATGGACCGTCCTCGGGTTAAATGAATCAGCATTACAATATGCAGCAAAGCCATATATTTAATGCTGCATATAAACTTCTCAACACTTGGGCCAATCCCGTAAACTAGTCACTTAACAGACAAATAATCTGTATCGCTGAACTGGCTCCTGGGCCCAAGATTATAAAACTAAGATTGGAGATCAGTATCAAATACGAGCATCTGATTGGCTGAATCTGCCGCTATCAGATGCTTGAGATTTGAGACTGTTTTCCAGATTAAGTTTAATGTTTATTGACACAGTCCGTAAATAATTTACAAGTAAATGATTCACGGGCTCAATGCTACATGTAAGTGGTATATGCACGTACAAAACTTTCTACTTCTTGCAACAACAATGTAAGAGCGAAGCAAACAAAGGCGGTGGTGGACAGAGCCTTCTCCGAGCCATATCAGCCGTTTATTTCCGTGGGGACCATATGCGCCACTGAAAAACCAACATCCTGGGAGGGTATAACTCGCCTCCCTCAGACCTACCACGCCCTCTCTGACCTACCAGTCAAAAAAGCCCTAGATCCCGACCGTTTTGTTATTGTACTTTTAGGGTTTTCTTTTTTTTTCACTATAATTATGTTGTTTTCTGATTTCACGCATTTTTATTCTGATACGGTAAAATTTGCAGTCCTATTATGTATAGTTTATGTTATTGGTGTTGTTTTTATATGGTATGTAACGCCGCATAAGAGCATCGCTTCATAAACAAATTTTGTATGGTATATGCGGCGATTTTCAACGCATATAAAGCTTTTTTATGTGGCACACATTTGTCGCACAAAAAAAAAAATAAAATACATACTTGTACAAATTTGGTCGATATAATATCATCACTTTCGGGCTTTTTTGTGCCCACACTTTCAGAGAGGTTACATTCTAACAAAGATTTAGTAATGTCGATCTAATTGTGAACCTTGCGTTCACTTAACCAAGCTTTGAACTGAACTTTAAGATAGGTAAATTGTGATTAAGATTTAGTAAGATCGCTTTAAATATGAACCAAACCTATTGATTTATCTGGAAAAAAACAACGTTTAAATTTGTTTTTTTCCAAACTTACTTTTTAAGTCCGTTGCAAAAAGTCGCAAGTAATGCACACGTGATTTTTAAATATTCACCCGATTCCGGGGAATGCCGGGTCCTTTGAAAAACAAAATCCCTAAGATAGACCCTGCCACCCCGGGGATGCGGGCAAATGTTACTATTACATAGAATAAGCAATGCTGTAAAAATCGTAAATGGTTTTTAAAGGGTAATGTGTGCCACAAAATAAAAACAAAACAACTTTACTGACTAGGCCGACGAGCATTTCATTAATATACGCGTTTATTAATGAACAGAATATGACTTAATCAAGAGCCATAAAACAATAAAAATAAAAACAACTAAAGCAGGTAACAGCGTCATACACCAATAAGCAGAATATAACTCTGGAGACTCCCATGTTATACATTTTTGAAACAGACGGACATCGTCATTATCAGCGTCATCACCATCGTTTTCATAAAAGATTAGAACTCTGTCTTTAAGCTTTATAATAGATAGTTTAATTAATCATTTTTATGTGGAAAAGGGGCATAGTTGCGCCCCATAAAAATTTCTGCTTTGTTCGTTAAGCGTTTCCCGGCATAGATGCGGGTTGTTTTACTCTGCTTTACACAATTTTCTTTTGTGTATGCATTTATGAGTGAGTTACATGATTGTATGTAATGAGAAAAATGTCAATACAACTTATAAACTTATTCAACAGAAACTGATATTTTCATGAGTGGCGTATATTTCTTATCTGTCACCTCGGGTGAACTGTTTTGGCGGGAACTCGTTCCCGCAAAACAGTTAACCCTCGGTGACAGATTTTTCCATCTTCACCTCACACTCATGCATGATACTTATAATACTAAACAAACGTCACCATTTGGCGTAAAAAAGACGTCACATAGCAATATAAACGACGTCAACTTTGGCGCAAAAAGAAGTTGCACATTATTTGGCACAAGCAACAATAAAAAATTAAAATAAAGGAAACATATTTATATATAAAATCACAGGATTCTTTTCGCCAAAAATAATATAATGTTTATAAAAATTGGAAATACATTAAATTTATGAAATAAGTACAGGATCTTATAGATTCAACAGTCACTGGTAGAAAAAAATGCATACAAAGCACAATGTACAATGGATTCCAGTAACAACTGTACATAAATAATTTTTATGAAATGTAAGGCAGATAATAAATTCATTATTTCATCTATATTGTAAATAATTGTAGAGCCTTTATAAAGGGAAATTATTGGTAGATAAAAAACCCTTAATAATCTACATAATCAGCACGGTTAAACCTTTTCATGATAAGCCATACAGTATTTTTGAATTTAGACCCTGTGGAAAAACTGTTCCCAATTTATGAATCCAGTAAGTTTCCTTCATAAGTCTCTCCATATTGTTTTGAACTTTATCAATATCGATAAAATCACAGGATTCTTTTCGCCAAAAATAATATAATGTTTATAAAAATTGGAAATACATTAAATTTATGAAATAAGTACAGGATCTTATAGATTCAACAGTCACTGGTAGAAAAAAATGCATACAAAGCACAATGTACAATGGATTCCAGTAACAACTGTACATAAATAATTTTTATGAAATGTAAGGCAGATAATAAATTCATTATTTCATCTATATTGTAAATAATTGTAGAGCCTTTATAAAGGGAAATTATTGGTAGATAAAAAACCCTTAATAATCTACATAATCAGCACGGTTAAACCTTTTCATGATAAGCCATACAGTATTTTTGAATTTAGACCCTGTGGAAAAACTGTTCCCAATTTATGAATCCAGTAAGTTTCCTTCATAAGTCTCTCCATATTGTTTTGAACTTTATCAATACACATGAAACTAAAATCATTTAGACAGTGATTATTTTGATTGAAATGGTACGCAACCAGTGTAGAAAATGCAGGATCTATATAGCTATTGATATCAAAACGGTGATTGTTCATACGCTTAGACACTTTTTGACTGGTCTGGCCAACATACTGCATATTGCATTTTTACAAGTTATTAAATAAATTACATCTGAACTTGTACAATCAATATTATGATTTAATTTAAATTCTGTATGATACTGAGAGCTAGTGAAACTATCACTTTCAATGATGTTAGAGCAGTGAGAACATCTCGGACGTTTGCATTTTACAGATGTATATTTAACATTGTTCTGAGGTTGAAAAGTTGTTTTTACAAGAATGTCCTTAATGTTCTTTGGGCGTTTGAAAGCCATGACGGGCTTATATTTATGTAGTTCTCTAACAGCAGGATTATTAGATAGTTTTAATAAATCCCAGTACTTGTTGATTATAAAACCAATATTTGGCAAAGACGGATTGTATTCTACAACAAAAGGAATAATAAATTTTTGTTAACTCTTTGAACAGTGGGCTGCAGAGCTTCAGTTTGGGACATAGTTTTGAAATGCTCAAAAGCAGTATCAATAATTGGCTTGGGATAGTTCCTGGCAACAAAATACTTGTATAACTCATCAAGTGACTCCATTAACTGGTTGTTATCTGAGCAAATACGCCTGTAACGTTTGGCCTGGCTGAAAGGAATACTATTTTTACACGACATAGGAAGTGTAATGTACATACTGATGAATATTTGTTGGTTTTACATGAACACTGGTACTGGTACCAAGGAGAGGTCATTTATGCTAAACAAAGTAGTTCGGCAAAACATTAAAAATAAAAATGGTATTCCACAGTTTCAAAACAGAAGAATAACATTTTTATTCCGCTGAGAAAACTCTATAATTATTGGAAACATAAAATAAAACACTACTTTAATAAATACTGATTAATATTTTTTCTTTTCGGCGTTCACCATTATTATATTTTGTTAAATCTGTTTATTGCGGCAGTTCCTTTTAGTAGGATTTTTTGTAAATATTCTGCATGAAATAATTAAACTGCACTACTACATAATTAAAAAATGTTGCATAGATGCCAGAGCCCATGTTTTTAATTATTAATAAATGCCTTTGTTGTTTCTGTTTGGTTTATGAACGGAGGAAAATCTTCTGAATGTTGCCTGGTTTCCGAGCTAATTTCTACCTCTAAAATGTCGTTTGATTTATTAACTGAAGTAATGTTCACGTGTTTTAAAACTCGATGTTTCATTTTAATGATAATACTCAGTAACTATATCGTTGTTTACGGCTTGTGGATGCGGTGGATGTTCAAACCCATGTTGTTTTTTGTTTGCTGCAAATTTGATGCTACCATTAGTCGGGAATGCAGGAGCGGAGGGCTGTATACCATATGGGGGCGGATCAAAAGCTAGCTGATTATTAGCCGGCGGTGGTGGTGGTGGATGAGAGATATGGTTATTATATCCTTGATTGGTATGTCCTTGATATGGATTTGCTGACTGTAATGGATTTCCCGGCTGGGGCGGATATCCCGGCTGAGATGAGTATCCCGACACCGACGCTGTAAAAAAAACAACAAAAAAACTTTTTTGCACAATTCCTATTTGTCCTTCCTTAAAACGTGATTTCGAAATATCATAAAACGATTTCTTTGAAATACCGATCTAAAGATCAAAAAAGGCTAAGTGGAGATCCTTAAGAATACGTAGAAGATTTCATTAAATTTTGTTTCTACAATTACGTCGACTGCCGGATTTAAATATTTGGTACAAATTATTTTGAGGCCCCTTAACAGATCGCGGAGGGGAGCTGTTTTATAAAAGATGTCGTAATTGAGAATAAGTTACGGGTTACGCTTATTTCTGCGATTTTTTTTTTCTAAAGTTTTATGAAAAGGTCGAAAGTCTCTGGGATTTTTTTTCACATAAAGGAAAAAAATCGAATTCGAAAAGATGGTTAAAATAAGCCTAAAAAATTGCCATTTACAATGATTGACATTTTGTAATCAGCATATGACTATCAAGGGAGGTAATTGACACTGACAACTGTACTGAAGTGATTTGTTTTATTTAAGTAAGATTCAGGGGAAATCTTATCATGATACAATTATACTATGTGTGTCGGTCCGTGTTCCACCAAGAACCAATCAAATGTCTTATTGTTCCCGTTGGATAAAGCTCCAGAAGAAGAGCAACTTAATGGTCCCTTTTTTGTTCTACCGGAACATTTTGGGTTTTCTTTTTTTGGCGACCACCGAACAAAAATCAATAGGTGCGTAAATTGCAATTTTATTACTTACGGTTAACTGCCGGTCGTACTGTCAAAACAGGCGTTGTGGCGCGACCAGATTTTCCTGTTTGCTGGCATTTGCATATCAAACAACAACACACAGTTATTATCAGTGCGATGAATGCAACGCCGCCCAGTACTACGCCGACAGTAGCTCCATCTGACCAATTGCAACATGTGTGGTATGGATAGTCCCCACAGCACCCATAGTCACAATTAACCCAAGGTGGCAACCGATTCTCATCTCGACAACTTTCAAGTCCGCGGGAGAAACCTGTAAATAAAAAGGAACACATTACTCAAATGGAAGAGCTTATATAGTTGACTCGATAGTTTAATGCGATCAACAGGTAAGTATCAGAAAATGGAAATAAAATTCGTGAAAATAACGGTATAAAAGTAAACGTCTACACTGTTGTAAAGATTTACACCATATCTAAAACAAAGAACATCTGGTATTCTTCACTCAAGCATCTTCGCAAGCTGAAAAGGCAAAAATCATAATATTTGACGTTATCGAAAAACAGTACGGGAACACAGAAGATCCTTCAAATTATCGACCCACTCATTTCTTATAGGTAATCAATGTGAACTGTAGTTGTAGATTGTAATGGTATTAATCTGGAAAAAAGCATTCTAGGTTCCATTTTTACCTTCATATGCATACCACCGTTTTGGATGGATAGAAATTGTACTGTTTATTGTTTTAAATATTGAGATGGTTTTTATTGCATAGTTTTGCAAAGCAGATTAGGCTTGTTGTTTTGCAATATCGATGTAATTTTCTATGCTTGACAACATTTGATCTGCAAGAGTTGCATCGAATTATCGTTCATATTAACGAAAATATTGCAGATATATGTTTGCTGTAAGAATTTGGTGAATGCCGCTGTGATATTCACATTCGTAATAATGACAGACATCGAAAGTTTGTTAATTTTGGGAGTTAAGTGTTAAAAGTGTATACTTCAAAGTGTCTAGCACGGACTCACCACGTCAAGCGCGCAGTGCAGAAGATATTCACTCGGTATCCTCCGGAACCTCCGGAATATCCGGAATGGCAATGTGGAGATAATTTTGTAGTGTTACTTACATGAATATGTGTTTCAGTGCAACAAAATTTTATGTGTTAAAAATGATGTCATATCGACATAATATAACAAAATATAAGGTGAGAAGTGCAGATCAACGATGCCCGTAATGGCAACACTGTGATTTTTACTGTTCAAGTGAAAAAATAAAATCCATGTGTGTGAT
This sequence comes from Corbicula japonica, assembly GCA_038501625.1. Classification (NCBI taxonomy): domain Eukaryota; kingdom Metazoa; phylum Mollusca; class Bivalvia; order Venerida; family Cyrenidae; genus Corbicula; species Corbicula japonica. The sequence continues at coordinate 980,927 of JAZAYU010000051.1, forward strand.
TAGCTTAATATCATTTTGATATAGATTTTATATAACCAGGTCCCAAGTGCAGAAGATAACACAACGATGTCCGGATTGTCAACACTTTGACTTTTATACAGGATAAGTGTGAAGGCGGAAGTCGCTTTTTTTTGTGTCTCCACTCATTTGCATTTATATCAGTCATACATTTAAACCACTTACTATAATTCTATCGTTTTAGAGTAACCCAACAGCAAATGATGAGGGAATTGGGAAGGCGATCTCCGCTGAGACTTACCTTACGAATAGTTTTGATTATTATAAATGATTTACACCATAAAAGGTATTGAAGTACTGAGGTATCAATTATTCTCGCGCGGACGAATTTTCGCGAAAAAGAAATTGATGACATGTTCGCGTGGGCATAAATTTGCGTATTTTATTATTATGTTACAGAAACAACTACAATGTATTTTAAAGTTACATACCGTCGGATTTTGATTTCGCGCTCCAATCTCAGTGCGAACTACGCGAAGGTTGAAACCGCGCGAAGAATAATGTCACCTCATTTATCAAACTCATTCATATAGAACTAATGTAAATATATAACTCAAGTGTGTACTTATTATTATTCTCAGATAATGATTGGTTCTCAATTTTGTCTTCATTATATTCATTTTATACTTTAAACATTTTATCAAGATTTTACAGAAGTTTTTGTTAATCTGTATAAGAACGATTAGAAATTTGTTATCACACACTAATTGAAATCTGACCGTCTTGAAGAATATGAAAATTTAATCACGGACTCTTTATGGATTAAAATCGAAGATAATCACGAAGATTATGTAATATGTATCGTTTATAGGCGTCCAAATTCTCGCGTCAAGTTCTGGACAGATCTAAATATTTGTATTGAAAAGGCACTAGATAGTTGTTCTAAACTCATAATCGTAGGCGACGTAAATGAAAATCAACTTAATAATAAAAACCATCGACTAAAAGATATACGTCTAATGAACGATCTTAAAAACATTATATTTACATTCCTATTGATTTTTTCGTTTAAAAAAATTCGGTTCATTTTGCATGAACCGCATAACCCGTAATGACGTAATGGCTGTTACTATTGAAAAATCCCACATATTACTCCCCCTTTTCACTTAATACTAATTTTGAAAGCGTTCGACTTAAGTTTATTTAAAGAAAAAATGAATAAAATATAAATATAAGGAATGATTCTTATTTTGGTGCGGTTGAGCTGGCAAATTTACCATAAAGCGCGAACGCCGTTCCTGATTACTATTTTACAAAAAGATTTCTAAAAGATAGCAACTTATGTCAATGTGGGGCAGGAGCGGAAGATGCAGAACACTTTTTTTAAATGTTCAAACTACCGCGGTCAAAGTATTATTTTATTTCGAGAAACGCGTCATCTCCATCCGCTTGGATTTAGTACTCTACTATTTGGTAAAAATGAACTCTCCGATGAAGATAACAAAATCTTATTTGACTGCGCAGAAGAATATTAAAGAAACAATACGTTTCAGTAATTAGATACGTCATATATTAAATTAAACTAAATAGAATGTGTGTGTTGCTGGGTCGTGCGGTCCGGCGGGGCAGAACTTTTGATATCTCATGACATACTTTAAGGTAAATATAAAATGTTTGTTAATTAATGTCACATTATATTCTATTGGATCATACTGCCATGTAAAAATTGTCATATCTGTATATGGTGAGGGCCAATTGTATAACGTGTTAAGCACTTGTGGCCCAAACCAATTTGCTATAAATATATTTGCAATAAAATATGTTTAAACTAAGTGTTAAACGAGTAATCTTCTATGCAAATAACATTCGGTTTCTCGGTTTGTTTACAGTATCCCACGTACAATCTGATTTTACGCACTGAGCCGTGAATGTACCTTTGTATTTATCGATTGTTGGAATATTCCACAAAATAGGGAAGTTAGATATTCCCATCATAGCACATAATGTTAAAATTGAACACCATGCAACATAGGGCTTCATGGCCGTGGCGGTAACGCACAAGATTTGTGATATTTTGGCATAAGGGTTATGTGTTCGAACCCCATGAGAGGGATTTATTTTTTCTGTTTCTTTAATATATCATTATTTCCAATAAATTCATGAAGACAACGTCAAAAATTTCATTAAGATGTCGCGATCGAAGCGTACTCAAACACAGTTTTCGGATGATGCCAAAAATGGTGCAAATTCATTGTGAACTTTTTAAACAAAAGTAAGATAATATAATGAAGGTTCCATTTACTACAATTTTTTACAGAACGTCAGTGTTCACAGGTGTCAGCGACCCTTCGGTGCAGGGGCTTAAGGGATCACGGCAAGCTGCTCAACAGAATATATTGTTATAAAAAGGAATGCACATGAACAAAATTAAAAGGGAATTGCAAAACAATAAATAAAATCATATCATATGAACTTAATAAAAAGCATATGATATACAAAAATAAAAAACTCAGTACTGTTATTGGATTCGAACTTGCAATGTTTTGCATCACAGCCCGAGTTCCTTACCCACTGAGCTAATACATCGTGAATACTGAGGTTATAATGTCGTATAAGTTAACATAACGGTAACTGTAAATTGACACACTTAACCTATTCAGGATTAAAACAGTGGACTTGTCCGAAAGGTCACAGCTCACGGGTCGAAATCGAACTATAGCTAAAATGCATTATCGCCAAAACGTTGTATTACCACCACAACCTATTGCTTGCAACTATAACATTTTAAAATATCGGCATAAAGCATCCACAACAGCGTAATTTTAAAGCAGAAGATTCGTTTGTCAAAAAAATGTATGTAAATTTCAAAACTAGACTTAACGTACAGAGCGATGAAAATATTAATAAAAAATATCCGACTTTTCCGTTTGAAACATTTTCTTCATACGCACTCCGAAAGTTCTACACGGTCCCATTTTGTTATTTTCCCGAAGAGTTTGCATTGAATGTTAAGCCTGGCCACCTTGCGTGTGTAACGACATTCTCCGACTTTTGAAATTCCTGCCTACAATTGTCTACCGAACAAAATGACAGGGTCAAACACATCGTGCATCTCAATTTCTGCGTATTGAAACCAAAACGGAAGTTGTATTGTAACAATTCTAACACATAACACAAACGTTGTGGTCGCAATGTAAAGGATAGACCACGAGTAACCGTTGTCTACGAGATTTAGAGGCGAGCGAAGCGAGCCGAGAAATCTCGTAGACAACGGTTACGAGTGGTCTATCTGACTTAGACCACAGGTAATCAATGTATAGATTCACGACTTCTCCATTTAATTAATCGACCCTATTTAGCTTGTAAAATCAACACGTAAAACCTTGCACGAGAATTTCATGAATATCATTCATGTCCATACAGTATGAGCTGCAACCATTGTGACTTTATGTTTATTTGGTGGCTTTTGAAATTCCGCTTTAAGGGCCTGCCACACTCCTCCCAATTCTATTTATCGATAAAAAGAAAATTATCAAAATCTCAATAACGGCAAAATGCTGTTAAATGAAACTTTGCACAAGTGTATGTTATTAATGTATCTTTATTTTACAGATGGTAAGACATATTAGAAAATTAAAGAAAAATAGCGAGATCTAAAAATTCCCTCAACTTCTATTTACATAAATTCACAAAAACTAAAGAACACAAAAATTCATTTTAAATGCCCACATGAGTAATATAATACTGACAACAATTTATTGTGTCCTCATGATTTACTTATGTAAACTTTACGAGATATTAGTAAAAGTGTGTTTGACCTTCAAGTTCCTAGTCGCGTAAACTGAAGACAATCACTGATTTCTCTTTTAATAGTTGAACGTTTTTTACAAAGTACACAACATTTTCTTGTCAGTATCATTGCGCTCACGAGGGAATTTCAAGTTATGTTCTGCATCGCCTAGTTTTTGTGAATTTATGTAAATAGAATTCAAGGAAATTTTAGGTCTAGCTTTGTTTCTTTACTTTTCTATTTTGTCTTACTGTATGCAAAATAAAGATACATTAGTAACCTTCATTTGTGCAAAGTTTCATTGAATGGCATTTTATCATTACTGAGATTTGATGATTTTTATTTTATCGATAAATAGGATTGGGAGGAGTGTGGCGATGCCTTAATATGTTTTATACTTTTAAATGATGTTTGATGCGCAATAGGAAAAGGGACCGTCGGACAATTGAAGTCAGTCCTTGAAATGACGTCATAAAGGTGAGCAAACTACATTAATAGTTATGCATTTCGAGGTTTAAACACCAATTTATTGTCAAAATCTGAAACAAAATTACATTTATGATATAAACAATATAATTGTAAATTCGATCCAACAATAGTAACAATTAAAATGTCAAAATTATGTTTAAAGGTACCTTATCCAAGTTGCGTGCCAAGTTTATGGAATAAGCAAGAACAGACAACTGTTTTATCATTTGTCAAAATATAAATATTTGCTAAGCAATTTAACTGTTCTGTATTTCTGTGTTTAAAGTGACAAAGCATTTAAGTATACTGGCCTTAAACAGAAAGTTACCATTTGTATCATTAGCTTTTACATTGACGAAATTTAAACCATTTGGTTTTGCAAAATAGCACTATTACATTATTGCATATTTGGTTAACTTACTGTCTTAATATTCAAGCTTTTTCTGCTGCTAAATTTTAAAAGTTCAATATTTGATAGAAACAAAAAGGCAGAAAAAATGCGTAACAACCAATGAGAAAACCTGTTAAAGGATGTTTTACTTTTTCTTCGAGTCAACAGAAGTTCAATTTTCTAAGAATTTAAAAGATTTTAATGATTTTTAAGACACGCTCGACTGTTAGTTGATAATCTTCCGATAATGTTTTCGAAGACGGCAGTCGGGAAATTTGAAGATAACCGGAATAAGGATTAATTATTATGTTGTTATACGACACCGGAAGTGACTGTTTCTGATCTTGATCTTGAATATTGTTTCGAATTCCGTATAAGATTAAATTCATAGGAAGCCATTAATATTTTCGGAACGGTTGTAAGAAGTTAAAAGTGCTCACCATAATTTATAAAATACTGCAAAAGAGTCTCCAAAGAATATTTTTTCAAATAACTGTTCAATATTGCCTTCGTTTTAGTAGAGTTAGAAGAAAAACATCAGATACGCTTCTCTGTAAAATGATTCATGAAATCAGGTGTAACTGGGCTAACATAAAATTTGCTTATAAAGTAACCTACATTTTTCAACGTTTGGTTATCCATTTTCGTGACCATGAAATTGAAGTTCAAACACACTTTTAAAAATAACTCACATTGTAGACATTTGTAAGACCAAAGAACATTAGATATTGTTGTTAGTAACTCATTCCTCACGAAGACATTTAATTTGATGTTTAAGATTGCTTCGATTTTGTGATAAATTGCAAATAAAACATTCAGGGATTTTCTAGGTCTAACTATTTTTCGTTACCGTTCCAACTTTTCCTAGCATATATTAACTAAACACATATTAATAGCATTGGTTTATGCAAAGTTTCATTCAAGTGCTGCATTGTGCTGCTTTTTGTCTATGAATTAGCATTGACGAACGCACCAATACCTTAAACGTCCACTTTGTACTCTTACAATTGTCATCAACACGTATCGATAGCACAGTATGACACTAAGCTATCGGCCGTCCGCTTATTAATATGAGATAATAAACGAGATGCACGTGCTCCACGAACCTTCGTAGACAACGCCAAAGTGTTGTCTACGCGATTTAGTCAACGGTTATACTGGCCACTGATTGGCCAGTAGTCGGTAGCTGTGGTCTAAGATTCCAGAGCGTGTACGCGGACATTGTGGTTGTTGGTCTATGATTCGCGGTCAAGTTAGATCTTTCAACAGGACCGCACATAAACACTAGGATTACATCAGTCATTAAGGACAAAAAAGGAACTAACTCCTACATCAAGTATAAAATTAATTGCCTACCGTACCAGCGTCGGAGGTTTAGTTTAAAATTCAATTTAGTGGTCCGCAGAGTACTTTGCGTTGTTTCTTAAATTACACACTAAGTCACAATCGATTTTTCATTTAAGGAATAAATTTCGTGTTTGATAAGTTCACCGAGTCTTGAACGTCATTAGGGCTGGTTAAAGTGTGTGGAGTCCGAAGGACTCCACGCGTGCTTTAACCAGCCCTAATGACGTTCAAGACTCGGTGAACTTATCAAACACGAAATTTATTACTTATATTTACACCTCATTTTATCATTTTGTTTCTAAATTTAATATAAAATATATACGTTTTACTAATTTCGAAATGTTGTTTAAAACATTTCTTACCCCGGGTTTGGCATTTGGACTGATCCGCCTATTTACTCAAATCAAAATAATCATACTACGACAAAATAGAGTCACTATTTTATTGTCTCTGGATAAAGCAGCATGCGTGTTTTACCATAGAACCTGGTTGAAACACTCAAATGAATCTAAAAATAGCAACATTCCAGGAAGAGCTATCTAAAATTAGCAACAATTATAAAAATAGCGGGGATTTCATGACGTCACCAGGGCATTCCTGTACCATTGCGCGGTGATAAGGCTAACGGTGTTCATCGAAGATTGACCTTCACTCGTCCGGTAAAGGATATTGAAGCAGTGGAAATAAAGGTGTAAATATATGGTGTTAAATTCAAGATCTTACCACTTATCATTCAACATTAGATCAAATCTCCAACATCAGCCACTGGACGCTCGCACAGCAAGCTTCTCCACGCACACTGCTATAATGTTCTGTCAAAGAACGTATACCAAAATATGGTAATATAATTAATATATTTACTGACTGCAGTTCCGGTACAACTCGAACCATAGTTCAAGAAGTCACGTCGAAAATTCAAGTGATTCAGACATATTTGAACTCTGTTTTTACCAAAGAATTTGTAATTGGAAACAGATAAATTTTAATCTTTTTGCGCGAGTTTAAAGTTCGCGTGTTTTTTGCGCTATTGTAGATGCACGAATTTAAACCCCAGCGAAACGACACCATGTTATGTCTTAACAGAGAAATACAACTGCGCAAATTCACACTAGAACTCACCATTTGTGGTTGTTACGCGAAAATTCGTTCTCTTTAAATTGATAGATACAGCATTACTCAGCTCGTCGTTGAGACGGAGAACACATTGTACATGTAACACACTCTACTCACCAAATTGAACAAGTAGTCCTAGAAACCATACTAAGTCCTTCATATTACTTTATTACAGTTAACACGTATTGTTCGACTAACATGGAAAATTTCATATTCTACTGTTTAGTTTAAGGACGTTTCGAAATACGGTATTTATATTTATAGGTATTGATTAACAGTCGATTGTGTAGCATGTATGAAACTGACCCATTTGGTCTTCAGAGTGCGTGACGGTAATTGGCAAATACGTCAGTCTATTGTTGAAATATGAAATGTGATATTTCAAATTTATGATTCAAACTTTCCATTTCATTAAAAATGTGTATTATGTTTTTCTTTTTTATCACACTCCAGTTTTGGTCACAACTAGCAGAAAGAAAAACTATCCTTGAGTAACTAGCATAAAGCTGCATGCACATGTCATCATGCCCACGTTCGGGAAGAAATGACGCTCACGACAGTCTCATAAGTTTGAGAGATTAATTTTTTTCGGCGTTAGCTGTCTAAGCTCACTTTTGACCTAGTTTTTCGACCAATGAAATATTGTAAATAAAACTCGTATTCTCTTATTATGCAGAGGGAAAGTGAAATAAACTATTTCGATTGGTAGCTATTTACACCATAGAGGCATCTAGCAGGGTGGAGAGGTATCTAGTGGGATTTTTATTATATTGCAGCGGAAAAATCAAATAGATTATTTCGATTGGTGTTGTATTGGAGACAAACATATTTACGATTTAAATAACCATTTAAGTCAAAATTGATGGTTCAAATACAATTTTATATGGAATATTCTTGGGTGTCAGGTAAACACTTGCATACAATACACAGTGTAAAACAAAAGAGAAGTGTAGATATTTCTAATTCTTACTGCTTTCTTTCTAGTTCCTTTGATACTGTTCGTTGTAGTGTAGTGGCTAACACTCTCGCCTCACAAGCGAAGGCCCCGGGTTCAAAACTTAGGAGGGACACTTTTTTTTAAGTTAATTACGTACAAGTTGGTAGATTTCGCTTTTGTAACAGGCTGTTTGTATTTATTTTTATTAAATTTCAAGGACATTTATTCATCTTGAGTTCTAACTCTACAAGAGGTATTTTATTGAAACTGAATAAATGTAGATCAAGACTTAATGTAAGACATTGCTTCTTTAATCGACTTGTTATCACTGTATGAAATTGTTGCATCAGCTTCAACATATTTTTGAAAGACACTTTAAATGAATTTATGAGTTGTCCTGATTCGGTCGCTTAAACTCTAGGTCATACTAAGAAGGCAGGGAGGGTTCGTCAAGAGCTATAACAAGTAAAATAAAATAACTAAACTGTGTCTGCTTCTCCTCTCTGTATTTCTTTCTTTCTTATATATACATGTACATGTATATGTAAATCTTTTCCATCAACGCCGTTTATCTTTTTTAAAGATATTTCTTGTTTTCAGTTTAGATAACACTAAAATATTCAATGAATAGCCAATTTACAATAAACAGTTAATAGAGAACCGTTATTTCTATACCATGATCACGGTGTCTAAGCGTACAGTTAAGCGAAACGGAAGTTGCTGATCTGTACGCCGATGATCACATAGTTGCTTAGAGAAAAAACTGCGACATCGCTTTATTTATTGGTAAATAAACCAAATTTAATGTGAATTTGGACAAAAATATTTCTGTGGTACGTACAACGTTAATTGTTAGTCCTGCTGTGATCATATAGACTTAAACGAATGGTTAGTATTGTTATAATCCATCATCGTTCCCAACTCGATCAGTGAAAATAGGAGCAAAACATTGAACAAAACGGAACATTTTGGGTTCAAATTTCCTTGTGTAAATATAATTTGGACCATACTTGTGTTGGTATGGGAGAAAATTCATTTATTCAACTTGTGTACTTCGTTGACCTGAGTTTGAACGACTTAGCAACAAGAAAATGATACTTTCTTTATGTCACTGTAAATGATAAGACTGTGCGCATAGTTGCAACTGTACGCGATCGTTAGTTGTTAACAGATGCCTTACATCTGTACGCATAGTTGTCAAACAAATCATTAACAATTTATGGTTCCAGTTAATGCTTTCTGATTATATCGACAGGTTATCATTTTAGCTCCAGTTAACCTTAATAATTCATGCACGAGAACCTGAAAATGCATATTGTTGCAACTGTACGCGATCGTTAGTTGTTAACAGATGCCTTACATCTGTACGCATAGTTGTCAAACAGATCATTAACAATTTATGGTTCCAGTTAATGCTTTCTGATTATATCGACAGGTTATCATTTTAGCTTCAGTTAACCTTAATAATTCATGCACGAGAACCTGAAAAATGCATATTTTTTTCAACAAATTTGCTCATTCTTTTAATAATACAATTGTATAAACAAATAACTGATCTTGGCTTCTGATTCAAATTCAGATTTGTTTCTAAATCTCTTGTTAGCTCTTCGTGAAAGAAGGCGTGAAGAAAAACGACTATAGTCCAACCGAGCTATATCAGTGGTAAGACCGTGTAAGATATGTAGAGGCCCGCTGTAATGTTTTCATTTATTCTCTGAAGTGCGAACAGTAGAAGCCATAATATAGCTGGACAAATACGCGTTAGTACTTCAACCATAGTTTCTAAAGATTTCATAAAATGCTCCAATCAGATTAACATAATCTCTGAAATCTACCAATAAAAGTCGGCCAAAATGAAATCCAACTCGACATTTTAACGACCTTAAACATAAATTCTTAGCAGTAGCAGACGTAATAGTAGACTTACTTAACTCAGTCACGAAGTGGTGGATTTCCAAAATCTGAAACCACTTAATGGAATTTTTCTGTCAAAGACCAGAATCTGATTGTTAAAATCTTTATGCTATTGGATAATATTTGTGCATAATGTATATTTTTGCCAACACCGGCTGGGATTTCAGCAGGTTTATACTAGTTTTTTTTAAATGTCACAATCAGGGGATTTAGGATTTCTAGCAATTATCGATGTCTTATTTGCAAAGTGTACCAATTCGTTCATATGGTTCAACAGTAAATCAGAGTAAAAAAGCTATCATTTTATAGCTCAAAACTTGCTTGTCAGTTCTAAAATTTTATCATATAAGGTTTTATTTTTGATAAATAATACATTAGATTTGGTTGATTCCTTTGATTGATGCCTTTAACAAGTTCTTGCTTCATTGATGCTTTTCGGTTGATCAGTATATGATGCAACTGTTCGTACAGTCTGACATTGAAGTACTGCAACTTTGCGTACAGTCTTGTCACTTTCGGTTGCTGCACAGAAAGACTATTTTCTCGATGCTTATTCGTTCAAGCACCGTTCAACGCAATTTGTTAGCATTGGAAATTATTTTTCTTTCACGGGAAGTCAAATACATACCTTTCCAATATATACATTATAAAATATGAGGTCACAAATGCAGATTTTCTCCACTCTTTTTCCCCATTTTGTACTGATCAAGTGTGAAAAGATTACAAATTGCAACTTAACTAGCCGTTAGTTCAAGACTTCAAGATCACAGTAATACTATTAATCAACGATGTTCTTATTATAAAAATAATTTCTGCAAAAAGCACGTTTAATTTGAATATATTTTATAAATAAAAAGCCGATGTCGCGTGTTTTTTCTGTAAGCAACTATGTGATCATCGGCGTACAGATCAGCAACTTCCGTTTCGGTTAACTGTACGCTTAGACACTGTGATGATGTGCCCTTTTTATACCAGACATCCGCATCATTCAGATAGATTCTCTTCATAACTTAATGTATGTTTGCATTTCAAGTGAAACCATGATGTTCTTGCGTATTTCAGATTTAAACTTTCTTGCATACCAGATCAGGTCATCCAGTGTTTTCATCCGTGTAGGATATTTCGATCCTACACCCCATGTAGAATCAGTCACGTGAGTGACGTCACGTCTTCAAGTATCTGACGTAGATCTAATATATTCAAGTTAGTGACGTCATTTATAAAAAAAAGTTTGTGTTAAAGTCAATATTTCAGCATAATGAAAATAAATAAGTTTGTATACTTACACAGAAATGCTATAAATAATAAATGGTATGCAAGAAAAAGTATCTTGCATGAGACATTCGGTAAAGATAGAAAAATCCTAGATAGAGCCTCGTTCCCGCAAAACAGTTAACCCTCGGTGACAGATTTTTCCATCTTCACCTCACACTCATGCATGATACTTATATTTCCATGTTTAGCGACGTGTGCCCCCCCCCCCCCCCCCCCCCCCATATAAAGAAATATGTTTGTCCGAAACAGGAAAACGATATGTGGAACTAAGCAGAATAGAAATTCAAAATTCTGTTAGTAATGTCCGGATCCATTAGTGATAATGGACGGAGTAAGCGATAACCGGATCAGTTAGTGGTAATGTACGGAGCGATCCGGAAATCGCTTTCTCCGTCCATAATCACCAACTGATCCGGAAATCGCTTACTCCGTACATTATCATTCACTGATCCGGAAATCGCTTACAACGTATATTATCACTAACTAATCCGGAAATCGCTTACTCCGTACATTATCACTAATTGGACGGAGTAAGCGATTTCCGGGCTAGTTAGAACTATTCGACGGAATTAACGATTTCCGGACCAGTACATGATAGTGGACATTATAATTATAATTATTTATTTTCCGGATCTGTTAGCGATCTTGTACGGTGATAGCGTTTTCCAATATATTGTTCCTTATCCTTAGATTCTTAAATACTTGTATAGTTTTGCCAGAAAGCACCGAGGCAGCATGTTACCGGCCACGTCCTCGTTATCTCGTTATGAACAGGAAGTGTGCTACTGTGCAGAAAATAACTATTGCTTTCATTGCACAACTCTAAGGTTTAATTAATCTATATTATTTGCAATTTCATACCGGAGATAAAACTGTATATCCGGAGATCCGGAGAAGTAACTTAAAATCCGAGGACTTCGGATTACGTCCGGAGATTTGGCAGGCCTGTAATATCGAGTAACTTATTGTGCTCATTAAGTCTGGTTTTCGGTGATGTCTTTGTCACATGGCAGGTGATCTTATTTTAGTTTGATTTTTAAACAATAAAAACAAGGTTTCGTAAATAAATGTATTTTGCAACAATAACAATGTAATAACAACACATCTTAAACTACCACATGTATTTGATTTTTGTATAAATGCATGTTACTAGATGGTGGTTCTAGGCGAACACTCATATCCGGTACTTTGTCAAAATAAAGAAAATAGTTAACAAGATCTTATCTTGAATGACATGCTAGCAAGCTTGACTAAGTACACACATAATGATTTTAAATGTGACCATGAGCAACAATAGATGCAGCAATGTCAGCATTCTAAATATAGTTAGAAAATCTTGGGTTTCATAACAAAACCGAAGTTAAAAAAGTGACATAACAATACCAAATGTAAATCTGACAAATACTACATATTTCGATTTCAGTTAGATTTTAGTTTGCAACCAAAAACATCGAATGCGATGCGCGGCGATTGATAATCACGCCTTCGGGTTGCTTTAATGTAAGCCAAACCTTTTGATATTGTTTCAACATCCGCAAGGGGAATGAACAAACAACAACGAAAATAAACCAACCTAAATTGGAAGTAAAATATATCGACACTTGATTGGAGCAGTAGTTCTAATTGTCCTCGCATGACAAAAAACGTGGTCGGCGTCTTGTGAAATGCTGCAGTGCAACAGATTTTAACGGAGGTTGCTCGCTGGGTCAAAATGTAATTGAAATCGAAATTTTTAGTCGCTTTGGTTAGAATACATTATATATCTGTTTGTCAAAAGCCTGGTTTTTGGAAGTATGATGAAGAGGTGTTTGTGACAAAATCTAAGTAAAATGGCATAACTTTATCAAGTATGACATTTATCTTTTATCTTAACAATACTAAAACCCTCTTTTCATGAGCAATGTAAATATGAAAATTTGATGAAGAATTGTTAAAAAAATATCAAAGTTATACCAAGGTTATTTGAAAAAAAGACAGACCGACGGACAAAATGTCCCGTATGTATCGGCTTTGTATCGAACGTTAACAATGACAGCATATCTTAACTTACACAATCGGCTATCCAGTTTAAGTAATATTGTTTTTTGTTTGGTTATATAAGTTTTGTCGAATAATCTTAATCTCTTAATCCCGTTTGGTTAATGAGCAAAGTCCAATAAATCTGTTCTACTTAGTTAAACTTTAAAAGTCGTAGCATTACTTCAATGCTGTTGTTGAGTTGATGGATCGTTGTATAGTGCCCGTGGAAGTGGCGGAAGTCTGTTGCCAGGATGCGATCCGTCTGCTGTAATACTGGCGTTTGAAGGAGCAGACGGCACCAAACCATATGCCGGCGGTGCGAAGCTTGGCTGACCATACGCTGGAGGTTGTGGGAACGAGTAATAGACATGATTGTTATATACTTGATGTGGATATGCCGACGCCGTTGCTGTAAAGCACAATCAAATCATGTGAGAGCATATGATTCCCTATCGATATTTTCATTAACGTTAATAAACTATTTCAAATATAATAATATATATCATATGAAATATACCGTAGAGCATACGTGTACATGAACATGAATAATAGACAAAGGAAAATTCCCGGTAAATTCGGAAGATAAATCGCGAGAGAATACATGTATGTCACTTCTTACACGGTTTTGCTTTGAATAAATCGGCCTTGCGGATTTCAACATTACGAGGTTACAAACATATGGATGCTAAGTGATATGACAATTATTTTACTGTTATAGTTGTTTCTCAGATCGTGCTATAATAAATTTAAATACGTGTAAAACAAACAATTCTCAGCTATGAACTTGAATTACAACTTTACCACCGTTTTGACCTATGGGTTGATCACGCGGTCCGCAAGCGTTAGTTCTCTTATAAAATTTACTTTTTAGCAGTCGCAACTAAGCACTCCAATCTCCTTAAATTAACCATAACCACACCAATTTACGTTTTTGACGGATATAAGACAAAGACCATATGCGTTAATAATTTATTTTACGAGTGAACAGGACTGACCACCAGAAATTGATATTTTCACGAGTGTCCAGTGTGAAAATATCAGCTTTAAGTGTTCACGAGTAAAATAAAATCAAGTTCAACAGTGAAAATACCTCTGCAAATTTAAGTTTTGAGGTGCCGAAGTTCTCTGCTTAAAGAGAAAGAGGTCGAATGGAAACACATCTACTTTCGTCATATTTCTTGTAGAAGTTTAAAAACTTACTAAATACATTTGTTGTTTGAGTTGTAGTGGCGTCAGGAGAGATAACTCGACCAGCCTTTCCCTTCTTCTTGATGCATACACATATGATACATACAATAAAACTTATGATCAGTATCCCGCCTATCACGCTGCCTACGACTATGCCGATAAGTGCCGGAATATCAGACTGGCAACAGTCGTCGTCACAGCATCCATATTCGCAGTATTCCGTTGTTGACCACCAGTAGTTTGTGCTATACGTGCAATAAGAACCTGCTTGGGAGAGTCCTGTTAATAAAACCATGCCGACTTAGAGTAATACCCTGTTATTTCACAACAATTATACATCGACGAATTTAAATACGAATAAAATATTTCCATAAGGAAATTGAAACTGTGAGTCAAAAGAGGAATTCTGTCTTTCCTGTCACATACGGCTAAACTGTGTTGTTTTAATTTATGACATAAAATCAAACATAAATGAAATTAACTTGAGGGTGTATGAGTAATCTATGTTCAATAGCTAACATCTTATTCTAATCTGGGCATTTCAATGTTGGTACTAGTATGATGTACTTTTTCATCACCAGTGCTTAAATCTGATTTTCCTAGGAGTCGAGTAAATCCGTAAAAAGCCGAACCAGCACGTTTTTTAAAGAAGTACAATACATAATTAAAGCACTCATCACATAATATGAAAGACTGCACTATTTATATCTTCCCTCTGTTATATAATATTCATCGAATAGAAAAAGTCTAAGAATCCACCAACTATGTTGCTTACGTCTATGTAGAACAATTAACATTGAATTTCGCCAAATATTTTGGAGTATTTAAAATGAATCAAAACAATTATAAACAATCCACGTTGTCATCCTAAGTTTAAATAGTTAGTGACATTTCAATGAATGTTAAATGATGGTGCTATGTACCCGTTCACCAACTCTTCAACATACTTTATATAATAAATATTTCCATTGACGGTACTCACCTAACTGGACGAGAAGCCCTAAAATACATAGTAAATCCTTCATAGTTAGTACATCTACAACTTAAGTTATCCAAAATATATCTTTAAATAACATGTTAAGCTTATTGGTATTCGTAGGTATGTTTGAAGATGTTTACAATAATAAGCTTTAGGTAGTTAAAACCAATTTAATCGATAGAATGGGTTTGGTTAAATCACGATTTATACTTACTACAGTTGACATTGTCCAGGGTCAGTGTATAACGGGTTATGTATCTGACTATTACACACCCGTCAACAGGCAGATCCAGCAGCGGACTGTTCATCGGGCGCAGGCGCGATTAGTTTTTTAAATATTTGCTACAACAACAACCATTTATTGCATTTCACCATTTACATGGTTTTGGCAATAAACAGAATCAAACAAATAGATTGCAGTGCTAACATGCTTAGTTTTTAACAAATAATAGAAAATATTTAATGTTTGATAGCGCTGTAAAAAATTATCATTTTCGCTAGTTTTGATTCGCTCTTTAAAATGCTCTCTCTCTCTCTCTCTCTCTCTCTCTCTCTCTCTCTCTTCATCTCTTCTTTTTCGCTGCGTAGGGAGGCTCTGTTTTGTGAGTGTGGCGATTCCTGATATGCATATTTATTACTTTTTTGGAAAGAAATATCAACTGATTTTAAATGCAAAATGAATTTTGCGCCTATCCGTTGAATTTTGGACTGGTAGAAGGTATATAATAAACATTTTATCGCGATTTAAATACGGAAGTTTGTTTTGAAATCTTGATGTTCTGCGTTTTATAGCAAAATGCTCCATAGATCGGAAAATTGCATCTTTAAGCGCTATTGAAAAATGTAATCATTCCCCTGGCATCATGTGAACTATTAGCTCATGCAGACTTTTAATAAATTCGCTTCGGCTAAGTGAATAAAAGCTGGGGTTTAGAAATCGGCAGCTCCATAGAGCAGAAGGGGGGAATTTATTGGCAGGGACCAGGAGCAGATATAACGGAGTACTGAAAAAATGTTTGATGTTGAAAACAAATATTGAAATATGAAGACAAATAAATGAAATGCTCGCGATGGGCGTATTCTATAAACATACATGTATATGAAAATGGACTTTCTTGCAGCTTAGGCAGACCAGCCATATGTGCACTGTGTTCGTTATTTTGGTTTTGCATTTAAAAAGTCGATTCAGTTAAACAGAAAGGCATTTAGTCTTAGTCGAAGACACAATTATTCTTGAAAAAAACTTGTTATTTCGAATCCAATTGTAATAGTATATTCTTCAAGTTAGCGGCTGAAATCAGCACAACTGAAAAGTGTCCAAATACCAGTATGTCAATTTCTTGTACTGTTGTTATATATATAAACAAATTCAAATTTCTTAATAATTGTTCGGCTGATAAATATATTTCCGCTTGTTTCACTAATTTGATCATGATTGCATCATTCTGAATCTTCTTAACACGAGTATCATTTTGTTTACGAGTTCATTCAAATACTCTTGTGTCGTTTAGTTTATCAACAAAGTAAAATGTACTAAAATTCACTAAGTACAGGTTAAGTCGTCCTGCAGTTAAATGTTGTTGTTGAGTCGATCGATGGTTGTGGAAAGCTTGTGGAAGTGTTGGAAGTAAGCTCTCTTGCTAATTTCCATCTGTTGCGTGACTGGTACTTCCGGTAGTTTGATTTGTAGGAGCTAAGGGCACCACACCGTATGCAAACGGAGTGAACGTTGGCTGCCCATGAGACGGAGGTTGTGGGTATGAGTAAAAGCCAGGATTGCTATAACCTTGAGATGGATATGTCGACGCTGTTGCTGTAAAGGAACAAGTAGTGAAAGTAGTGAAAGAAATTGGTTTCAATATGATCGTTTCATAACATTTGATAAATTATCAACACAAGTTGTTTGTAGAGCATATCACTGCGAAGGGCTGAGATGCGTGAAGAATCTGGAATGACGTAACAGGAGTTGACAGATCGTTATATCCCGTGTTTGGTCACCAATCCCAGAAAAAATCGTTTTATAAAATTGTGTGGCGACGTTAATAACTCACTGTAACAAATTGTTATGTTGTTTGGTTCCGTTATATTTGTTATGAGTAGCAACATAATATTGTACCAACCAACACGCAGAGCGCTGTAGACAAATATCTACAGTTGATCGTTTGTTTAACTCTTTCTTTGCACGACAGTGACAGAGGTTCAGGTATTAATTGGTTGACCAAGCTAGCTCAACAGGTAGAGCGTTCTGATTTATGTGGCTAGTCGCTGACGCTTTATGGCGTACGAAAAGGCTCAAAAGGTAACAAGTGCCGGTGCACCTGTAAATTTATACGTTGGACGTGTAAATTTACACGATGGACGTATAAAATTACAGTTACACCTGTAAATTAGCGGTGCATCACATTTTAAAATTGAAGGTGGACCTGTAAAATAGCGGTGCACCGATAAAAATATACGTCAATCGTATAAATTTTATGCGCTCATCGTGTAAATTACCGGTGCACCGCTAATTTACAAGTGCACCGGCAATATTAAAATGATCAACCAATCACAACCCTTGGTTTATACAGTTGAATTTGCTGAAATATTTATTTTTAAATTGAAATATTGTTACCTTTTATTTTATTTTTATATTTGTGCTCTAAAATTATTAACATATTTTTTTAATATTTTCAAAAGTAAATGAACAATTTAAGCATTTATATCAAGTAAAAATTCACTACAACTTTCAACATACTTATCGTCAACACTGCAAGAATTTAAAATGGCGAATGTAAGACAAATTTTGATTGGCTATCATTTGTATGGTTATAAATAGCGAAAGGGTCAAAATTGAAATGTAGGTGCACCGGTAATTTATGCGATGGACGTATAAATATATACGATGGACGTTTAAAAATGTAGGTGCACCGCTATTTGAAATGGCGATGCACCTGTATTTTATGGGTGCATCTGTAAATTTATACGTCCATCGCGTAAATTTACACGTCCAACGCATAAATTTACAGGTGCACCGCTATTTTTATATGTAGGTGCACCTTCAATGTACTTTTGAGCCTTTTCGTGCGCCATAGACGCTGTCGCCAATTCCCAGTCTAGGGCCCAAGATCATAAAACTAAGTTTTGAGATTATTCTCAAATCTCAAGGATCTGTTGCTTGAGATTTGAGACTGATCTCCGATTTTGTTTTATGATCTTGGGCATAGGCTTACAAATCTTGTAAAATACGTAAAAGATCGATCAGATTTTTAAAAATTCTGTAATCGTGTCTCGCTGATTTCACTGCAAGTGCTCTGGTTACAATTGGGTCATTAAGTATCAATCTTATTGCTTGACAGCTACCCAACACGACAAATAAGAAAATATTCCAGACTCTGTTTGATTGAGCCTGTTCATGTGCAGTAATGGAAGTGTCATTAGCTTTTTATGCTGTGTACTTTTCAAACAATTTAACCAAGACAATTTTGTACTTGTTTGTTCATATGTGGCATAGATGTGTAACAAGATTTCAGGAATCATATGTAACCAAATGTATGTTAACAAGGGACTGAATGTGGCATGCATGTGTAGCCAGATGTATGATAACCTAGGACTGGATGTAGCATTGGATGTGTAGCCAGATGTATGATAACCACGGACTGTATGTAGCATGCATGTGTAGCTAGATTAAGATAACCAAGGACTGGATGTGACATGCATGAGTAGCCAGATGTATGATAACCAGGGACTGGATGTGACATACATGTGTAGCCAGATGTATGATAACCAGGGACTGGATGTGACATGCATGTGTAGCCAGATGTATGATAACCAGGGACTGGATGTGACATGCATGTGTAGCCAGATGTATGATAACCAGGGACTGGATGTGACATGCATGTGTAGCCAGATGTATGATAACCAGGGACTGGATGTGACATGCATGTGTAGACAGATGTATGATAACCAGGGCCTAGATGTGACATGCATGTGTAGCTAGATGTATGATAACCAGGGGCTGGATGTGACAAAATTTGATTGACAGCAACAACTTGTTTGGAAGCAGAATGCTGCGTCTTCTGATTGGAGCGGCAGTTGTAATAGTCGTAGCAAGACAAAAGTGATCAGCGTCTTGTAAAGTGTTGCAATTCAACAGATGTTTACGGAGGTCGCTCGTTGTGCCAATATCTAATTGAAATCGAAATATGTAGTATGACGACCGTGGTCCAGCTTTTGGCACTTTGATGACAGACTTTGCTGTCATAATGGCGGCGAACACATTGCTGCCTCAAAATGGTCCTGTCACAATACCAGAAATAATTGCATAAATAATATTACATACAAATCCATACAAAAACGGCTTCATGCTGAGGCAAAATCTCAATTTTTCAACGTCCGGAGCACGTTTTATCCAACAGCTGCAGTACTAAATGTAAACATTAATAAATACAAGGGGTGATCGGGAAGTTCGTAGACTTTTAGTATAGAGTAATTATTATTTGTCGCATTACAATGAAACTTTAAATAAATATTGATTTAAACATCTTCTTACAAACATTCATTTGCAAAACATATCAATTTTATATTACTCGCTTATTAATCTGTGTCCATGGCAACGCGCATCGTCGAACCTGGAGCACGTCAAAACTTAGACATTTTTCTACATTTTTATAATTGATTACTATATTGTTGGAAGGCCATTTTTTTAACGTATAACTGCGAAAACGTCTGTTGCCTTTTGGCGTTAATGACGTCATATTTGCAAATTTTGATGCCTTTGAATATTATAAGCATTTGTTCATAGCGTTGAATAGAATATAAGTATCATGCATGAGTTAGAGGTGAAGATGGAAAAATCTGTCACCGAGGGTTAACTGTTTTGCGGGAACGAGGCTGCCTCGTTCCCGCCAAAACAGTTCACCCGAGGTGACAGATTTTTCCATCTTTACCGAATGTCTCATGCAAGATACTTTTTCTTGCATACCTTTTATTATTTATAACATTTCTATGTATGTATGCAAACTTTTTATTTTCCTTATGCTGAAATATTGATATTAACGCTAACCTTTTTTATAAATGACGTCAATAACTTAAATATATGACGTCATTCACGTGACTCATTCTACACGGGGGGATGTAGGATCGAAATTTCCTACACGGGTGAAATCACCGGATGACCTGATCTGGTATGCAAGAATAGACTAGAATAGAATAGAATATTTTATTGCCAATCAAGGGTCATATCCAATGACATGTTGAATCAATATAATAACACACAATGGCAAGTATCAGCAAAACCGACATACATATATAAGGATGTTAATGTACATAATGCTTAATTGGTATTAGTCAACACATAAAATCTTAGTTTTACTAGAACCTAAAAGGACACTCAAGCTATAATAACTTATTTATATATTTCGGCAATTTGTTAATGGTCTAACAATTACTGGGTGAAACTGTTTGAGAATACTTTGCTGTTCTTTCATTATATATTATATAGAAATAAGACAAAACTGGCTACAATTTCATGATTTTCAGAGGACATAAGCCACACAAATTTATGAGCATTAGACAAAGATACAAAATTATTATTAATATCTTTTTTTCAAAGAATATGTTTCTACTAATATCAAAACTATGGCAAGACATTGAAAAATTATTTTTCATCTTCAACTAAATTTGAAGAACCGAATTGCAATATCTTTGGCCTGGTGGAATTTTCATATATCTTCCTGTTTCAATGTTCAGTTTATGAGCACTAATTCGAAATTTTGTGAAAAAGGTTCTAATATCTCTATTTCTCAATATTTTAAAGTAAGCCTCTCTACAAATTCTTTGTTTATACAGAGAATAAGTTCGTTATTTACCTTCACACTGTGAAATATTTGAGAACCAATTTGTATTAAACAAGAGTAATAGTTTTTGTTTTTACCACATTTAGTAAGTTCTTGTTTAAAATACGTGTTTCAGAAATACTCAGGTTTTTAAAAATATGATACAAGCTACTACCCAGCTTGACTTATTGTTTATAAACAAGGATTTGCTTTCATAAAAAGCAGCAGACAATAAATTGCTTACTTTCCCACTAACAAATCATTGATAGTACTTAACAGTATTACAAATTACCTAATTATAAATTGGATATCTACCTAGTTCACCTACTACTGCCTCGTTCGAGGCTTTTCTATTATGTACCCCAAGACTATATTTTAGAAATTGTATGTGTAGCTTATCACAATACATATTTTCAAATGAAATGAACAATGTTTAATTTGATTTTCTTACAACTGAACTACTAATACATGTATTAGCTGTACCCCAGATCTCACTACCATACGTAATAATTGGCTTCATTGTGTGATCGAAGATATTAATTATAGAATCAACCTTCTGGTGCAAATGACCAGAAATCTTACTTATTTTAAAGCTTTTCTTTAAAGCTCTTTTATACAAATCCTGTTGACAGTAACTGAACGTTCCAGATGATGAACATGTAATACCAAGATAATTATAAGTGGTAACATGCTGAATTTCAATGCCTCTATAAAAATATTTCTCTTTTGACAATCTACCACTTTTACAGAAAGTAATGATATTAGTTTTCTTAATATTTACAGTCAGTCCATTATTCTCACAATATAACCCTAACTAATTTATACATTTCTGTAAACCTTTTGAAGTTGTTGACAATACTAATAAATCATCTGCATATAACAGACAACTGAAATTGATATCGTTTAAGCTAACTTGATCATCTGAACTGTCAAATAATGAAGGGAGGTCATTTATAAATATTTTAAACAAATTCGGACTAAGGTTATCTCCCTGACGTACCCCAATATTTAGACAAAAATTACTTGTAAGCTTTTTTCAACTTTAACATGCATCGAATTATCCTTATGCATCTTTTAACTACATTGTAAAAGGTCCACTAATTCCTAGAAACAATGCTTACAGAAAAATACAGAATGCATAACAGTATCGAACGCCTTGGTAACATCGACAAAACTGACGTATAATTTTGCACCTTGGCTAAAAACTTATCTATTAAAGTCCTTACAACGAACATATGGCCAGATGTTCTAGACTTTGGCTGAAAACCAATTGCTAATTACACCATTATCAATAAAAGCTTGTAATCTACAATTCAAAATACCATTAAAGAGCTTTGAATTGCATGGCATTACAGAAATACCCCTGTTATTGTTAGGGTCATTTGGATCACCCGATTTAAACAAAGCCTTTATATACTCAATTTTCCAAATAGATGGGTATTCACTAGTTGACAATATGGTATTAAATAACGTAACAAGACAAGGAGTAAGAGCATCTTTCCCAGCTTTAATCATTTCATTTGTTATAGAGTCAAGGCCTGCAGATTTCTTGTTTTTTAATGACTCGATAGATTTCGATATTTCTTTTTCTGAAATTCTAGAATCAAGCTCAGAAAAAGTTTTATTTTTTCTAAGCATAGTAAAAGATTTTGATATTTATTATCTAGAGCATGGAGGTCTTTCTTAATATTAAACAAGTTTGTAAAATGCTAAACCCATGTATCTGAAGATATTTTAATTGCTGGGTCCTCTGTTTGACCTTCCTCCTTCAGATCATGGTACTCTTCCCAAAAAGAAGGCTAGAGTACAGAAGAGCGGCGGGAAACACATGTTCATTTTTTCATGGATAGGAAGAGCATGACCCTAAAACATCAAGTACCCGTTGGCCAGACCGCTAGTTATTATTCGAAGGTAGGCATCTTAATATTGTATAAGCATAATTTTACTGTCATTAATAAAATAATTGAACTAGTTAAAAGTAATTTGACATCAGCTCGTGTCTTACTTATAATTATACTAACGCATATGAGTATGTTATTCAGATTCTGCACCGAACACAAAATGCTTACCACTTCCACGGCAAACAATAAAGGTGTTTGAACATAAACAAATCGGCCATAAAGTGCCCATAAATAGGTGCAAAAGCCGTCGTGAAGAAATATATGCAAAAAATGGATAATAATTTAGCTAAATTAGGTCCAAGAACGGTTGTTTTTGACTAAAAAACACAGTTTTAAGTCACGCAATTTTCTATTTCCACTTTATAAACAAACAATCTTTTGCAGTTTATACATTCAAAAACGTTTTATTAAGGCCCTCTACAAACATAGGTTAAAAAACCGAGTGAAGCTTACACGTCTGGCCTCCGGGTAGGTGTATTTATGTTACGATGACAGTGATATAAACCTACTTACCAGTTCAAAATATCTCCAGAAATACACAAAATAACGAAATATTCCGCCATTTTGTTCCGCACAGAACAAGTTCCTCACTTACTTTTCCGCAAAAACCTAAATACATTGGACCCCCTGCATAGGTAATGCATTCAGAACCGTGATGATAACATTGTAGAACGAATCTCTGACGTTAAAATGACGTCATTTGTATAACGCTGGCGTGCTCCGGGTTCACTGTGGTTGTGTTATTAGCTGTAACTTTTTTTATTGTTTAATGTATTTTCATAGTATTTATACAACATGTGCAAAATAGAACAACATTCATACCTTGATATGATATCAAGGTACATAGAGAATATTTGTTATTTTATAGCGTCAGTCTACGAACTTCCCGATCACCCCTTGTAATATTCCACAAACGATTGTTGCTTACACTGGTGTAAAAGGCAAGCAAGCACTTAAAATGTGCCGTCGGCAACACATCAATATTACAGGAATGATATTTTCATTTAATTTCGATGAAACTTTGCATTATTATTTATATAACTGTCACAATGAATCCAGTGTAAGCTAGTGACGGCTAATGTCAGCATTCCTTATGCCGGCAGTAGAAATAAAAGCCAACTTTTGGCAGTAAAATTACGCCGTTTAATTTTTTTTAGCGGTAGCTGTTTTTAGTCAGTATACATGTATAATATCGCTGTACTTGATTAACGTTTCTACATCGGTTTTAAAATCGTGTCGGCCTGTTTCAATTGGCCGACGATAGATTAGCATGAGGTTTTTTTTGCAAAAGAAAAATATTGTCACGCAACTTGTCACTTATGGTAGTAGTGCTTCTTCAATGTAGTTCTTGAAATTTGCCCAATGGATGCTTGAAACTAGTTTTGTCAATAGTTAAGTTAGTGTTATCTTTATGTTCCTCAATGCTCGAACAGTTAGAATTATCATTGTTCAGTTACAATGAAACTTGGTAGAGTCATTTTGAGACCCTGTTTCCGCAAATAAATGACTCTATGTACTTGAGCACAAACACGCGCAGCGGAAACTTATTTTGCTAAACGATACAACGATTCTTCAAGCTGGTAGATTGCTATATCCGGACTGAAAACGTGTGTTCGGACGTAAACCATGTATTTTATATTTTCCAACTATAGCCGTTAACAGCTACTGTCACATTCTCCAGCAGAGCAGCTCGCTTAACATAGCAGTAGTAACGTTTCAAGCTAAACGACATTGCAATTCTCCAAGTTGTTGGGTTTATATATCCGGATTGAAATTGTGTGTTCTGACGTAAAAACAGGTATACATATGAACCGCTACTGTCCTTTAGTTAAGCATTAGCGATTGACAGCTATTGTCATATTTTCAAGCAGTAACAGTGAACTGCTACTGTCACACGTTTCCAGCCATAGCAGTGAACTGCTACTGTCACACTTTTCCAGCAATAACAGTGAACTGCTACTGTCACATTTTCCACCAGTAGCAGTGAACTGCTACTGTCACACCCCTCCAGCCATAGCAGTGAACTGCTACTGTCACACTTTTCCAGCCAGAGCAGTGAACTGCTACTGTCACATTTTTCCAGCCATAGCAGTGAACTGCTACTATCACACCCCTCCAGCCATAGCAGTTAACTGCTACTGTCACACTCCTTCAGTCATAGCAGTGAACGGCTACTGTCACACCCCTCCAGCCATAGTAGTGAACTGCTACTGTCACACGTTTCCAACCATAGCAGTGAACTGCTACTGTCACACTTTTCCAGCCATAGCAGTGAACTGCTATTGTCACACTTTTCCAGCCTCAGCAGTGAACTGCTACTGTCAAACTTTTCCAGCCATAACAGTAAACTGTTACTGTCACACTTTTTCAGCCACAGCAGTGAACTGCTACTGTCACACTTTTCCAGTCATAACAGTGAACTGCTACTGTCACACTTTTCCAGCCACAGCAGTAAATTACTACTGTCACACTTTTCCAGCCACAGCAGTAAACTGCTACTGTCACACTTTTCCAGCCATAGCAGTGAACTGCTACTGTCACACTTTTCCAGCCACAGCAGTGAACTGCTACTGTCACACTTTTCCAGCCACATCAGTGAACTGCTACTGTCACACTTTTCCAGCCACAGCAGTGAACTGCTACTGTACACTTTTCTAGCCACAGCAGTGAATTGCTACTGTCACACGTTTCCAGCCACAGCAGTGAACTGCTACTGTCACACTTTTCCAGCCACAGCAGTGAACTGCTACTGTACACTTTTCCAGCCACAGCAGTGAATTGCTACTGTCACACTTTCATGCAGACATTGTTAACGGCTACAGTCATATTTTCCAGAAGTAGCAGTAAACTGCTACTATCAATTTTTTCCAACAGAGGCAGTTAACTGCGAAGACTGTCACATTTACAACAGTTTTATTTGCATCGAACATCGTCAATGCTTAAAACAATGCTATCACAGAGATATAGTACCCTAGTCTAGCTGAACAACAACTGTTGTCTTAATCATTGTAACACTTTATTAAGATTAAAATAAATTTTATTAACATTTAACATTTTATTAATTTGTTTAATGATTTGAGAACATGTTTCCGATCGAAACATGATGAATATTTCGCCAAGTGAGACAGGTTATTTTGGAAAACAAGTTGTGGTATTTTGTTATGTTTTAAAGCTACCCAGCCCCCTCTAATTTCTGACGATTATATTACATCTCAAATTAGATGTCAATTAAAACCTGAACTGGCACATTCGTATTGTTTGCTTAAACTACGGGAAGGGTTTGAGTAAATCTTATTGGAAGTAAGGATGTTCGAACTTCAAACCCTGTTATTGAAGGTAGCGCGCTATCCCTTGAGCTCCTGTCGCTGTCATGTATGCGGTCTATACCCAAGATCATAAAAACTATATCCGTAGACAAGTCTCAAATCGCAAGCATCTGATTGAATAAAATGGATAATTTAAAAGCAATTAATATGCATGCAGGAAAATACATTCTTTAATAATAACAATTTCAATTTCAAACTATATTTTATACACTCAGATAAATTTCAATCAACCATGTTAACTTCATACTTTACGAATAGAGTACGATGACAGATCATAAATCTTAAAAAACGTTGTCCTCTTAAGCTGCCATGCGCATATGATTATTATTCGATTATGTATATTTATGTACTTCTCATGCTTTTGTTATGTAACAAACTGAGAAATAATGTGAATAAACTTGAAACTTGAAACAAATCGGCGATGAGACCATCCAACCCAGAGGTGATGAATAGAGCAAGTCTCCCAAATATACATGTATCACCATTCCTGACTTCTCAAATTCCTTTAAATGGTCAAGGAAAGATCAAGTGAATTATAAAAATCAACATAAAACATCACCGAGTCTACAGGGGACCATTATAGACAGTTTGAAGGACTTTCTTGTTAGAAATTACCAGCAGCCAGTCGCAATTTACACTCAATGAGCACTAAAACGGAAAACTTGAACAGATCTCGAAATTTACCGAAAATTTAGGTTCCTGCAAGGTATTTGTCCATCGAGTAACTCCTGATGTTATTTCACAAAGCACGAATTAATTCCAGATTTGATATATATAATACTATGTTATTTACTCAAGAAAAGTTTCATATTATGAAAATTGACAGTACATTACAATTACAAGATAACTAAGAATTATGCAGTTGTGTTGTCGGGCACTATTGACACCATTTTTCATGGAAACAACCAAACTTTCAACATCTTTCTTACAAAATATGAAATAAAATATTCTTTGTTTTCTTTTAAAGAATTGAATTTCGTTTTTGTGCATTCCATCAATGTTTGTATTTAAAAGTCGATACCTAATTTTTAGCTCGACTATTCGAAGAATATGTCGAGCTATTGTACTCACTTGGGCGTCGGCGTCGGCGTCCCGCTTTGGTTAAAGTTTACGTGCAACCTACCTATATCTTAAAAACTACTACAGCTACAGCTTTGAAACTTGGCACACTTGTTCATCATCATGTCCGGAGTGTGTATGCCAAGAACCATAACTCTAACTTTCATTTTGATCAAATTATGGCCCTTTTTTGACTTAGAATTTCAGGTTAAAGTTTGCGTGCAAGCTACTGTACAAACTCATAACTTCAATACTACTTATACTACAGCTTTAAAACTTTGCACACTTGTTCATCATCATGTCCCGAGTGTGTATGCCAAGAACCATAACTCTAACTTTCATTTTGATCAAATTATGGCCCTTTTTCGACTTAGAATTTCAGGTTAAAGTTTGCGTGCAAGCTACTGTACAAACTCATAACTTCAATACTAGTTATACTACAGCTTTGAAACTTTCAACACTTGTTCATCATCATATCCCAAGTGTGTATGCCAAGAACCATAACTCTTACTTTCATTTTGATCAAATTATTGCCCTTTTTAGACTTAGAATTTCAGGTTAAAGTTTGCGTGCAAGCTACTGTACAAACACATAACTTCAATACTACTTATACTACAGCTTTGAAACTTGACACACTTGTTCATCATCATGTTCTAAGTGTGTATGCCAACAACCATAACTCTAACTTTCATTTTGATCAAATTATGGCCCTTTTTCGACTTAGAATTTCAGGTTAAAGTTTGCGTGCAAGCTACTGTACAAACACATAACTTCAATACTACTTATACTACAGCTTTGAAACTTGACACACTTGTTCATCATCATGTCCCGAGTGTGTATGCCAAGAACCATAACTCTAACTTTCATTTTGATAAAATTATGGCCCTTTTTCGACTTAGAATTTAAGGTTAAAGTTTGCGTGCAAGCTACTGTACAAACACATAACTTCAATACTACTTATACTACAGCTTTGAAACTTGACACACTTGTTCATCGTCATGTCCCGAGTGTGTTTGCCAAGAACCATAACTCTAACTTTCATTTTGATCAAATTATGGCCCTTTTTCGACTTAGAATTTCAGGTTAAAGTTTGCGTGCAAGCTACTGTACAAACTTCAATAATACTTATACTACAGCTTTGAAACTTTCAGCACTTGTTCATTATCATATCTCGAGTGGGTATGCCAAGAACCATAACTCTAACTTCCATTTTGCTCAAATTATTGCCCTTTTTCGACTTAGAATTTTAGGTTTATGTTTGTGTGCAAGCTAGTTTCTTTAATACTTCTTGTACTTCTTTAATACTGCTTTGAAACTTTCAACACTTGTTTACCATCATGACCCTGACTATGTATGCGAAGAACCATAACTCTTTCTTTCACTTTTTTTATCAAATTATGGCCCTTTTTCAACTTAGAATTTCTGGTTAAAGTTTGCGTGCAAGCTAGTTACTTTCATGCTTCTTGTACTATAGCTTTGAAACTAAATACACTTGTTCACCATCATGACCCTGACTATGTATGCCAAGAACCATAACTCTTTCTTTGATTTTTATCAAATTATTGCCCTTTTTTACGAAGAATTTCAGGTTAAAGTTTGCGTGCAAGCTACTGTACAAACACATAACTTCAATACTACTTATACTACAGCTTTAAAACTTTGCACACTTGTTCATCATCATGTCCCGAGTGTGTATGCCAAGAACCATAACTCTAACTTTCATTTTGATCAAATTATGGCCCTTTTTCGACTTAGAATTTCAGGTTAAAGTTTGCGTGCAAGCTACTGTACAAACTCATAACTTCAATACTAGTTATACTACAGCTTTGAAACTTGACACACTTGTTCATCATCATATCCCAAGTGTGTATGCCAAGAACCATAACTCTTACTTTCATTTTGATCAAATTATTGCCCTTTTTAGACATAGAATTTCAGGTTAAAGTTTGCGTGCAAGCTACTGTACAAACACATAACTTCAATACTACTTTTACTACAGCTTTGAAACTTTCAACACTTGTTCATCATCATATCCCAAGTGTGTATGCCAAGAACCATAACTCTTACTTTCATTTTGATCAAATTATTGCCCTTTTTAGACTTAGAATTTCAGATTAAAGTTTGCGTGCAAGCTACTGTACAAACACATAACTTCAATACT
Organism: Corbicula japonica; assembly: GCA_038501625.1. Taxonomy (NCBI): domain Eukaryota; kingdom Metazoa; phylum Mollusca; class Bivalvia; order Venerida; family Cyrenidae; genus Corbicula; species Corbicula japonica. The sequence continues at coordinate 1,010,569 of JAZAYU010000051.1, forward strand.
ACTTATACTACAGCTTTGAAACTTGACACACTTGTTCGTCATCATGTCCCGAGTGTGTATGCCAAGAACCATAACTCTAACTTTCATTTTGATCAAATTATGGCCCTTTTTCGACTTAGAATTTAAGGTTAAAGTTTGCGTGCAAGCTACTGTACAAACACATAACTTCAATACTACTTATACTACAGCTTTGAAACTTGACACACTTGTTCATCGTCATGTCCCGAGTGTGTATGCCAAGAACCATAACTCTAACTTTCATTTTGATCAAATTATGGCCCTTTTTCGACTTAGAATTTCAGGTTAAAGTTTGCGTGCAAGCTACTGTACAAACCCATAACTTCAATAATACTTATACTACAGCTTTGAAACTTTCAGCACTTGTTCATTATCATATCTCGAGTGGGTATGCCTAGAACCATAACTCTAACTTCCATTTTGCTCAAATTATTGCCCTTTTTCGACTTAGAATTTTAGGTTTATGTTTGTGTGCAAGCTAGTTTCTTTAATACTTCTTGTACTTCTTTAATACTGCTTTGAAACTTTCAACACTTGTTTACCATCATGACCCTGACTATGTATGCGAAGAACCATAACTCTTTCTTTCACTTTTTTTATCAAATTATGGCCCTTTTTCAACTTAGAATTTCTGGTTAAAGTTTGCGTGCAAGCTAGTTACTTTCATGCTTCTTGTACTATAGCTTTGAAACTAAATACACTTGTTCACCATCATGACCCTGACTATGTATGCCAAGAACCATAACTCTTTCTTTGATTTTTATCAAATTATTGCCCTTTTTTACGAAGAATTTCAGGTTAAAGTTTGCGTGCAAGCTACTGTACAAACACATAACTTCAATACTACTTATACTACAGCTTTAAAACTTTGCACACTTGTTCATCATCATGTCCCGAGTGTGTATGCCAAGAACCATAACTCTAACTTTCATTTTGATCAAATTATGGCCCTTTTTCGACTTAGAATTTCAGGTTAAAGTTTGCGTGCAAGCTACTGTACAAACTCATAACTTCAATACTAGTTATACTACAGCTTTGAAACTTGACACACTTGTTCATCATCATATCCCAAGTGTGTATGCCAAGAACCATAACTCTTACTTTCATTTTGATCAAATTATTGCCCTTTTTAGACATAGAATTTCAGGTTAAAGTTTGCGTGCAAGCTACTGTACAAACACATAACTTCAATACTACTTTTACTACAGCTTTGAAACTTTCAACACTTGTTCATCATCATATCCCAAGTGTGTATGCCAAGAACCATAACTCTTACTTTCATTTTGATCAAATTATTGCCCTTTTTAGACTTAGAATTTCAGATTAAAGTTTGCGTGCAAGCTACTGTACAAACACATAACTTCAATACTACTTATACTACAGCTTTGAAACTTGACACACTTGTTCATCATCATGTCCCGAGTGTGTATGCCAAGAACCATAACTCTAACTTTCATTTTGATCAAATTATGGCCCTTTTTCGACTTAGAATTTAAGGTTAAAGTTTGCGTGCAAGCTACTGTACAAACACATAACTTCAATACTACTTATACTACAGCTTTGAAACTTGACACACTTGTTCATCGTCATGTCCCGAGTGTGTATGCCAAGAACCATAACTCTAACTTTCATTTTGATCAAATTATGGCCCTTTTTCGACTTAGAATTTCAGGTTAAAGTTTGCGTGCAAGCTACTGTACAAACCCATAACTTCAATAATACTTATACTACAGCTTTGAAACTTTCAGCACTTGTTCATTATCATATCTCGAGTGGGTATGCCTAGAACCATAACTCTAACTTCCATTTTGCTCAAATTATTGCCCTTTTTCGACTTAGAATTTTAGGTTTATGTTTGTGTGCAAGCTAGTTTCTTTAATACTTCTTGTACTTCTTTAATACTGCTTTGAAACTTTCAACACTTGTTTACCATCATGACCCTGCCTATGTATGCCAAGAACCATAACTCTTTCTTTCACTTTTTTATCAAATTATGGCCCTTTTTCAACTTAGAATTTCTGGTTAAAGTTTGCGTGCAAGCTAGTTACTTTCATGCTTCTTGTACTATAGCTTTGAAACTAAATACACTTGTTCCCCATCATGACCCTGACTATGTATGCCAAGAACCATAACTCTTTCTTCGATTTTTATCAAATTATTGCCCTTTTTTACGAAGAATTTCATGTTAAAGTTTGCGTGAAAGCTAGTTACTTTCATACTTCTTGTACTATAGCTTTTGAAAGTTGTTCACTATCATGACCCTGACTATGTATGCCAAGAACCATAACTCTTCCTTTGATTTTTATCAAATTATTGCCCTTTGTAAACTTAGAAATTAGGGTTAAAGTTTGCATGCAAGCTGGTGAAACCTCATAACTTTCATTCCATAACTTTCATTCAAACACCACCCCCACCCCCACCCACCCACCCATCCAACCACCCACCTACCCACCACCAACCACCACCACCACCCACCACCACCACCAACAACCACCACCACCACCAACCATCACCACCCACCACCACCACACACCACCACCCACCACAACCACCACCAACCATCATTACCCATCACCACCCCCCCACCACCACCACCCACCACCACCACCACCACCAACCCTCCACCACCCATTACCATCACCCACACACCATCACCCACCACCACCGCCCACCACCACCGCCCACCACCACCACCAACCACCACACCCACCACCACCACCACCCACCACCATCACCCACCACCACCACCAGCCACACAACCACCCACCACCACCACCGCCCACCAACCACCACCCACCACACCCACCACCCACTACCACCCACCACCAACCACCACCACCACCCACCACCACCAACCACCACCACCACCCACCACCACCACCCACCCACCCACCACCAGCACCACTCACCAACACCCACCACATCCACCACCACCACCCCCTCCCACCCACCCATCACCACCCACCACCACCACCCACCCACCCACCCACCCACCACCACTACCACCCACCACCACCCACCACCACCACCACCCACCACCACCACCACCACCCACCACCACCACCTACTACCACCCACCACCACCCATCACCACCCACCACCACCACCACCAACCACCACACACCACATCCACCACCACCACCACGTAAAATTTATTGATTTCATAACTTGGATTATGAAACTTTTGTTCATGTGTGTGTTGGGTGTCATAAACTTCTGAATCACTCTCCAGTTTGAACGAAGCCCAGTTTAAAATGTGCTGAAATATGTCTGACTTCGAATAGTCGAGCTTGCAGTCGTTTCCGACTGGCTCTTGTCGTTTTTATGTTAATGTGTTAACGCTAAAAATCGAAATTCGAATCTTATCATTACAACGTTCGACAAACTTTTTATCTAGATTTCATTTATTACAAGACGCCCCAGCGCCGTATATATTAACATAATGAATTGAGAAGCACCACAGAGGAGCACGTGACTGATCATTGGTTACCAAGAGTGGAACCAGACGCTGATTCTATAAAGCTGAATCTACATATAGCTTTTTGTACCAGTTTTGTCATCTGCCGGATAATCAATGTCGTCAATCAGTTTGATAAATTTCTCGTTCGAAATAGGTATTTGACTTTCGCAAAAATCGTTATTTTAAGTATGCGAATGCGAACAAAGCACAGTGGTTCTGAGAGGCAAAGGAATACACTGGTAAATAAATAAAAGGCTAATGATGCGTCAAGCATTGACTCGATACCTGTTGATAGTTTTGATATTGTGGTATCGTGTTTGCTAATTTAAACAAACGCTATTTAAGTAAACAGGCAAAACATCAGAAGACGGTTTTTTTTTCTTAGCCGTTTAGAGGCACATTCTCCTAACTGAATTTTGTTGAAATCGTGCACAATTTCTAAAATGTCATTTCCCATCTTGCTGATGATATTGCTGTTTGAATAGAGGCAGACTAGCGTTATAGTTCTGTCCATACTGAACACGACAGGCCTAGGCCTAAACTACCCAATAGCTGTCGGTGTGTCGACAGAGGCGTAATAAGCGTACAGATTATTAAAGAGGTAAACTATCATGTAGATTGCTGTTGTTATCAGCCAAAACGAACATACATGGATAGATGAAAGACATATTTACATACAAAAATGAACAGTGTAATTATTTTCATTGATCTGATAGCATGCTTTATGCTATATATTTCTCATGTTACAACAACACCATTAAAGTGTGTTACGACTAAAACCGGCATTTTCAACTTATTGTAACGTTGAGAATTTTTAATGAAATTGGGTAGGATTTGCATGATTCTTTTAACGGTCTTGCTTTGCCACATATATATCATATATTTTTGCAACATTTTTGTGCTTATAATTTGTTATTGTAGTTTAATTCATTTTAATGTTTCATTCTAAACAGTTTATGCGCTTCTGTCTTTGTTAGTATTTAGACTATGAAGATTCTATGTTTACCTTTCTTTGTCTTTCTGTGATTTTGAAACTGTTTTTTTATGATTACTAATATAAAAGAATAGTAGTTATTCTTGTTAAATGTCCAAACTACTGAACATTATTTCAACTAAGAAACTAACCAAGCAATGTTATGCTGCCATCACGAGTAATAACGCATTGAACTAAAAGATTTTAGAAACAAAAATACAGAGATGTCCAGCCGATGGACATAACGCAAATTGTACATGTCACTTCGCGCATTGATTGTCGAAGTTTATTCACAAGCTGGTTTGTATACCGGAATCTGGTTGAACAAAACTATGCAAAAACTAAACCACTCATATTTTGGAATATCAAAATTCAGAAAAACAACCCAGTACACTTTAGTGTATATAAAACGTAAAATATACTTAAAACTAGAATGTGCTGTTTGACATCGCTTCAACAACATTTATAACAAAGGGCCGTATCTTTGGTAAATATGATCGCAGGAATAATTCTTTACGATTATCTACACATCCTGCTTGGTCATCTATGCAAGTTTGAAAGAAATCCGCCCAATAGTTAATGAGGAGTTGATGCAACGAGATTTGGGGGACGTACATACGGACGGACAGATGGACTACGAACGGACGAGTGAAACTTTATATGCCTCCTAATTCGTGGGGGCATAGAAATTAAGAGATTCATATGTGAAATAATAAATTAAACGATTAAACAATGCCACTTTACTGTTATACTAGATGGGGACTGGCGCAAGCGCGAGCTTAAAGAATTTACCTGTTTACTTTGAAAGTCATGCTTGTAGTTTAATACTGTAGAATCTCGCTTTAAAGCCACCACAATAATGTATACCCCACACTAATAAAAACATTCTTTTAAAGAACTGGATGGTGTTAAGAAGTGGTTTTACACCTAAATATTGAGACTGCATCTCCAAAACATACCAGTTTTCACTTGATATGGACTGGTCTTAATAGCGAGGTTGCACTATATTGTTTTAATAATGATGAACAGAAAATGATAAAGCATGTTTAGGTTCAGAAGGTATATATCATTGATACAATTCATGTTGATTTTGGTGACCACTGAACCAGCCACTCTTTTTTAAATACGGTTTTTAATGCGGTCTATGAATAAAAGACCACTATGTCAAATATAATTATCAAGAAATAGTTTTAAGATTTTTAATTTTTAATGTATGGATGTCAGTGTGATTATAATGCTTTACTGCAGCCACAGATTTCTTTTTCCCACTGAGACTCGCATGTAATCGTTCGGTTTAATTAAGCAGTATTTTTAGCATTTCTATATTTAGCCTTAGGGTTTTACGGTAATATTTAGGCTATTTTCTATCTATTTTCCTACATAATAGGGTATATTAAAAAAGAGAAATATCAGCTTTAGATGCTCACATACGAGTGCTTCTGCGACATAGAACAGAATGACTTGAGATCGCTCTGTTTCTCCGACGAATCGGCGAGTCTATTCTTTTAATAGTATAGATTTGCCGTCTTATCAAGAAGAAACATGTGTCTATCGAGGAGCCGATCCATAAAAGTGACTGAGAATCATGGCTCAGTGACTTTGTTAAAGAAATTTCGGATGTAGCCAGCAATGCCAAGTATATACTAACAATAAGGTACAAAATGTGTTGTGCAGGTATAATCCCCCTCCCCCGCCAAATGTTGCGTGAAAGTACACCAATATTGTAAACTCCAAAAGAAAAAAACTCTGTCTACAGATGTATATGTTTTTATACATTTTTCCATAAAATTAGTTGTCTCTTGACGTCAAAAACGAATCGTCCTTCTCGTAATAAACAATCATAAGATTTTGTTAATGCATTTACTAATTAACAGATATTTGGTTGTAATGCATAGTCAGACAATTTCTTTTCTCTTCAGGATGGAATACCAACACATGTATATAAATTAACAGAAAATTAAATGAAACTGCATCAGGACCATAATTCCAATTTTGTTAAAGAAAATGTATAAAATTGTTTTAATACAGGGTGCTTAAACACGAAAAATTTTCAATCTGCACAGCAGACAAATAAAAATATATATAATACAATGAAAACTGAGAAGGATCATAGAAACATAGATGAACGTTTAACATTAAGACAAAGAGCAAACTTTCTATCTATTAAAATGCTTAAAATAGAAAACTTATTAAATAATTATACATGTATCAACATTCCTGTATGATATAAACATTTTAATAGTCAAACACGTTTTAAAGTTAAATAAAGGGTAAATTGATTGATTGATCGATTGACATTCCTAAAGACGAAATGGAAAATTAAACTGCAATGTACAGATTTAGACTAACAAAGCACCCAATTACTAAAATGGAATTAAATACTAATTGATTGTGTTGTGGGTAATATTTTAATTGAAATGTCGCACATTCTACCATTTCTATGTGCAAATAGTATCTTTTAAAAATCTATATTATACAGAGATGTCTTGAATTCATAACCCCTTTAATTCATTGGCGGTGATACAGGTCAGGCTAAAAACTAAAGAATATTACCAAGTGTACCAAGATTAACACATATTAAGCGGTTCCGTTACACCAGCTTTAATTTGATGTTTACCTTAAAACGAAAATCAATAAAAACGTGTGTTTTTGGATACGTTTTTGAAAATTGGAAGACTGTCTGCTCACCTGCAAAGAAGAGTATGGCGTATTGATTCTGTGTCTGAGGTCATAATGGCAGCACGAGCTCTCAAAATAGACGACCTGCAAAAAATCAATTACAAAAGATACAAATACAAACCAAAGATTTGCATGTGTGGTGACATACCACCCAAACTTACCAAACCTTCGGACCACAAATAAACAAGCATTGGTCAATCATTGAAAAGTCTGACAAGCTCACCCGAATATCCCAAGAGAAACCACTTGTAGCCTACAGAAGGCCCAAAAGTCTCCGTGATATTCTAGTCCGAGCAAAAATCAGACCTTCAACCGAAACCTACAGCTATAATTTACTCGGACAGCTTTTGTTTTAAATCTTCTCAGAATAATACTAAGTGGTTACGAAATTTAATTGTATGGTATTTATGGCAGAACCCATGATTAAGGGCGATTAAATGTCTACACTGGTCAAAAGTTCTAAGTGCACACTTGATAAATGTTGATTTTTCAAATTATTTGATTGAATCTTTCAAAAAAGTGTAAATTACAATGAAGAAGAATCAATATTCTAGTAAAGCACACCAAAAAATTTAAGTTCGCTTAACCAGATTAAAATATAATAACATTTTAGCGCACTTGTACTCAGAGAGCAATTCTCAAGTTAACTATCATTACATCGGCTATCATTTGTGATCGTTTTCTCATCTCTGTATAATTTAAATCTCATGTACATTGAAAGTAAATACTGTAGTTCGCCATTCATTGCACTGAAATATTTTCCTGTAGCTTTGTAATGCTCTGCTGGGCACGATGAGCCAACGCACTCTTCTCTATTTTATCCATAACGTTTTTACAGGATTTCAAGGAGAAAATTCCATTTTTTTCACAGTGTTTTATGCCAAAAGTTTTTTAATTTTCTAGCAGTTTGGGATGATGCAATTCACTATGATAGATGTGTAACAGCCTTTCCGACCGAAACAATGTATTCATTTCTCTAAATTTGACCAGTTTTCGGACACGCTTTTTGACCAAATAAACGTCATTTTCGAATAATTCGATTTTAAAGTTTATTGAATTTCTATAAATTTTAATTTTAATTTTTTATTTATTGGACACTTATCCAACAAATGTTTATGTTAATATATTTTCGAGTTTACATTGTTTAACGTAAATATTTAATGACGTTATTGAGTAACATCGGTGTTCAACGTAATCAATCAAGAAAATAATATCGTTTGATGTTCTCCTTAAATTAATAAAATATGCAAAAATAAGGTATTTGTTTTGCATTTACGAAAACCGTCAAGTTTTTTACAACAAATTTGAAGTTGTGCCAGTGAAAAGAATTTTGACAGCACTGTCGTTGTCTGCTGACGTCAACCGTTCCATGGTTACAATTTGTTGGTGTGTTTTTCGTGTTTGTCTGGAGTCGATGAACATGTGAAAAACAAAAACGATTGTAAAAAAAAATTAATTTCGATTGCCGCATGGGGATTACGCATTAATAGCGTATGCCGACGTTAATGACGTAATACATAAAACATATGCACGGTTTTCAACAAAAATATTGTTGTTTGATCATAATTAACATAATGTCAAACTTATATTCAATTAGAATAAGTTTACTTTGAGATATTCAAAATTGAAAAGTGTGCACTTGGAACTTTTGACCAGTGTATGTTGTTACAGTTAAGTTTTATGAACTGAGTCAAATCTTCTGAATGTTGTTTGGTTTACAAATTAGTTCCACCTCTATAATATATTATGTCGTTTGGTTTATTAACCAAAGCAATGATTAAGTGTTTTTAAACTCCACAAGTCATTTTAATTATAATATTCAGTAACTAGATCATTGTTTACGGCTTGTGGATGCGGTGGATGTTCAAACCCATGTTGTTTTTCGTCTGCTGCGAAACTGGTGCTACCATTAGTCGGGAATGCAGGAGCGGAGGGCTGTATACCATATGGGGGCGGATCAAAAGTTAGCTGATTATAAGCCGGCGGTGGTGGATGAGAGATATGGCTATTATATCCTTGATTGGTATGTCCCAGATATTGATATCCTGACTGAGGTGGATTTCCCGGCTGGGGCGGGTATCCTGCCTGGGGTAGATATCCCGGCTGTGATGGATATCCCGGCTGGGGCGGATATCCTGCCTGGGGTGGATATTCCGGATGTGGCAGATATCCCGGCTGAGATGGATTTCTCGACCCAGACGCTGTAAATAAAATAATAAAAGTTATTGTGTACATACAAATACTGTTAGTTTGTCCATAAAATATGAAATTGTGATTCCTGATATGCATATATTTTTTTTAAATTGTATCAAAGATATTGTAAATGACTCATTGTCAGGTCAATATCTACGACTTTTCTTACGTGTTTTCTGAGAAGGGTCGGAAGTCTTCGGCATTTTGCACAAATTTGGAACAACGTCTAAATTATACTTCTTCCGACAATTTTATTGCCAGTAATGGGCTATTTCCTTAACAGAATATATGCTTTTCATCATTTTTGTACAAATAAACGCATTCCTAATTTTATAAAATGTTTTTTAAAATTTAATTTCTGAGACCAAAAATGAAATAAAATTCAGAATTAAACATATAAGAAAACAAAAAGAAAACAACAATAAAATCTCACCTCCCCTCCCCCCCCCCCCCCAAAAAAAATAATATAACAAAAAAATACTGAATGCACAAACGTTTTAGTGTGGTTTAATCTTAAGTTTAAGTTAGCTAAAAGTTTGTTTTTTTTTAATTTTATGGGTACTTTATGTCATAGCTGTTATTAAATATATTCCATACATCAGTTATCAAATGTCAAAAATGCTTTCACAATTGCTGAGATACTAGCATCATTCAATAGCCATTTCGACTTTCAAAGTAACATGTTTAATAAATTTTAGTTCCAATGTGGTGGATAAACACTTTACATTAGTCTTTTGTATTTTGTGTCAGAAAACACACCAAACTGTTGATAAGAATATTTGAAAAGATCAAGGATCATCCTTGTAAACTCCCATTTGTCCTGGATGTATATGTATAAGAAGACATGATCACACAATTATTTATTCAGCCAATGTTAAAAATTTGATTCTATTGATGTTTTCTTATACAGTCACCAAAAGTTCTAATTGATCACTTTTTACATTACGTTGACTTTACTCTTAATTTATGATCAGTTGTCTTAGTTTTAGCATTAATATTGTTGTAATTGACTTTGGAACAGTTTGGGAAAAATAATTCTAAATATTGCTAAATACATTTCATGCAATTAAAGATCAGACAAACAGATAATTGCTCTAAATTGGGTGCTTTGTTTTAACAGGACCATTCTTTAGTAGGACAAACATAAATCCTTATTGATCAACAGCAGTTTTGCTTCAATAAATCATCTTTAAAGTATCCAATTTTATAATTACCTCCCTTTTATTTGAAAGCAGTTCTTTATTTGACCCTGCGATAAAAATAAATGGTTTTAGGCTCATTTAAGAAAACAATCATTAGAAAACAAAGTGAAATACTTATATCAGGGATGGCCACACCCAGCAGACACAGCCTCCCCACACAGCCAAACAGTAGAGAGGAAAAGAGAGCATGGTATTACAATAATCATTTTCAATATGGACGCCACAAACAATTAACGAAAGTGAGAACCCGATTATAAAAAGATATTTTATAACTGATTCAAAGACAAAAAATTCTTTTGACAACCGCTTTGGCCACAGGGAAGAAATGAAACAATCATACATTGTAAACACATTGATTTGATGTCCAGTTAGAACTTTGGGTGAGTGTTTATTCTTCTACTTTCAATGTTCTGGCCACCAAGTATCATATTGTTAACATAACGCTTTTAAATGAACACATACTACACGGGCAATTAACAGACATTTAGCTTGAATTTGGAAAAAGCATTAAAAAAATAATACACATAAATAAATTCGTTTGTGCTAATAGAAAACTATTTCAGATGTCTCCTATTTGTGTTACCATGACAAATTTGACAAAATATTTTCTTCTATACCTAATATATTTAAGTGCTATGCTTATGACGATTTGGAATCAGCTTTCCTCAAGTTCTTTCTAGCAATTTTTGATAACGTTGAGCTTAACAATGTTCAATTTAAGAGCTTACTACCACCACGTTCATCGATCAAAATCTCAATAACGGTAATACTGATAATGATACTTTGCACAAATGAATGTTACCAATGTATCTTTATTTTGCATACTGTCAGACACGTAAGGAAAGTAAAGAAAATAATAAGACCTGCCTTAAATTTTTTAAATTCTATTTTGCAGTATCATATTACTCATGTGGGCATTTAAAATGATGTTTTGTGTTGTTTAGTTTTTGTGAATTTATGTAAATAGAAGTTGAGGGAATTTTTAGATCTTGCTATTTTTCTTTACTGTTATAACGTGTCTTACTTTATGCAAACTAAAGATTCAATAGTAACACTCATTTGTGTTCCGTGACGACAAATATTCCAACAGCTTCCGCAATATCACTATTCGTGTACCTGCCATCATTTTCAATAATTTCATTGACTTTTGAGACATTTGTCTTTCCTGTTTCAGTCACAAGTCGGCCTGAATTCGCTGCATCTTGGGCGGACTCTGTGCCAGATGTTTCTGTCTTTTCTTTTCTCATAAGATACCTTTTCAGACCCATACACTTCTGCCAAATCAGTACAATATGCTTTATTGAATGTCCGAGCTCTGAGCGAACTTTATATCAGCGCTGATTTCTTCAATATTGTCAATCCGTTTTCCAACCATTTTCAAAAACGTGGACAAAGACTATCTTTTAAAATTACTATTACATAAGTTTGTGATGAGTTGAAGGCTCGTGTTTAAACAGTTTGAATGGTAGTTAATATGCGTGTTTATGCGTTTCAACATCCGCAAATTACAAACAGTACCCTTTCTACTCTACCAGAGTATTTTGAGTTGTTCTTTTTTGGGGCCAGCGTAAGAAAAATTTACCTGCGTACATTGGTAAAAATCAAAAGGTTCGTAATTGAAATTTTATTACTTACGGAGAACTGCCGGCTGTACTGTTCTCACAGCAGGTGCTGTGACGTTGCGAGAGTTTCCCACTTGCTTGAAGAATTTACAAAAGACACAACAACATACAGTTACTATAAGTGCCACTAATGCAAAGAAACCCACTGTTGCGCCGATAATTGCCCCATCCGACCAATCGGTGCAACACGTGTGGTATGGGTACTCGCCACAGCACCCTGCTTCGCAGTCTACCCAAGGTTGCGACCGACTATCATCCTGGCAACTCTCAGTACCGTGGGAGAAACCTGTCAATAAAAATGAGCACATCAATCAAGTAGTAGAAATTCCATGACTGATTCGGTAGTTTACTGCGATCATCGAGGTGTGGTTTAAAGCATGAAATAAAAATTAAAAAAATAACGGTTCAATACCGGAAACATACATTAATGGGCATAGTGATACCGATTCTTAAACAAGGATCTGAATATATACCCAAGCATGATTGCATCGGTAGTTTATTGAGATCGTCAGGGTTTTGTTTGAAGCGTTAGAAGTCGGAAATAACGGTTCAATAGTAGAAATACACACCAATGGAAAGATTGATACCGATTCAGAACAGAACCAGTCATATAAAACAAGTTTACTGTAAAAGAATCTTATCTGTTGTTATCGAATGTAAAAGCAGAAATATACACTAATGAAAAGATTTAACCGAATCAAAAACAAAGAACAAAACCAGTCATATAATAAGCATTATTGGCTATAGACGATAATGCCATTTATAGAAGGAATAAATTAATATTGATGCTTTAAGAAAGGGACGTAAATCATGATGAATGATTTAGTAATACATTTGGAGTTATCTCTCGATGACGTATTCTTTGACGTCATCAGCACATGTAAGCTAGGAACGAAAATGGCACCCACCCACCCTTACATTCATTTTTTGAGTGAACGTGGCTGCTCTCCTTTTCTCTGTATTTTTCAGATTCACAAAATCAGCGTCTCCTGTATCAAGCCGAACTAGTTTCTCCGGTTCCAGTTTTACGTTACGATCCCCATCATGTCAGACAGTCGGTTGAATAATTGATGCTGTGCATAAGAGACTTTTCGTCGTGTTCGTGGAAAATGTGACAATTCACAAAATCAGCGATACCCGTATCAAGCCAATCTGGTTTCTCCGGTTCTTGACAGGCGGCCGACACCACACCACATCAAGCAGTCGGCAGAATGTAATAAGCTATGTATTTATAATAGACTTTTTCGTCATGCTTATGGAAAATTGACAATTCATAAAATCAGCGATACCCGTATCAAGCCAATCTGGTTTCTCCGGTTCTTGATGTGTGTTAAGACCCCCATCACGACAGGCGGTCAACACCACACCACGTAAGGCAGTCGACAGAATGTTTGATGCTGTGCATAATAGACTTTGAGAATATGAACTTTAAATTTGAACTTATCTTCAGTGATAAATTACAATTTGTCTGTGCACTTATTTCCATATATACTGTTTGGAATCTCCAACAGATATAAGAAGATTAATTCCTTCCCGTTTGTACAATTGGTTCCTAAGACATTGACATGTTGATTACAAGTAAATATTGATGAATGCTGAAAATTTTTGACATTTAATCCATGAAAATTGGATTGATTAACATTTGATTGATTATTTATTTTATTGATAATTGATTTTATTGACGTTTGATTGGTATTGGATTTAATTGACATTTAATCGATAATTGATTTGATTGATAATTGATTTGAATGACATTTCTTTGATGATAATTGATTATTGATTTGATCGATTATTGATTTGATTGACTAATTATTGGATTAACATTTGATTAATTATTGGATTATCATTTGATTAACTTAACATTGAACTTTGATCAAACTTGAACATTGATGATTATTGTAGACTGCCAGGCCATATTATGCCAAATATTAAACAGTTATAGATGGTTACTATGTTGTTAAATTTATTTCCGAGATAACGCAAGTTAACTTTAACAGAATCTTATCTGATGTTATCGAAAAAAAACAACGGTAACACAATATAGCATTTGAATAATCGACCCATTCATAAATTAATGACTTGTCACGGTGAATTAATATTGTAAACATTACAAGAAAACTATGTTTAACTAGCACATTAATACAAGGATAGTTTTTTCAATGATAAACGAGAGTTTTGCAGGTTGTTGCAAAGAAGATTAGGCCGATTGTTTGCAAAATTAAAGTAGATCTAAATGTGTTTGCATGGTAACAATTTGATCTGCACGAGGGTTAAAATGTATTGGATTATCATGCGCAATATTAAAACTCAATAATGAATTTATTAATATGACAGTTTGCAACAGAAATCGAAAGTTAGAAATGTAAGAAAATAAAAAACGTGTAAACAACACGGAGCGTTTCTGAACCTCCATAAATCAGTCAATTTTGAGTAACCTCTTTCAAATTCTTAAAAATTAATGATTATGGTCGCGGCATCTTAGAATGTCTCAAGACTAGAAATAAAATCTAAAACAAAGCAGACTTGAGTTAAAAGTTGGACACAAGCAGCGTGGAAAGAGTTTTCCTTTTTTCTTAGATGTATCATGTATGAACAAGACGGAGATCATGTTCAAGATGACCATGAAGGTAACAAAATATCGCCGGCCTGGTACATATCCAACATAAACACCTTCTTTGCAAAAAAGTGAAAACTGCATATAATGTCGTGGTACGAATCTAGTCACTATCTGGGGAGAAGAGTTGTAAGCTGCCCGGATAGTTCAGTCGGGAGAGCACTCGCCCTGTAAGCGAGGGGTCCCGGGGTCGAGTCCCGGTCTGGCTGCACATTCTTTCTCACCCTGTGACATTTGGTGCCCAACAGGGGACCGTGAGAGCATTGCATGGTTAAGTCTAAGACGCCTGCAATTGTGAATATAAAGTACCCTCTGGTATTCGAGGACGAATTTCCAAGTTGTGGGGGAAATATGTCGCGGTACGAATCTAGTCACTATCTGGGGAGAAGATGTGTGTGCGGAGGATAGCTCGGTCGGGAGAGCACTCGCCCTGTAAGCGAGGGGTCCCGGGTTTGAGTCCCGGTCTGGCTGCACATTTTTTCTCACCCTGTGACATTTGGCGCCCAACGGGGGACCGTGACAGCATTGCATGGTTAAGTCTAAGACGCCTTCAATTGTGAATATAAAGTACCCTCTGGAATTCGAGGACGAATTTCCAAGTTTTGAGGGGAAAATGTCGTGGTACGAATGTAGTCACTATCTGGGGAGAAGAGTTGTAAGCTGCCCGGATAGCTCAGTCGGGAGAGCACTCGCCCTGTAAGCGAGGGGTCCCGGGTTCGCGTCCCGGTCTTGCTGCACATTCTTTCTCAGCCTGTGACAATATCAGGAATTGCGACACTCAGAAAACATAGCGAAAAAGTAGAGAGGATGAGAGAGCATATTTTTTATAAGAATATCAGTTTCAAATAAGACACCACACACAATAAACTTAAAAGAGAACCTTTGTGGTTACCGCCTTGGAACGGTCAGTGGCAAAACAATTTGCCAACGGGGGTTTAACCCTAAACCAGGTTCAAATGTGCACAAACCTTGTTGTTTTAAAAATACAGTATCCCAAAATTCGCTCAGCATTTTTCTCGAATACCACAATAGTGTACCAAACTTCTATGGCATCTTTACATAAGTAATCGTTTTTAATGCAATTACTGAGAACATACCCTACTCACCAAACTGAACAAACAGACCTAGAAGACATAATAAATCCTCCATTTTACTGTTTAACAAATCTTAAATTGAAAAGCTTCTAGATTTTCTGACTAATATGGAAACCATATATACTACGGTTAAATTTTAGGACGGTATGAATTACGAAATAGCTGTATACAATTAGAAGTATCGATATGACTTTAGATCAATGCCTTATTGTGATCCTGACCCATTTTTTCTTCAGAGTGCGCGACGGTATTTGGGCAATTAAGGCCGAACACTAATGCGTAATTGTATTTGACATTCAAATTTCTGATAAATGTTAACATTAATCGTTTTATTAAATACCGGTAAATAGTACTTTATGTTAATTTTTTTATCACAAAACAGTAATTAGATAGAAATGCGTCTATCCATGAGTTACTAGCATAAAGCTTCATGTAAGTCTTGTCCTAATTCGTGTACGTTAACTATTCGTCTCAGTCAAAACATTTCATTTTGCATGAAATTAAGGAGAAATCAAAGCGCTGAAGTGGGTTGGGTGTTGAAAGCCATGATTTCATATAAGTTTCATATATTGTTTTCGGACTTGTCAACTTCTTGTGGCATCACATATTAATTTTTATGCATTTGAGTGTGTATCCATAATAAGGACAACAATGTGTTAGAATATTATCCACTAAGCTATTGCAGAAATGTACAAAAACAACATTATCAAAGTGACAAAACACTATAATTTGGCGTCCATGCTTGTTTACAAATTTTTCAAAATGCAAGGTATAGTGTACAATATAGGACATTCAATGGTATTATTGAATTATCGGCCTTTTGAAGTAAATGTTGAAATATTACTTTTCTGTTATCACATGAAATATTTATGACTAAATGAAATGTATTTAAAAAAAGAGTATTTTTGAAATGTGTATAAAGACAAATAATAACGTAACTAGTATAAATAAACAAATATAAAGTAATTGGAAGTTACTAACACATAAATGAAATACAAGTTCGGCATATCTTGGTCAAAGCTATTAAATATGGAAACGCATGTCTAAATTCCTAATTTACGTCGATAATAGATTTGCACCAATAATACAGATTTCGAGTATAACTTATTTTTAACACATATTGAAGTGTTCTTTTTCTGGTAGATGTTAATGACTGTTGCCCAAACCCTTGTCAGAGTGGCGGTTCCTGTGTTGATGGCGTCGATAACTACACGTGTAATTGTGTGAGCGGCTACGAGGGGCCAACTTGTAACATAAGTAAGATCAACTTTTATATCTGGATGTCTCAATATTAGTTTATATTTCTGAGTTTTTGTTCCCTATTCTTTTCGTAAGCCCCACCCTTCTGCGACTGAAGGATTCGCCATTGGTGGAATAAGCTTTCTTTATTTTATAAGTTCGTCTATGGAAAGATATAATATTTCTTTTCCCGGTAAAGCGCGCGAAAATTATCAACCAGTATGCTATAAAAGATTTTTCTTCGCCGATAAATCACGCGAAATTCTCAACCAGTATGCTATAACAAATTTTCCTTCCCCTGTAAACCACGCAGAAATTCTCAACCAGTATGTAGAAAAAAATAAAAAAAAATAGCTGTATCTTATTTCTTTGCATCAGTAAACTTTCATTATTGTGTTTGAATTTGCTGTAAAAATATTTTTAAGACTTAAAGGTTAACAAATATCGATCTCATCAATTTAAAGGAACGAGGAGATAACCTTCACCTTTGTGAAAAAAATGTATTTTCCGCCGGTTAAGTGAAGCGAAATAGGCGGAAAATATTTTCCTTTGATTGGGTAAGATCTTTTGAATGTACCAATCAAAAATTGTTTTGTTCACTGGTTTAATGCACGAGTTTTCGTGTGTAATGTTTGTTTAGGTATGGTCATTCAGCTTTGGGCATTCAACGCTTACAGAGACATTTTTAAGTACGGGGAAATATACGGTGTACACGCCTTTCCAATAAACAGTTTCGCAGTCCTGTACGAGTTACTTCCCGCGACCGAAAATCAATCCAAAACGAGGCTCTGCAGGATAGCTAATGGCTTAAGCACATAATAGCTTACCTTATCCGCTATATTGCAGGTCTGCGTTCGTCGCCGGCGGTGAAAAAATAAGTTGCTGGTCTGTTATTCTAGCCGGACTTTTTTATGTTTACTATTTGTTAGATATTTAGATTTTTAATGATTTAAGAACATGTACCATTCTTGTTGATAGTAGGCAGTATGAAACGCAATTTGGACAAACATAAGCATTAATTTTACCAATTATGTACAACAATTTCTTCTTAATATCTTTTCTGCTGAAAATATATTTTACTGGTGTAAATGTTGCAAATTGCTAAGGCTAGTAATGCGCTATTATCCGGAAATCGTGATATGTCAACATCTGGTTACATGATATGTAGACAAAAAATACAATCTGAATTTGTTGATACTTACACATTTGAACATTAGAATTGTCCTAAAAATTTAAGGCGTTTATGGTCAACGAATAAATAATTTGAATATTTAAAATGTTACGTATACTTCACAAGCAAATATGATTGATTCTGTCTTGAAATAAAACAGGATCGGTAATCTGATTGTTTGTTGTAGAAGTATCATTCGTAGAATAAAATCCATGGATTTAGATTCCGGCTTCCAAAAAGATGGGAATATTAATATCACAATATGGTTGTAATATTGTAATTTTGGCATAAAAGCCCAAACTCTTAATTAAACCTGCGTTAGAATATTAAACATATATAAAATGTTTGACAAGATTTGTTTCAATTTGACGGCTTTTGTTTCTATAACGTGTCGTAATGTTGATTAAGAATCCATTTAAGTGCTAAATCAAATACATTTGCTGGTACATCCAGTAGTTAAAGGACTCCGAAATACTTAAGAATTGGGAGGTGTAGATACCTTGCAAATAGAAATTACACGATCTCTATTGGTCAATGATATCTGCCTCTTTAAGTAATTGACAGATGACCCCGTGTGCGAGACAGTTTGACATGTTTATAACATGCCGCCTTCAAAGTCAAGCGCCGCCGACATAATCACAACATGATGTCAGTAGTTGAATAGACACGCTAATCCGGAAACGAGACTCAATTAAGCCGTGAAGAGAACACTGCGACTGTCTGTTAGTTCAAGTCGATTAGTGTTTAATGCGAGGAATAATGAATTGACACTTTTAGTCAGAAACCTGATTGTTTTATAAATTATTTTAAAAAATATCATGACGCTGATGTATTATTACTAATTCAAAGAGAAAATATATTTTTCAAAAAAGAATTTTATGATAAAAAAGAAAGTTGTAAGTACATATTCCCTATTACGTTATTACAGCGAGCAATCATTTTTCCTGTAGAGCAGTCACGTGACTGGACAGGGGAGGTAACCAAATACATTCATCGAATTATTGGAAAGGCGTATACATAAACAGTATGTATAGGCATTTATGATAAGATTACAGATTAAAATCAATAAATGTTTTTGGTAAAAGTTCCAAGTTGTATAACGTATGTTTGATGTGTTTATGTATCGGATACGGTGAAGAACATTATGTAAGCTTTGCCCAAGTGCTCAATACAATATATACATTATATGAAACAGTATGTCTTTGTTGTTTACTTGTACAAAGATCTGTGAGGTCAAAGGAACAACATTTTCCCCCTTTTCTTAAATGGGCAGATATGTGCAAATACCACAAAACAAATAAAGAAAAACATAATAAAATCACTGAACAATTTTTTTTTAATTTAGAAAAGGGTAAGTTTTCATTTTTGCTGAGTGTACTAGTATTTGAAAATGTCGATTACATTCATATACCGAGAACTGTAACCCATTTTCATAAATTAGGATATTATAACAATAATATTCTAAATATTTGAAACTATTTATTAGATTCAAATACCGATGACTGTACGTCAACAACGTGTCAGAATGGAGGTGTCTGTATTGATAGCATCAACACCTACACGTGTACTTGTCCCGGCGGTTACACAGGGACGAACTGTGAGACAGGTACTAACATTTAGTTCTACAATATCAGGGTGGCTATACAACGTGACTTTTAGAATGCACACACAAAATCACTCGCTTAACCCTTGCATCAAAAGACAAACCTTAATTGCCTTGGCGAAAAGTGTAGATCCAGTTCAGCCGGCACATTCGTGCCGTCTTAACAGAACCGGTACTGTTCGCTTTTTGAATCGTTAAATTATTTCTGACCAAAATGCGACCAGTGTAGATCCTAATCAGACAGCAAGGATGTGATGACTGATCTGGATCCAAACGAGACTAAAACTAAACTAAAACTAAAAATGCGTATTTATGAGGAAGGGTTAAGTAAAATGTTTAACTTATTTCTCAGTAATTTCTTGACCGATTCTGATCTGATAAAATGCATTATATTCCGGTCAACAAGCATATTTTCGACATTTAAACTCAAATACCTATCGACAGCCGTTTTTTTTTCAAATATTCATAGACGAATTGTGTTAAAAGCGTGTATTTGTCTTTTTATGGTGCATAATAAGAGATGTCGTCTGCTCAACTTTATGACGTCATTTCCGGAATTGTCCGAAGGTATCTTTTCCCGTGGAGTGGCCCCAAGATATCTTTTAGAAATCAATCGTAAGTCTGCTCGTTTTATTTCAGACTCACTGTGTAACTTGAACCCGCTCTTTTTTCAGCCTCTGCGAGAAACCCGAACCCGTGCAGAAACGGTGGTACCTGCTTCCTTTTTGGAACAAGCGATTACAGATGCGCCTGTCAAAACCCTTATCGTGGACGACGATGCGGAAGATCCGCCTGTGCTGCATAAAAACATGCATCCACGCAAAGTTCTAATCGGTCACATTTTGTCTATTAATTGTATTTATCATGCACCTTAAGAGGCCGCAAACATTGCAAATGGCGAAAACTAGCTAAAATTTCAAAAATGAATTTTGGGGGAAATACTTATTGCCACCTAGATTTTAGTAAAGAAATGTATTAAGCTATGGATGTAGTAAATGTTTGCAAGCTCAATTTAGTCTAATTCGTGTTCTAATTACCAAGCACATACTAAAACAAAAGAAAAACCGTTTGCATCAGAACTCTAAAATTCATGAACAATATACCAAAGCAACTCATACCTGAAATACGTATATGCTGGTCTACAATGTTTAGAGCCAATTCGTCAAAATAATGTGAGGGTTTTCAAGAAATTCAAGGAAATCTTACTTCCTGGTTCAAACTGAAAGTAGAAATTTGAACCAATGGTTTTTCTTTTGTTTTAGTATGTTCTTGGTAATTAGAACATGAATTAGATTAAACTGAGCTTGCAAACATTTACTACATCCATAGCTAAATACATTTATTTACTAAAATCTAGGTGGCAATAAGTATTTCCCCCAAAATACATTTTTTGAAAGTTAAGCCTGTTTTTTCGCCATTTGCAAAGTTTGCGTTATCTTAACGCTAAAGCTCCTATACCCGCTGGGTGAGGGAGGTATTTGTTTCGCATATCGGTTACCGGCCCGATCTTCCTTGCTCAGTGTTTAGTTAACCTTTACTTTCGCGGACACCTGCCATCCGTTACTCTGCCCCTTTTAAAACACAACCGATGACTTATTTTATTTTCATGGAACTACTTTTTGTCTTGAAATTGTGTCTAGTAAGAACGACATTGACTTAACTATATATCCTATTTTTCTGTAATCATTGGTCGATAACATTATTTGATTGAACATTTAAACTTCTTAAATGTACTTTTAGAAATATTTTGCATTAGTTTTCCTTAATTGTGCTGCAAAACCCGTAGTTAGTAAGAAAACTATAAACTCTTATTAATCAGCATCGTTTTCTTATAGAACTAATAAATATGTTTCAAGTGGCAAATAGTGTTATTACCTCCCTTTCATTTCAAGATTTTTCTTATTTTTAAACTACGATACCAGTAAATGTTCAATTATATTCATAAGATTCGAGACTGGTGTCCATTCTCATTGATTCCTAGGCAGCAACCCTATTTTAACATTGGGCAATAACGAAACGAGCATACATTGTAAATACTATGCAATTTATGAACAATTATAGAACTTTGTGTGCGTGTGAATATTAAATGATTATGTTTCTTGCATTTTAAATTACGTATGCACACTGTTATCAGTTTACAATCGGTTATCGATGTAATGATGTGATTATTACGTTTATCACGGTTATACGATCAACATTATCGGTGAGCTCAGTTGGTAGCATAATAAGAATTATAAGGTTAGGCGTTGTCACCGTTCACTCGGTTTCGCTCCCCAGTAGTGGCAATAAAATATTTAAAAACAAACTAAGCGTTACGGATATAAAATTATGTAAACCCTTACTTTTTATGTAAATAAACTAAGTTAGTTTTTTAAGAAGTAGTGGGTAAAAAATAAACATAACAACAACCTTTGTGAATTACGAGGAATTATTTAAAAAAAAAATGCAAACAACTGAAAAGATACATTAATCGGTTGATACTGTTAAAAGTCAGCATCTTGCGCAATTCAGTGAGCAGTACAAAAAACGCATGCGCAATTTAGTGACCAGTGCATAATCATTTTATATTAATAATTCGAGTTTTATTGATTTTATTTTAAAATTTCTTAAATAAAATTAAATATTTATTTTTAATATTCTGTTGTTCTAAAGTAGTTTATTTTAAATGTAAGTTTTTAAAAGCATATTTTTGTTGTATTCAGTGTTTTTGTTTGGGCTTCGATTGCAACTGTAGTTGCTGGTTTAACCCACTGGCGCTTGACCAGCCGCCCACCCCCTGCCAACCTTTACTAATACGCCCTTTTTGTCAAACTGGTGTCAAGTCACTAATATTATTCCATTCTATCAAAATATGCGAAAATACACCGTCAAAATCGTATTCTAAACAAAACTTATATTTCTTAGTATATAATTGAATAATGGTCAGGAACGGCTCCAGACCCCACCCCTGTTCGAGAGGCTGTTTTTCCTACAATACGGCGGGTTCCATACTGACAGCTGTTTGGTTCAACGCAAAAGTGTCTGATCTAACAGTAAATGTCAAAAAGTCTTACCAAAAGCTCGAAATACGCCTAATATTCAACAGAAAACGGTCTCCGAAACGCAGGTTATTTTTTCATAGATTCTCCTCCGCTGTACTACTTCCGGAAATCCAAGACACTTTTGTTAGAAGCGTTCTAATAGGTCGAACGATTTGTGTGCAAAGTATTTCCCGGACTACGTCAGTAGTTCTACTAATCAGAACGCTCCGAACAAAAGCGTCGGTGATTTCCGGAAGTCGCACTGGGCTGAAGAATCAGGCAGGCAGGCGGGCGGGCAGGCAGGCAGGCAGGCAGGCAGGCAGGCAGGCAGAAAGTAATCAATCCAACTGTATATTGTTCAAAATACAATTTGAATTTCCATGTTATGTGATGACTTCCTATATTATTGAAATGTTAACTAGTTTTAATAAAGTTTTTTAGCATTTTGTACAGCATTACAAATAAATACAATCTATATCAATAAACGGTCTCGGAGCTTTTGAAATTTAGAACTACTTTGCGCAAAGTTCGCGGTTGTTAGGTCTGCAGTATATATCCAGTTGAGACTGTCACGAATCAGAAAATTGGTACAAGTAATTATGGGTCAGCGGATACAACAATTACACGATCGCCGTAGTTGGTTAAGTGTATATGGTGTCATAATAATGACCACTTATTCGCAATTTTTTTAAACATATCGATCTTCTGAATTTTATATTATAAAACAAGAACAGTACAAAAGTGGGTTTCTTCTTTTCAAAGGTTTTTTTCTATACTATCTTAATAAAAAATAATCTAAACTGTTGAAATGGTTAAGCCGGTGAATAATTTCCTTTTGTCCTGCCAAACAAATATTAAATGAATAAAGAATTTGAAATCAACAAAACCATCTCTAAATGAATGGATAAGGAAGTTTTACTTTAAAGGTGCGACAAAAGTAAACAATATTGATGTCATCTCTGAATCGATGAGAATGAGAACGGTCATTCTTTCAGTTATTACAAATATGGCTATTACAATGAAACTTATACAAGTTAAAAATATAGTTAAAACATACTATAAACATTGAGTAAAATGTATAGAATTGTTTTCTCCGATATTTTACTTTGAAAAAGTAAACACCTTATAAAACTTGTTATGCTCTCTTCAATGTTTGCAGTTTTCGAAAATAAATCATTGAACACAGACCTTTACTTTTTTCGAAGGTAAAATCGAATTTTGTTGTTCATTTAACTTTAAGAAGACAACGTCTTTCTGTAAAAACGTAATCTTTTTCTACTTGTGTAAGCTACCATAAATATATGACGATCTTTTATGCGAGGTGTTTAATAAGTTAAAGAAAGATGTGTAATGCTATAATTATATGAGCTGAAAATCACAAAACGCTTCCGGTGTCAATATTTTTTGCATGTTTCATTTTCTGAATATTCCATTGTTTATTAAAAACACACTAATAACTTGAACAAAAAGGAAATAACAACCAATTATAGCATAATGCTCGTTTTCACTAATAAATAAACGCGCTTTATTACTGGAAAACGATTGAGTTATAGTCTTTTGTTTGCTGACCCGAAAACCTAATTTAAACCCCCAAGTGGCAAATACAAAATTTGTTTATCCGCTTATAGTTCCCGTGCGGTTCCCCTTTATTTGTCAATTGTTTGTGGTGTATTACTTGAAATTGATCATTTTTAAAAAATCATACTCTCTTTCTCTCTGCTTTCTGGCTGTATAGAAAGGCTATTCCTGGTATGCACATTACTGTTTTTCGAATGTTGTGCTGAGAATAATTATGACGAAAATAACTGCATAAGTCACGTGGTATTGTCACCTTGTTTATACATGAAACAATTAGAAGAAAACCAATTAAGGGTTGAATCGATATTTGATGGTTTTCATTTAGGTATGGAAAATATTTGGGTAGTTTAAAGTCTGCGACGCGGGAAGGACTTCACGCGTAGTTCAAATAATTCAACTGTTTTTCATACCCAAATGAAAACTGTCAATCAAATATCGGTTCAATCCTTATATTTACAAACATTAATACTCTCATTGAAACAGAAATTATGGGAAGAATTGGTGAGATTGTGGGTTTTTCGAATGGCTGTTGGAACAGTTTCGTTGACGGCAGAGAATGACGGCACGCATTTTCGCAGCAACCTTTGGCAAAACATGTGTGCTCAGCGACGGTTGTACTGTAGCTACGCCTTTAAAAGTAATTCGTCCCACTTTTTACATGATTTACATGATGTACCATCTGAAATTATGATTCGTTAGATGAATAAGACTTAAAAACCGTAGAGGACGAAGTTGGAGTGTAAATAAAAGATGTTGTTGCGCATGTCACTGACAATTAAAATATGTTAAAACTGGAGTAAACCGGGATATAAGGAAGTCAAGTTAACGAGCTTGGGCGTTAATCACTTACTACAGAACAAAATTAAAAGGAATTATGTGAAAAATCGTATGTACTTTAAAATGTTATACATTTAAAGAAAAAAACATGACTTTGTAGAGTTCCATTATAATTTACATCTATGATAAAAAAGAGATGATTTTAATTTATTATAGTAAATTTCCCCTATTCAGACGGCGATGTTCCTCGTGCAACATCATACGGAGTTTATTATTCACAACTTGTTTCATGTTAATGACTTCAACAATCGTAATTTGTGCATAACAGAAAAACAAGGTTTTCGGTATCACAAATTGAGAAAAACCTTTTGCAATTTTTATCACAGATACCCAGATTTATTTTCAAAAATACAGGAGCAGTTTAAATCACTAAAGTAAGAAGGTTTTTTATGGAGATTTAATTTATTAACTTAAGAAAATAAACGGCATTAATAATTTCTACCGGTTATTCGTAAAAACCATCTGTAAATTCAAAAAGAAAGGCTAGCAACATGATATTCTACAGCGCTCTGCAGGCCTCGTGATCAAGCCATCCTCAGTGGATCATTTTGCTTACGACGGTGGCAGGGGTTTAAAAGTTTTTGAAGGTTTATTGGTAAATCTTTTCTTAAAAGAACATAGAAGCTCGATTTGTTTCTTTACTAGTTGTCATCGTGTTCTTGCTGATTTGACTTCAGTGTCTCTGGTTTCGGTCGGATTACTAAGTACACACCCCTTTGGCTGTGCAAAGCTATTAGCTTCTTAAGTTTAATATGTATGTGTGATTTTGCATACAACATTTATGAGCTGATGGTTGGCTTGGACCTATTTTACCAAGACAAACTGTACTTGTTTGTTGATATGAGAACCTCCTGGGGCAAGTGTGAAGTTGTGCACCCTAGAGCCTGGTTTAAACCCCAATTTGTTTTGCCGCTGACCGTTCCAAGGCGGTAACCCCAATGGTTCTCCTTTCCGTTTATTGTTTGTGGGGTCTTATATGAATTGACATACTTAAAACAAACATGCTCTCTCTACCTCTCTTCTTTTTCGCTGCTTGGGGAGGCTGTGATTTTTAGTGTGGTGATTCCTGATATGCCTTTTTAACCTTTTTTTCAAACTTTCATCTAAAATCGAAAATAAAATTGCTGCATCTACGCCACTACGTCCCGTGATTATACACATTTTCATGCTCAACTCAATGCTGTGCGCAAACTTAAAATGTCTCGGTGCTTCAAGAGAACTTAAAATTAGAGCAAGACTTATTTCGAAACAATGTTGGATTCATAAACTTTAAACACCTTATCCACTTTGTTTAAATGTAAAAATTTATCCAGAAGGCATCAATTAAAAAAACCTGTTGACATTTTGGATTTGCTTGAATTACGAAAACCAAAATCGAGGTCACAAGGGATAAGGACTAATGACAACATCAAAAGAAAATCACGTGTTCATTGTTCTATTCATGACTTTCAAAATATTTTAAAACATTCTGGTAGACATGCTATGCTGTCGCGATTGGCTTCTCTTTCTATTTCAAGTTTACAAAAAGTGGTCAAGAAAGCCGATGAAATTGAAGAACTCGTCCACTTTATGAAGTTGCAAGCCATGCTTAGTGTTACACTCAGCATGTTCTTAGACCGCACATTGACTTGGAATCTGATCACCAAAGACATTTCCATTTCCTTTAAATTTCATTTTTAAATTAAGGTTTAGATTTTATTGACCTTCCAAGTATAAAGATAAAACTGTTGAATCGGCTATACCTTATTATTTTAAGAATACTGAAACACCCATCGTTTGTTACAAATATAACAAGACAATTAGAAACACAATTTTCAATTACAACAAAATTATCTTGGATATATCAATATCATGAGACTGTTCTAATTTAAAATATTGCTGTCAACCTGCCGGTCACATCGTTACAGGGGATCTACTTTTTGGATGTGTGGTGAAGCTGTAACTTCTGGATGTGGACATTCCTGATATGCATATTTCGCATTTTAATGACAAGTTTTGCTTTAAATATATTTGCTCGTTCGCTAACGTCACATTTAGTATGCTTACTGATCATGTACAGTTTATATTATAAATTTTGATTATTTGAAAACACTTATATCTTCCTCTCAGATTCGTAACCAGACAACTTTAAACTTGAAATCAGCCGAGATTATTTCTGAAAATGATAATTTTCGAATTCACTATTATAAAATGGTCGACACGGTCACGGTGTACATATTTTAAGACACTCTCCCTTCTCAATAGCTACAGTTTTGTGATGTTTACGTCTAAACATGTCGCCAAAAAAAAGAGTCCATGAATATATGCATCATAAAACAGGTCCGTAAATATCAAAATTATACTGGATGCCACCAACAATTAACGAAAGTAAGAACCCGAGGGGTTAACGCCTTTGAACAGTCAGTGGCAAAACTGGTTTAAGGACGCACTCAGCCTCATACTTGCCCCAACAGGTTATCAAATGAACATACAAGTACGTTGTCTTGGTGAAATACCTCCAACCCACCCATCAGTTAAACAATACTGCACCCAAAGAACACAAACAAATAAAACATAAGAAGCTAATAGCTTTGTCAAGCAAAAGGTCGGGTATTCAAAGATCTTACCGAGACCAGAGAACCGAGAACCTGGAGTCACATCAGCAAGAACACGATGGCAGGGATAAAAGAAAAAAATCGAGCTTCTTGGTTCTTTAAAACAATATTTCCACATAAACTTTGATAAACTCTTTACTATCACTCACAACATATTCAGAAATGTACTGATTTGCCTGAAATTTAGGCGAAATCCGATATTGCTCAGAAATTAATACGCATAAAATAGTGGTTTAATAAATATTAACCAATTATGAAATAGATGAAAGGGAACTTTGAACAGACAACGCTTAAGGCAAAATTAAAAAAAAACAGAAAGTATATCCTTTGGGAACAATATCCAAATTTATATTTGCTGAGATATTGAAACCACCCATCTTTAAACTGGCCGAAAGATTAAAAACAAAATGTTAATTTAGAAGTACTATTAACATAGTACATAAACATCGTGCTTGACGACCTTCAAAGGACGTAACTGATAACAGCACTGATTGAATGTACAGGGAGACTTTTTACAGCCGCTTTACTACACAAACAACGCTGCTGTGATATTGAAATACATGAACCGTTAACTTTCAAGACCATCAAACAAGAGAAATATGAAAGTCCTGCAGGCTCGGTTTGATTGAGCCAGTTCATCGGCATTAAGGGAAATGCTAATTACTGCCCACCTAGCCCGGAGTTGAGCGCAACTCAATATTTACACCAATAAACAGTACAAGTTTGATCCATCCCAAACGATGGTATGCATATGGCGGAGAACATGGAACCTTCAATGCTGTATTTTCAGATTAATATCATTCCATGTCAAGTGGCATATGGTCCCAAGATAAAAGAATGGGTTTGCCCTAAACGAGAAAACAATGGGCGGAACTTAACAGAATAGGATCCTAGAAAATAAATCCTGCATATCACAGACAAGTTTATCCTTGGGGTGATTGAACAATATCAAAATTTATATTGGCTGGGATATTGAAACCACCCATCTTTACACAGGCCAAAATATTAGAAACAAAAAGTAAATTTCTAATTACTATTAACATAGTAAATACATATCATGCTTGACGACCTTCAAAGGACGTAACTGATAACAGCACTGATTTGTACGGGGAGACTTTTTACAACCGCAACACGGAACCACGCCATTGTGATATTAAAATAGATGAAAAGGGAACTTTAAAGTTGCTCGAATAAATATGAAAATATTGAGACATTGAAGTATTCCAGCATAAACTGTGTATTGGCAGCTTTCACTTAGGGTAAGAATTCCTTACAGTGACTTTGTTTTAGTTTGCAACACCGCTAGTCAATATATCCCTGTCAATATCATTATGATAATATTTTATTAATTTATTTCATGTAAAACTTATCGTTAAGTTTGTATAATCAACATGCTCTCTCTCTCTCTCTCTCTCTCTCTCTCTCTCTCTCTCTCTCTCTCTCTGTCTCTCTCTCTCTGTCTCTCTTTCTCTCTTCCTCTGTTCTTTTTCGCTGTGTGGGGAAGCTGTGTTTTGTGAGTGTTGCAATTGCAATTGTGAGTGTTGTATACAATAAACGTAATTATCATATTTCAGTTTAAATGAATGAGAGTAGATATTCACAGCAAAATCTTCTAACAGCTACATCGTCATAATCCATCTTATGTGTTGAATGAACATTTTAAATTTGTGTTAAATGATAGTGCCTCTAGCGGGGACAAGTTCACCTTATGCTTTAATCATATTAAGTTTGTCAAGCAATTTACGGAGGTTTTAATGATCTTAGACACTTTAGAACCTCACATTTTAGACAATTGCATCGAACGGAGTTAAACCGGCCGAATTCGCTTTTGAATATCTCTGATTAAACCTTTGTATTACAACCAGATCATCACTAGCCAACTTATATTGTATTAATGTTGTTCAAGATCTTTAATAACTGTTGATTAATATTTAAGACTATGGCATCAAAAGCGGTGAAACCGGCCGAATTCGCCTTTGAATATAGGAATCTCCCTGATGATACAGAGGTGATTAAAGAGCTCAGGGGTAAAATAACGGGCCAACATCGACAGGCTGATCAGGATACTGAAGATGTGACGGATCATACTTCTAATACAAATAACGGCCATACAGTGCCTGCTGTAAGTCATTTATTTTATATATTTAATAATGTTTTTAATTGTAAAGGAGATGTATACAGCTAGACCCTTTTCAATTCTATTGGCTTTTATGTTTTATATGTTTGTTTGCTTTTGCATGCACTGTTGTTGAGTTGACGTGTGGGTTGGAGTTATTTTACCAAGACAACTTGTACTTGTTTGCTCAATATAAAAAACTTTTAGTCTAAGAGCAAATGAGAGGTTTGTGAACCCTAGAACCCCCAGTGGAAAATTGTTTTGCCAGTGTTCGTTCCAATGCTGTTACATCAATGGTTATCTTTATCGTACATGTGTTGTGGTGTCTTATTGTTAATTTATTTTTCTTATAAACCTATTCTCTGCCTCGCTACGTTTTTGGCTGAGCTTTGTATTCTAGGTGTAGCGATTCCTGAGGTGCATATTTAACTGTTTTGACAGTGGCGCAAGTAAATGGTATGTTTTCGAGTAAAACATGTTTATCATGGTTTAAAGTATAAACCTGATCCAGCCTTTCTAAACTGTACACAATTGTCGCTAAATCATGTAAGAATGTATACACATTACGAAATGCACATACAATAAAATAAATATGATAACATAGATTAATATGCTGTAAAACACTACTAAAAAAGCAAAATATGCATATCAGGAATCGCCACACTAAAAAAACACAGCCTCCCCACGCAGCGAAAAAGAAGAGAGGAAGAGAGAGAGCGCATGTTTTATATAAGTATGTCAATTAAAATAGGACGCCACAAACAATTAACGAAGAAGAGAACCTTGGGGGATACCGCCTTGGAACGGTCAGTGGCAAAACGAATTGCCACTGGGGGTTTAAACCAGGTTCTAGGGTGCACCAACCTCACACTTGCCCCAACAGGTTCTCGTATCACAAAACAAGTACAAATTGTCTTGGTGAAATAACTCCAACCCACCCATCAGCTCAACAATGTTGCATGCAAAAGCATACAAACATATAAACATAAGAATTTAATAGCATTGCAAAGCCAAAGGACGGGTACTCAATGATCTTACCGAGACCAGAGCACCTGGAGTAAAATCAGCAAGAACACGATGACAGGGATAAAAGAAACAAATCGAGCTTCTAGGTTCTTTTAAGAAAAGATTTCCCCATAAACCTTCATAAACTCTTACACCCCTGTCACCGTCGTGCAACTTAAAGAGGTAAGCATAATGATCAACTGTAGATGGGTTAATCACCAGGCCTGCAGAGCGCTGTAAAATATCATGTTGGTAACCTTTCTTTTTAAATTTACAGATGGTTTTTACGAATAACCGGGAGAAATTAACATCGCCTTTAATCTTCTTAAGTTTATAAATTAAATCTCCATAAAAAACTGGCTGTGAAATTCCTTGTTGCAATAGTGATTTTAAACTGCAGCTCTATTTATGAATT
Organism: Corbicula japonica; assembly: GCA_038501625.1. NCBI lineage: Eukaryota > Metazoa > Mollusca > Bivalvia > Venerida > Cyrenidae > Corbicula > Corbicula japonica. The sequence goes on from JAZAYU010000051.1 coordinate 1,042,002, forward strand.
AGATCTGGATATCGGCGATAAAACTTGCAAAAGGTTTTCCTTAATTTGTGATACCGATAACCTTGTTTTAAAAGTTTTTCTGTAATGCAAAGATTACATTCATTGAAATCATTCACATCGTTGCAAGCTCTTGAAAAGTATTTACTAAGTATTTAAAATTATTTTGGAAGTTACAAAACAACTCTTCACGAACAAAATGAGTCGGAGTAATTTGACGTGCCTGAGAAGGAAATGATAAAGAATAAGAGAAGGAATAATAAAGAATAATAAAACAGTTAGTTTTCATTGTACAATAATTTTGAAAACAACTTACGTCAATGCCCCAATAAAATGGATCAAGTTTTTAACAAGAAATATCTTTAAAAAAGAAAAACGGCGTTGATGGAAAAGATTTATATATACAAGTATATAAGAAAGAAAGAAAGGCAAAGCAGATACAGTTTAATTATTTTATTTTATTTGTTATAGCTGTTGACGAACCCTTCCTGACTTCTTAGTATGACTTAGAGATTAAGCGACCGAATCATGACAACTCATAAATTTATTGAAAGTGTCTTTCAAAACAATGTTGAAGCTGTTGCAACAATTTCATACAGTGATAACAAGTCGATTAAAGAAGCAAAATATTCAGTTTCAATAAAATACCTCGTGTAGTGAGAATTCAAGATGAATAAATGTCCTTGAAATTTAATAAATATAAATAATAACAGCCTGTTAGTAAGAGCGAAATCTACCAACTTTTAAAAAAGTGTCCGTCCTGAGTATTGAACCCGGGGCCTCCGCTTGAGAGGCGAGAGTGTTAGCCACTACACTACAATGGACTTGTCTTACAAACTTGAAATTAACAATCAGTATCAAAGGAACTAGAAAGGAACCAGTAAGAACTAGGAATATCTACACTTCTCTTTCGTTTTACACTGTGTATTGTATGCAAGTGACACCCAAGAATATTCCATATAATATTGTATTTTAGCCATTAATATTGACTTAACTGGTTACCTTAATCGTAAATATGTTTTTCCTCCAATACAACACCCACTCACAACTAATCCAATTAATCTATTTGATTTTTCCGCTGCATAATAATAAAATCCCACTAGATACCTCTACAGCCTGCTAGATGCCTCTCTGGTGTAAATAGCTACCAATCGAAATAGTTTATTTCATTTTCCCTCTGCATAATAAGAGAATACGGGTATTATTAACAACATTTCATTGGTCGAAAAACTAGGTCAAAAGTGAGCTTAGACAGCTAACGCCGAAAAAAAGCGGACACCGTGTTAACAAATGAAACTATTTTAGAAATCCGACATTGTTTCCGATATTCTGAATTTTGTCTAGACAGTCATTTTTCTCAAAATGGTATTGCGTACAAGGATGCTTGATAAAATAACAAAAACATATTTATATGACATTTTATTCATAGTTTCAGAATATAACATAAAATTATATGTTTATGCAAATATTGAAATTATTTTTCAACATTGCATCAATTCTTCAAGGTGAAATGATTTATCCAAAAATCAAGTTGTTTGTTAACATAATACGTAAATTCAAAAACACAAACTATTTCAGTAATGCTATTCAGTGAGGTTTTAACACATACGGACGACAAACAAAGAGGTTAAACCAAACCGATAGGTGAAATAGATGAAAAGGGAACTTTAAAAGCCACCGAACACGACAAATATGAAAGTACTGCAGGCTCGGTTTGATTGAGCCTGTTCATGGGCAGTAATGGAAATGCTTATTACTGCCCACGCCGCCTAGCCCCGGGTTGAGCGCAATTCAGTAATTACACCATTAAATAGTACAATTTCGATCCATCCCAAACGATGGTATGCATATGGCGGTGAACATGGAACCTTCAATGAGGTATTTTCAGATTAATACCATTCCATGTTCAGCGGCGTATGGTCCCCAGATAAAATAATGGGTTTGCCCTAAACGAGAAAACAATGGGCGGAACTAAACAGAATAGAATTTTGACAGGGGATCTTAGAATACAAATCCTGCATATCACAGACTACGCCAAAGGCAAAATTTAAAAAGCAGGAAGTATATCCTTGGGGGTGATTGGACAATATCCAAATCAATATTGGCTGGGATATTGAAACCACCTATTAATAAACTGGCTGAAGATTTTTAAAGTTTGTATTACAAGTTATTGTATGAAAATACTAAAGGGTTTATCTTAAACATGTTTTAGGTATTTTTTCATTGTTTTATGAATTCGGCTTTTCATAGATGATCTGTTTGATTAAATCATTTTGGGTAGTTAAAACTAGTTGGTTTCCTAAATACTTAGACAATAACTTTAAGGAAGTGCCCCAGGATCTCCGATACAGTCTCAGTGTATTATTTAAAAATTTAACAGTGTATCATTAAACACAACTGAAATAATTTGGGCGGTAAAGAGGTTCTCCAATCCGAACCACACACACTTACCCGGATCCCAATATTATAAAACTGAGCTTGGAAACCTGTCTCAAATCTCGGGCATCTGATTGGCTGAAATGGAGACTGGTCGCCATTTCAGCCAATCAGATGCTTGAGATTTGAGACTGGTTTCCATTATCAGTTTTACAACCTTGGTCACTGCTGTACAGTATCACCCCTCCTTTAGACTGACCCGAAATTAAAACCTCCTCCATAATAAGGCCACTATTTCAAAGTCCCTTTGTACAGTTTTGAACTATTTTCAACCCACAATTAAGACCACCATGTTATAAAGACTTCTTTTATTCAGTCCCAGAAGTTGTCTTAAAAGCAAGGTTTCATCATATTGTTAACAGAGATGACATTTACAGAGAGGAAGAACAAGAAAACATATTGTGGATACAACCGGATTATCTTTCCAACTTTACCAACTTTATAAATACACATTTATGATCAGTGTTATTTATTGTAATGTGTTCGAAATATGCAGACGTTTTAGTACCACCTTTGTTATACAGTTAAAAAACGTTTAATTATTTTATTAATATCACGTTGTTAAAAATGCTCAGTCATTAGAAGCAGTATATAAGAGGTCCCTTAACGAGACCTTATCTTCTTCATTGCATTAGTAGAAGAAAATACTCAGATTACTTATCCGTTACACCATAAAACCAACTGTAATTATAATATGAAGATTGACTCTTCTTTTCAATTATTTAGAATATCAAATATTTTAAAAAACAAATATGCGAAAAAACTATGTAATATCATTAAAAGAAATATATTTTCATGTACAGAAATTGTCTTCAGGAACACTTTGTTTGTTTGTTTGTTTGTTTGTTTGTTTGTTTGGGGTTTAACGCCTGGTTTCAACACCTTTCTGGTTATATCCCGGCGGTCAGTCCACCTAATCGGTGTTCCTGGGTCTCTAATCAGTACTAGCCAATTTCTCCGCAAGCGACTGACTGCTTCCTCACTTGAATCAGAGGTGAGGGACAAATGACTCTCAGACGCAATGTCTTCAGGAACACATCGTATTTTAATAAATTACAAAACCATGTTATTAGACCATAAGCAATTCAAACTACTGACTGGCACAGCTAAGGACGCTACAACACCAGTAACAATGTGGCCATTATGAACGAAGCTATAAGGAAATTTTCTAATTTTAATTATAAAACGCTATTTGAAAAAAAGGAAACTTGTCGAAACTTGATTTGAAGAAATTTCCACTTACTGTTAACAAAGTGATCAAAACATTTTTAGTATATTTCATTGCATGTTTTACAAAGTGTTCCTTTATTTCAGTCATTGGCTTTAGTTGAAGCAGAAAACCAGAACACAAATTTCAGTACCCATTATAACAGGCATATGATAAGTGAGAAGGAGAGAAAGCCAGAGGGTAAACTCCGTAAAGATCATCAGAATGAAGACGATAGGTCTCTTGAAAGACGTTCTCCATCTCCTATGGCAAAGGTAGATGAAAGATGGTACCTTTAAAGACTACTTTGGTAGTTTCCATATAAACAAGGTTATGATTTTCACATGCACACTGTCCGCAATATACATCGTCAACTCAAATACCGACAAGATTTTTCATCAGTCTCCTTCAATAAATATCGCTCCCTTGCCAACTGTTTCACAAATCTTATCGTATTGGGTATTACGAACAGTTTGATAACTGTTAGTCTACAAGTCCTTTCAATCTCTCTTTAGAATTTTAAGGGTGTTACACGGATCATTCTGCTTATAACAAAAGCGAATATGACAGTGAAAGTTCACATACTCGTTTTTACAGACCTTCAGTTTGAGAGCATTTCGAAAGCTAAGATATTCACAAACACTTAAACCATTGTTCAAAAAGCACTCAGGAATACTCAGGAATACCAAAAGGAGGCATTTAAAGCTGGTGAACTGTGTTTACAGGTGTTGTTTACAACAATCAGGGAACATATTTAATGTGTTATCTATCTACATATGGTCTTTGTTTGACTTTATGTTGAAAAACCAAAATGGTATTATTATATAATATATTCAACGTGAAAAGAAGTGTTAAATTAGTTTCTACAAAAGTAAATGTCCGCCTGTAAAGGGTCATTGATAATGCAAAACTGCCACTTTGAATCAAAGCTTTAAAAGTTTGACAGTTCTACAATCAATTTTGCCGAATTATGTTCAATGTTGTGACGTGAATAGACATAACGTGTTTAAGCAAGATTTGTTTAACTTACAGTGACGAAAATTTTATATGTTTAAGTGTACGTTTATTATTAGAAATAGGAAATAAACCATCAATAGCAAACATCAATAACAAAAATAAACAGTAAAATTAGGTCGGCAGATTAGGCTAACAAAACGTTAAGACACTGCAATGCGTTGTTAAAAAGAGAACATAAACACTAATATCAGGAACAGTCACACTCAGAAAATACGCCATCTTCAAACGCCTCACACGATGACAAAAATAAAGAGTTGTTACAATCTCATCTTGATATTGAACAGAAAGAAATAGAATACAGTTTCAATTAAAAGTCGAATAAAAACAAATCACCTTCAGGGTTGCATATTTAGTATCCATAACGATGCCGATAACTTGTTTATCACCATACATGAATACAATCTCACATAAATATTAAATAAGAACAAAACGACGCACAACGACTAGATCAAAGCCTGAACAATTCCACCTTGTAAGTATCATAAGAATGATATGTTACAAACTTGTTGTAGTCATCACAAGCAGTTATGATTGGTTTTCTCTTGCGATGAGACTGATGAGATTGTTCCTTCAATTTGTGAGGAAATGAAGAGGACAATAGATGGAAAGGGAACTTTAAAAGCCACTGAATACGACAAATAAGAACATATTGCAGGTTAGGTTTTATTTAGCCCCGTTCATGGGCAGTAATGGAAATGCATATTACTGCCAAGCCGCGTAGCCCCGGTTGGGCTTAAACATACCTACTTATCATGTTCAGCGACCATCTAAGGACGTAACTTATAAAATCACTGATTGGATGTACAGGGAGACGTTTTACAGTTTAAGTGGTGAGAAAATCCTATGGTAAAAAAACTAGCATACTAAGCCAACGTTCTAAATATAATTTTGAGATCTTTGCTAGTGTTGTAGCTTTCGTATGGAAAGAAATGGATAAACAGAACTGGTTTTATTGAAATAACTTGTTCTATGTCCCTTTAAAGTACTATGATTTTTTTCACAAAATTTTAAATTGATACTTTTTTCCCTCTCAACAATTGGGTTAGCATGTAACAGAAGATTTTTAAGATTACACGAATAAAAATGTCTTTGTTATAGAATATGAAATTTAGTATCGTAGTTGAGTCATTAACTGTCGTTTTCATTGCCAACCAATTTTAAGTTTAAGGATAAAGTACTTTTTAAAATAAATCTAAATATTGAACGCAGACAAAAATAAAAGGTGTTATCACAACAGCTATTGTATTTTCAGGTCGTGGCAGCAGAAGAACAGGAAGGGTCACGACATAACGAAAGAGATCAGCAATTTGATAAGGATAATCAGAATCGAAGAAAAGTAAGGGATAGTGAAGACGATCGGGCTTATCTTTACCGGAAGTACCAACACCGTGATCCTGAACGGAGTACTGCCGACACTGTAGATCCTTCTTTGGAGAGAAAAGGTCGCAAAACCTGCTTACGTGTAAGTAGGGATATAGATCAATGTATTTTATTTAAGAAATATATTGGATATAATAAATGAACCCACAGCTGTCTTATTTGTTTATTTGTTTATCTGATGCTTTTGGACGCATCCATTTTGAAACGTTACTATTGATAATATTATTTTTATTCACAAATATAAATACTTAATTAAGCAAGGTTTAATAAGACATTAGGTTGTTCAGCTTATAATGTTGGACGTCCATCATCAATGTTTTTTTAAGAATTATTTTATTTTAAGAATCGCCCTAGAGCAATTTGCTGACTTAGAGCAGCTTTGACGAAAGCTCGAAAGCTAAATCGAAGTACTTTAAAGTTAAAAATAAATATTGGACGTAATATTGTAACTTTGTTTCTATATTTTTTCAGAAAATATCGTCGGCAAAGGCATATCTAGTGCCACTGATAATAGCTGTGACCTTTATTGTCATCTATGTAGTACTGGAACTGCGCAAAGACAAGTACGGCTACGATATAAGCTTCTTCTGTTTTAAATGTTTGTTTGCTCTTACGTGTAACACTGTTGTGCTGATGAGTGGGTTGGAATAGATGAAAAGGGAGTTTTTGTCACAAAGACAATGTTTGTTCACATGAGAACCTGTTGGGGCAAGTGTGAGGTTAGTGCAACCTAGAATTTGGGTCAAACCCCAATGGCTAATCGTTTTGCTACTGACCGTTCCAAGTCGGTAATCCCTCGGGTTCTCACTTTCGTTAATTGTTTGCGCGTCTATTTTGAAACTGATCATTGTTTGACCATGCTGTCTTCGCCTCTTTACATTGTGTGAGGAGGATTGGTCTGTTGAATGTGACCATACCTGATATGAATATTTCACTTTTTCTTGAATATAGGCTTGAATTTGTATTTTATTTCCTCGAAGTAAGATAACTAGACAGTCACCTGGGTGTAAAACTAGTTAAACATGTTAAAGAGCATTTTGTATTGTCATGTTCTCAAAAAGGATCTTTAGGCATATGTTTACCTGAACGTCCTGGGTTGCTTTTAATTCGTATTTCTAACTTATTGTATCAATCACCTTACTCAAATGCTTATAACAAATACTTGTTTTTGCCAAAAGCTCTTTACGACTTCATTTATAAGCGAGAAAATTCATTATTACTAAGTTATTCTAGTACTTTGTTATTTAAGGATATATGCACATATACTGCATATTTAATACGAGTTAATTACATTAGATTCATTAACATATTGTTTTAACTTCGCACCTGACTTAATACTATGCACATATAAGATGACTTATTAATCTTGCAATATACTGGTTAAACTTTGAATGCTACGGAATACGACACCTATCACAATATTGTTGAGCCTCTCATGGGCAGTAATGGAAATGAATATCACTGTCCACTGAATATCACTGTCCACTGTATATCACTGTCCACTGAATATTACTGTCCACTGAATATCACTGTCCACTGAATATCACTGTCCACTGAATATCACTGTCCACTGAATATCACTGAATATCACTGTCCACTGAATATCACTGTCCACTGAATATCACTGTCCACTAAATATCACTGTCCACTGAATATCACTAACAGCCCCGGATTTAGTGATTCTGAGTAACACACTATTCATATCAAAGGCTTTACGTTGAAGTTGTAGTTAGTATATAACATCGCTGTAAAGTTACATCATATACTTTATAAATGATTTTGGTGCGTTATTGTTCGTAGTAAACGAACGTACAAGCATTAACTAAGTCATCAGATTTGAATGTGACCGTAGTGTACCCTATAAATTTAAAACAAATCTAACAAAAAGATGTCATTCCAGTCTTATATCACTACGCATGGAAATGTAATCCTAAACATTTCAAAACCATACGACCATTCACGAATTCAGAATACAAACTTATTTATTGACCATTGTGGTTTCTTTGTTTACAGTGCTCTAAAATCGATAGAAACACAGTTATACCAGTCATCAAACACGTATGGGGCGGGTGTTCTACCAGTGGCTTCTAAGCGAATCGGGGACGCCAGTTCTATCGTAGATAAACTGCAGAAAAACTACTTGAATATAGGTAATACGATGTACACGGATTTTTAGGGGTACTGTAGTCGAATATCATTTGATTTTTTATTTTAAATTTACATTAAAATTTTGAATAAAAGACAACGTAGTTAAAGAAGAATTGACTAAAATATCTCAAAATGTTCTTGATCAATTGATGACTTTCAGACTCTTTATCAATGTTTGTAACAATTTATATTATCATCAGATGTTCTCTGTAAAAAAAGAACACCCATCACCTCTCGTGCTGCCAATTTCGGGCGAAGCGAAATGTTCTCTAGTGGATGCAATATTATTTAAATATCATTTGAAAATAACATTACCGCATATTTGCAGTGTGGCGGCCGTAAAACGCCCGTACATATCATTTTAATTTCAATATATTCGGGCTCGTGTCTACTTCAAAATTTGCGCTCTGGTTTTTATAATATGAACTAAGGCACTGCCTCTTATCGAGCTCTAGCTTTATTAATCTCAGATAATGATTTATATTAAAAATAATTTGTTTCTAACATTTGTTAGCCTACTCATGCACGATAAAATTATGTGATGTTTGGAAAGAATTTAGGTCTACATCAACTTAATTCAGCTGGACAACTGGCAATCTGACTTTTACTAAACATTAGGGTTATTAATGTGTAAACACAAAAGCTACTTGCTTAAATTTACAAGCCAAATGTGTTCCATTACCTCACTTAATGCAATATTGAATATTGATAAATTCTTCATTGCTACATGAAAATATTACATTGTCACATGTGCATGAAAATTAATATATTATTGTCTGAAAAATAAATTTTATTTTTTAAAATGTTACCTTGATTACACTTGCATTTGTAACTTGCAATTGCACAAAATTGTTCCATGCTATTCAAAAAATATATATGCATGTAAATGAATAAAGTTATAATATAGACCTAAAAGTACTGTTTAAATATACATGTACATCACATTAACACCACATTGAGACTTCAATATGTAGTGTGATACATCACCTAGATTTTGGGGCATATTTGTGCAAAGTCATTTGAAAATATCTCCAGGAATGACAATGCCATAGGAATTTTCAGTTATTAATAACAGTAATTTGAAGCTATAGATGCTGTGTGAAAAATATTGTGACAATATGGTACATACTTGGTGACAATAAGGTACATATTTGAGCCAAGTTACTTAAATGTGCATGATAGAATTACTTATTAAAGTTGAAAAATAGTTCAGCTATTGGGCCAAAATAGATGAAATAATCTCAATCAATTAAACATAAACATGTACAATATCATGTAGTCTGATTATCCATATGTAACACTCCTTTACAGGTCTTAGTAACTGATTTGAAACAAAATGCTTCTTTATATCTATTTTCATTACATAAATGAATTGCGCTTGCCAATCAAATCATGCATTAAAAATGTTGTTGGTCCATTTTTTAAATGTTTAATAAAAATTTTAAGAGATTGTTTGCAAACAAATGTAAACCCATAAACACATCAACATGCCATTATTCATAACCACTTTTGGATCTCTGTCTGGAAAGTATTTTATAAATGTAATATATATACTGGAAAATGTGAATTTCAAAATTCTGAAGCTCATTTCAGTTGGTATTTTCTTGATTTTGTATTTTTCATTGCAGAAATTTAGGCAAAACTTCATTAAAATACGGTAGGTAAATTTCACTTTAAAAAGTACCATATATTAAAAAATGTAAACTTCTCTACTGTTACATTGCTAAAACATAAACATACAAAAGAAAAAATCATTGTTTTTATTATGAGTGCAATTTCCAGTTTTTTGTGTTAAAGTCCAGCTTAAGCAGATCCAAATACTGGTATATTCAGATTTTTTCAAGTATTTAAAGAGGCCAAAAACCCACTGACATGGCAAGAAATTTTTCTCTTCCTCTTCGCAGCAATCTACTTTTTTTCAACAATTTAAATGATTATGAAAGCTCTGATTTTTTTTTTGATGTCTGATCAGGATCTGCAATGTTCACTTGTTTAAATCATTAGGTAATTTCTGACCAAAAAGTAAACAGTGCAGATCCTAATTAGAAGTGCCAGCTAATCTGGATCTACACCGGTCTCACACTGGTAAAAAGGCATGTCTGTAGAGTAAAAGGGTAAATTTCTCTTTTATTTAAAATCTCATACTACAGTACTGTGTATTAAAATTAAAAAGGTAATACTCAGTAGTTACTTTGAGAAAATTATGTCTATACAATTAATAAAACCTGAAATTTCATACATTTAGGACAATCTGTCATGTATTTGGACAAAATAAAAAAAAAAATTGTTTCTGGAGGTACCATGTCAAATAGGCCACAAGTCAATTCAGGCAGTACTTGTAAGTCTATTGTATATGGCAATCACTGTAAAGAGTTAGTTTTGTTTTTATATTTACACAAGCTTTTAAAAAATAGTATCATTGCTTAATTGATATCTAAAATTGTGCTTGTCATCATGAAACCCAAGAACAAATTAAAACATCATCTGATTGTCATTTTCCTTAAAAAATTGGACTGTCATCATAAATTAAAGTAATTTATGTTACAGTCATAATCTCTTCTCTACACCTACCCAAGGTGTTGATTCAATCAGTTTTGTCTGGGTGTCACACTGTTATATAAGATCACAATTTACAACACTTGCAGTAAAGGTCAGAGGTGCTAATGCAATCAAAGGTGTCATATTTAATAAATAAATAAATTTATTTCTAAACCAATTTCCATGTTGGACAATGCAAAATACACAGCTTATGTTGCAACCATCAATATTTGATTCTGTGCAAGGTCATTGATCAAAAGAGCATATTGACATATAAATGATGTCTTTTCTTTTGTTGCAACATTTTGTTAATTGTTTTCCCACCTTTTTAGTCATGATAGTCTTGGACAAAAATCCGGAAAAATTACTTGTTGCTTTGTACAAAATGTCCTATCTATGAAGCAACTTGTTCATGAAAAATATTTTATAAAACATCATAATATGACATAGAACATATTAACACAATGATACTAAAAACTGTATTAATAAAATAAAAATGTGGCCTATTTTTGAGGCCAATTTGAGCATTTTCAAAATAAAGTGTGGCTCGATTGACTTGTTTGTGGCCTAGCTATTGACTGTAATCCATATACCAATTCCATTGTATTTGATCATAAATTTGGTGTGAATAGACTGATAACGATCCCAATCTATCAACCAAAACAATAAACATTATGTTTATGCAGTGTAGACCCAGTGTAGACCCTCAATTTTTAGGGGGGAGGGGCGGCGGCCAGTTTCTTTTTTTTTTTTTAGAAAACAGTCAGTCTTCAACGCCCCTGTGGTGTAGATTTGCTCTTGTGCCATGTGTTTTATAAGAATAAATAAAAGAAATCTCATACCTCATGTTCAGTACTCTCACAAACAATATCTTCGACTGCCATGAGCTTACATGTCTGAATGACGAACATGACCAGTGACAAAAAATTCTTATACAAAACTGAATTGTGGCGCTGGTCTACGCTAAGCCCAGTGTATCTCACAATGTGACTGAATATTGCGAGGTCCAGTTCACAACTCAACTTCACATAAAAGTTGGTTCTCACCAGCCTTACAGATCTTGTTTTCAAGAAAAACTCCATGCATCTGATTGTTCCGTCGATGGGCCTTATGCTCCTTTGAATTTAAAGGCCTAATAATCCACTGACAAGCTAACATTCAGTAGTTTTCAACTTGACTTCTTCAGTCTAATTTCTCAAAATGGCCGATTGCTAGTATTGCTATTGGTTACAACGAACGACAACCTACTCTCTAAACAGATGATTTAGTTTTTTTAGCTTTCCAAAATGCTAGTCCGATAACAATGCTACCGAATAATAAGTTTTAATTTTTAAAGATATTTTGCCAATAGCAATTTATAAAAATAAAGCCAATAACAAAATTTGTAAAAACAATACTTTGCCGTAAGTTTTTACCGGTCAGGTTTTTTCCCGTGTTTACATTGCCTTATGCTGTGCACAACCGGCGACCTTAAGACGAGCTTAACGCTCGGGTCGCTTCGCGACCCGAGCTAGAGCTCGATACTAGATAAACGCTATTTTTTAGAAATAGATGAAAATGTAACTTTGAAGACCCCAATATGAAAATATTGAAGGCTCGATTGAGCCTGTTCATGGGCAGTCATGGTAATGCTTATTACTGCCCACGCCGCCTAGCCCTGGGTTGAGCGCAACTTAATATTTATACCAATGAACATTACAATTTTGATCAATCCCAAACGATGGAATGCATATGGCGGTGAGCATGAAACCTTCAATGCGGTATTTTTAGATTCATACCATTACATGTTCAGCGGCGTATGGTCCCCAGATAAAAGAATGGGTTTGTCCTAAACGAGAAACATTGGGCGCAACTAAACAGAATAGAATTTTGACAGGGGATCTTAGAATATAAATCCTGCATATCACAGAGCGCAACTCACTAATAAACTGTTCAATTTTGATCCATTCATGGCGTTAAAAATGGAACCGTTAATGCGGTATTTTCAGATATATACCATCCTATTGAAGATTTCTTTTGCTTTTATTTAATGTTCTTAGACAGTCTGTCCATACTTTCATGTTCTTTAACATTTCGTACCTTCACCTTTTTCTATTTTCTTACTATCGTCGTAATAATATAGTCAAACATGTCTTTAGCAGCCACGCAAGGGAGTGACAAAAAGTGGCTGCTGTACACAGGTGGCTGTTAAAGACAGGTAAAAATCAGAACAAAATGTCAGTTAAGGACATATTTAAACTGGCTGTTTAAGAAAGGTGGTTGCTATTCGCAGGTGGCTGCTAACACAGGTTAAACTGTAGATCTTTAATGACAACGCAGCTGTTTCAATTGGCATCTACATGTATTTTCATACAGTCGTTTAAATGAGATTTTTTGATTTTTAAATGTATTGATTATCGTAGTATTTCACAATCAGCTATTAACAATCCGGTATAATTTATGTTGATCACAGGTGCATGTAGACTGATCATCAGCTGCATTATGACTGTTACATTGTATTTCCTCAGCCAGGTCCGCATGCAGCCTTTTAAGAAAGAACAGAATGATTCTTGTTTTCCTTATTCAAACCATTAAGCTTCAATATTGTAATATTCTTAAGAATCAGAGAATTGTAAACTGAGCACGAAATGCGTGATAATGCAGAAGCCTTTTCCGTATGCATCTTTCATAATCAAACTTCCCTAACTTTATTCATAAAGAAATATGTTGAATGAATTTCTTTTTCGACCAAACTAAACAAAATGAGTATAAGATTTTGAACAATGAAAACAAAGAGTGAACGATTTGAGCGTACAGTTCGTTCGGAGCGCATTGATAGAAGCGAAAAAAAAGGAGTACAATCGAAGTGTAATTGGATCGCAGTTGAAATGTAATCAGATCGGCTATAGATGACATTTAGATCGGACGCGGTTTGGAGCGGAATCGGAAAAATTGTCAATTTCATATTTTTCAGTATTGTACGCGTTTGCGGTCAAAGCGACTAAAACTAAGAATTATTTCTTGGAAAAAAACTCAAATACATCAAATTTTTAATATAAACGATTGCGAGTTATAGCAAAACATCTCAACTACTTAGCATAAAGTAGAATAAAGGTTATTAATTGTTGCATTTGTAAGGCAAAAAATGTCAAAAAGTGCTTCTGCTGCTCTCCGTTTTCGGCGATAAAAATAAGGGTCATTTATTGATTAACAGAGATTTGCCATTTAGAAATCTGTGGTCTGTTTTATACACTTTTGGGACAAGTGTGGGGTCGGTGCACCCTAGAACCTGGTTTAAACCCCCAGTTGCAATGTGTTTTGCCACTGACCGTTCCAAGGCGTTAACCCCAAGGGTTCTCGATATCGTTAATTGTTTGTTGCGTCTTATTTGAATTGACATACTTATAACAACATGCTCTCTCTTCCTCTCTTCTTTTTCGCTGCGTGGGGAGGCTGTGTTTTGTGAGTGTGGTGATTCCTGATATGCATAATGTACATTTTTATGTGAATATCAATCCTGTCTAAATATAACCTTAAAACTGTTACTATATGTATCTTTCTCCCTGTTAATATAGTCAGTATTGTTATAAGTAAATAATTTGCCGTCGCATGCAATAATGATAACGTGTATCAGTGTTATCCGGGGTTGTCAAGGCTTGCTCAATTCGTAGCAAAATTGAATTTTGTATGGCTGGACGCTAGACGGGTTCGCTCCCAATAAGAGGCAATATGATTTCATCTAGCTAACCTTCTTATTCAGGCCTACATGAAGACGACCAGATAGAGGAATGTCAAGGACCCGAGCTGAAACATTCCTTTCCTGATATCGATTACGCCCTGTTAGGTTACAACATCCTCAGGGGGTTTCCACTGGCTGCGGGGCACGACCCTGGCTTCACGTATCCTATATTTGTAGCGGATTATTCTACTGGTGCTCAGACAGCGGACTGTCACTTCAGCATTCCTCACGGACTGGTAGTTATCCCAGATGTATCCTGCGTTACATCATTTTCCTCGACCACAGTTCAAAACAAATACGAGTTTGCCAAAGCATTGTCTGTATCGGCAAACGTCTACGGTCGCAGTTGGTTTGTCAAATTTTCAGCAAGTACCGGATACAAGCAGTCTTCATCTGAAATGTCGACTGGAGAGTCCGTGTTTATACTTTCCACTGCCAGCTGTAACTATTACTTCAGTAAACTTATTGCTAAAGATGCTCCAAAGTTTGATGAAGTGTTTTTGAAATGGGTTTATCAGCTGGATGCCTCTAATTCGGATCCAGAACTTTATTTTGATTTCTTTGAAACCTATGGTACCCACTTTCCAACAGAAGTAACATTTGGAGCGAGGTTCACATATGAATACAAAATGGACTCAAAACTTTACGAAACCAAAAAATCTAGTGGAGTCAACGTTGCTGCTCAGGCGAGTTACTCTGGCTTCTTTAGTGTTGGAGGAGGGTTCAGCATGGATTCGCAACAAAGACAGGCGGCTTCTGAATTTTCTAAAAGTGTCACCACAAAGACAATCACTGTTGGAGCTGCCCCACCTCCTGATGGAGATGCGATGACTTGGGCTTCACAAGTAAAATCAAGTCCTGTACCAACGGAGTATAAACTATCATCTATTGAAAATCTGTTTACTGATACATATATGAGACACTTAAACGTTGATTATAACAGATTAAGAAAGAACATCGAGACAAGACTAAATGAGTATTGTCTATTTCTTTTGAAAATTGGCCAAGTAGAGACATGTGAAGATCTGATTGCTGGAATCGAGATGCCAAATACACGACTATACAACCACTATCGTGAACTGGTTGTGGGGTCGATTACAAAATGCATTGAAACTTGTTTGCAAGAGGTTGCTTGTGAAGCAACGACATTTTGTGAATCTTGTAACAGTAAGGATGATATTTTCAATGTATGTTATTTATTTAAAGAGCTGGATTATGAAAAATATGCAGATAAAGAAAAAAATCGTGTTTGGAAGAGCAACGTATTTCCTGAAAAGATCAAAACTCAGATTGGATTCAATAACACGGGAGTTACCGGTATCCGTCGTGGATTTGAAAGAGCTGAAGACAAAAATGCAGATATAGACAGATGCAAAGAACTTTGTATAATGGACGCGTACTGCGTAGCCTATAGCCATTGCGACTGCCCAGAAAAAGAAGCACAGTGCCAGTTGTTCAGCAAACAACAGATCAAAGGACTGTTCCAAGAAATTGGAACACTGACGTACTTTATAACAAACAGATCTAATGCATGGGAAGCCACAACAAACTACACGACAACAAATTAGTTAATTTGCGGATGCTTATCAGGCATTGTACAGTTAGTCGGTAACATTTTGAAAATTATGTCGTAAATGAATATTTTAATACAAGATTGAAACTTTTGACTGGACGGCATGGGCAGTAATATGCATTCACATTTCTTCTCATGAACAGATTCAATCAATGTGTTGTGTTTGCTGGCTTTCAAAGTTTTCTTTTTTATCTATTTGAGTGTAGATGGGTAAATCGCCAGGCCTGCAGAGCGTTGTAGTTATTAAGTATTGATCTTTGCGATTATAATAATTTATTGTATGATAATGGTTTCAAACACATGCATGGGCGAGAGCAATATGTGCACTCCATTGTACTGTATGCATATACATGTATTAAACTTTTATTATATTTAAGCGTTAATATCTAGCGCACGCTATTAATATCTTACTTCAGTGTAGAAATAGGAATAGCTTGTTTATCCAATTAAGGGTCATTTACAATGACATATTTTTAAAACAGTGTAAGATTCGATACTTCAAATACTATTTGCGGCCAGGAAGTGTTATAAAAAATTAATATATGCAAATCAGGAATCGACACACTCACAAAACACAGCCTCCCTCCCCACGCAGCGAAAAAGAAGAGAGGAAGAGAGAGAGAGAGAGAGAGAGAGAGAGAGAGAGAGAGAGAGAGAGAGAGAGCATGTTTGTTATAGTATGTTTGTTATAAGTTATAAGTGATCTAACGTCGTTTTATGTGTACAATTATACTCTAAATACGTAAATTCTTTGTTCAAGCTATTAACATTTACGAGATTGTATGTTTATACATGTACATACATATGCTATTATATATTATTTTCATTCACTGTATAAACTTTATATACTTAAAGTCACATAAATTATACATGTACTGATATATGCTATAGTTTAAAGGTTTTCCTGTGAATAATCTCAAAACACTTGAAGGCAGATATGAGAATAAATATTATTAACCTTGTTTTAGCAAATTTTAATGAGGTCTTCTGCTTATAAACGATCAGGCTGATTAAGACATCAATAATGTTTGATCTTATTACCGGGGATTCCCAAACTCGAAGATGCTGGATTATTTAATATAAAACCAAGGAAATTTTCATTTTTTACGAATTATGTTTTGCTGTATACTTTATACAATAGTTTTTACATTATCATGCCTTAGATCTATGCTTACTTTAGTTTCTTTAGTTGTGCTCTGTTGATATTTTAGCGGTATTTAAGGTCCAAGACAATACAACTTTTTTTATTAAGAAACAAAGAAATGCTACGAGCACACTAAAATGTTAGTCATCTAGCTACGTAAATGTGAATCATGGCGTGATTTTGCGAATAAGTGAGCACTTACATTTGTACGTAATGAACATGGTTTTTTTATGTTTTTATGTGCTGTGGACAGTAGCTTTGCCCTAACAAATCTCGTGATTAAAACATAATTAAAAACAACACGTTTGAGGCTAGATATATACAAGTTATATGATGATAATGTTTTTACTCGTAAAGTTCACTTAACATGTTATCAATTTTTTAATTTGTTTAAAAAAGGGTTACCAAGCTTTCATTTTACAAACGATTTTAGATTATTTTTATTCTGGTTTCGCGTTGTTGAACTGATTTGATGGAAATTATTGCTGGTGGTAAATACAGTACATTTATTTCCTCATAACAGCGATTACAGATACATGCAAGACTTCTCGTTAACGAACTTTATCATAAGCTTTGTGATGTTGCAAATGTGTATTTGGAATTGTACTAAATTACTTTGATTCATTTTTTTCTGTATTCGTTGAAATTTTATCGATCGGGTATGTGTAAGGTAAAACACAACACTGTTCATGGTTTATATTGATTTGTGTAATATTTCACATTAAAAAATATCAGGCGCAAATGGCAATTTTCAACACACGTCGGCGGACAAACATAATATAACAAAGACTGTCGTATGAATCATAAGGGTAAATGGGAGGGTTTCAAAATAATGAAGACAAAGCGTGACAATGGGGGTAAAATTTAGAATGATATATTTGTTCAAAATTTCATTCGAAATAGATAAGTAATATATTGAATTTTGAAAAATCAACAAGGGTTAAAGTATATGAATACGGATTTTTTTTACTTTTAAAGATTTTGTTCCAATGAATTCAAATTTTTCTTAAATTAGCTTTGAACTTTTCACTCTCATATTTACTAAACTAAGAGGTTTCTAACAAATATTTGTGAATTGTTTTAACATATACAAATAAAAAATACTTTTTAACACAAGAATTTTTATCTTACTAAAGTTTTTTGAGGAAAAAATACATATTCTGTATGTTTTTGGCTTTATTTTTGCAAACTGTACCTTAAAAAGTTTTTATTATGCAAATGTTAGTGCAGATGCGTGTACAAAACCAGTTAGTTATCAAAATATAGATGTTTATGAGAAACTATACCAATTTTTTTAAGTTTTAAAGTGATTTTAGGCGACTTGATAAGGCCATAAAAACTGATATATTTTTCACTGTTACTGTTACACTCGGGACATATTTATTTATGTTTACTATAAAGACATTTAAAACATGGTATTAAAATATAATCCATGTTTGGCTTATGAAATACAAATAATTTTTGCTTTTATGGAATATTTTGGATATATTTTATGTAACAAATTTGTAAGAAACTTTACATAAATAATAATAAATTAAACTGCAATGTTTTAAATTGAACATATGTTACACAAAAATTATTTAGGACTGTGTTTTGCTATTTCTGTATTGGAACAAAATGTACATAACATACAAACTATTTAAAACATGTTTAAACATATGTTTTATAAAATATGAGTTATTATTATAGCCACAGAAAGTGTTACACTTGGGACACATTCATTATGAAATTAAAATGAAAATTGTTATTCAACAATTCTAATAAATTCAACAACGAGCATGAATATGAACAAAATTTATTTTATAATGAAAAAATGTGTTGTCAGTTTGATCCATTCACATTTGGATTATAAGAAATACTGTACAATGTGTATGTTCTGTTTCATTCAAACAAACTGGCACAAAACTCTTTTTGTACAGGCCCTCCTTAAGACAGGTGTGCATTGTGTGATGTAACTGCAACAACAAATTGCTCAATACACTACTGGGATCTTTAGTCTAAATATGGGGCTTGTTTAATTTCTATGCTTGTGATTTCTACACCCCTCGACACTTTCTATAAAAGTATTGTGTGTGGTATGTTGTTTTATAAATTTTGCTTTAGCCTTAAAAATAAATAAAACAAAAAATAGTAAAAAATTTAGGGAAAGGAAGGGTAACCCAGATAGTTTCCAATCCCATTATCTAAAAGTTTAATTGGAGTTTTGAAAGAAATATTTCAAAATATAAAAAAAATCGGTTAGAGAGTAAGGATAGACGGTGAATAAATGCATGAATACCATAAATTACCGCTCATCCTCCCCAAACAACAAGAATATTTTGTTGGTTTGAATACAATCAAAAAGATAAGTTTTCGTGTGTGTGTGTTTTTTGTAAGTACCCACCAAGAACCCTTTTGTGACCCTGTCCCCCTTAACCACCTGACAATTTTTATCAAGGTCGTATGTGTCACAGATTATCTTTTAGCGTTATCAACCTTATCAACAACAACAAAAAACAAATAAATAAAAAAAATGGGGAGGGGTACCCCTAAAATATTTCTATCGTTGTGTGTTTGGAAAGACAAATAAGAAACGACAGATTCTATTTTATAGTGAAGGGGTAGAGGTTATGGATAGGTGCATCATCTTTTCATATAATGTGAAAGCTAAGCCTACATGCCGCCATAATGTAACATTTTATACTATTACATTTGTAAAATTTTACATTCAAAATTGTGTTTTGGTGCTACTGAATTTGTTGTAAACTTTCAACTTTACTGTGCTGTTACACAAATTGTGACATTTTATGAATTTAAATGTTTCTGTCTTTAGTTCCTATGAAATGAATCATATTTGTACATTTAATGCAAAATTAATATTTTTGTGTCCCGAGTGTAACATTTTATACTATTACATTTGAAAGTAGTATGATTTAGATAAAATATCACTGAGATAAATAAAATTCGCCCTACTTTCATTTTCGAAACTGTCGTAAATTAATTCAAGTTGGAGCTTCTTAGTTATCCTCAAAATATTGAAAGATACCGCTTTTTATATGTGAATTATGTTTTTTTCTAGAATATTAATTGAATTTACAAACAAAAACATGTTCCATTCCACTGTATCAGGTATAAAAGTATGAATACAATTCATACTTGTAATAAAACCGTAAATGAAAAGGGCTCAAGACAGTTATTCAGTAAGTAATATGTCTGATTTAAACTAGGTGAAACAGGTGTTACACTCGGGACAACACATTTGACCATGTAGACAAATTAATAGCTGTTCTTCATGACAATTTTTGTTTCTGTTTTACTTCTTATAATCTGTGAGTTTGAAAAATACAAGAAAATCTCATTTTTTGCAAAGAATGTGTTTTTCATTCATAAGAAAATACAAAATGTTACACTCGGGACATTTCCGACCAGATTCAGGTATATAGGGATATTCTTTTGAATGATAAGTTTTTATTTAAACCATATTTTCTAGTATAAAGAAGACATATGTATTTATCTTATTATAAAACTTTATATACTGTTTAAGCATCTGTTCACGTACAGCATCAGCTTAAATTAAACTTTCCAATTTTTTAATAAACATTTTTCTGTAAAGGTGCTCTTATAAAATGACATTTAATTATGACTTATGATTATAATATTTTAACAAAATACACTGAATATTCAAGCTAACACTTTAACATTTCAATATTAAATCAACTTAAACTACTAAGACCAAAAGTGAATGAAATATTCAACAAGAAAAAAACATAATAAAATAAATGTCACGCTAAAAGTGTTACACTCGGGACATTTTTGGCCTGTTTTTTTTAGCTATAACTTTTGAACGAACAACACAATCAAGATGAAACTTTGCAATAAATTAAGCAAAACCAAAACACAACTTTTGAAAGTAAAATTTTATTCTTATGTCATACAGCTTTCAAATTATATGAAAAAGAAGGAATGTCTTCATTATTTTGAAACCCACCCATATAAGTAAATTACATAGTAGCGAGCAGAATATTTCCATCGGCTGTTTACATGTAGATTTTACTTATCGATTTCACTCGGGTACGTCACGGCTCGACAGAGCTTAGCCACACTCTAACGATTGCCTTGACAACCCCCAAAAAGGCTTTAGTGACGACATTCAGAATCTCCTTAAACTGGCTTATCGATTAACATAATAATCATTTATATCTATAAATTGCTTAACTGATATGTATTATAGTCTGTCCCACCTAAAATCTGACCTTCAATATTTTTTATATACGTTGGAATAATTATTTATAAAATACCTTATTAGCATCAAGAAATAAATACCTCCAGACCGTTTTTTCCTTTTTTAATTAGTCCTTTGATTTTCTTAACTTTTGACATTTTTACAACTTTTCCCATGCCCAGTAATGTTACGTTATTTAACTATTATGACGCGCGATTAAGCGCGCGTCATCATGTAAACAACTGGACGTCGGGGGATTGTCTCAAACATCTCGTGATTATTGAAAAGTCGTTTACGTTGAAAATCCATTTGGTTCGTTTAAGTATAATTGTTAAAACTTTTCAATGAAAACAAAGACCAACTGAAAAATAATCAAAACAATACAGTCACGGAAGGTTATATATACGACAAACGCATAAATAATAATAAAAGAACTTTAATATTGTATCCGTCAATATCGAAGTTGTCAATTAAGCATATAAGCGGGTATTACGTAGGCCAACACATCCACAGCTAAAATCTGCAAATAGTAAAACCGTAAGTTTGGTATTTTTTCTTCAGAAATATTTGCAGCGCTGTGAAACAAATCAAATGTAAAATGGACGAACATTTAAAAAATAAATCATTTTGCAGTGCGGTATGTTCAAAGGATTGTGGTTTACCGGAGGCGAATACTGCACTTTTGTTTTCGTGTGAAGCAGTGTTAATATCCGATCGCATTCACACGTAACATTGGCCGGGATTATGTTGAAAATTGTGTTTATTTTTTAAATTGTTTTTACATTTAGTTTTATCAAAAGTTTAACCATTTTTCACTGCTCATAGTAGAAACGAAGAATTAAGTGGCATAGTTAATGGCGGTGTTATAATTCAACAGGGTGTAATCTAATAAAATAAGTTTCATATAAAATGCCAGTTTATAAAGAGTTTTTAAGTACGCACACTTTGATGTTACAGGTATAAAGAATTATTCGATTGACGGTAAATTATGTCGTTTTAAGTCCGAAGTATTACTTATGTCATCCTGAAACGTTTTAAGGCTGGGATGACAGGCGATTCGGTATTTGTGTTGAACGTTTCTGCAATTTTTGCTAAGAATTATCATTAATCAATCGAACCCCTTGATTTGCACGTAAGCTGGCGATAGCATAGCATATCACAACATTCTTTGAAACGAACATCGCCATAAAATAAACAGGCTCACAAATACATTCTGATTAATAAGATAGATTAATAATAACACGAAATAACAAACACAAACTGTTTACTTAATAATTAACTTGTTCATACTTGAATTTATTATTAAGTTAATACAATATCGTCAAAACTATCGAAATATTTCAAAGTTAAAGGGCCGTCTTAAGTCGGCATTGCACTGTCATCTGTAAACAATAAAACAAATATCGAAATGTCTGTTCCAGCAAATTGCAGTTCAATAAAATTTAATACAAACAATTGTCATTAAAATATCTTTTTTACATATGTTAAGACTAATAAGAAAAGCAAAGAAAACTAGATAGACGTATAAAATTCCTAAGTTTATATTTACATAAAATAACAAAACTAAAAAACATAAAACATCATTTCATATTCCCATACGAGTTAAACGATCCTGACAACAATAAGATGCGTCCTTAAAAACAATACTTTCAATAATGAAAATAGAAAAAGACCTGTGTCGCCCATTTACGCGAACATGAAGCGACCATGAAATTCAAGGGCAAACACAATTTTACATTAATCTCAAATTGTTCCCATACACATAAAATGTATGTGAAAGAAGGACACAACATATTGTTGTCAGTGTCATATTACTCTGATATGGACATTTAAAGTGATGTTTTTGTTATTTAATTTTATTGAATTGATGTAAATAGAATTTTATGGAATTTTAAGATATAATTATTTTTCTGTACTGTTCTAAGGTCTTAACATATGCAAAATAAAAATTAAACGGCGTTTTGCGTAAGAGAAATTTCTTTTTTTTTCATCGAAGAGCATGCAAAGATGACTGATGACGGTCCTTAAGTAACAGGTAAACTTAAATATCACAGAAGAAAGTTCTAATACGTACAACATTTACGTAACATTAACACAGTTGAATGAAGGATAATCATCACAATGATACACATATTCATGACATTAAAACTTAACATGATTAATTACAAAGATACGAACAATTTACTTCATGATTTGGATATTTATATACAACCTGAATAATACATAAAATAAACGTGCATTATTTAAATCACTATGCATTAATTATTAATAAGACGTTTGCAATATTTTTCTACATTTTAAACAGAAAAATAAATCAATGTCACTAGTATTCTTCACATTTACACAAGAACAATGATACCACCTTTCACACGCATCACATTCAATCCAAAGCACACTTCCTAAATCATTATCTTCACTTACACCACATTTAGCACATATACACGTATCACAATCATTCACACTGTCCAACTCTTTCTCGTCCTTACCATCTGGTAAGTCATTCTCGTCTGTCATGTCTGTCTCCTCGTCGTCTGTTTCTTCAAGTTCATCAGTCTGATCGTCATCCGAATCGTCGTCGTTGCTGAAGGAAATTATCAGAGGAGCAACCTCTTCCTCTTGTACACCATCGACTTGCCACAACTCACGTTCAATCTTGTTGATTACATGGTCCTCGCACCTATTCCAATATTCCGGGGTAATGAGCGCCTTGGATTCCAAAAATAGGGCCTTTGTATCAACAAGTTTGAACGTAGAGTTGTGTCTAGCCACATGGCCCTTCATTTTTGCCCACACCAACTCAATGGGATTAAGCTCACAATGACGTGGGGGTAAACGAAGGACCTTGTGACCAGCCTCCATTGCAAGTTCGTCAATGATGTACCTTGGTCGAGGTTTGTTCCTTCTGACAATTTCCAACAGCTCACCCTTTAACATGTCATTCGTAAAATCTATCCGTCGGTCACGTAACCAGAGTCTTATGTCATCTTTCTTAGTAGCTGTCGTCGGTGTTCTTGAGTCGTCCGTAAGCACGGAGTGGTAGGAGGCGTTGTCAATGACAATTGTACTTGGTCCAGGTAATGCAGGAAGGAGGGTATTTTTCCACCAGCCGAAAAAGTACTCGTGGTTCATTTCCGAATGATAATCACCCGTATCATTACGAGCCACAAATACTTCTCCGACGTCGGGAAGAAGACCCACATCCCTGCAACCTGCATCAAGTACAATCAGGCGTTTGCCTTTACCAGATGGTATATACTTGCTTCCTTCAGCTCTCGCATCACCTAACATTAAAGAAGTATCATTCAAATCACATTCACTCCATTCTCCTTTTACACAATGGTTCACATTCACCCAAGTCATCTATATAAACAATCATATCCCCATTCGCTCTGGCCGCTTTAACTTGTCGTAAATAGTTGTGTCTTTTAGCAATAATATCGTTTCTTTCTCCAATGAATCGTCTTCCAAGTCCTATTCTGTAATATCTAAAAACATAATAAAAAATATGAAAAATCATTTCACAAATTAGATTATAGATGATCCACTCAGAGTCGCACTTAAACTGTCCAACCATCAGTCAAATTTGCCAACAAATAGTGCAAACAATACACACTTCCGTTTGAAATTTGGCTAGAGATGGGCCGCCATCCGTTAGTACTTGACCTTCAACTAAGCCATTGGAAGTATGTACGAATTTTACAACAAGACATATTTCCATTGTAAACTGAGCTAAAAGCTGGGTCGCCATCCGTTAGGACTTGACCTTCAACTTAGCTAACGGAATTATGTGTACGCAGTTAAGGCCATAGAAAATTCCTAGATTCTCATCCCCGCCCGCCCCTCGAAAATCACTCGGCCCAAACGTAAAAAACGTAAATCAATCTTTACCTTGCGTTCATTTTTATTAAACGTTATTTTAATAATAGAATTTCTGTACAACGTTCTTAATTCTTATAATGAAAAAGAAAGTTGTTAAAACTTCAACCTTGGCATTTCATCTTCTTCCCGAAATACGCAGGGCTCACTTCGGAGCATCGTCGCATTTAAATTAAATTTTAATAACACATAGACTAATACGAACGAACTATATTTCTGACCGTGCAACGATTGACGTATATTTCTGACCGTACAATTTAAATTTACAAAGTCCGATGTTTATAATATTTATTACAAGTGATAAATGATATGAACGACGTATATTTTCTGGACGAATTATGGGTCATGTATTATGTTTATTATTAACTAGTAATAGAGGATGTTTAATATGTACAATTAGTTTGACCCAAGAGAGAAAAGAGGGTTACTAAAAAAGTTACTAAGAAGTTCAGGAAAGATGTTATTTTGGTAAATACGTGTTTTTTGTTACTTAGTATTCAAAGTTATTGTTTTGGAAATGAAATGTAATGTTATAAACGTTTTTATGGGTAGAAACCTAGTGTTTTTGAAGTGAAATTGTTGAGTGAATTTGACGAGGTAGAAGAACTTTTTGAACATCCCTTTCATTAGTTATGTTTGACTGCTCTCCCCTTATGTTTGATTTCTCTCCCTTTGCATGTAAATATTTTATAGGAAGAATTCACAGGTACTAGTATGCTAAAAATAGATTCATTGATAAGATTATTGACCTAAGCAACCTTGCTGTACAATTTTTTGTATGACTTGCATTCAGTTTACTAAAAATTAGCTTGTGTTGAGGCATGATCTGAAACCAAAATCTTTATACCAACAAATGAACATAAGTTCAAAAAGTGGATAAGTGCATGTGGTCGGCTGTATTTCATTATTGACAAAGCAAAAAAAATTAAAAGTGGACATGCAGTTGATATTTTGTTGGAGGAAAATGACCTACAGAAGGAAATTCAGACCCTATTCGAGCCGCCTCTTATATTCCGGTTTAGGTATAGAAAATTAAGTCAATCTTTTAGCTGTAGACATTTTTTGCATGGCAGAATAGTAATTTTCGGGGAGAAGAATTAATATAAGCTATCATCTGATAGCTTGTTTTCTCATCCTCTCAAATATATATGTATTGTCTTGCTCTGTTATACATTGATGTATATGTATTATTTGAAATAAATACTGTTTAAACCAATAGTAATTTTGAGGCACCTATATAACTTTTCTCTTTTGAATTATGGTACTATAAATTTGGAACCATTTGCCCTAATCAATTAATAATAATGTCCTTCTCGTCCGCAGCTTCAATACCTACCTTGCATCTAAAAACAATTACAACAACTACAACAAAAACAATACATTTAATTTCTACATTTGATAAAATATACTTAATGACAATGAACAAAAGGAAACAGACAGAGCAATCAATTGTCACATTTAGCAAAAAGTGTTTTCTTTTTATTTTCGGGGTACAGTTTTTATTACGCAATAACTTTTTATTATTAATAAATTTTCATAATTTTGGTATCTAAATTACTGCAATGCATTCGGTATTATGAAACTGTGAAAAATGTTGATAATATGTATATTTTCCTTGTCAAAATGCAATTATCCTCACCATCCTTTTTTAATGTCCTTAAGTATATTAACATAATTACTGGTAAGAATACCTACATACATAATTAGCCATATTAATTTGACAATATCTTTAACATAAATATACAGACAAGATTAGTCATGATACACCATAAAGATACTGAAACTGCACCTGTTTCTGACCACCTCCAGCTCAAGATTATATAATGCATGCTTTAACTGCTTGATTTGAAAATACTATGAGAATTTCTATGAATCTTTTCAATTAATGCTTGGTTTTCCACTGACAAATATAAACCTTGACACTGTTATCTAAGTTAAACATTTCAATGCTCAGGTTATGTCAGATGAGCGAAACTTAACTCAAGGTTCAGAATTTTCTGTTAAATTTACAGCAAATATCTTATCACAAGGAATTATTGTTTACACTGTATTGTACCACCTTCCTAGAAATGTGTATCATGTGGTACTGATCACACAAATTGATGACATAGCTGTGAATCCTTCTTATTGTAAGGTTCTCGTTAACCTTTAACAATTTCATTGTGATCAAAGATTTCTTACCACTAAATAAATGTGAATTGCATAAAACACCTTTTCACTTTGTATCATTTAATTGCAACATCTATTTACATGTACGTCAGAAGTTCTCATGTCTATGTTTTGTGATATCTAGTCTAACTAAATGTTTTTACTACATTGCTTAACTTATGTGGACAATATCCACTTCCCTCTAGCCAGGGATTTTTCATCCATGCTGATTTTCTTGAAGATATAATAATCACATCATTGCCAGTCATATATGATATTCAATAACATTTACTACTTATATAACTACTTATACTTGATGTCTATTTCATATCATAGATCAAACAACTATTCAATTCATATTTACAATCAAATGGATCCAACCACAACTTGGCTCAAGAACATTACATCATTAGCATGAATGTCGTCCACATATAACACGTGTGTGTTATACTTTTCTTGTTAATCATGAAAATACCTTGCCCCTAAAATATCCGAGAATTATTACATGTACATTGTCTAAAATCATCCAGTTTACAACTGCTATGAACATCTGTTGAACACCTGGTCATTGACCTTTTGATCTAAAATGTCAGCGATACTTGTGTATTTAACATCAAAGACGCCGACGTCAACTTGAGACGGTGCGCACTGCTCAAACAAAAGAATTTCAAACCGTCGACTAACTGGGATGATTTCATTTCTTCATCAGCTGATTGTTTGTTGACAGCGTATGTGTGATAATTATAGCTTATATATGATCATGTTGTGTTTTATCTGCATTACCGGCACTTCGCCGAATTAGCAGTTTGCAATTAATCTATCGCGACAGCCATCACATTTTTTTCGGCAAAGTTGATTATACAACAATAGGATGTTTATTTAACAACGATGGAGTTAATTGCTTGACAAAGTTAAGCAGAAATTTCAAAGGAAGAAACGTCTGACATGTGTTGACGTATTCTGGGCTTACAATTACGGACGTGTCAATAAATGTACGTGATTCTAAATTTTCGGACGATCTTATTTTTTAAAATAAAATTCTCGTCTCTTAATATTCGTTCAGCCAGAAAAATAATTTTTTTTCTGTCCGAAGACTTCGATAAAATACGGTATATAAATTGTCTTTATTTTAAAATAGTAATCACTTATACAACAACAAATTCTTATATATTGCAAATATATAGATACGTTCACAGTGAAAATGAAAAATAAAAATTAACAAATAAAACCCGCCCACCCGCCCCATTTTTCCCCAAAATTAGGATGAGAATCTAGGAATTAATTTTCTATGGCATAAAAACAAGCCACATTTCCGTTTTAAATTTCTCTAAAGCTAGGCCGCCATCCGTTTGGACTTTACTTTCAAATCAATTTTACCAATATTGAACTATATACCTATGTTAAATAAAAACATACAGTGCCCTTTTTATACATCGGTAATTTTGGTTGCCGGTGTAACGTTGTAAAATGACAACCATAAAATAATGATTCTTTTCATTAGTAAAATCACGGTGTAGGTATCCTCGATTGCCTCGTTCTACTTTTAGAAGACTTTTCTTGCAAACAGGGGGAACGGAATAGCATTCTCAAGCATTAGGCGGACGGCTTTATCTAGTGTGCCTGCCTTTTACCGGCTAAACAACTGCATTAATTCTACACGTCCTGAATAAAAGTATGAATTAAGTATACAAAAAACATGATTATCTATATTTATGTCTTTTCCGGTTAAGGGCTTCTCTATATATCAAGCAATCAAACATCACTTACTTTTCTACATTTTCATATTCGATTTTTATATTTGTGTTAATGCGAGTGCCTTTCTTTAAAACTACAAGATTTGTGGAAAATATGAATTTTGATTTATTTCTCCACTGAACACAATGGATTAGCTTATCAGTTCTTCTTTTATTTGAAAATTGACGTTTATGGTGCTGTGTTTATATTGAACTGATGGAATCGAATTTTAATTTAACTACTGAACACACTTAATAAAATGAGTTAATCCCCCTTTACCACTTTGCCTTGTTGTGACTTGATACGCGCTTGAAAGGTCAAATTAGTGAAGCAAGCATCGTCGGGTAAAGACAACCATGCAGATTGTTTTGTGTCTGTCAGCAGGATAACTTTTTATGCCCCAGCGGAGTGGGAGGTGTATAGAGCTAATGTCCTTTGTTACAAATGTTTTTGAAGCAGTGGGGACATCAGTGTCCCTAGGTCACCGTCTAGTTTTAACCAGAATGACATTTGACACAACTTAAGGTTTATTAAGTTAATTTATAAATACGTGTAGGTGACATTTACCTGAAACCAAGCTTTAACAGCGTACGGTGAACTGTAGATTTTGACACTCTTATTCCTGCTTCATCCAACTGTACTACTATTTCCCTCAAGGTAACCGGCTTCCTAAGCATAATACCAATACAATATAATGATATACGTAAACAGTTACTCGTCTCGCATAAATGATTTTATTGAAATTCAAAATTCATTGAAAATTTCAAGATCCTGGTTTACAACAATAAAACATTATAAATAATAGTTTCCGCTCATGGAAACTATACTGACCGACGTTAGGATGGAGAGTACAACTTTGGAAAATGGATAGAAATACTTTGACCAAAAATAGCTTTGAATATAAAACGGTATTATTACCCTCCGCGGAGCTGTAGGGATTCAGTACCTTTTGCTCATCAATATTTAATTTTCATAAATATCTTGCTTCCGTATTTTCTGAATAAAAAGTATTGAAAACAAATTTCAATGTATTGTTAAATGTTGAAGGAATTTAAATCTATATTCAATGTGAACATTAATTGATCTGCTCTTACCTTTCCACATAATTTCGGTGTACCACCCTTCTAACAGTCTCCAAATCAAAATCATCTAACTTCTGTCGACTGGTTATCACACACCTTTTCATGGTCTGATTGGTTGTGGTCCCCTAATTATAAATAATACATCGGTATGGTTGAAAGCCAACTGACTGTTTAGTCCGTATATTTAACACATATAAACGTTTTGTTGTTTGTGACAATATGATTACCATTAATGGTTATAGATTCATGAAAGTGAATCAAATGCTGAAGAAATGCTCCTCTGTTTGAAATATTTAATGGAAAATTTAAATATTCCAACTAAGAGCGTGTTGTGAAAAAATGAGGAACAGCTTTCTAATGTAATATATTAAAATTACATTACATAATTCGAATACAATGGTAGGATTTTCAACGGTTTTACATTAATATCGCTATATAAAGCTTAAAACTTAGATACTGATATTTCTTGAGCATTTTTGTTGTTCTTCTGCATAGTTCAAAATAATTAAGAAATGCATGGGTTTCAATTGCAAACCAAATACAAAATACAGAAGTGGCAAGAAATGTGTGATCTGGCGTTATTTCTTCAGCCCCGATCACAAACGGCCGTTCGTGCAAGTGCGTGCTGTCTACGTGCAAAAACGTGAGTAAAATTCAATGATCCGTATGTGGTGAGTACCGTCTTTGTATGGATTTGGGAGCACGTAGAGCATCTCTCCATAGTTGCGTGATCCGTGTGCGTGTCCGCGGGATGGACTACGGAACGTACGATGCACGATACCTTTTAAGCCGGTATTCCATGGTTCCGTGTAGTCTCAATAATTCGACTGCAAGCAAAGACCCATTATCATACTGACTTTTTACAGATGTCTGTTCTTTACGTCTCAAGCAGTTACGATCAAAACTGTGGTGGAAATCGACCCGATTTAAATTCTGTTATTTATCGATAAACGTGACGTCGTGAGTCAGGTAAACTTGAAGCGCGGAAATCGAAATTTGTTGACATGGGTGCAGGTTTAAAAGAGTTTTGCATAAAAAACGAAACCGTTATTTATAAAGGATTACATATATTGATTCAACTTGAATGTGGCTTTTCAGGTATGTAAATTTTTTAAAGGTACATATGGTTCAAGATGCTTTATGGAGCCGCCAACGATGCGATCAAATTCCCATCGGCGGCATATAGAAATAGAAGGAAAATTTTCCGCATTGATTTGAATGCTAACTGGGTTGTACGCGAAAGGCAAATATCGCATATATAGAAAAGCCTTTGTCGCGTACAAATAGTTGTGCTAGGTTCCGTGATGCGTGATCCGTGTCCGTGTCCGCGGTTTTTCACTCACCAAAGATATCGCTGGGTATATTCCATACCTCCGTGTCCGTTACACGTCGCGGACAAGAAAAGGGACACAGAGGTATGGAATCTGCCCAACGATATCTTTGGTGAAAAAGCGGACACAAAATACGCATCACGGAACCATGGAATACCGGCCTTACCCTATAGACGTGGCATGCGGGCCACGTACACCTTGCGCAACCATCTCTTGCCACGACCGACCAAAAAATCACCGCGAACATAACCTCCGCAGAACACGTACAATCAAAAAAGACGCACGGCGGATTGTGACCGGGGTTTAACTTTCCACCCTTGACTGAGACCACGAGAACGTGAAAACACCATACAAGATCGAGAAAACACGATACGAGGTGACGATGCAAAGTCACGAGAACAAGATGCGAGGGCGTGTTTCACAAACGAACTTGCAGTGTTTTTGCTGTCTCGTGGTCTTTTGTTCACATAAGAGGCGACATCATGAAAGCTTGATAACAATATAAGGGGTCGTAGGCCTGTATGCAAGAAGAGAAGTTTGCAAGTAAGTCGCAATATTTGAAATCATATTTAAGGTCTGGTGCAGGCCCATCATTCCTTTGATATAACGAGGAACTGAGAAGATGTCATTTAAAACGACATTTTATTATGGTATGATGTGGGTTTGACATTTTAAACAGCAGATATAAACAAAAAAGTCAAAATGCATCCAAACTGAGTTAAAATATAAAAGCGGTTGGTGCATATGCTTTATCCTATGTAATTTTTTCTTCATTTTTAATAAATACGTACCTTCTCTAAACTCTTGATATAGGTCATAGATAAACCTGTCGCCATCTGCAAGCGCTTGTTAATATTATTCAACAACAACGCGTGACCTGTGGTCCTCTCTTTAATAAAAAACTCGCGCAAACGTGCAACGATCTTTCTTGTGGCCATAACTTTTTCGAACGCATTCACGCTAAAATTACATCTAAGCAACATAACTCAAGCACTTGTTAAAATGAATTTTATTTAAAAAAAAACAACAAAAAAATACACATTTTATAAAAAAATAATAAAAAAATAAAATTTATAATTGATTTAACAATCGCACTTTTTTCAATTAACCCAATTGCTGTTGACACAAGTTTGACAGAAAGAATAACGTTTGAGAAGTCCCCCCTTTCAATACATAACAATGACGTCATAAATCACGTCAGGTGTACTTTCCCAGACAAAACAAACATGGCGCCCAGAGAAGTAAACAATGGCAATCAGTCATTGAAAAAATAAAAATTGTGATTTTGTCGTTAAACAGGATTTGTGTGAAAATTCCTGGATTTTGCAACATAGGAGTTTTTTTTAGTTTACGAAAAAGGTATTATTTTCAATATTTGTTGCTGTTTGACAAAATAAGAACGAAAAAACGAGGGTCACAAATGAGCTGGGACAAACTATAGGTGCATATCAGTCAACCCAGCACACAGTGTGTGGTCAGTTTGTTTTAAAATTTAGCAATATATTCCTTAATACATTTGTTAAGGATTTTATATTGATACATGTTTTGCAGTTATGGTTTAAACCATTATGAAGAAAATGAAATGTGCATATCAGGAATGGCCACATCCACATCCAGCATACACAGCCTACCCACACAGCCAAAAAGTAGATCCTTTCGCAGAGTATGTCAAAGTAAATCGATACATTTTTTTCTTATGAACTATATACGAGGGTCTTCCCAACAAATCGTAGACTATTTGAACAAAAAGAAAACTACTGAACACATGTTTATGCAAATTTCACAGTTAGTTACGACATCATTTGGTAATTTGTAGACGAACTATCAAAGAAAAATATATTAGCATGAAGAAATTATAAACATTTTTACAGGACGACCTATCAACAAGCGGCGCACGTCGCAACGTGATTACAATGCTCACACTGCATACCGTTACTCCTTCCTGAAGAACTCTTCAGCATATTTGAAACACTCATGGTGTCTAATCTCCCGACTATAAAATAAATTAATGTAACACTCTGTTGGAAGACTTTTGTTAAAGGCCAAGCTTTCTTATCATGTCGCAGATCTCAAATTTGCAACCTATAAGCCCGAAAGTACACAATGTCTACCGAAGCGAGTTCTTGCGAGTATGGGGGATGACTAATTCCGAGTATTATTTCTTTTTCACTTAGCGAAAACTTTCTGTGACACTTTTCTATACCAACTCGTTAGATATGAGGATGCATTGAACTTGTTTTTATTCCTTAAGCAGGTCTTTTTGCATCAATTCGCTTTATCACAATATTGGATTATCAAAATGTGCGCCGATGCTTCTTCAAACGTCGCGATTTTCGTTAGAAGTGAATATTTACTCATTCGCATTAAACAAGCACTAATCTCATACAAATTATGGAAACTTTTTGAAACTTTGCGGATCATATTCAGAATGATAACCAATTTACGTAACATAAACAAATTGCGGCTAAAATTGCAATGTGTAATGTATAAACTGTTTAAAGTAAATTTTTGAATTCCAAATCATGACGCTTTGTGACGTGCGCCACCGATCCCTATCACTGTTTGATAAAATGTATGTAATTTCTTTATTTAAGTAGAATTTTCTTTGAAATTCAGATAACTTGTTACCGAATGATGTTCTTATCTCATAGTGAAATTTGTTAAAATATATATTCAGTAGTTTTCTTTTTATTAAAAAAGGCTACGATTTATTGGGACAACCCTCGTATATAATAAATAAATGCAATCCGATAACGAATAATTTATATTTTATATTGTTTGCCACCAGATACGATGTCAATAATCTCGTATAATGCTATTATGTTAACTATCTGTCAGAAATTAGTAAACAATTGTGTCTTACCATGTATTATGTGCTGCTTATAACCATGTTGTCACTTATTTTGTTTTCAAGTAGTTTAATATTTCAATAGATTAACACTGTGTCGTGTTTATTGTCATTTTAGTCTATTTGTCTATTTTTTTAATGATTGATAACATGTGCTGTGGAAGTAAAATTGTTTTAGATATACAGCAGGTCCGTAGCTGGTAATTTTCCCATCCGAAGAGAATCTAATTGTTCAAAGTCACGAAACCTCATAGGATAGAACGAAATTAAACTTTATTGGTGTAAATATTGATTTGCGCTCAACCCGGGTCACGGCGTATGCAGTATGCATTTCCATTACTGCCCGTGAACAGGCGCAATCAAATTCAGCCTGCAATATTTATCAGCAACGTATAAACCAAATGTATGGTTACTTGAAGTAAATCAATCAAAATCATCTAGGAACCATACGCCACTGAATATGGAATGGTATTAATCTGCATAAAACGTTCCATGTTCACAGTCATATGCATACCATCGTTTGGGATGGATCAAAATTGTACTGTTTATTGGAGTATATATTGAGTTGCGCTCAACCCGAGGCTAGGCGGTGTGTTCAGTAACTTGTATTTCCATTACTGCCCATTAACAGGTTCAATTATACCGAGCCTGCAATATTTTCATATTTGTCGTGTTCGGTGGCTTTCAAAAATCTGTCATCTATTTTAAGAACACATTCATTAATTGATAGCGTATTTCAAATTTATTATAAAGCCTTCTATTAATAATACAAAAATTCACAGTAAACATATTTTATGGACTAGAAAATATCGTACCAAGTTTCCATGTCCTTACTCCTTTCAATATGTGATTTGTTTGGCAGTACGTTTGCTATCCATGTAACAAGAACACATTAATATCAAAGTACTGAAAGTACAGAAAACCAGCGAAGCGATTTTGCTTATTGAGAATAACCAGTGCCATGATTCTCATACATGTATCCATTTACGAAAAAGCAAAAAAACTTGGTTCACTTGCAAAGAACTTCCTCTTGTCTAAATGATAGTGGAAATAAGGGTTTCCATGTTTTATCTGGATGAAGGCTTCTGTTAACCCTTTACTCCATAGATATACCTTCATAGCTTGTGCGAACAGTTTAGATCCATATCAGCTGGCACATCTGTGCGATCTGATTAGGATTTAAACTGTTCGCTTTTATGATCATTTTTTTTTTACCAGTAATCACAAATTTTAGATCCAGATCAGATGGCACTATTGTGCCAGCTGATCGGGACCTGAACTGGTAACCTATGTGACGAAAGGCGTATATATTGAGTAAAGGGTTTTAAGAAAAAAATTATAATAGTGAAATCTGTGTACTGACATCCCAAAGACATAATGAACACGAAAAAATGATATAAAAAGTGAGACCCCATCGATGGGAAAGTTTATGCAGTTATTTGAAATAAGAAATATATAATTGTTTCCTTCATTGTGAAAAATCGCGGACACGGACAATGTTTGACCATTGTTGCACCGCACCGATCAAGTCCTAGAAATATGAACCGCACCGATTTTACATTTAATCAAACTGTCGTACAGATGAATTTGACCATTGATGCACCGCACAGGTTTTATCCTATCAACATGACGTAGTTAATACCAACTTTAACACGTAACAGGAAACTTGGGGACTACTTTACTTACTCTGATTACTCTGAAATGCGTAAATCGCCGTTTGCCAGTTGGTTTGATACCGATTTCAGAATTGTGATTAGTAAAACCAGCTTCGCTGGTTAAAAATTGTGTAAAATTTTACTCACATACCATTGTTTATATGGCTTTAGATAAATAAAATTGATCTGATCTGTTTTGGTTTGACTTAGAATAAAATTTTGATTCCTTTTGCGCAATAGTATTTAAATTTCATCTCACATTTCGTAGTCGGCAGTGGGAATATCAAACATTACTTTTATGAATATTACCTTAGCTAACAGTGCTAAAAGTGAAGTATGCATATCAGGATTAGCCACACCCAGAAATCACTGCCTTCCACACAGCAAAAACGTAGAGGAAACGGAATATGGTATTATTAAATGATCACATTCAATAAGATACCACAAACAACTAATGAGGTTCGTTAGGCGCATAAGAAATAATCGTATAGGAAAACGATGTGTTAATATGTCATACAATAATAAATGACATACAAACATAATTTCCTTTTATCTAACTTTATCAGTTTTATTTTGGTTCGTAAGTGAAATCACGGCGTTGTCTTGTCAGTGAAACATGTTGATGAACAACATAAGTCAACAAAATTTAGTCGTTAACAAAAAAGCCAACCTATGTCATAAATATATTTCTAAAAACAGCTGGTAAGAAAAGTATGCTTTCTGCAAAAGTTACTAAAAAACAAAATATAGATTCGATGTTGCGGCTCAACAAAACAATATGCATAGCCGGAAACGCCACATTCACAAAAACAGGCTTCCAACACTGCGAAAAAAGAAGGTCACTGAGTACTCGCCCCTTTGGCTTTGCAATGCTAATAGCTTCTTATGTTTTTATGTTTGTGTGCTTTTGCATGCAACATTATTGAGCTTATTGGTGGTTGGAGTTATTTCAAAAAAGACAACTAGTACTTGTTTTGTGATATGAGGTTGAACCTGTTGGGGAAAGTGTGAGGTTGGCGAACCCTATAACCTGGTTTTCACCCCCAGTGGCAATTTGTTTTGCGACTGACCGTTCCAAGGCGGTAGCCCCGAGGATTCTCTTTTTCGTTTATTGTTAATGGCATCTTATTTGAATTGACTTACTTAGAACACACATGCTCTCTCTTCTTCTCTCCTTTTCTCTGCGTTGGGAGGCAAATGACAAATGACATTACCTCTACCTGGGAGCGAACATGCACCGTCACGGCTACAGCGCCTCGTCCTGCAATTCCTATGATTCCAACAATTGAGCTAACAGTAACAACCCCCAAAATGGTTGATCGGTTAGCCCCGATATACGTTATCAGCACTGCACGACATCGGTAACGGGTTATTTTACTGATAATAGTACTGACTATATGTACGGGTAGACTTTTTACGGCCGCCACACTGCACAAATAGCGCTACTGTGAATTTCAAATAATATGCTTCTACCTTGGAGCAAACCCAGGTAGAGGTACTTGTGTGTTGATATGAGAACCTATTGGGGCAAGTTTGAGGTGGTGCACCCTAGGACCTCGTTTAAACCCCCAGTGGCAATCTGAGTTGCCACTGACCGTTCGAAGGCGGTTACCCATCGGGTTCTAATTTGTGTTAATTGTTTGTGGTGTCTTTCTCTCTCTCTCTCTCTCTCTCTCTCTCTCTCTCTCTCTCTCTCTCTCTCTCACTCTCTCTCTCTCTCTTTCTCTCTCTCTCTTTCTCTCTCTTTCTCGTCTGACTGTGTGGGGAGGCTGTTTTTTTCTGAATCTGGCATTTCTGTATGCATATGTCTCATTTTTAGCTGCTAAAAACATATTTTCTTCAGGATTAAACCAAGACGATCAAACTGAGGAATGCCAGGGATCAGAAATGACGACACACTCCTTTCCAGATATCGATTACGCCCTATTGGGGTACAACATATTTAATGGGTTCCCGTTGGCAGTTGGTCACGACCCTGGCTTCACGTATCCAATATTTACAGCTGATTATTCCACTGGTGCTCAGACAGCAGACTGTCATTTCAGCGTTCCTCACGGACTGGTAGTAATTCCAGATGTATCCTGTTTGACATCTTTTTCATCAACTACGGTTCAAAACAAATACGAGTTTTCCAAAACACTGTCTGGATTTGCAGATGTTGAGGGTAGTTTTTTAGGTGGAGCTTTTTCAGGAAATCTAGAATACCAAGAATCGCTATCGGAAATGTCAACTGGGGAGTCAGTGTTCATTTTGTCAACTGCCAAATGTAACTATTACTTTAGCAAGCTTAACACCATTGATCCACCAAACTTTGATGAAGTGTTTTTGAAATGGGTTTATCAACTCAATACATCCAATTCGGACGACTCAGAACGGTTTTTTGACTTCTTTGATAACTATGGTACCCACTTTCTAACAGAAGTAACATTTGGAGCCAGGCACACATACGAATACAAATTGGACTCAAAACTATATGAAACCCAAATAAATAGTGATGACGACAAGGTCAGCTTCTCTTCCTCTTCTAAAAGTGTCACCACTAAAGTAATTACTGTTGGAGCTTCTCCTCCACATGATGGTGATACGATGACGTGGGCTTCTCAAGTGAAGACAAATCCATTACCAACGTCGTATAAACTATTGTCTATTGAAAACCTGTTCGATGATGTATATATGAGACACCTGAACGTTGACTTTATAAGAATAAGAAATAATATCGAGACTACGCTCAACGAGTATTGTCCTTTCCTATTGAAAATGGGCCAAGTAGAAACATGTGAAGCGCCAGTTGCTGGAATTCAGATACTAAACACACGATTATATAACCATTATCGTAAACTGGTTGTAGATTCAATTACAAATTGCATTGAAACTTGTTTGCAAGAGGTTACTTGTGAAGCTATGACATTTTGCGAATCTTGTAACAGTAAGGACGATATTTTCAATATATGCTATTTATTCAAAGAGCTGGATTATGACAAGTATGCAGATACAGTTAAAACTCGTGTTTGGCAGAGCAACGTATTTCCTGAAAAGATCAAAACTCAGATTGGATTCAATAACACTGGAGTTATCGGTAACCGTCGTGGATTTGAAAGAGCTGAAGACAAAAATGCAGATATAGACAGATGCAAAGAACTTTGTAAAATGGACGCGTATTGCGTAGCATATAGCCATTGCGACTGCCCAGGAAAAGAAGCACAGTGTCAGTTGTTCAGCAAACAACAGATCAAAGGACTGTTCAAAGAAATTGGAACACTGACATACTTTATAACAAACCGATCTAATGCATGGGAGACCACAACAAACGACACGACAACAAATTAGTTAATTTGCAGCTGCGCATCAGGCAATGTTAACACTTTAAAAATTATGTCGTAAATGAATATTTAAATACATGGCGGTATTGGATCTTTTGACTAGACGGCGTGGGCAGTAATATGTATTTCCATTACTGCCCATGAACAGGTTCAATCAAACTGAGCCTGAAATATTTCAATGTGTCGTGTTCGGCGGCTTTGAACGTTCCCATGCTCTCTCCCCCCTCTTTTCTTCTTGACTGTGTGGGGAGGCTGTTTTTTCTGAATGTGGCGATTTCTGATATGCATATTTCACCTTTTTATCTTTTTGGGTTAAAATTTAGTTAAAATTAGATCGATATCTACCTAAAGTAAAAACAGACATAAATGTTACTAAGTATTGATTTTTGCGATAATATTTTTTATGATAATGGTTTCAAACAAATGAATGGGGAGAGCAATATGTGCACTACATTGTACTGTGTGCATATACATGTATTACTTTTATTATGTTTTAGCGTTAATATCCAGCTCACGATATTAAGATCTAACTTCAGTGTAGGAATAGGTAAAGTTCTTCTATCCAATTAATAATGGTCATATACAAGGACATATGTTATCAACGAATAAATAAATTTGCAGCGCATCAGGCAATGCACAGTTACATTTTGAAAATTTAGTCTCAAATTAATTAATTAACACTTGTTTCACATATAATATTGCATTTCATATATTTTCTTTTCACGTAAATTAATGAACTCATCTTTATTTTTTAAATAATCTATTATTTTTATTGACGATATTGAATGGTTATTTTTACGTAGATACAACATGTATAAAGCTCATTGACAGAATCATTACCTCGAAAAACATTAGTATTTAAAACTTCAGCATACACCATTAACAAACTCGTTTAAACTTATGTTTTTTTTTCATTGTTTGTGTTCATAGATAATATAAATGTGAGCTTAATATTGAGAGGTAGCAATTTTGCAAAAAAAAAAATCATGAATAAACATTTAACAATTACATTTACTGTATAACCAACAACGATCATCACTTGTAGTTGCTGTGTTTTCTGAGTGTGACGATTCTTGATATGCCTCTTGCACTTATTTTATAGATTATTATTTGTATACAGCCCATTGTGGAGTTAACATAAAATTAACCCGCGACTTGGCGGCGAGAACAGTAATCATCACTTCTATAACTGCTCATGAACACCCTCAGTCTACGAGCCGACAATATAGAGGATATTTGTCCTGTTCTGTGGCTTTCAAAATTCCTTTTTTAAACTATGGAAGTTTAATCTTGACGTGCTTGAAGCCCTTAAGTTAAAAGTTAGTAAATATTATCTCGATTACTGCTTGCACTTAGGAAACATAATTTATTAGTATCGAGTGTTTGTATTTTAATTGTTGTAATGATTCTTTTAAGCAATATCTGTGAGAGATTATGTGCACTTCAGTGTTCTGTATGCAAATACTATACTTATTAAGTTGTGTTAATATTTTTGCCCACCATTCATATATATTAAGATGTTACGTTATTAAATGTTGAAATACTTAAAATGCAATTTGCGCTAAATAAGTATTATACACGCTATTTACATGTAGATCTTACATTGTTATCTTTGTACATACTCTAAATTTTATTAAACGTTAAATACTTGTTCACACTTTTAACATTTAACGTGATTGTATGTGTATATTATTTTTTTAAAAAATATTGTTTTATTTACTGTATAAAATTTATAATCTCATAAGGCCGTTATTCCATAGTTCCGTGATGCGTGATCCGTGCCCTTGTCCGAGTCCGTGTCCGCGATTTTTCACTCACCAAAAATATCATTGGGAATATTCCATACCTCCGTGTCCTTTCCTCATCCGTGTTCGTGTCCACGACGTGGAACGGACACGGATGTATGGAATATACCCAACGATATCTTTGGTGAGTGAAAATTCCCGGACACTGACGTGGCCTGAGGCCGGTGTTCCTTAGTTCCATGATGCGTGATCTGTGATCCGTGTCGCGGACATGGACGCGGAGGTATGGATTATACCTAATAATATCTTTTGTGAATTAAAAAATCGCGGACACGGACGTGGAGACGGACACAAACACTGGTCTCGCATCACGGAACTAAGGAATACCGACCTAAGTCTTATTCATTATACGTGTAATGATACAGTTTCTCTTTTCAATGGTTTGCCCGTGAAAAATTTGAAAACACTTTAAAGGGAGACAAACATGTTCCAAGGGTGGGGTAATATTATGTGTAAGACCTGTAAATAGATTTCCCTATATAAGCTATAGTAAACATGACATGCTTCAACATGCTGGCAATCACAGCTGGTACCATTTCCCAAGGGGTTAACTTACATGCTTTTAAAGCTAAGTGTTTGTATTATCCATTTCCAGCAAGAAAAGTAGGGGTCATGTATCAATTAACAGAGATTTGCCATCTTGTATCCGGTGGTCTGTTTTTTTCACTACGGTGTGAACTTCAAAACTGTTTTACATATGCCGTCTTAAAACCGGGGCCTTTTTTCATAGATTGCATTTCTAAACATAAATTTGGTATAAGTGTGTCAGTAAAAGCATGTCATTTACTAAACATGTCTCTTTCAGCCCATACTTGTCAATTAATGCCCCCAAAATGCAAAAAACTGAGACTATTTGGTGTCAGCAATTGCTTGACTAGCCCGAGTAGGAACATCCGCTGGACTATTAACAAGTAATTAACCTAATGCTCAAACTGCCTATGCCCATGTTTTCTGAAAGGTTGGCTTGTTTTAAAAATAAAAATTTGACTATTTCGCTCTCTATTGTTTCTATGAATCCCACCCTTAAAATAGTTTCATGTCAAAACATATATTGTAAACAACATCATCAGTAAGTTAAGCTTTACCCGAATACGCTGGTCATTAATGAAGACAGGTGGACAATGTTGCACGGTGGACAATGGTCGTTGAGCACGATACTTATGTACTATGTCGATAGTACTTCTAAAATTGCATTTTTTTTAAATTTTCGGCCAGTTTATAGAAAGGTGGTTTCAATATCCCAGCCCATACAGATTCAAATATTATGCAATCACCCCTAGAATATACTTCCGCTTTTTAAATATTGCCTTGGCCATTGTCTGTGATATGCAGGATTTATATTCTCTGATCCTCTGTCAAAATTCTATTATGTTTAGTTCCGCCCACTGTTTTCTCGTTTAGGGCAAACCCATTCTTTTATATGGGAACCATACGCCGCTTAACATGAAATGGTATTAATCTGAAAATACCGTATTGAAGGTTTCAAGTTTACCGCCATATGCATTCCATCGATTGGGATGGATTAAAATTATACTGTTTATTGGTGTAAATATTGAGTTGCGCTTAACCCGGGGCTAAGCGGCGTGAGCAGTAATATGCATTTCCTTTACTGCCCATGAACAGGCCCAATAAAACCGAGCCTGCAATATTTTTTTTTATTTGTCGTGTCTTCGGCTTTCAAAGTTACCTTTTCATCTATTGCGAAATTCGGGCATACGTTCTGGATTTGTATGAAACTTCTGTACAACAAAATCCGAACCTTACTGACGTACAGAGATTTGTCTATCTGAAAAGACAACTACACTGCGACGCAGCTAGAACACTTGCAGGTTTGCCATAACATAATGCTAACTACAGTAGAGCTGTAGACCTACTCAGGGATCGATTCGGACAGACACAGAAAATCGTCCATGCCACTATGCAAGCACTGTTAAATATGCCTGGTCCGTCCAAAATAGTATACAGCCCGAGGCATTTCTTTGATAAAATCTAACAAATCGATTGTACAATAAGTTAGTGTGTCGACATAAGCATCAAAATCGCACATAGCTAATATGCAGGGCGTTTTAAAACAATTTTAAGAATTTATTTATCTAAAAGTCTTTAGAAATTAAATAAAATAAAATCTAGCGTTTACTTTCTAAATTCATTATGCTGCCGCTGCTGCTACTGCTGGTGCTGCTGCTTAAGTGGTGGTGGCGGCAAAGGTGAAGTTGAATACAAATAAATTGTACCGGTCCTGAATGTATAGATATTTGTTGTAGTAGACTTTGAGAGTGACATGTCGAGTTTATATTTAAACTGGACGACGTGTGGAAGGTTGACAGCTCCGGAAAGGCAGATTTATTGAATACCTGTCTTTTATACTACTCTTATCACTAGCTGGAGAAAAAAAAAATAGATTCTTTTGCGTTTTTTTGGTGGATTGTTTTGTTACCGAAGAACCATAAAATTTGTCAAAATTCAGTAATTCAAATGAAATCCTGTCATTTTACCAATCACTTATATTTCCTTATGCTCCTAAAAACCAGACAATGTCATCTCAACACGTAAAATGATACAGCGAAAGAGCAACTATTATATATGGAAATTTTTCGCTTCAATATCAATATTTTTCAGCCATAATTCACGCACGCGCAAGTTAAAGAAAGGTTCTAAAACGTGAAACTTTTAGACGGCCACTAAATGAGGTTGGTTTAGAACAAAACAGATTGTAGATTGCTAAAAAGGACATGATGATCGCTCTAAGTATTTCGGAATACTTTGCTGAGAAATAGGGTATTTTATGGTAGTACTGCATACATTTTCACTCAGACGATATCTTCAAATCCTTGCCAAAAGCGTTTTAAATGCTGCTTCCTGTGTTGACAATTTCTAAAAAGGTTAGCAGGAAAAACCACTGAAGCTAATATACAGTATTGACGAGCCGTCGTAAGATTTACATTTTGTTAGATGTGACTTCAGTGAGATTGTATTCGAGTCAAATCTTGCAAAACACAATCATCAAACCTCTGAATATTCAACCAGACCATTCACTTGTGCAAACACTATGTTACGAAGTATTTGCTTGCACATTAATGATAAACCACTTATTTGTTAGCTGTTCTGATAAT
This sequence comes from Corbicula japonica, assembly GCA_038501625.1. NCBI lineage: Eukaryota > Metazoa > Mollusca > Bivalvia > Venerida > Cyrenidae > Corbicula > Corbicula japonica. The sequence goes on from JAZAYU010000051.1 coordinate 1,086,273, forward strand.
TAATGCAGATAAAAATCTATGTTGCTTTGACAAGTTGAAATGATGAGATTTCACAACCTAAGTGCATATTTTAGAAAAATATGTGAAACATGTATATCGGGATTGACCATATCCAGATGACTATTTCCCTATTTAGCCATAAATCAGAGAATAAACAGTTGTACGGATTATAAAAAATATTTTTAAAAAAATTGTGTTTTTTTTCACGTTACATTGTAGTGTTGATGGACGGGGTAAAGCTTATTCACTAAGACCTCTTTGGCACCAAAGAACCTTGTTTAAACTGCCAATGGCAAATTGCGGTAAATCATCATGTTGGTCCTTATTTTTGTTGTTTGTGGTTTTGTCGTTGTCAAAAATATATTACTTTCAACATTTGTTATCTTTATCTTTCTGTGTCTTCGGTGGCTTTCAAAGTTCCCTTTTCATCTATTTACCTTTGTTGGTGCTGTGTTTTTTAAGTGTGGCAGTTTCTGACATGCATGTTTCACCCTTTTTAGAAAATTGTCATCTCTCGTGCATCTCTCTGTTTGAATGTCATTTCCAAGCCAAGCGTCTATTGGTAACGATCATAAAGATGATTTAAAAGGCATTGCAAATAGAAGTATGATCAAAGATTTTTTGTTTCAATAGCTTACATGTTATTTAAGGGTCCATTCTTAATTTAACTTTCCAAATAAACTCATAATCCAATGTTTTGATGGCATGACTCCAAATCGATATTTTGCTTGATTTGATTTTGTGTATTTGAGAAATGTCAGTTAACTAAAGAGCTTTTATTTACGCTTACAAAAGTCTGCGTCCATGAGTCAGTCTAATGATGTTGCTGAGCCGTTGTATCTAATGTTAAGCTTTTGGAACTTGTGGAAGTCTGACCCTTTGTTGTTTTTCGTCTGCTGCAAGAACGGTGCAACGTAAAGTCTGGATTGTAAGAGAAGAAGGTGCCATATCGTATGCTGGTGGATCGAACGTTTGCTGACCATAAGGCGGTGGTTGTAGGTGCGAGTCATAAGGTGGCGGAAGTGAGTCCGAGTCATAAGGCAGTGGCTGTCGGTGCAAATAATAAGGAGGCGGTTCTGAGCGCGAGTCGTAGACAGGACTATCATATCCTTGACATGCCAACGAAGATGCTGAAAAATAAAACTAAATATTTGTACACTTGGTGTTTAATTTTTTATATAAAAGTTATATTTAAAATAATAATCAAGATTAATAACAGTATAACTGATAAATACAGGGCTGATAAATATGATTTATGCAGTATATTATGAAAGTTGGTGTACAACAGACTAAACGATCTTCCCATTTTCATTCTGTCATATATATTTAAGTCCGTTCTTGCAAATTTAATCTCACATGTTTCTTGTTGAAGAACGTTCAAAGAGATATCGTTTAAAGAAAACGATTGAAGTGCTCTATTTTATTCGACCTTTTCGCCGTCAGCCGGTTTCTGATTGAAATTTCATAACTTACTTATAGCCGTCGATTGTATTGTCCGGCTAAGTGCTCTGATGTGAACAGATTTTTTCCTTCTCTTGATTATACAAACAATAATAGTAATAAGCAGTAGCGCGCCTGTCAGGCAACCAAGGACAATGCCTATAATAACTTCACCATCTAGCTGATTGTCGCAACAATATCCGTATGGGAACGTTCCACAGCAACCATGTTCGTTACAGCTTATCAAATGCGACTGATCCGTATTGCAAGTTACACGTCCGTGAGTGGATCCTGTAAATAAATCAATATAAAGAAAGCACAGAAAACCTGCAATCGGTTCTGTTTATAGCTTCGTTTATAGCTCACCATATAATAATGGCTGGAATAAATACTAATGATCGACTTGAACTTGAATATTATATCAGATTGTTAAATTGCGAGTATGTTAAATAAGGCTAAGAACATCAGGTCTTTAAGAAAGTAAAGTGAAAAACTTTTATAAAAGTAAAATCCATTTTGTAATTTTAGCAGTGTTTTGCTTTATTTATGTTTTTTGCTATACTACTTCTTTTTTAATTTTCTAAAGTTCAATAACGTGAATTTTCTCTTATGACATTTTTCTGCTCAAATTCATTTAAAATACTGCATCATGCAACAGCTAAGTTAAGTACAACAGTCAACTTACACCTTTCGGTATTTTCACTATTTAAAAAACGGTTTCCTTGGAAATTAATCGTGTATGAAGTACCCAGGACCATCGATTGGCTTAAACAATAAGCTTCTATTTCGTTGATCTTGATTTGATACATCTTACTCAACTTACCAAGCTGAACTAGCAGTCCTAGCAGGCAAATTAAATCCTTCATTCTACAGTTAATTTAATCAATATTTATAAATATTTTTTGTTAAATATTTATCTTAGTTATTGAGAAATCTATAAAAATAAGTTTTGAAACTTATTCATATTCAAAAAGTTTAAACTAGATCGATTATATAAATAGTTTAAGGTTGTTAAGGGGTATCCCCCAATTTTCAAATGTTAGATCAAATATCAGGAAGATAGTATGTTTATTGTGCCAAATCTAAATTTAGGTTCATAATGTATAGAAATAAGGTTACGATGTATGTTAAAAAAAGCAATATATGCATATCAGGAATCGCCACACTCAAAAAACACATTTTCCGAATGTTTGAAATTAATCCAAAGCGAATGATAACTGATCTGATTATATATAAAAAAAGCAATATATGCATATCAGGAATCGCCACACTCAAAAAACACAGCCTCCCCACGCAGCGAGTAGGAAAGAAGAGAGGAAGAGAGAGAGCGCATGTTTTATATACGTATGTGAATTAAAAAAGGAAGAGGAAGAGAGAGAGAGCGCATATTTTATATACGTATGTGAATTAAAAAAGGACGCCACAAACAATTAACGAAGAAGAGAACCTTTGGGGATACCGCCTTGGAACGGTCAGTGGCAAAACAAATTGCCACTGGGGGTTTAAACCAGTTTCTAGGGTGCACCAACCTCACACTTGCCCCAACAGGTTCTCGTATCACAAATCAAGTACAAATAGTCTTGGTGAAATAACTCCAACCCACCCATCAGCTCAACAATGTTGCATGCAAAAGCATACAAACATATAAACATAAGAATTTAATAGCATTGGAAAGCCAAAGGGCGGGTACTCAATGATCTTACCGAGACCAGAGCACCTGGAGTTAAATCAGCAAGAACACGATGACAGGGATAAAAGAAACAAATCGAGCTTCTAAGTTCTTTAATGAAAGAATTTCCCCCATAAACCTTCATAAACTCTTACACCCCTGCCACCGTCGTGCAACCAAAGAGGTAAACATAATCTACTGTAGATGGGTTAATCACCAGGCCCGCAGAGCGCTGTAAAATATCATGTTGGTAACCGTTCTTTTTAAATTTACAGATGGTTTTTTACGAATAACCGGGAGAAAAATAACATCGCCTTTTATCTTCTTAAGTTTATAAATTAAATCTCCATAAAAAAAAACTGGCTGTGAAATTCCTTGTTGCAATAGTGATTTTAAACTGCAGCTGTATTTATGAATTAGATCTGGATATCGGCGATTATCTCGGAAATAAATTCAACAACATAGTAACCATGTATAACTGTTTTATATTTGGCATAATATGGCCTGGCAGTCGACAATAATCATCAAAGTTCAAGTTTTATCAAATTTCAATGTTAAGTTAATCAAATGATAATCCAATAATTAATCAAATGATAATCCAATAATTAATCAATCAAATCAATAATCGATCAAATCAATAATCAATAATCATCAAACAAATGTCATTCAAATCAATTATCAATCAAATCAATTATCGATTAAATGTCAATTAAATCAAATACCAATCAAACGGCAGTAAAATCAATAATCAATAAAATAAATAATCAATCAAATGTTAATCAATCCAATTTTCATGGATTAAATGTCAAAAATTTTCTGCATTCATCAATACTGACTTGTAATCAACATGTCAATGTCGTAGGGACCAAATGTACAAAGGGGAAGGAATTCATTTTATATCTGTTGGAGATTCCAAACAGTATATATGGAAATAAGTGCATTGACAAATTGAAATTTATCACTGAAGATAAATTCACATTTAAAGTTCATATTCTCAAAGTCTATTATGCACAGCATCAAACATTCTGTCGACTGCCTGACGTGGTATGGTGTTGACCTCCTGTCGTGATGGGGGTCTTAACACACATCAAGAACCGGAGAAACCAGATTTGCTTGATACGTGTATCGCTGATTTTATTAATTGTCAATTTTCCATTAGCATGACGAAAAAGTCTATTATGCATAGCATATAACATTTCGCCGACTGCCTGACTTGGTGTGGTGTCGACCGCCTTTCGTGATGGGAGTCTTAACGCACATCAAGAACCGGAGAAACCAGATTGGCTTGATACGGGTTTCGCTGATTTTGTGAATTGTCACATTTTCCACGAACACGACGAAAAGTCTCTTATGCACAGCACCAAATATATTAAACCGACTGTCTGACGTGGCGTGATGTCGACCGCCTGACATGATGGGGATCGTAACACAAAACTGGAACCGGAGAAACTAGATTGGCTTGATCTAGGAGACGCTGATTTTGTGAATCTGAAAAAATACAGAAAAAAGGAGAGCAGCCACGTTCACTCAAAAAATGAATTTAAGGGTGGGTGGGTGGGTGCCATTTTCGTTCCTAGCTTACATGTGCTGATGACGTCAAAGAATACGTCATCAAAAGATAACTCAAAAATGTATTACTAAATAATTCATCATGATTTACGTCCCTTTCTTAAAGCATCAATATTAATTTATTCCTTCTATAAATGGCATTATCGTCTATAGCCGATAATGCTTATTATCTCGGAAATAAATTCAACAACATAGTAACCATGTATAACTGTTTTATATTTGGCATAATATGGCCTGGCAGTCGACAATAATCATCAAAGTTCAAGTTTTATCAAATTTCAATGTTAAGTTAATCAAATGATAATCCAATAATTAATCAAATGATAATCCAATAATTAATCAATCAAATCAATAATCGATCAAATCAATAATCAATAATCATCAAACAAATGTCATTCAAATCAATTATCAATCAAATCAATTATCGATTAAATGTCAATTAAATCAAATACCAATCAAACGGCAGTAAAATCAATAATCAATAAAATAAATAATCAATCAAATGTTAATCAATCCAATTTTCATGGATTAAATGTCAAAAATTTTCTGCCAATGAGCGCCAGTTGCGCTCACGCCAACAATAATAATTTTTGACATGACTATCAAAATGGTGTTCCATTCCAGAAATTTAAATAAACTTTCAATACTGCCAGGCCTAATTAACAATTTATACGGTCGAGTACATGTATAGAATTCGGGCTCGTCTGAAATGATTCCAGAGCAGATTGAATTGTTAACAAAAATATGTCATTTCGACAAGCGACAAATGTACACCGTTGGGTAAAAACAGACCACTAGAATGCAAATTTGTAGTTTGAAAGCCGAGTGTTTTGGCCTTATACCCAAACCCAAATCATATATCCATCAGATGTCAATCACAACAGTTATCAGTCAATCAATCACCTTAAAAACAATCCATCAATATTTACTTGTAATTAACAAGTCCAAAGCCGCAAGTACGAACTGTACATACCAAAGAATTTAACTTAAATCAATTAATCATCAATCAATCAGCCAATCAATATTGACTCGTAATCAGCAAGTCAAACTTTTAAGTAGCATTTTTTTTCAAACGAAGGATTTAAACTTAAATAAATCAATCATCATACAATCAATGAAATATCAAATCAAATCAATCAATATTGACTTGCAATCAAGTCTAAGATCGTAAGTACCAATTGTACAAACGACAAAATAAAATAAATTAAAATCAATCAATTATCAATCAATCAATCAATTCAACTCAATCAACCCAACTCAATATTGACTTGTAATCCACAAGTCCAAGGCCGTAAGTACCAATTTGTACAAACGACAAAAATTGAGACTGTTGGTGATTCACAACATTATTTATAAATTCGAATCAAATCATATCAAATTAAATCAAGTCTAAGATCGTAAGTACCAATTGTACAAACGACAAAATAAACTTAAATCAATCAATTATCTATCAATTCAATCAATTCAACTCAACTCAATATTGACTTGTAATCCACAAGTCCAAGGCCGTAAGTACCAATTTGTACGAACGACAAAAATGAAACCGTTGGTGATTCCAAACATTATATAAATTCAAATCAAATCATATCAAATTAAATCAAGTCTAAGATCGTAAGTACCAATTGTACAAACGACAAAATAAAATAAACTAAAAGCAATTAATTATCTATCATTTCAATCAATTCAACTCAATCAACTCAACTCAATATTGACTTGTAATCCACAAGTCCAACTTGGCCGTAAGTACCAATTAGTACAAACGACAAAAAATAAAACTGTTGGTGATTCCAAACAGAAATAAATAAATCAAATCAAATCATATCAAATTAAATCAAGTCTAAGATCGTAAGTACCAGTTGTACAAACGACAAAATAAAATAAACTAAAAGCAATCAATTATCTATCATTTCAATCAATTCAACTCAATCAACTCAACTCAATATTGACTTGTAATCCACAAGTCCAACTTGGCCGTAAGTACCAATTTGTACAAACGACAAAAAATAAAACTGTTGGTGATTCCAAACAGAAATAAATAAATCAAATCAAATCATATCAAATTAAATCAAGTCTAAGATCGTAAGTACCCATTGTACAAACGAAAAAATAAAATAAAATAAAAGCAATCAATTATCTATCATTTCAATCAATTCAACTCAATCAACTCAACTCAATATTGACTTGTAATCCACAAGTCCAAGGCCGTAAGTACCAATTTGTACAAACGACAAAAAATGAAACTGTTGGTGATTCCAACCAGAAATAAATAAATCAAATCATATCAAATAAAAATAAACCAAATATAAAATCAATCAAATAATGACTTGTAATCAACAAGTCCGTCGTAAGTACCAAATTGTACAGACGACAAAAATAAATAAATAAATAAACTAAATTCAATCAATTATCAATCAATCAATTCAATCAATATTGACTTGCAATCCACAAGTCCAAGGCCGTAAGTACCAATTATACGATTTCTCTAAATTTCAAACATATTTTAATTGGGAAAAGCTTTCCTTCTACTCATAACATGCCAATGCAATTGGTACCTTTATCTTATATTTGACAGAATCTCGCTGTGCACCATATCTGCAGCCACTGCAGGTAGGACCAAGGTCCCTCAAAGTATATACAGCCAAAGTAGGTTACCTGCACTCTCATTAAAAACTAAAGGTCGCTGTTAGTCAACCATTCGTGTTATAACATTACAAAACATCTTTATATCGATGAGAAACAGCCTACTCATTTCGATGTTGATATGTTTTGTTGTTTTTGTTGTTTTTATCTACCTTAAAGTACACATAATTTATTCGAGGTTAATGGGTTGGTTTTTGTTGTTGTTGTTGTTGTTTTTAACCTACCTTAAAGTACACGTAATTTATTGTATCCTATGAAATTAAAATCTCCCTTAACTTAGATTTATTCCAGACATAATTAAGGCTCAGCAGGGAACTCCTCTAATAGGCAAAAAAATTCATCTTGAACTATTGCCGTATAAATGCCCAGTGAAATGGAATCATCCAACAATTGACCAGTCTTTTTTTTTTATTATTATTATTATTATTTTTTTTTTTACAATTATGATTGCAATAGCCAAGTCAAGAAATTAGGAAACGTTTTGAAAATTGAGCAACTTGAACTGAAGAAATGTTCACTGAGATGCACTTATCAATGAAATATAGGCCACCTAGCTGAATGCCTAATTAATCAATATCCCATGGGTGAATGGGATAACGCCTGAATATGTACCGCATAAACAAAATCTGAGTATTGAACCTTTGTTGATTCTGAGTAAATTAACACATTTACCCTAGTCAAACCTAAGCTTACGACCACCTGTAAATAAAGACGACCTGTTGATAAAGACCACATATTATTTTCCAATCAATAATAAATTTACCTGCAAACAAAGAACACGCCCTCAAAAACTTTTGTGTAATTAATATGAAAACGCCTGTGCCTTTTGGCGCTAGACCAACAGATGAGACTTTCAGGCTTTAAGACTTTAAGGCTTGTTTTGTTTGTTGTTGTTGTTGTTTTTTTTTTTTTTTTTTTTATTTTACTTTTTTGATTTTTTATATATAGATCTATATATATATATTTTTTAATTATTTTTTACAAACAGCCCTAACATATTTTCCTCCTCAACCTCAAAAATTTTTAACTAACAATAGATTCATGACCTTTGACAGTTTTGAAATCTTACATTTAATTGGTGCACTTGACCTAGAGTATCCTGGAGGAAACCAGTTTTCAAAACCATTTTTTATATTATTATTTTTAAGAATTTTGTTTTTTTAGGGTACTGATCAAAGAACCTTCTTAATGCATCGCCTTAACTTGACGTTTAACCTGTTACAAAACCACAATATAATTGGCATCAGTTGCCGAAACGTTAAATAAGCTAATATTTAAGTTAGAGAATCGCGTACAAAAAATTTGGTGCGTGATTGTGGAAAAATTACGCCCCTTGATCCAGAGACGACTTGACTGTGCGACGCTTTGCAAAAAAAAAATGGATGGATGAATGCATGAGCGTACATACACAAGGATTTCAAAACAGAGCCATCTTTGTTATTAAAGTTATAACAATAAGATGGACATTCAGATTTTACAAGGCTAGCAGTAACAATAGACTACAATTTATCTATAAATGGCCGTTATTTGACCATGACATTGAAGGCGCATTAGCCATGCGCAGACGTAATTGAATATCACTAGTAACAACTCCCTAAATGATTGAATTTAGAAGAACCTCTTATAATTACATGTACATATATCATAAGTTGAGATTTTAGAGGCCCTACCCTGTGGTTTTTGTATGTAAATCAGCACATAATTTATAAATGCATATGTCCAGGTAGTTATGCCTTTATTTTCGATTTCCTTGACCTTTGAAAATTAACGTGTCGTTAGTAAGTTGAAAATGACTATCTGCGTCTTTTTATTTTGAACTTTATTTAAAAACAAGTGTTTGATCTAAATTTACATAAATATCCCCTAGGTCAGGATTCGAAACCCCGGAAACCTGATTTTGAAGGCAAAAGCCTCAACCAGAACACTATTGTCTCAAAGAATTTAATAATAATAATAATTATAATAATAATAATAATATAAATATAAAGGATCTTTCTCACCTAATATAAGGGACCCATTGGAACTTCATGTAGATTCTGAGTGGTCTCTGTCTGCAAGGGAGACCAGCACTTGCAGGACACCGAAGGCTAGCGACTGCAACTTAAATTGTCGATGTAAAAATAACAGCTGTGCCCCAAGCACGGTCAACTGAAAATGGCTGGCTGCGCCGAAATTCCAAAGCTTGGCGAGGATTGCATCAACTTTTTTTGTGCGACCGGCACTGCATAAATTAAAGAGAAATTCGGCAGTGGCCCGTGTAGCTTTATTCCGATCAATAGTCCTTCCGATCCACTGCACAGCCGGTTTCGAGGTTCTAGGCGTGGAGCTCCCAACGCTTTGACCGGCACTTGGACATCGTTTGTGATCCACCCGTAATTCATTGGGTTTTTCTGTCGATCGCAGCTTTTTTTCCATTAAAACTGCTAAAAGTGTCAGTATTATTTCATTTCCCAACTCATTTCCTCGCATTCTTGAGAAATTTCGCTGATGTAACCGGATATATTTTAGTCAGTAAATTTTGACTGCCATTTTCGTTCCTAGCTTACATGTGCTGATGACGTCAAAGAATACGTCATCAAAAGATAACTCAAAAATGTATTACTAAATAATTCATCATGATTTACGTCCCTTTCTTAAAGCATCAATATTAATTTATTCCTTCTATAAATGGCATTATCGTCTATAGCCGATAATGCTTATTATGAGGAAGCTATTTTGTTTCATGTCCTGTATCTAGTATATTCGAACATTTCGTACTGTGCGAAGCGCCATCTAAATTACACCGTATCAAGTGCAAAGTCAGGCGGACATTTTGAATTTCAGACGTTTGATTTTCTCGCACATTGTTTCAATTAAAAGATTAAATAATGCGAAAATATTACTTCAAACATTTCAAATATTTAGATGTGCCAAGTTCTCTATGCTATCCGTTATCATTCTAACAATATGAATTGTTATATCTTTATATCAGTTCGTTTAACTAAGTGTAAATAAAAAAAAATATTTGGCAGCTTTGCATTGGTTTAGTGAATGGCACCTGCAAATCTGTTCTTTTATTGTAGATGTGTCAATAAAACTATAAGGCGGTATCCCCCAATGGTTTTCTTTTTCGTAAATTGTTTATGGTGTCTTATTTGAAATTAATATTATATAAGGTTGAATAACACCAAATCACGCTGTATCCTTTCGTGGTCCATTCGAATGAAGTCCGTTTTAATATGTGCTACATGTACTTTTTTCTCATCTTGGGGCCTTTAAACCGTTAGAAATCGACATGTGTGGCTTGTTTGCAGGAATAACATGTCAGAAAAATAAATGAAAGCAATTTCATGCCTTTATCTCTTTTGGAAGAGGCGTACTTGTTCCGGAACAGCGGATGTATATTTTTGGCACCGTATTTGCGATACCGCGTTTACAATAGGGTCGGTACGGTTAGAGATCAGTAATTTTCTTACAAGTAAGTTACATTAACCCCCAATTTCCCGTGTGTTTTTGAATAGATGAAATGTAGATCTTAGCAGTAATATACAGTTTTCTATAAATTAAGATGATAGAAATAACTTTAAATGTGCATTGAATATTGGGAATTTAACATTGAGGTCTATGGAAATGGGATTTGCTTTGGTTATTTTTCTAAAAGTCCGATGAATTTATTGAATCTTTACTAATATTTAACAGAAGTTAATAAGCAACCAGAATTTGTAATGTTCAGTGTGATATCTTAGTGCCTTAGGCGTTAATCAAACCCTTATTTACTGTTTAATGACATAAATACAACGTATTATGTAACATGTAGTCACAGGGCTTAATATATAGGGCTGGACTTTAAAAAGAAGCTGCATTTGTGATAAAGGAATGGTTTAAAAATAAAAAATAATATTCAGTTGATAACTTAATGGAAAGTGTAACCGAATACTAAAACTTTGTAAATCATTCAATTGGTATTTGTTTTCTTCCTAATCTAGATGATGAAATGCTCTCGGAAGAAGGGAATATCAATATGAAGCTTCTTCACGATCTTTGTGACAGATTGCAAAAGTTATAATAATCAGTACAACGTAACAACACAATATTTGAAAAGCCAATACTCGTACATGTAACAACAGTGCCGTTATGTTATTAATGTGATTATTGTAAAACCACGAGGTCTCTAATATAAAACCGTCTTGTAAGTTCTATTTTATTCATTTTTATATAGAGCGTAAGCAGAAAGGAGGATGTGACGTCACATTCATTAATCTTCCGGGGTTAACCTTTTTAACTAGTTAAACCCGGGGCTAGGAGGCGTGGGCAGGAATAAGCATTCCCATTACTGCCCATGAACAGGCTCAATCAAACCGAGCCTGCAGTATTTTCATATTTGTCGTGTTCGGTGGCTTCAAAGTTCCCTTTTCATCTATTCCAAAATAACGATAACTCGTGTCGTCATCGTCTTCTTTTAAAATTGTCTCTCAAATACTTAATTGACTACCATAACACATTCTCTCCTGGAAATAAAGTCGGTTATTTTAAATGACAATAACCGGAATTATTGAAGAAAGTATAGCTTTAACAGATTGGATGTCATAATTGTCATCTAACATGAATGTCCAGCTTCTCATCCTTAAAGATAATTATGTAGTATTTGAAAGTTCTTTAATTTTCTAACCTATGTATATGTCTGCTTTTGTTATCTCTCTGTTGTACGACAACATATTTTGTTGAAGGAAATCAGCCTGTTAAACTGGTGGAGTTAGCGATCGTTATTTCACAACTTGAATGTTTCAAGTCGAGTATCGGAAGCTTCAAGTAAGTTTTCTGTTAAGATTTAGTCACAAAGAAACTATCTTTTTTTCTCGTTTGTTTAAACGACAATGGGATACCAAAGCGGACGTAAAATTTTTCAACTGTAACAGTTTCCTGATGAATTATTTAAACATTACTTAGAACAATTAAAATTGGTTACATATTTTGGCTTACGTTACAATGGACAATGATCTTATCATAAATGTCCTCTTCTTATCAAAGTGCCATTCGGTTTATGCAATAAGTCCAATTCATTAAATATTGATGGGCGTTTTAAACAAAGTCCAATCCATTTAATGTTGATGGGCAATAGAACTAAGTCCAATCCATTAATGTAGATATGCTAATGAACTTAGTCCAATCCATAAATGTTGATGGGCTTATGATTTTAGTCGAATCTAATAATGTTTATGGGCTTACGAACAAAGTCCAATCCTATATTATGTCTTTTAATACGATTTTCTTATTGTTTATTTTTTAGTGTTTTTTTTGCCACAAATGTTACTCTATTCATTATTCATATTTGCTTTTTGGTGTTAGGTTTATAATCTGGGTTGAAATCGTATTGTTGCTAAGTTTATTAAATAAATCAAATAGTCTTAATGTGCTGGGCTTATAACCATAGAAAAATCACTGTACTTCTGTTAGGTTCAGAAACTCAATCAATTATTCTTGATATGTTGTTTGGTTTATTCACTAACTGAATTTAAAACCTTCAAGTCACTTCACCGATATTGCTGAGTCGTTGGTGTGTTGTATAAGGCTTGAGGCAGCGGTGGTAAATTATTCCTCTGCGGATATCCGTCTGCTACAAGACTCGAGCTAACACCGGTCTGGTATGTTGGAGCAGACGCCGCTATACCATATGGAGGAGGAGCGGAGGTTGGCTGACTATAACTCGGAGGTTGTGGGTACGAGTAATACACAGGATTGTGATATACTTGTGTCGGATATGCTGTGGAAGTTGCTGTAAGGAAATTAAAGTTATTATAACATAAAAAATACTTATTTATTACACGCTATGTTTAAGAAATAATGAATAATCAAGAATACTTGTAAAATAGATCTTTAGGTAGGGCAAATATGCGTTACATAACTATGCTTGAGAATTGAAAGTTTGTTATTAATTCTTACTCTGTTTAAAAACATTATATGTGCTGCAAATATTCGTTATCAATATGTATCCATCAATCGTATTTTAGCCGGTTCTATATTATATTATCAGAGTTAAAACTGAAATGTTTTTAGTTGTTAGTCCAACAGAATATCAACAATCGACACGTAATGAAACGCCATACCCTAATTGTATAAATGCAGTGCAATTACTTACTGAAAACTGCCGATTGTACTGTCCCCTGAGGTGTTATGACGCGACCGGACTTTCCCTTTTGTTTGATGCAGACACATATGATACATACAATACAACTAATTAGCAGTAGCCCGCCTATCACGCTACCCACGGATATCCCGATAATAACTGGTATCCCGATATTATCTGGTACAGGATCACAACAATATTCGTATGGGAATGTACCACAGCACCCATCGTTGCAGAATTTCGAAATAGGCCAGTCAGAGTAATCGTAACAAGTTTCACCTCCGTGGCAAGAACCTGTTAACGAAACAAATCAGCAAATTATTAAAGTACGAGAGATTGAAAGATGGAGTCGAGAGTTTACAGCGTTTACCAGTTTATGAAAAATGAGTTGTTTAACGTGTGTAAAGCTAGAAATACAAAACATGTGAAAATAATGGTTCATCACCTGAAACATGGATTATTGGGAAGATCGATAGTAATCATAAAAGCAAAGTCCTTCATAGCCTCGACCGATTCATTACTCAAGTTGTCTAGGTGATTGTAGTAGATATGAGAACAAACTGGCTTATCAAAATGTTTTTTATTTAGAAAAAGCTTCTCAACAGCATCGTCGGATACCGGAAAACTAATTGTATAACGTAACTCGTCAATCATAAATGACACCCTGGCTAACCTGGTACGCTTCGCGAACGGCACTACGCCGCGATCACGGCATATGCAACGCTTTTAACCGGCATAAACGGTGTCAATGTAGGAGATTTTGTGGGGTAAGGTAAGAAAATCGCAAAGTTTTTGGTGAGATATTTGAATAATACTCAAACCAATAGGCCTATACGGCTGTCAAATCATGCCTATTTATGATTACAGTCTTCTCTGTGTCCAGAATACAGTAGTTTGCTCAATCATTCGTGAAAATGGACCACTTTGTGCTGCAAAAGTTGTAAATTTCCTGTTCAAATGTATTTTTCTTGAGCTAAACTGAAGTTTAGTGAAGAATTACGACTGCATAAAACTGTCTGTATCGGAAGATAACGCAGTGTAACATTTGTGTGTGTTTTATCTATATTTTACTTACTTCTTGCCAAAAAATGAGAGGCCACGCACCGTACACCGGCACTTGATTTTTGCTACGCTGCGTATCACGGCATTTTATTCAATGCAGGTATTAAACTTTACTTTGGTTGTCAAAATCTTTAACTGTTACTTCACATTTGATGGAGCTGTAGTTTGTTGTGTTGGCGTACATTGTAAAACAAAGTTTGATATACTTAAATATTCATCCATCAACAAGCAGGAGCGGATCTGGAGGGCATTCTTTGGGGTTGCTCAAACCCCTGTTGGCGCATCAATATTTAATTTTTATGTGGATTATGGCCAGAATGTAGGAATTATCACATAACTATCCCGTGACTGACCCAAACGAAGTCTGATCCGACCATGAACAAAGCTAGCAGAGTATTTCACGCAATTCCCGAGTCCGCTACTGATGAAAACCCCCAAAATATTTTGTGAAAGATAGATTTATCTGACGTTGTTTCAATAAAAGTCAATTTTATCATAAAAATCTACCCCTTGTTAAGAAGCAGTAGGGTGTGGGTGAGGCAAATCAACATTAAGCATTGTTTCAAACTTCGTCTATAACATGTAAAATGATCGAATATATGAATGTTTAACGTACTTCATGTTTATTGACAAAATAATTTATAGAAGTCGGTTTAAAGACTAGATTTTGAAAGATCGTATTGAAAAGAATGCAGAGTTTTACAAAAAGACATTGATTTATGTTATATGTTTGCGTTTATTTTATTTTTAAAATACTAATTAAGGAATTATCCGTTGTCCGAATATGTCCAATTTCGGATATATTGTTGTTTATACTAAATGTGACGGTTATTAAAAATTTCATTTCTGTTGCAATTTTGCCTACGTTTGACGTATTTGTTCGTAATGTACCTGTGCTAATTATGTTTATTGCAAGTAACTGACTTGATCTTTTGATGTGTGGTGTGAAATGAAATGTTGTACATTATGCTGTAATCACTTTAATCTGTGTACCAGTTGTATGATATGCAGAATCATTTTTCATCAAAGGTCTAAGGTCAGGCATCCATAAATAAGAATAAAAAATACTTTTATAACTTTAGAAGTATCAAGATCATTCATTTATATGACAAAATAAAAATTAGGCACAGCCTTTTATTTTCACCAATGGTCTGCGGTAGGTGTCTGTGATTAAAATAGAGAAAACTTAATATTTCAATAATCCATAAAGTAAAGTAAACAAGATACAATGATGACACTTGGAATACATATTTGATGTAAAGTGATTACAGCATTATGTACATTATTTCATTTTTCATCACAAGTCAAAGGTCAAGTCAGTTATTTGGAATAAACATTAACTATCTTTCACAAATTATTGATTGGGGTTTCACCCCTGTTTTGCGTGCTCTGCATTGTTCAGGGTTGGATGAAATAAAGGGAATCGATTGGGTCATTCTTATGGTAGTTATGTGATAATTCCAACTTTCTGGCCATAATCCCCATGAAAATTTAAATATTGTTATTAAGTAAACATAATCACAAATCTTTTAAAAATTGTTGATTGGGGTTTTCATTGGTAGCGGACTATTGCGTGGCTAACTTTGTTCAGAGTCGGATCAAAGATTTCCACACAAAAAGTTTGTTTGGGTCAGTCTTAGGGTAGTTATGTGATAATTCCAACTTTCAAATTTATAATCCCCATGAAAACTAAATATTGATGCGCAAAAGGGGTTTGAGCAACTCAAAATAACACCCTTTGAATCCGCTCCTGCTGGTTGATGGAAGAATGTTTAAGTACTTTGTTTTGCAATGTACACCAACACAACAAACTGCAATTATATTGATGTGAAGAAGCAGTTTGATATTTCGATAACTAATTTTTTTTAAATACCAGCATCGTATAAAATGCCGTGTTACGCAGCGTAGCAAAAATTAAGTGCCGGTGTACGGTGCGTGGCCTCTCAATTTTTGCAAGAAGCAAGTAAAATATAGATAAAACACACTCAAACTTTATACTGCAGTATCCTCCAGTGCAAACATTGTTTATGCATTCTTAATTCTTTACTAGACTTTAGTTTAGTTCAAGAAAAAATACGTTTGAACAGGAAATTAACAACTTTTGCAGCACAAAGTGGACCATTTTCACGAATGATTGAGCAAACTACTGTATTCTGGACACAGAGCAGACTAAAATCATAAATAGTAATGATTTGACAGCCGTATAGGCCTATTGGTCTGAGTATTTTTTAAATATCTAACCAAACAATTTGCGATTTTCTTACCGTACCCCACAAAATCTCCTACATTGACACCGTTTATGCCGGTTAAAAGCGTTGCATATGCCGTGATCGCGGCGTAGTGCCCTTCGCGAAGCGTACCAGGTTAGCCAGGGTGAATGAATTGTAACGTAACAGAATGTGGTTATCCGACGCTGACTAAATATCTTTAGGGTAATCAATTATGTATTATTTGAGGTATTTTACACAGTTTAAAAATAAATATTTCCAAGCCAATGCGAGGCCTTTAAGAAATCTCTTAGTAAACAGCAATGATTAAGAGACTTTAACAAATCCCCCTACTCACCTGACCAAGCAAGCAGTGCTAAAAGGTAAAGTAAATCCTTCATTTAATACTTAATTTATCCACAACTAAATTGTTAAGGAATAATATTCTTCCAACCTAATCAGAATACTTGGACAAATAAAAAATAAAACGTATTGATATTCAGTGGTTTAAAACTAGAGCGTTTTGAAGATAAAATCAATAACAATCGATATTATTTGAAAAACGTTAGGAGAATGTCTTTTATGTAACAAAGCATATCTGCGGATAAGAAACTATTTGAGATTTCGTAAGCATTAGGTTTATTGTAAATCAAAATTTAAAGTTTAAAATTTAAGCGGAAATGTTCTATAATGACTCACAAACATACTTCAATAAACTTTGATATTTGTGTATAATCAAACAAAAGGTTTGATACGCTTGTATAATCATAAATATAATAAGACCTCTAACTCTATTTCAAAGATTTATTCTAATTTTCACCTAGATTTTCCATTAAGGATTTAGGACCATCATTGACATATTTCATATCTTGACTCTGTATGGTAGGAAATCAATGTAACTTTAAAGTGTTAAAGACATACAAAATATAAGATGATTCACCGAGAAATTTTTCAGGACATTTTTATTTAACGGGAGATAATAGGTGTTAACATTTACATTAAAGCCTATGGAAAATATCGATTTTTAGCTATTACTTTAAAAATATTAATTTTTTCAAGAAAGTCTCTCGGTAGAAAACTTAACAAACAGAGTTTGTGTACTATTTTAATAAGAAATCAGATATTTACCATAGAAAAATGGAGAAATTAACATTGTTGTGTTTCCAAGGGAGATAACTCACGAGAACTATGCCAACAAGGGCAGATAATCACAAAACATTATCGCTCAACTGTTATTATCTGTAACTTGCCTATTGTCTTTTTTAGAGACATTTAATAACTAAATAACTTACATTATCATGGTTACTGTTTGGTTTTAATAT
This sequence comes from Corbicula japonica, assembly GCA_038501625.1. Taxonomy (NCBI): domain Eukaryota; kingdom Metazoa; phylum Mollusca; class Bivalvia; order Venerida; family Cyrenidae; genus Corbicula; species Corbicula japonica. The sequence goes on from JAZAYU010000051.1 coordinate 1,104,285, forward strand.
GCTAATGATGGGTCTAAGACCTTAAGTTGTTATTCACTTCGCCTATATTTTCAAAATACTAAAGATTTTTTTCATCATAATCTACATCATTTCACCAACACCTTAAATATTTTAAGGTTATGTACCTTGTCTAGATTTTGTATTATTTCGTTGGTTCATCACTTTTACAATATATAAGTGATTTATTTCAAACTTAAATCAATGTCCCCAACACACGCCCGGGAATCATTGCGTCCACGACGTTCTTGTTATGTATTAAAATTGTCAATGTGTAGTCACCGGTCTCAAACATGTGAATTTCAACGCCCCCATTTTGGGTAAAAAAGATTCTGACATAGAGTACTCCGCGTAAGGATGGCGATTTTGTTTATAAAACTAATTTTATCTTTTTCAAGTGATAAAAAATGGTCAGTAAGACCGGTATATACACATTCCATATCAAGCCGTATACGAGGGTTGTCCCAATAAATCGTAGACTATTTGAATAAAAAGAAAACTACTGAACACATGTTTATACAAATTTCACAGTTAGCTTAGACATCATTTGGAAACATTTCAACAAGGCGACCTATCGACCAGCGGCGCAAGTCACAACGTCATTACAATGCTAACACAGCATACCGTTACTAGTTCCTAATTGCTCTTCAGCATGTTTGATACACTCACGTGTCTGATCACCAGACTATTAAATAAATTAATGTAACATTCTGTTGGAAGACTTTTGTTGAAGACAAAGCTTTCTAATATCGTCGCAGATCTCAAATTTGCAACCTATCAGCCCGAACGTAAACAACGTCTACCGTCGCGAGGTCTGGCGAGTACGGGGATGACTGATTCCGAGTATTATTTCCAATTCACCAATTCACCATGCGAAAACTTTCTAGGCCACTTTTGTATACCAACGCTCTAGATATGAGGATGCTTTTAAACTTGTTTTTGTTTCTTAAGCGTGTCTTGTGGCGTCAATTCGCTTTTATCACAATATTGGATGATCGAAATGTGCGCCGCGGCTTCTTCAAACGTCGCGATTTTCATTAGAAATTAATATTTACTCATTAGCATGAAACAAGCACTTCTCTTATACAAATTAAGGTAACGTTTTGAAACTTTGCGGATTGATCAGAATGATCACCAATTAAGGAAACATTAACAATTTCCGACTAAAATCGCATTGTGTAAAGTATTTACTGTTTAAAGTAAACTATTGAATTCCAAATCATGGGTCTTTTTGACGTGCGCCACCGATCGCTATCACGCTTTAATAAAGTGTATGTAATTTCTTTATTTTTGTAGGTTTTTCTTTGTAAGTCAGCATACTTGTTACCAAATGATGTCTTAACTAACTGTGAAATTTGATTAAAGATATGTTAAGTAGTGTTCTTTTTATTCAAAAAGTCTACGATTTTTTGGGACAACCCTCGTAATATTAATATTTTTTTGAAGTGGGCAGCTTGATTCATGGCGAACAGTTGAGCGACGTTTCTTTAACGTATTTTTATGCCCCCGCCATGAAATGGCGACGGGCATTAAGAGTTGCTCCTGTCCGTCCATCCGTCCTTCCGCCCTTACCAACGCCATTTATGTGGCTATGAGAACAATGGGTAACGGTAAATTCTATTCATTCAGTTCTTTTATGTGGCTATTTTTTCTTTTATGTGGCTAAAAGAACAATAGAGAGGACAATAGAGTAGCCACATAAATGCCGTTCGTAAGAATGTCCGTCCGTCCTTCCGTCCGTCCGTCTGTCCGAGCACACCGCTAGGCATCTGTTGGGTACCAAGATACCCAACAAATACATAATCAACACACATTCCCATTCATTTCGTTGTGTCTTGCTGGGTACATTTTTTGCTTGTTGGGTAGTTTTAGACAAAAGAAATACCCAACAAATGTCCATCTGTGAGAACGTCCGTCCGTCCGTCCGTCCGTCCGATATTCTCGTGAACGCCACTCCTTCTAAACTACTGGTGGAAATTTAATGAAACTTTACCACAATGCTTGGCTTGATATGTAGTTGTGCATGAAGGTGGGATTTTGCTCTTACATGTTCCGTTCAGAAGTTATGGCCCTTTGATACTTCCATTTACATTAGTTTTAATAGGAATATATCTCGTGAACGCAACTCCTCCTTAACTACTGGTGGGAATTTAATGAAACTTTACCACAATGATTGGCGCTTGATATGTAGTTGTGCATGAAGGTGGGGTTTCGCTCGTACATGTTCCGTTCAGAAGTTATGGCCCTTTGAGACTTCCATTTACATTAGTTTTAATAGGAATATATCTCGTGAACGCAACTCCTCCTACACTACTGGTGGGAATTTAATGAAACTTTACCACAATGCTTGGCCTGATATGTTGTTGTGCATAAAGGTGGGGTTTTGCTCTTACATGTTCCGTTCAAAAGTTATGGCCCTTTGATAATTTCATTTACATTATTTTTATTCTTATATTTTGTGTTAAGCAAAATATGCATTTTGCCCATAACTTTAAAACTACTTGAGACATTGCCTTGAAACTTGAAATATATTTTCACCATCAAAATCTACATCATAACCAACAAGACCCATAACCCTGCTTCCAATATTTTTTTTTCAAATTTTGCCCCTTTTTCAATAACATTTTGTGTTAAGCAAAATATACACTTGGCCCTTAACTTTGTTATGAATGAAGGGATTTCAAAATAACTTGGCACAAATGTTCACCAAGACAAGGTGGTGTGCCGCATACAACACCCATGCCTGTAGGTCCGACTCCAAGGTCAAGGTCACTGTTACTAAAAATAGAAATTTCTTGCACAATTGTGTCGGCTCTGTAACTTTGTTATTTGTTATTGGATTTTTAAATAATTTGGTTTAATTGATCACCATATAAAGAGTGTGTGTCACATACATTCCCAAGCCTGTAGGTCCAAGGTCAAGATCACTGTTACTAAAAATAGAATTTTCTTCTCCAGGCTGTAACTTTGTTATGAATGGAGGGATTTCAAAATAACTTGGCACAAATGTTCACCATGACAAGGCGGTGTGTCCGCACAATACCCATGCCTGTAGATCCAAGGTCAATGTCACTGTTACTAAAAAAAGAATTTTCTTGTAATAGGAATATATCTCGTGAACACAACTTGTCCTACACTACTGCTGGGAGCTTTTTGAAAAACCAATAGCGGGGGCATCCGTGTCCTTCGGACACATTTCTAGTTGATAATTTAAAAGCGATTTTCTTTGCAATTTCGGGTGCACGTTTTCTACAAACTCTGATACTAAGAAAGAGCAATAATAAACATTATTTTAATGATTATTAAGTATTTAAAGTGCTAAGCTTTTGAAATGTGCAGGTTCAGTTTACACCCAGAGCTGTCTTTGCATCAGACATGGGGCAAGTGTAAAGGTTTAAGTTGACAGATATATTGAAGTGTTTGAAAAATTGGTGGACAAATATCTTTCACAAATGAATGTGTACAGTGAAATGATTGAAAATGTACTGTATTTGTTGACAGAGCTTCACTTCAATCACCTTTATAACCACATTCATCAACAATAAAACTATGGAAAAGCAAAGAAATGAGAAATTATCCACTTCACTATATATTCTTCCTGGTACGACAGGTGTGAAATTGTTCTATGAGATTACTGTGGTGGTTTCTTGTTTTATGACAGATGGACACAGCCTCCATGAAAAATTACTGCCCATGAACAGGCTCGATCAAACCGAGCCTGCATTATTTTCATATTTGTCGAGTTCGGTGGCTTTCAAAGTTCCCTTTTCATCTATTCCATAGATACATTTGCAGACTAAATATGTTGTTCATATATCTTTTTGGGTTGATTTTACATTATATCATTTAATAATATCACTGTAATGTTGTTTGTAAATATTTACACTTCAATTTCCTCCTCTACGATGAAATTTATTCACATATCCGGGCTTCACACACTTTAAACATCCCAAGCGATTTTCTATACCCATATGAAAACCATCAAATATCGATTCAATCCTTAATTACCGGTATAAACAATACTGTATAATGAGAAAGCAGTACATCATGACTAAATATATTCATTTTAAATAACATGCACATATAGGAACAAAAATTTCATTTGAAATAATTAAAAATCACTAAAAGAATATGATGACTTTCTGTTACAAAAATCATGGATAGACAAACTGGAAACAGTTCAGTTGTAACATTTAATTTTATATTGCCTTCGATACTACCTCTAGCCAGTAATTTGGGGATTCTATACAATCGAAACCCCCAGGGTGCATGATGGTTGATATACATCAATTTCACCAGTAGACTTTCATCCTGTTTTTTGGTTATAAGTCTTGTTCCTAATACATACCACTGCAGAGAAAAAAGCTAGGGCCTAAAAGCCATAAATTTTGCTCTCACAAAGTATTTTTACATGTTTTTTAATCACTGTATTTGTTTTCTTTTTATATATGTACCCTTTGGTTATTAGTCACCCTCTGCTTAGTGATAGTTGGCTTTGTAACACATAAGCAAGGTGAATGGTGCGTATTGTTATGTACAACAATATTAACCATCATGCACCCTTAATACTTGACAGCCAGTTCATATCTCATTAAAGCATAATTCAGCACATTTTAGTGTCAATGTCTCATATAATGTCAAGTTTGAAAGCTTTTATTATAAAAAAAAAACTTTGCAATAGGACATTTTTACATAATGTGAGGACATGCAGTGGCTACCCAGCTTTAAGAATTTAAGACAACACCATTCCAAACTATCAGTTAATCATAATAATAATATAACAATAAATGAATTATATTTCAAGACTATCGTTCGTTCCTAATGTTCCTCTCGAATAAATACGTTTTCTCCATCATGTTGCCATTCTTTCATCTAAAACGTACTTTTTGTCAATATATTATGACCTTTCTCACATAAACATAAACATGATCATAGAAAATCAAGAACACATTTTAAACAAAATGAACACAAAAATATGGTAAAACAGACTGATGTAACTTTGATGTAATTGAAAATTGTGTTTCTGGTTGGCTTGTTGCATTTATAACAAACGAGAGGTGGTTCAGTATTCTGCAAATAACTAGGTACAGCCGATTCAACCGTCCTATCTTAAAAAATACTTGGAATGTCAATAGAATCTATTCCTTTATTTCAAAAAAGAAATTTTCAGGAAATGCCATTGAAGATCAGATTTCAAATTAATGTGTGGTCTAAGAACATGCCAAGTGTAACAATAAGGCTTGCAAATTCATCAAGTGGATGAGTTCTTATAACAATACCATCAGCTCCCTTCACAGCAGGCTAGAGGAAGAATGTATGTTCTCTCTTCCTTGCTAAATTGTTTTGCCACTGACCGTTCTAATGCGGTAACCTCTCGGGTTCTCACTTTCGTTAATTGTTTGTGGCGTCGATTTTGAAACTGATTATTGTAATACCATGCTATTATTTCCTCTTTAATTTTTGGCTGTGTCGGAAGGCTGTGTCTGCTGGATGGGGCCATTCCTGATATGCATATTTCACTTTTCTACCATTTAATTGTTCACGGAGACTATTTTTACTGACATAAAATTTCAACGTTCAAGGAATCGCCACACTCACAAAAACAGCCTCCCTACGCAGCGAAAAAAGAAAAGGGTTTAAGAGAGCATGTTGTTATTAGTATGTCAATTCAAATATGAATCCACAAACAATTAACGACATAGAGAACCCTTGGGGTTACCGCCTTGGAACGGTCAGTGGCAAATGCAAAGTACATATTATTTTAAGCATTATAAAGATTTGTTCTTGAAATATCAAACGATTTTATGTACATGTACAAATTTAATGTTGAGTTTGTGTTTATTAGATTAACAAACACTTGCATTTCCAACAACGTTCAAACTACGTTACGAATTATTGTCCGTAAAAATGATTTATTTAAAATGTAATTCACTTGTCTATCTCTCATAGACCTTATTAAACTGGCCGAAACTTAAGTCAGAATAGAAATATAAGAACTGTCATATAATTCGCCCAAAGCGGTCATAATTTAGAATTAGTACGCTGTACGTGGTACAAACACAACCAAATAAAATACTTCAATGAACATAAGGCTATTATTCAGAGCCGCTTTTCACATAATCAATGCCTGTAACAGTATTTCATGAATATTTATGAAATGAATATCGAATGAATGGAGTTTACTATATTTTCTTACATATGTCGCATATTATTATAAATATTTTTTATTTCTGTTTTTGCAGAACTCGTATGAAAGATGCGTAATAATAAAAGTTTAATGGGTTTTTTGCATTTGGCTTCATTATTAATTTCCAAACGAATGCAGCACATTTACAAAACAGATGAATGAATTAGAAACTTAAAACAACTGGTCCCATTATCGGCGAATAACTTACATATATTCTCATCAAGTCATTGTAAGTCATAGACAACGTCAGTTATGTTATATCACTTGTCACAGCGACAATAGAATTAAATGAAGTCACTTAATGGTCAACCTAGAAACACCACAATGAATTTGTATTTTTTTATAATCCATATTTTATATAACCCCGGGGGACATGATGGATAATGGAGAATTGTTTAAATGATTTGAATAAGAAGTACACTGTTTGAATGGGATCAGCAACGGAATAAAATAAGATTCAAATTCCATTTTAAAAATGCTGACCTGTGTTACGGTTTGATGTCTGGGTGAGAGTTTGAACGCGCAAATATTGTTATGCATATGTTAGCATAAAATAGCTGTCCCTTTGGTAAAAATCTATCAATGCATCTCGTTAACATTTCCGATCACATTCAAGTGGCTTTGTTCAAAAATGGCCACTAAATCTTTAAAATAAATCTAATTACATCATGGGCCATCTTTATAAATAGATGTATCTTACCCAATGTTATAATAAAACGCGAAAGGTGCGTATCAGAAATGGCCACACATCCTCACTACAAAGTCGGACAAGTTGAAAAGAGAATATCCAATGAATCATTAAAAAAAACAACTGACCGTTATTTCCATTGGCATGCTTTCTATTAAAAAGTTTACCCTTTCAATCCTCGATGACCCTTTTTTCTTTAACAGCTGACCGTTTCTATCCCAGATGACCGTCTATCTACTACAGCGGACCGTTTCTATCCCAGATGATCGTTTATTTACATGTACTACAACGGACCATTTCAATCCCCGACGACTTCTATCTACTAAAACTGACCCTTTCAATCCCGAAAGACCTTCTATCTACTACAGCTGACCCTTTCAATCCCCCATGACTTTCTATCTATTACAGCGGACCGTTTCAGTCAGTTATTGCCTTCTTTTGAGTACAGATGACCGTTCCAATGCCCGCTGGCCTTCTGCGTGCCCTTTCTGTCTGCTTTGTCTGCTGTGTATTAAAATTTTCTGCTCTGAGCAAGGAAAGTAAGTCTTTAAAACATTGGTAAACATTCTGGAAAAAACAAACAACATAAGTTCTAAGGGATTCATGTTTCCGGTAGTTTATAAAATTACGGGCTAGCACCATTCTTCATTGCACTGTCATCGATACAAAAGAAAAACATTAAAATATCGCATCGGAAAGTGCTATAAAACTTTGATAAAATCAATGATAATTTAATGTACATGAAGTAAAAAAAGTTTAGTACATTAAGACTAGTAACTAGACCTCAATATTTCCGAAAATTCTATTTGATTCCAAACAAAAAACTAAGCACCAAAATGCAACAATTTAAACGTATATAAAACATGCATATATAAATAAAATTGATGTGTGCAAAGTTTAATTGCACTACATTCGCCGTTATCGTGATATAATTTTCTTTTTAATTTCTGACAGTGCAATGTAGAACGTAGTAACAATTTAAACAAAGATATTGTTTTTAAAACAATATATATTGTTATTAAAACATAGATCTGGTTATAATAGTCACTGAATTGATAAATTGTTGACGCTAAATGTAAAACTATGTGCCCCGGGTGAGGATCGAACTCACAGCCTCCGCATATCATAGTTCGTACTGTCTATAAGTACGGCGCGCTAACCGATTGCGCCACCGGGGCTGACACTCAATCTTAATATGCAAAACTATTTGGTAAAAACAAAAAACTACAAAATAACAACATACAACGAAAACCACACAATTGGAAATATGTACAACATAAACGTTCACTTAACTAACCACAGAAAGACATCTTTGCATAAATGCAAACACTTGATATAGCAAAAAGATATTTTGCTAAAAAATGACGTTTGAATGCTGGTCTAACCCAACAAACATCCAACAAACATCCAGCTGACGGATAGACAAAGCAAAGAGTCTTCTCGCGAAAACAGCCAATTTCCATTTCTCTGTAAGCATTCTTTCTATTCATAATTTAGAGATAACCCGTAAGAAATAGATGAAAAGGGAACTTTGAAAGCCACCGAACACGACAAATATGAAAATACTGCAGGCTCGGTTTGATTGAGCCTGTTCATGGGCAGTAATGGGAATGCTTATTACTGCCCACGCCGCCTAGCCCCGGGTTGACCGCAACTCAGTAATTACACCATTAAATAGTACAATTTTGATCCATCCCAAACGATGGTATGCATATTGCGGTGAACATGGAACCTTCAATGAGGTATTTTCAGATCAATACCATTCCATGTTCAGCGGCGTATGGTCCCCAGATAAAAGAACGGGTTTGCCCTAAACGAGAAAACAATGGGCGGAACTAAACAGAATAGAATTTTGACAGGGGATCTTAGAATATAAATCCTGCATATCACAGACTACGCCAAAGGCAAAATTTAAAAAGCAGGAAGTATATCCTTGGGAGTGATTGGACAATATCCAAATCTATATTGGCTGGGATATTGAAACCACCTATCTATAAACTTGCCGAAATATTAAAACAAAAGGCATTTTAGAAGTACTATAAACATAGTACATAAGTATCGTGCTCAACGACCTTCAAAGGACGTAACAAATAAAGAAATATTTGAGATTACTTGAACCTACATCATTCAAATGTATATACCGCTATCCCGCTTAGTGAATAAAAACTCTCCTCTTTTATGACAAAATGGTCTAAACGACCTGATAAACATAAAACTGAAATTTTTTGACATCGTAGTCCTAAACTCTTAATTAACTCCCTTAAGAATTGAGTCTGATCTCCCATGATAAACAGGCCGAGGTAAAATGGAAAACAGGTAAATAATGCATAAAAATCACGAATGGCGACTTCCAGCAGACATATACTCTTTTCTTGACGAGTAAAGACTTTAGGTACTTATTGTGAAGCTTTCGACTTTTCGAAATAACCCTTTTGCTTTTGTTTGGAATTATATTATATTTGAATGCTCATTGTATTCGGAGTGCGAGAGAGAACTATTTTCATTATTCAAATATAATAGAATAGTAAAAAAAACTTATCCAGAATTCAACACTGGACTTGTGTGTTTTGTTATAAAAAAACTGTTTCACTGTTGGCAGCGTCGGTAAAAAAACTGTTTCACCCATCACAGTTCTATTACCCTTTTTTGTTATTTAACGTTTAATTAATTATTTAAATAATTGTATACTAAAATTTACAAGTTTCGCAATTTTAAATGACGGCTATTTGTTTGAACATATTTAGCACATTAACACCATGTCTTATAATTCAGATAGCGATATTCAAACTTAATAAGTGTACACCTTAAACTTCTTGGCAATTATATTGCAGCCAACAAGTCCTGGATAAGTTGAGCTTCAGTATAAGATCCCTTTGCCGTGCCTTGCTTTTAACTGGTTGTTCCATTTACTGGTCTCTTACTTTAGTTTATCAGAAGACTAAAGGATTGCACCCCAACGCAATTTAAGTTCCACTACGTTTATTAGAATTTATTGTTACATAAACGTGTGTTTTATTGGACCATTTACAGTGCAGTTAACAAAACTAATGTCTTTTATCATCTTAGCATATTATGAATGAGCTTTTCCATGTGCTAGTATGGTCACTGGTCTCTCAAAAATACAAGTGCCGTTTAAAATCATTATTGCAACACGGTATTTCACAGTCAGTTTTTATGGAGATTTAACAATTTATAAACTAAAGAAAAAATATGCAATATTAATATCCCCGGACATCACTTTTTAGCAATCACGGTAGCACCACCAAGTAAATGATCCAGAAGTATTTAGAATCGCAATGCACTCGGTCATGTGCTTTATTTATACATTAAAGTCTATATTCCAGTGTTGTGTGATATACTTCATGTGACAGAACCATGTTCAGCATCACGTTGCAAAATCAGTTTCTGTTTCATTCGCGAAATATACGTTGGCTGAATAGCTGTCGTCCGCCAAGATATTGTCTCGACCATTTTAAAAAACTTACACAGTACAGTATTGTCATATTCATCGTGGTTGGTAGCTTTCATAGTTCCCTTTATATCTTGTTGACGAACCTCTCTGTTTATGGTTGACAGCAAACACAAAATTTTCCAATACTGTTTTACGAGTGAAATGTATTGAGTCGTAAATGTCAAAGTGCACATCATCGGAGTAGGTCGAGCTATTATAACAAACTGCAAGTATTAACTGAGATGGTTCCTGTACTTTTTATTTAACAATCGAATATCCTACTTTTATCGTTTATGGCACGTCAGGGATTATCAGCGGTTCTTAATAAATGAATGTTATTATGATAAATTATAAACGCTTAAAATATGAACAAATTACGACTTTGGAAACGATTAAAGATGAAAATGACAAAAACGAAGTTAAATATTCTATTACTAGTACTAGCATTATTTGTCTTATCAGTGTCAGTGATGGTCTATCTTCTACAGGATCGGTCAACAGAACTGAACAAGGACACAGCAGAGCAGCTGCAACAACGACAACAACATCATCAGCAGCAAAACAATGACTCGCTTGCCCAGGAGTACATAGATACTCTGGGTTACGTGGATCGATTTCAGTCGTTGTTAATAAGGAAATCGGAGGTCTTGCATAAAACAAATGGCGTAACATGCACAGAGAAGCGGAATTTTGTCTTCATCAAGCCTATGAAGTGTGCAACACAGACAGTTGTTCAGATACTGCGAAGGTTCGGCTATCTTAGAAATCTCAACTTTGTGCTGCCAAGGGGCAAAGACATGTACCTTGGCTGGCCATACATCATGGATAAACTTGACTATAGGCCTTCGAAACGGCATTTTAATGTTCTAGTCGATCATGCGATATATAATCAGACTGTGATGTCCCAATTAATGCCAAAAGGCAGTGTATACATTACAATCATCAGGGAACCTTTTAGCCACTTCAAATCAGTTTTTAACTACTTCAACATTGCTAATATTGCCTTGGTGGGAGAAGATGGTAAATTGTCTGGTTATCTTCAAAACCTGGAGAAATATGAAACTTTTTATAAAAGCCCCGAAGGAGCAAAAATTCGATATTGTATTCCAGATGGATTTTCCGTTACTAAAAATCATCTCTCTCACTGTTTGGGGATGCCTCTGGGATTTCCAAAAGGGAGAGAAAATATCACAGGAGATGCGGACAAAATTTTAGAATATATCTACATCATTGAAGAACAATTCAATCTAGTTATGATTATGGAATACTTCCACGAGTCATTGGTCCTTTTGAAGCGTCAGATGTGCTGGTCTCTTGAAGACATTTTATATCACTCACGGAATGTTGCCATCTATGCATTTAAGATGTCTAACACCAGTACCATCAATCTTAATATTCACAAAAGCTGGAGTCATGTAGACTATCTTCTTTATACCCATTTTAATCAAACATTCTGGAAGAAAATACAAGAGCAAGGGGAAGATTTCCACAGAGAAGTTACTGAGTTTACTAGGGTACAATCTGAAGTTTCCAAATTCTGTTTTGACAAAAGTGGTGAAAACTATTTAGTAATAGAGGAATCGGAGTTTACTTCAACATTTAATGTAAGCAAAGATTTATGTTTAATTCTTGACATAGATCTACTAGAACCTTTAAAGCAAAGGTTTGACCGTGTTGAAGAATGGACAGAAGCTCAGGGGGAAAGAGATCATCATAGAAAAACATGCTGAATTATAACAATGAATATAAATTTACTATTTTAGCCTAAAATATAATATATTGTAGTTATTATTATTATTATTATTATTATTATTATTATTATTATTATTATTAAATCAAATAGAGGCAAATAGTGCAAATGGATCAACTTAGCGCCAATAAACGAATGATTTTAAGAAAAACCTGGCGGCTAGGTTTAAGTAAAGAAATTAATTCCTCTATGGCTGTGTCTATGTTTGGTATCTTAGTTCAAACCAAAAATGTGATCATATAACGTAGCTCATACCAGCTCAAAAGAAAACGTCGTCTAAATCAAAACTAAGATATTAGAATTTAATTATCCTAAAATCTACAATATCATCCGACTATGCAGTTCTTTAAACCATTCAATGATTTCAACTTCTAGTTGAACATGATGTAAAGCAGGGAAAACTGTTTGGAAATAGTGAATTTAAAATCTAGTGGTAATCTGTTAACCTTAGTGAAATTAACTGGATATAATATACGATAGAAAACAACGTTAATAAATAACAAGCTGACGGTAGTTCTGTAGAAGAACATGTGGGGAGATATCATTGTAGTTTAGTTTACCCTGTCAGCCGAGCAGTATTGTACCTTTCGTAACTGAACATGCTACCGCTTTGTACATGTATGAGAGAATTATATTTTCTTACACTTAAACTTAAAACAAGAAAATGTACAAAAATCACTGAGCAAAGAAAGGAAAACATTATATTTTATATTACTCGGCTGTAACAAGCGATGTCATGTAATTCACATACTTAGTCTAGTACATGTAGTTTGTTTCGTTGTCAATAAGGAGATATCTTTCATACTAAACAATATCTGATAAAAACGTTTACAGTGAACGTTTTGTAATACAAATGCATATCTAAAGAATATACAGAATTGATTATGTCTGTACAAAAAAAATTTGAGTATGCAAGTTATATTTACAGCGAAACAAAACTTATTGTTAACTTTAACAATGAAGCAACATTCGGCGTTTGTTGTATTTAGAGGCTTTGTATTGCGCGATTTTAATCCAGAGCCAGTTTGACAGATGTTGCCCAAAGCGGACTTGGTATTTACAATGAATGAAGAGAGCGGTTTATGGTAACTGTACTTGAGACATTTTCTGGACGAATTGTGGGTCATGTATTATGTTTATTATTAACTATTAATAGAGGATGTTTAATATGTACAATTAGTTTGACCCAAGAGAGAAAAGAGGGTTACTAAAAAAGTTACTAAGAAGTTCAGGAAAGATGTTATTTTGGTAAATACGTGTTTTTTGTTACTTAGTATTCAAAGTTATTGTTTTAGAAATGAAATGTAATGTTATAAACGTTTTTATGGGTAGAAACATAGTGTTTTTGAAGTGAAATTGTTGAGTGAATTTGACGAGGTAGAAGAACTTTTTGAACATCCCTTTCATTTCTTATGTTTGACTTCTCTCCCCTTATGTTTGATTTCTCTCCCTTTGCATGTAAATATTGTATAGGAAGAATTCACAGGTATGCTAAAAATAGATTCACTGATCAGATTATTGACCTAAGCAACCTTGTTAGCTGTACACATTTTTGTATGACTTGCATTCAGTTTACTAAAAATTAGCTTGTGTTGAGGCATGATCTGAAACCAAAATCTTTATACCCACAAATGAACATAAGTTCAAAAAGTGGATAAGTGCATGTGGTCAGCTGTATTTCATTATTGACAAAGCAAAAAAAAAGGTGGACATGCAAATTCAGTTAACATTTTGTTGGAGGAAAATGACCTACAGAAGGAAATTCAGACCCTATTCGAGCCGCCTCTTATATTCCGGTTTAGGTATAGAAAATTAAGTCAATCTTTTAGCTGTAGACATTTTTTGCATGGCAGAATAGTAATTTTCGGGGAGAAGAATTAATATAAGCTATCATCTGATAGCTTGTTTTCTCATCCTCTAAAATATATATGTATTGTCTTGCTCTGTTATACATTGATGTATATGTATTTTTTGAAATAAATACTGTTTAAACGTAATTTTGAGGCACTCTTTTGAATTATGGTACTATAAATTTGGAACCATTTGCCCTAATCACCTAATCAATTAATAATAATGTCCTTCTCGTCCCCAGCTTCAATACCTACCTTGCATCTAAAAACAATTACAACAACTACAACAAAAACAATACATTTAATTTCTACATTGATAAAATATACTTAATGACAATGAACAAAAGGAAACAGACAGAAGCAATCAATTGTCACATTTAGCAAAAAGTGTTTTCTTTTTATTTTCGGGGTACAGTTTTTATTACGCAATAACTTTTTTATTATTAATAAATTTTCATAACTTTTGGTATCTAAATTACTGCAATGCATTCGGTATTATGAAACTGTGAAAAATGTTGATAATATGTATATTTTCCTTGTCAAAATGCAATTATCCCCACCATCATTTTTAATGTCCTTAAGTATATTAACATAATTACTGGTAAGAATACCTACATACATAATTAGCCATATTAATTTGACAATATCTTTAACATAAATATACAGACAAGATTAGTCATGATACACCATAAAGATACTGAAACTGCACCTGTTTCTGACCACCTCCAGCTCAAGATTATATAATGCATGCTTTAACTGCTTGATATGAAAATACTATGAGAATTTCTATGAATCTTTTCAATTAATGCTTGGCTTTCCACTGACAAATATAAACCTTGACACTGTTATCTAAGTTTAAGTTAAACATTTCACTGCTCAGGTTATGTCAGATGAGCGAAACTTAACTCAAGGTTCAGAAATTTCTGTTAAATTTACAGCAAATATCTTATCACAAGGAACTATTGTTTACACTGTATTGTACCACCTTCCTAGAAATGTGTATCATGTGGTACTGATCACACAAATTGATGACATAGCTGTGAATCCTTCCTATTGTAAGGTTCTCGTTAACCTTTAACAATTTCATTGTGATCAAAGATTTCTTACCACTAAATAAATGTGGATTGCATAAAACACCTTTTCACTTTGTATCATTTAATTGCAACATCTATTTACATGTACGTCTGAAGTTCTCATGTCTATGTTTTGTGATATCTAGTCTAACTAAATGTTTTTACTACATTGCTTAACTTATGTGGACAATATCCACTTCCCTCTAGCCAGGAATTTTTCATCCATGCTGATTTTCTTGAAGATATAATAATCACATCATTGCCAGTCATATGTAATATTCAATAACATTTACTACTTATATAACTACTTATACTTGATGTCTATTTCATATCATAGATCAAACAACTATTCAATTCATATCTACACTTAACCAATGTTCTAACTACACCGATTTTAAATGTCTGTAACATCCGAAAATATAAATTGAAATAACAAGATTTTTTCAACATTTATTTTCCACATGAGTACCTTTAAATTGGCATTGTTTTTACGAACCACCTCGGTGTAGACTGTGCGCCCAGGCATGACGGCACGAAATTACACTTTGCACACGTGCAACGCAATTTTAACCAAAAAATCAACATAACACAGCGAAATTGCACCTCTTTAACAGTCCAATCGATAAAACATAAAATGGTCCGGATGTCTATTGTTATGCCCTGACATTTTTGTAAATTTCTTTGTGAATTTTTGAAATTTTTATAAATTTAAAATAAGTTCTATATTTAAAAAAAGGAAATAGTATAAAATCACTATTATTTTAGGGAAGTCATTTTGTTGAAATTATGTTTTTCTTTCTAAGTTGCTTTTGGCAATCTGTGTTTTAACAGAGAAATAATTCTTATTGTTTTTGAGTGATTGACACTTCTTAAAATTTCTTTCAAGTTTGACAACCAATCAAGATAACAAAACAAGTGCTAGCCTTTAGTTTTCGTATCAGATGCCGTAATCACCAGTTTGAGACTTAGCGTCGGTCTTGCGGCAATTATCAATCAGACAGGTTAATTATCCCCAAGCTATAATTTTACAGCCCCACCTTCCTAAGATCTCGATGTTATAATTGTTTTTATTGGTTGCTGTTGTCGTCAAAATTTGTTATTTAATAATTGTTACTTTTTGAAGTAGACAGTCTAATTTGGATATCCAAAGTGCAACATACATGGTTTTCCATAAGAACTGAATTACGTTGTAGGACTTTAGAATAATTGTTTGGTTATACCAACAGTGAATATTTGTGTAACTATCTGGAACATTTGTAAATTGTTGTATGTGGTATTCCATATGAAAAGAGACATAAAGGAGAAAAACGGACTTAGTGTTATTCATTATTCGAATTAATTATTAGATTCTGCCATTAAAAAGTCTTCGGCAGAACCGTATTATGCTGTTCGTCGCACAACACAAATTTCAATGGGGATTTTTCTAAAATTAAGAATAAGACATTAAGATCCTTTTTCCAGTTTTTATATTTAAATCACACTAAACAGTCAAAGCAGATGTGTTGACTGACTGGAAAAAGCGATCTTATAAAGGATCGAACTGCGACCCGGGTTTGGTGGTGTTTGACCAATGAGCGCGTCTGATTTCCCGAAGGCGGAGCTGTGAAAATCATGGCTTAGGGGTCAGAAGCTTGTCTGATTAATAATTGCCCCGAGAACGACACTAAGTCTCAAAATAGTAATTAAAATTATTTATGGCATCTGATAAGAAAACAACTGGCTAACACCTCTTTTATTCTCTTGATTAGTTGTCAAACTTAAAAGAGAATTTTGAGAAGTGTCAACCAGTCAAACAATAAGAATTATTTTCTCTGTTAACACAACAGATTGTAAAAACAATTTAGAATAAATATTAAAATTTCAACAAAAAATGATTTACCCAAAAAGTAGGGATTTTATATAATTTCAAATATAGAATTTATTTAAATTTATAAAAATTTCAAAAATTCACAAAGAAATTTACACAAAATTTCAGGGCATAACACTATTGAAGAGAGGGCAAGAGCCGTTGGGTTGTTGAGGGTGGATGGTCGCATTCGCAGGTACGGTTGACAATCGTTTAGAATGTTTACAATTAAGTTTCATTTTGACCGATATCATGTGTTTTCTAAATAATCTAAGTGCTGTAATTTATAACCTCCATAATTTTCTTTTAGGTGGCCAGAGTAATGCATGTGCAGAAGCGCTCCATCACCAACTTGATGACCAAGTACAGGCTCACCGGAAGTGTTCGCGACCGCCCACGACGGCCCCGACCGAAGATCACGACGGCAAGACAAGACAGATTTATTGTTTTGAGCCATTTAAGGAACAGGAGACTGACTGCAGTTGAAACTGCACAAGCCACCATTGGACGTTATGGTCGTCCAATAAGTTCGGAAACCGTACGTAAACGTTTACGAGCAGCTGGTGCTGGTGGAATAAGAGCGCGCAGACCATTTCATGGGTTGATATTGACCCTTCGACATCGTATGGCACGACTTCGCTGGGCTCGTCAACATCTCCGCTTGACAAGGGCTGAATGGACAGGTGTACTGTTTTCTGATGAAAAACGATTCAGACTGTACACCAATGACGGTCGCATCCGTGTGTACCGACGTCGTGGTGAGCGGTTCTCTGATGCATGTGTCATAGAAACTGAACACTTTGGTGGCGGCTCCGTTATGATATGGGCAGGCTTTTCCCTGCATACAAGGACTCCTGCAGTCATTGTAAATTGAAACCTGACAGCTGTCAAGTGTCAAAACGACATTCTACGGCCGTTTGTTATTCCCCTCATGCAGCAAAATCGAGGCATGAGGCTGATGCAAGATGGTGCCACTGCCCATACTGCACGGTCTACAATGGATGTCCTCCGAAACAACAGAATAAACCTGCTTCCATGGCCATCGAAGTCACCAGACCTCAACCTTATTGAGAATGTATGGGGAGAACTTGTGAGGAGGATCTATCGTAACAGACCCCAAACTCTCCAACAACTACGTGGTCGTATTGTTAGAGAATGGAATAGAATTCCTCAGAATTATTTTAGAAACTTTGTTTTATCAATGAGACAACGATGTCAAGCAGTTATCCGTGCTAATGGAGGACATACTCGCTACTGAAGTGTTTGTGACTTTCGGTTTGACCCCGTACGCTAGTAAAATGCAACTAACACCACATTGTATACAACGATTTAAATCGCATTTAAATAAAGTGATATGAAAATGATTTATCTTCCTTTGTTTCAAGTTTGAAGAGGATGCGTTCATCAAGAGCGGAGATATTTAGAATTATGTGGTCGGTGTAGTTAGAACATTGGTTAAGTGTACAATCAAATGGATCCAACCACAACTTGGCTCAAGAACATTACATTGTACATCATTAGCATGAATGTCGTCCACATATAACACGTGTGTGTTATACTTTTCTTGTTAGTGTTTACTGTCCTATTTTATGTGTCGTAACAGCTGTGCCAGTTCAGCCAATCAGATGCTTGCGATTTGACTGGTTTCCGATCTCAGTTTTATCACCTTCAGCCTAAATGTTAGTATCATTGATACAGCTAGATTTCCGCTAATAACACATATTACTCAATGAAATAAATCCTTGTATTTTGTCTTTCTTTGTTTCGTTTTAAACGCTGCGTAGGTTTTGCATAATGTTCACTGTGTACTGACGATGTCTAACCGCATGCCGTTTTGTTAAGATGACATGTCATAGTTTTATCGTGAGTGTTTGTTACAGACACCCCTCAACACGCACATGGTAGCTGGAATACTATAAGAATAATAGAGTATTAGTGTGAAACGCAAGCTCTAAAT
Source organism: Corbicula japonica (assembly GCA_038501625.1). Lineage (NCBI taxonomy): Eukaryota > Metazoa > Mollusca > Bivalvia > Venerida > Cyrenidae > Corbicula > Corbicula japonica. Next base: position 1,123,084 of record JAZAYU010000051.1, read on the forward strand.
CTGTATTAATTGTTTGCAATGCAAATACATGACTAACTTGCAGTTGTCGACCGTATCCTGATTAAAAGCACTTTGCTTTTAGATGAGTGTTTTTAAAGCAAATTCATGATAAACACAAGCTTCTGTTAACTGTCATATTTGGAAAACGTGTTCAGCATATTTTTGGGCTTTACATGTTTTCATTTTATTATCATAATTCCTTTATATATACTTAAACTTCAGTTTGATGTTTAGACCTTAAAAACTCTTATACTAAAAGAAATTAAAACGCAAATTCTTTTAAACAGGAAATATTGTAAGTGTCTGGAAAAGTTGCGTTTTTAAATTTTCATCATTCCTGAATTTGGCTGTATAAAATCTGCATTTTCGGAGATGTCATTTCCATTGTTCAGTGTCGGGCTCTGAATCTGAATATAACGCAGTGCTGTCCAACAGTTCCGACAAGAGACCGTAATGTAGTGACTCAAATTTTGCACATACAATAAGGGTATAATCAGGCCTTGGATTGCGTGGAGATAAAAGCAGGCCTTGGATCTACACTGCATGTGTTATTAGACAATGGATGTTCCGTGCATGATAATCTTGCACGGGATGTGCCGTTAATGTATAATCAGACACTGGATGTGCCGTGCATGTATAATCAGGCACTTGATGCGCCTCGCATGTATAATCAGGTACATGATGTGTCTCGCATGTATATTTAGGCACCGGATGTGCCGTGCATGTTTTATTGGGCACTTTGATGCGTAGTGCATGAAAAATCAGTCACCGCATGTGCCCTACATGTATAACCAGAAACTGGATGTACCGCGCATGTATAGTCATGCACTGGATGTGCAGTCGATGTATATTCTGGCACTGGATGTGCCGCGTCCAGGTAAAATAAGGCCTTGGATGTGCCGTGCCTGTATAAACAGGTACTGGATGTGCCGTGCTGATAAAATCATGCGTTGGATGTGCCGAGCATTTATTATCAGGTACTGGATGTGCCGTTCATGTATAATCATGCACTGGATGTGCCGTGCATATATATTCTGGCACTGGATGTGCCGTTTATGTATAATCAGGCACTGGATGTGCCGTTCATACTATATTCTGGCTATAGACGTGCCGCACATTTATACTCAGGCCTTGAATGTGCCGTGCATGAATAATCAGGCACTGGATGTGCCGAGAAGTTATTATCAGGCACTGGATATGCCGTGCATGTCTGATCAGGTACAGGACGTGCCGTGCATGAATAATCAGGCATTGGATGTGCCGAGAAGTTATTATCAGGCACTGGATATGCCGTGCATGTCTGATCAGGTACAGGACGTGCCGTGCATGAATAATCAGGCACTGGATGTGCCGAGAAGTTATTATCAGGCACTGGATATGCCGTGCATGTCTGATCAGGTACAGGACGTGCCGTGCATGAATAATCAGGCATTGGATGTGCCGAGAAGTTATTATCAGGCACTGGATATGCCGTGCATGTCTGATCAGGTACAGGACGTGCCGTGCATGAATAATCAGGCATTGGATGTGCCGAGAAGTTATTATCAGGCACTGGATATGCCGTGCATGTCTGATCAGGTACAAGACGTGCCGTGCATGAATAATCAGGCATTGGATGTGCCGTGCATATTTAATCAGGCCTTGGATGTGCCGTGCATATATAATCATGCACTACAAGTGCCATGCATATATATTCTGGCACTGGATGTTCCGTGCAGGTAAAATCAGAACTTGGTATGCCGTGCCTGTTTAATCAGGCACTTGATGTACCGTGCATCTATAATTAGGCGCTCGATGTGCCGTGAATTTATAACCAGGACATGGATGTGCAGTGCATGTATAATCAGGCACTAGATGTGCCCTGCATGCATATTCTGGCACTGGATGTGCCGTGGAGATAAAATAAGGCCATTGATTTGCCGTGCATATGTAATCAGACACTGGATGTGCAGAGCGTGAATAATCAAGCACTGAATGTGCAGTGCATATATAAATTTTTGGCACTGATTGTGCCGTTTATTTATTATCAAGCACTTGATGTGCCGTGCATGTATAATCAAGCACTTGATGTGCCGAGCATGTATAATCAAGCACTGGATGCGCCGTGCATGTATAATCAGGCGCTGGATGTGCCGTGGAGATAAAATTAGGCCATTGATTTTCCGTGCATATGTAATCAGACACTAGATGTGCCGAGCGTGAATAATCAAGCATTGAATGTGTCGTGCATATATAATCAGGCACTGGATGTGCCGTTCATGAACTATCAGGCACTGCATGTGCCGTGCATGTATATTCAGACACTGGATGTACCGTGCATGTATAATCAGCCACTGGATGTTTCTCGCATGTATCATCAGGCCTTGGATGTGCCTTGCATGTATTGCAATGTTCTGGATGTGCCGTGCATATATATTCTGGCACTGGATGTTCCGTGCAGGTAAAATCAGACCTTGGATGTGCCATGCCTGTATAATCAGGCACTGGATGTGCCGTGCATCAATAATTAGGCGCTCGATGTGCCGTGAATTTATAACCAGGACCTGCATGCATATTCTGGCACTAGATGTGCCGTGGAGATAAAATAAGGCCATTGATTTGCCTAGCATATGTATTAAGACACTGGATGTGCAGAGCGTGAATAATCAAGCACTGAATGTGCATTGCATATATAAACGCTGCCGTTTATGTTTTATCAAGCACTTGATGTGCCGTGCATAATCAGGCACTGGGTGTGCCGTGCATGAATAATCAGACACTGGATGTGCCTTGCATATATAATCAGGCACTGGATGTGCCGTGCATATATAATCAGGCACTGGATGTGCCTTGCATGTATTGCAATGTTCTGGATGTGCCGTGCATATATATTCTGGCACTGGATGTTCCGTGCAGGTAAAATCAGACCTTGGATGTGCCATGCCTGTATAATCAGGCACTGGATGTGCCGTGCATCAATAATTAGGCGCTCGATGTGCCGTGAATTTATAACCAGGACCTGCATGCATATTCTGGCACTAGATGTGCCGTGGAGATAAAATAAGGCCATTGATTTGCCTAGCATATGTATTAAGACACTGGATGTGCAGAGCGTGAATAATCAAGCACTGAATGTGCATTGCATATATAAACGCTGCCGTTTATGTTTTATCAAGCACTTGATGTGCCGTGCATAATCAGGCACTGGGTGTGCCGTGCATGAATAATCAGACACTGGATGTGCCTTGCATATATAATCAGGCACTGGATGTGCCGTGCATATATAATCAGGCACTGGATGTGCCGTGCATATATATTCTGGCACTGGATGTGCGGTGCATGTATAATCAGGCACTGGATGTGCCGTGCATGTTTAATCAGGCACTGGATGTGCCGTGCATGTATTAGAAAGATAACCACGAGATCGTTATTCTGTTACAGTTACTCTTCGGCTTAACTGAAATGATGTAACAAAAAATAATGACACTCCTTTACACGTACTGTTGTATTTAATATTATAAGGGGTCAGTAATTAATAGAAATTCTTGTAGAAATTTATAAAATAATAATGACTAGGGAATAATTATTATACGATGTTCAGTTTACATCGTAAGACTGGACATTATTTTACTTTAAGGTCACTTTGTGACTTCAATGTAGCAACCCTGACCATTAATGCAGCAACTCTGATGTTGCTCGCTCAGCTTCTTTTCATTATGGTGATCATTTCAGTGAATAATTTTGAGATCCAACTAAAAATTACAATGTTATGGACGGAACAAGATTTTGCTTCAATGTCTAGCCGCGACCTTGATCTTCAAGGTAGAGACCCAAAATATTTCACATGACATGTCGCCTTGACATGGTAATCATTTCGATGATTTTTAATAAAACTATAAACATCAAAAGTTTTGCATCTGTGAGCTCGACCTCCAGATGTTGGACGCAACACATCGTCTCGTTTGGCAATCATTTCTGTTAAATAATTTCAAATCCAACTATAACTGAGAAAGGTTGGAACCAGACACGACTTCAATGTCATTATATGACCTTGATTTTCATGGAAGCGACTCCAATGATACACGTGACATGTAGATCGTTTTTGTCCAAAATCTTTAAAGTGTACTTCAAATAACAAAGTAAACGGCCGGACAAGAATGAGGGATGGAAGGACGTACTGACGGACGGACGGACACATGACATGACGCAGTATGCATTCCCGAATTTCATTCCGGCAGCATAATTAATCAGAAACCGAATTTGTTGCCTCAGTCTTCGGCATGATCTTGGTCTTGGTCTTCTTCTTATTGTAGAAATAAATAACAATGAACTCATTTTTCAAGGTGTGTTGATTTTATTTCGATTTTGAATTTTACTGTCACTGTCCGAAGATTTTGATTTTGATACTATTTATTCCAGATTGGGAATCAACACTGATTTCTATGCCGCTAATTTTATGACCCTCATTCAATGTATGTCCTTAAGCGATTATTCCTTTCCTCAGTTGTCTATCACATGGAGGACACCTTTTCTGCAGCGATATCATAGAATAATGAGTCTTTTATTTAGTTCAAAATAATGAAGATTCACAATAGCTGCATTTAAGAATCAGAGAAAAGAAACTCGTTTTTTTAAGAAACGCATACTTTTTTGTACTTCATACGAAAAACTAGACACATCTTGTGCGAAATACAGACACACAAACTGATGAAAATTGCCGAGTTAAATGATGTTTACATAACAACTGAGACATCTTTTCGTAGCATGAACAAAAATTGCATTGTTATCTCGACACATGACTCTTTCTCTGATTATTTTATCCTATTAATATTAATTATTTCAATTAAATATGAAGGCCTCGCTGGATGTAAACAAAAACTCTCGATAAAATTATGACCTGTCTTCCTAACAAAACGGCCTGCGGCTTGACACAGTCAGCACCCAGTGTTTAAGGTACTGTATTTATAATTAACATTAAAAAATTATGTTTCCCTTACATCTTACAACCTTGCTCTGACCACTCTGAGGCTACGAGGAAGTTACGCAAATAGCGAATACTGGAATTTCCGCTCGGCTAAACTAGCTATTACTGCTGTTGGGGAAAACTGCAGTAGTTAACACTTTACAATACATTGACCACAATGAATGAGGTACTGGCATTTCTTAAAAGCCGTACAACCTAACTGTGACTGCTGTGACGTACTGTGCCATTTAGCAATTAAAGATTACTGGAGTTTCGACTTTACAAAGAACTGGTATGAATGCAAACGTGAAGTTGAAAGACAAACCAGATGTTGAGAAAGATTCGGTTAGCGATAATTTATAGAAAAGTGAGCTACGGCAGTAAGCGACTACGCTATTTCCAGTTGAAAAAAAAAACTCAGAAAAGGTGATTTAAAATGTGTGGAGATTTAAAGTGACAACAAATCAAGTCCTATACCGATACGCGGATATCTTTGCTTCTTTAAGAAATGGTTATAGTAATAATTGCGCAAAAGGGCTTATTCCATTTCGATATATAATTTTGAAATTGCGGAGGCTCCAGATAATTTCAAATAACTTTTAAAACATAACGTTTGGAGTTAAAGGAGTTAAGTTTCTCTCTAAGATGACATCATTTTTACAAAGGATACGAAGTTCAATTTCTTGAAATTTAAACTTAAGTGAATGAAAATGAATTCAATTTTAATATATGAACCTGGAACTTCAAAGCCAAGAATGCAATCATATACGACACTATTGGCTCGATTTGCTTGAGGTATTAATATTAACGTACTTTAGCATCATGCTCCACGACCTTCTAAGGACGTGTCTCAGCCTAAATAGACGGGGAAAATGCAAAAATATAAGAGATATTTCCGAATACACTCATATATGCACATTGTTACTTTAACAAAAAGTAATCCGGAATCGTCTGTGTGAACTGGATTTGACAAACCTCAAGGCAGTGGTAGTCTAGTGGCATAGCCTTCGCTTAGGTCCCGGGTTCGAGCCCCAGTCCGGCACCAAATTTCCTGTAGCATGAAATTAAGCCTGCATTATTACTCGCCACTCAGGTGTACAAATGGGTACCTGTGAAGAATATAAGCCAATCTTGCGTGGCCACTTTCGGCACCGACTGTTAAGGGATGACTTATACACAGTGATCAGTGGTAAATGTGAATGTCTTCTGAATATGTCCAGGATCAATGTTTATTTAAAAAAAAACAGGAGACTTTACATCAATAATGGATCATATTGTTTTCAACAGTTAATTTTTAAGGCTTGTTTGTTTGACATCTTGTATTATGTCTTTAGTCTCTTTACTTATATTGCTGAGTCGTTCAAACGTTGTTTGACGCTTGTGTAAGTGGCGGCAGTCTGATTCCGTGTTGATTAGCGTAAGTTGTAAGACCGGTGCTACCGTTGGTCAGGTTCGTATGAACAGGAATAACCGTATAACATGCTTGCGGAACGATGGATGGTTGCGGGTGCGAGTAATAAACAACATTGTTATGTCCTTGGGTTGATAATTCTGATGACGTCGCTGTAAAGGAACATATACATTTACTTAAGCATTTCATTTCGAAATCGATCTTTTTACAAAGACATATTACTGGAAGAGCTTACCACGCACATTAGTCTCCTTAAGAAATTCAAAATGTTTGAAAGAAAAATACAAACTTACTATTCCATTCGAGGTCCTTGTATTAAACGTTAGTAGTATTTGTATAGACAAACGTTATGGGCAGATATTCCCTATTTTCTCGTTTTGCTGCGTAAACTACTCTTCTGGTGAACACGAGAATAGTTTATTAAAAAAGCAGTCTTACTGTTTTAAACCGACATTTCTTAATTGAAATTAAGACCAAAGCAGAGTCAGATTAAATTTTCAGCATGTTCGAATCGTGCTGTTATCAATAATATACTCATCTGCAGTTCGTTGAGCATATTGCTTGTATGTGTGTAAATAAGTGAAATATCAGGAATCGCTTCACTCATACAACGTACCCAAGCAGCGAAAATGAATGGAGGAAAAGAGAATATTTTTGTTACAAGTATGTCAACTCCATATAAGACGCCACAAACAATTACGAACAAGATAATCATTTGGGATACCGCCTTGGAACGGTCAGTGGCAAAACAAATTGCCACTGGGGCTTAAAACCCATTTAGGGTGCACCAACCTTACACTTGCCCCAACAGGCTCTCGCATCACAAAACAAGTTGCCTCGGTGGAATAACTCCAACCCACGCATCAGCTCAACAGTGATGCATGCAAAAAGTACACAAACATATACCACATAAGTAGCTAATAGCATTGAAAAGCCAAAGGAGCGGGTACTGAATGGTCTTACCAAGACCAGAGCACCTGGAGTCAAATCAGCAAAAACGCGATGACAGGGATCAAAGAAATACATCCAGCTTCTAGGTTATTTTAAAAAGATTTTCATATAAATCCTCATAAAAGGTGAAATATGCATATCAGGAATTGCCTCATTGAGATACAATCGTGATACATTTTGAATACAAAGATTAAGATCAAGAAAGTTTGCCTGCTTATCTGAAGTGTTTGCTTTATCAAGTTGTAGTTCATAAGGATAAATATTATTTACCAGAAATAAAAAAAAACAGTTATAATTTATATTCAACTAATCATCATGGTACCTCAAATGTTGTGAAAGATGAACATAATGTCAGAATATTAAATATAATTTTATCATAATATTATTTTTATAAATATTGAATTACGCTCAACTTTGGCTAGGCGAAGTAAGTACTGCAATATGCCCTTTCTTTACTGCTCATGAACAGGCTCAAACCGAGCCTGCAATATTTCAGCTTTTCTCGTGTTCTTTTGCTTTCAAAATACTTTTTTCATCTATTTATTATTGGACCAGGGTAATTTGGCAATGTTTACATTGAAGTGTTTAAATTGGAGTAACATATAAACAATAAATTAATATTTTTATCATCGTTTAATACAAAGCGAGCGCTTCCAATACTTGTCCCATTAGCCGAGTGGCCTAAGACGCAGTCAATTTGAAATGCAAGGTTGGCAGGGCTGTTTTAGGTAGTAGGTTCGAAACATGTTTTTTTACATTTTTTACACAAAAATATTTCTGCGATAAAACTGTTACCAAATACATTACAATACTTTGAAATAACTGCAATAAAACTTAAAAAATATAATTCTAAATTATTCGCTTAAAAGTCGCGTGTCAGTGTCAATCGATCCCGTGTCGTAAAAGAATTAGGCATATGCGCGTAAACAACTGACCTATCGAGGCGATGAGATATAACTTTGCAAAACAGTACTTTTAACGCGTAAAAATTGCCTTATTCCGTGTTTATATTCTATAAATAATTGTAAGCATCGCCAATTTAGCTTGGTCAACCTATAATTATCTCAGTAGTATCGTTGTTGCCGTGTCGCGGTCGTAAAACTTCTCCTACTACAATAAATCAATTATATAATGCTTAGAATGCAGTTGAGCTCGATACAGATCTGTGCGTAATTCATGTTTTAAAATGCGCTCATCCCGTGGCTCAACCCGTCAACAGGAATACAGTTCGTCAACCAGTTCCGGTTAATTCATATATTCGTTGTAAAAAAAATATACTAAAAGCATTAATCGGAACTTTGTTTGTTGTTTGATTATAGGCAAAATATCTTACCTATAAGATGCTGAATTTATTTTAGTATCCGCATTTATTTACTTTTACATATGTAACATTTACTTAAAGACTATCTTAAACCAGTTCCGGTTAATTCAATCTATTCCGGTAAAAATGTAGACATGTCTTAGAGTAAATTTTGACTGTCTAATTTGATAGCTGTAAACTAGCTTTTAACAGACAAAATTCGTTTTTACACGTTTTCTGTCTAAGGGTGCAAAATAATTCTGAAAGTAATCTGAAATGAATATAATAACACACCAAGTCTTACGCTATAATTTATTTCTATTTATTACAGTAACAAAAGCAATTAAGCACTAATGACATCACAAAGTCCATTCCAGAGTCTTCAGGTTTTGCACCATGAAGTTTATCTGATTAACCTTACAGCAATCATTTCATGAGACGGAAATGTTATAATCATATGGTGGCACAATACCACCCCCTCTTCATGTGGAGGTAGCTAGGTACTGGTGACCCATTAACTTCTGTTAACACTATACCATCATTAGGATATCTTAGATGTAGGGTGCAAAAGACCTTGAGACATGACCAATATGTAAACCAGCTGCATCTTCTAGCTTTAAGTGTTACTTTTCCTTGGTAGACGTTCCAAGTTTATCCTTTAAAATTGAATTCCAAAACTGGAATTCACACTACTTACTATTTCTGAATCACTGATCCGGAACTCGTTCAAACGCATGCTTCTCAAAAACCATCACAAAAACAGAATGAAAATATTTATGCATACGATCTTGCTTCTGATGATAGAACAGTAATATAACACACTATTGCAATTAACCTTTGTTCGTTGTCGGGCCAATTAAGTTTGTTACTTGCGATGGATGCCATTAATTAACGTGATCTGCGTTAAAAACTTTGGACGCGAGCGTGTGCAATAGTCTTTGTTGATGCAGCGCTTGACAAAAGTAAACAATGAATCAAAGGTTTAAGTTCGTAAATGTTCAGTTGAAATACTATTTATTGCGACTAAAAGAGTATTTTCTCTCGTTGTTTCTAAATATTTCTAACACGGCGTAGGAAATATAAAAGTTAACCGGAACTGGTTCATAACCGGAACTGGTTGACAAACTGTATGCACTTCTATTTCTGCCCACGAAAAACTCGATGAAACCTACTCTGCAATATTTTTATATTTGTCGTATTCTGCCAACAAGAATGTCGTTTTTCGAAATTAAGTGGTGCTGTTTACTAATTCAAATTACTTAGTGCCTCTAATTAATTTTGTTAACAAAAAAATTCAAACTAGGTTTTCCAGTTCTTTTGATTTTGTCGAAACACCACTTTAAAAGTTGACACGGCACATAAAGAGTGTTTATTTGGAGCGTTAATCTAAACACACTGTTTACTCTATATCGATTTCGCTTAAAACTCACTTCTAGAAGTTACTGAACATACCTAAAACCGTAGACTGGCCCGTCCTGCCAACAGGTGCGATAACACGACCAGGCTTTACCTTCTTCTTAATGCATACACATATGATACATGCAATAAAACTAATTATCAGTATCCCGCCTAACACGCTGCCCACGATTATGCCGATTGCCACATTATTTATATCGGGCTCATGGCCGCAACAATCTTCTTCACAGCATCCAGTTTCGCAGTTTTTAGATGTCGCCGAGGCGTAGCCAGGTATATCATTGCTAAATGTGCAGTGATAAACTGCTTGGAATAGTTCTGAAAAAAAGATAGCTATTGTTATTATCTTAATATCAATGCGCTGGATTTACCAAAACGACAAATGTATACTTATGGAATAAGCATATAAATATAGTAATTTCCTTTCTTTCTGAACTCCGAACTGAAAGCTACTCTGCAATATGATACATATTGCGGACTAATCCAGGCATGGTAACATATAAAGGTCAGTTTAAAGCCACAATAAACTTGCCAAACAGCATATTTTTTATTAACCAAAACATTTTAGATTTCACCTGTATGAATAATAACACAAAAAATAAACCTTACAATAAGAAAAGGGTATTATCTTATTGATTTGCAGCATGTTTTGGGCGTTTTTCGGATCATTTATTTTGTTTACAAAACATACAGCGAATCTTTCCGAGCTGAATTTCGGCAACTCTCGGCAGGCGAAGGTCGCTAATTATACAGAGTGACGTCAGTGCGTTCTTACGGCCCACTTACGGAAAAAACCGATAACTTTTCGCCGAGTGATTGTAAACATTGGTTAGTAATTTTGTGGGCTACAAAAATACTATTCGGACCGGGTCTCAATGATTGGGGATTATTTGAGGACATAAATAGTTGGTCATTTATACTTTCTTTTGAAAAAGGGTCAACGTGGTTAATTAATTTTCACAATGAAAAAAAACGTTTTGGCAAGTTTATTGTGGCTTTAATGAAATAAATCATAAGTTGTCGGTGTGAACTAAAGGCGTTAAAATGTAAAGTTAAAAGATTAGTATGGCCACACTACGTTAGTTTTGAAAATTTAGTAATACAAATTATTCAGCATTTTCCTCGAATCACAGAGAAAAGTATACACAAGGCGACAAATTTTTGGACAACCGTGGTTAGTATTTCGTCGAAAAGGTGAACTAATAAATACTTCTCATTTCTCATTTTTGTTAATTGTTAGTGGTGTCTCTTTTGGAACTGATCATTTTATTAACCATGCTCTCTCCCTCTGTTCTTCTTAACTGTGTGGAGAGGCAGTTTTTTTCTGAACGTGGCGATTACTGATATGCATATTTTACCTTTTTACAGGAGTTCTAAGATTTGAATCGATTGTTTTTTCTAACAATAACCCTAACCCAAAAACACGTGGTGTGGCCATACTAAAATTGCTATGAAGAAATTCTGACGTGACAATTATTTTTATAGAAGAACAAAAATGACATTTGAGTGTTATTTTTAGTTATGTTAGTAAAATCTAGATTGCGTATTACATTTGTACATGAAATGTTGTATATATGTTTAATTTATCTATCACTGAAGCAGGTGTTGGGTGGGTTTTTATGCGGCTTTTTAAAAGTCTCCCCGTATATCAATTCAGTGTAGTTATCAGTTTCAATTTCCTCTCTTGGTGGTAATATGTTAATTATTAATCGTGCAGAACGTCAACTATTGTGGATGGTAGTATTTTTTTCATCGCATACACAATTGAAAACTATTTTCCTGCTTAGCACGATAAAAACGAAATCCTTTTATTGTCGACCAAAACGTATAGCTATTTAGAAAAGTCTTTTAATTGTAAAGGTTTTACTCTCTTTCGTCAACAATTTTCTTAGTTGATTCATTATCTTTGATGATCTTGAGAATAAAAACTCGCTCTACTTACCAAACTGAGCTAGCAGTCCTAATATATGTAGGCACAGTAAACCATTCATTTCATAGCTAACTTATCCGACGCTAGATTGTGCAAGACATGAATTCCTCCAAGATAATCCGCAATCATTGAACAATGTAAATTAAAATCTATTATTCATATTCAAAGGGTTGATGACATTAGCGTTTTGTATAAAATCCAATAATAATTGTTTAGGTAATTGGATAACAATTGAGCCTCTTTGATGTCGTCAGATAGAAAAAAATGGTGATGCGAAAATCACCGAACACATCAGATATGAAAATATTACAGTCTATATTAATACAAGTAAACAGTACCCAGTTTGGTACATCGTGCGAATATAAATTATAAAAATATGGGAATTCCATCATTTGTTTAGGGTTATATATGCGAAATTAATACGTTCGATGAGATGTGGTAATGCATTCCGACCTTACATATAATGTGCATGAACAACCATTCATTTGATTTGTTTTACGATAATATGTGCGATAAGAATGTGCTCGATTAGATGTGCAGGTACATTTGGACATTCGATGAACTGTTGCGACGCAAAAACCGACGATGCCATCATCTACTCTGAATTTTCTGATACATTCACCTGTTATCTACAATCAGAATACATGTATCCTTTGATCGACTCATTATTGCCAAGTTGCCTGTGCAAAAGAGAGGATTCTGTCATTCTTCTTCAACGTTCTTAGGGCATTTCGTGGGACATTCTCAAGTAAACACCATATAGTATAAAGTTGAAGATGTCCTGAACATACTTGAAAAAGACATCTTTATGATTTCTGGGTATTGCTGGCAATTAATAATTCTTAAGTAAAACTTTTCAGATATTTCAGTCATTTAACATCGTAGCTAAATAATAGGCGCGCGCCATCCAAAGGATGTACCTTGTGATCATATTAATCGAAAGCGTTGTTGCCATCATCACCACATCTGAACAAAAACACATAATTGTTTAGACATTGAAGAAAAAATAACAGTTGAGGCAGAAAACAGTTACAGCATTAAATCTTTTAGAGTTGACTTAAAAAATTTGTTTAACAGATTGCATGGCATTGTATTTTTTTATGAAAATCGATATTTGCTGAGTTAATGATATGATTACAAAAGGCCTATAAAATATAGTGGATTGCTTTAGGCGACAATTAGCCCTGAGATTGACATGGCACTTGGGCCAATATTGAAATTACCTGACATTTTGCCTCAAGGCAGTGTAAGACGAATTATTAACATGTTGATAAACATATTATCACGAGATTGTAAGCTCATATTTTCCAACCTTTGCCAATGCCTTTGCTTGTACTTCTGCTGTGTTAGGAAATCGATGGAATAAATGGAATAAGCTCTTATTGGTTTTATACTTTTTTTAATTTTTTTTTTTACATTTTCAGTCCCAAGAATTTTCAAGTAATTTTTGTAAGTCTTTTTTTTTCGACTATCTTACGATAATCCGTTTATTTTTCATATTTTACAATCAAAACAGCAACAACATTTATATATAAACAATTGCTAAGCAAAGTAAGAACAGAGTAAGGTGACATATTAATATATAGCTAACAACAAGTATGTGTTGTATATGACCGTAACAAATATCATATTGTTAATTGAAGATGCTTCAAGAATTTTGATATCAATATACATTTTTCATTTTTTCTTTCGTAGTATTTACATAAAATATATAATTCTCCGTATAACAGTTTTTCAACATTATAATGTTCAGTTCTCCTCTCACTTAAATAGTATGATCTATATATACACGAACCTATTTGACTTAACAGAACATTTACTTGTTGATATTCTTTCATCGATATTTTATACCCAATAACAATACGCTCTAAGCAATTCATTCTAACTGAAAATCCACATTTTTTAAAAATGGAAGAAACTATCTGCCAAAATGTTTTAATTCTTGTACACTCTATAAAAAAGTGATTGTAGTCTTCATATTGTCTGCAATAGTTACATAAAGGAGAGTGTGAAAGTTTCCATCTGAACAAATTTTCATTAGTCGCAATAATTCTATGAATTGTTTTGAATCTAAATTCCTTTACTTTGTTATCTAATATCACTTTGTTTAAAATATAGTAAAAAGAAGTCCATTCAATTGCTTTACCAAATTGCCTTTCCCAAAAAGTATGTACATAGGGTTTTTCAAACTTACTTTGAAGAAGTGTTTGATAAAAATATTGATTTGAAAAATCTATATTCCTTTTCATTTCAGTTTTGACGTTAGTTTTGACCGATTCTTCTATTTTTAACATATTTTTCCATGATCTTGGTATCGCAGACTGAATGTTTTTTACTTGCGAGATCCAATTTGTTTTGTTTACTAGAGTTTCATAAATCTTTATCGGGTCTATTTCCCCAGAATCGTTTATTATATCATTAATATATAAAATATTTGATTTAATAAAATTGTGGAAGATTAGAGATTTACCATTTAATTTAATATTACGATTTCCCCATACAACTTGTTTACGAATATCATAATATGTCTTGGGTTCTTGTGTTTGTTTTGATTCATTAAAAGAGATGTACGTTTCTATCAGATGATTATAGAAAACTGGTATATTGTATCTTGTTTTTGGTAAGGACCTGTACGAATCAAGTTGCATATCAAAAATAAGATATTTTTGTCCAAATTGACTAAGAAAAAAGTTTGGGATTACTTTCCAATTACCTTGTGTCTGATTGTCGACTAGATTTTTTATCCATTTTAAAGTTAAAGCTTTTGAATATGTTTCTAAATCGGTTATTTCTAAGCCACCTTGTAATTTATTTCCTATTAAGGTCGTCCTTTTAATTTTTTCGTTTTTGTTGGACCATAAAAACTTAAAGAACATTGTATTTAGATCCTGTAGGATTTTACCCGGTATTTTCATTACTTGCAGGATGTAATTTAGTTTTGGCATAATGAGAGTTTTTAATACCAGTATTTTTCCATAAAAAGTAAGGGTTCTGCCACTCCATTTATCAATAAGGTACTGGCATTTTTGTACTTTTTCATTCCAATTTAAATCGCAAATATCTTTCTCTGTTCCAAAATAAATACCTAATGCTTTTACTTGAGTAGAGAATTTTATGTTACATACGTCGTGATTTTTTAGTTTCGCTCTTCCTATCCATAAACCTTCTGTTTTATTTTTGTTTAAAATCAGACCTAAATATTCACCAAATTCTTCAATTAATTTTAAAGCTATTGTAATTTCATCTTCATTTTTTAAAAATAAAGTTGTGTCATCGGCAAGTTGTGTAATCTTTAGATTTGATACTGAGTTATTATGTGTGTCCATTACACGTACACCGGTAATATCCTCACAGTTTTTTTATTTTTAAAGCCATTATTTCGGCAACAATAATAAACAAAAGGGCAGACAGAGGACATCCTTGTCTAATGCCACGATTTTATTTAAAATATTGTGATTTCCAACCATTATTTATCACGCACGATGTAATATTGTTATAAAATGTTTGTACCCATTTAATGAATGACGTTCCAAATCCAAATTTTTTCAGCACGGCTACCATAAATTTCCACTCTAAAGTATCAAATGCCTTTTTGAAGTCTAAAAATAGAATAGCTGCATCAATATTAAGTATATCCGCATAGTCAATTACATCTTGAATTTGTCTTAAATTATAACCAATGAATCTGTTTTGTATAAAGCCCTGTTGGTCTAAACTAATAATTTTTGGTAAGGTTTTTTGTAAACGTTTAGCGAGAGTTCTTGCTGCTATTTTATAGTCGATATTGAGAAGTGATATTGGTCTCCATTTTTCGAGATTTTCTGGATCACCTTTTTTTGTAGATTAAAGTAAATACACTTTGTTTTTGTGCGGCTGAAAGCTCTCCGGCTAAGTATCCTTCATTAAGGCTATTAATAACAAGAAAACCTAATTTGTCCCAAAATTTTTGATAAAACTCGACCGTTAATCCATCAAGACCGGGACTTTTATTTAATTTCATATCTTTGAGCGCTTCAAAACATTCATCATATGTAAGAGGACCTTCGCAAACTTTGGCTTCTTCACTGTTTAAAATTTTTGGTAATATAGTGTTATTTAAATAATCGTCACAATTTACGTGCTGGTTATCACTTTTGTATATGTTTTCATAAAATTTAACCTCTTCGTTCAATATGGCGGATAAATCGGTGATAGAGTTTCCGTTTATTTTAACAGAACTTAAAACCTTTCTGCTTTGTCTCGATTTTTCTAAACTAAGAAAGAATTTTGAATTTTTTTCGTTAGTTTCTAGTAATTGAATGCGTGACCTTATCTGTACTCCGCGTGCTTTAAATGAATAAATGTTTTCGATTTCTTTCTCTATTTGTATAATTTCTGTTTTTATTTGGAAGTTTATGTGGTTACCATTTAAACTGTATAAATATTTTAATCTATTTTCTAACGTATCTAACTCATTTTGCCTCTCTCTTGCTTTTTGTTTTGCAAATGCTATTGATTTTTCCTTAATTTTATTTTTACAAAGTTCCCACTTAAGTCGATGACTATGTATATTTGAAACATTAAATGAGTTTATAATAGCTGAAATGTTATTTATAAAACCATCATCTTCCAAATAAGTATTATTTAATTTCCAATAACCCGGACCTCTTTTTGATGGAGGTCTTAATTTTAGGGAAATTGCAAGGTGATCTGTACTTTTAATTATTGCAGGTCGGATATCCGATTGTAGAACGCATGAAATTAATATTTCTTCTATCAACCAAAAGTCTATACGGCTTTTCTCTATACTATTTTTTCTTCGCCACGTATATTGTTTATTGTCTTTATTTTTGATACGCCAAATATCTTTAAGATTGTGACTTTTTATTAACGACTGCAAATGTTTTGAAGAATCTAATAATAATGCGTTTGAAACCCTGTCAATCTTTCCTAGAACCTCATTAAAATCTCCTCCGATTATTTTTAAACCTTGAGCCTTTTCAGTTAAAATTTTTGAAATATTATTGAAAAAATGTTTTCTTTCTTTCTTATTGTTAATTGCATAGATATTCATAAGCGAGTATATGTTATTTGTTAATTCTACATTTAAGAAAACATATCTACCAGTGACATCATAATCAAAATCTAGGATATCAAAAACAAAATGTTTTCTTATCATAATACTACAACCCCTAATTGCACGTTCTCCATATGAGTGAAATAAAGACCAATCATTAAATTCTAATTTGACTACATTTTCAATATCCCTAGTAAAATGTGTTTCCTGTAAAAATACTAAATTTGCTTTCTGTTGATTCAACCATTGTAAAAGTCGCAATCGTTTTGCTTTATCTCTTAATCCTTGAGTATTAAGCGAAATGAGATGAAGGGGTGTTCTACAGTCTTCCATTGTTACTGAAAAATATTAGTATATAATAAAATTCACAAAGGCTAAGTATGATAATACATTGAACAAACACAAAAAGAAACTCATTTACGATAATAATTGAAAAGCTGAAAGAATGTGTGCGTATGCTTGCATGCGCGCGTGTGTGTGTATGTGTGTGCGTGCGTGAGTATGTGTGTGTTGCGTGGGTGCGTGTGTGTGTACGAGCGTGTGTGTGTGCGTGCGTGTGTCTTTGTGTGAGAGCTTTAGAGATCAAAAAGTGTTTCTCTATTTTAACGTATTTCTGAGAATGTAAAGCATATATACACAAATAACTAAAATGTTTAAACAGTTACAAAATGCAAAAACAGTACATGCCACAAATAATTTACAAAGTTCAGAGAACAATAACAACCCAAAAAACTGCATAACAAAAAAAATCACAATATTACATACGAAATATGTCTGTTCTCATGTATCTAGTTGAAAAGCAATACATTACCGTGGTTTGTATTAAAAATACGTACCATATTTTACACAATAATACAAGTTCCTAAATTCTTGTTTTAGAATATTTATTATGCTCCTTATAAATTAATATTTTACTAGTATATTGACTAATAATACAAGTTTCAAGATTCTTATCCCCAGCATTCGCTTTTATCAAAAACATATGTTCGCTAGATTGTGATATTTTATGGTATTGAATAAGGTATATTTCATATAGTTTCCTAATCGTATTGAAATAATATATATATATATATATGTTATTGGTAGATAATTGTTTTAACAAATATTCTATATAACGATATATAAGGTAATGCCTTTTTATTTCACTTTTAATTTTTGTAAGTCTTAGCCACAGGAATATTTTAATTTTATGATGGGTTTGTTGAAACAATAAGATCAGATTCCAAAATAGATATACATGTACATTTATTTTTTTAACTTACTTGACTTTTCACATACGTAGCATTTGGAAGTTGTAATAATTTAGTCACACTTGAACAATAAATCTGTTGCACATTATCAGATAATTAAGTATATTCGTTTTACCCCGGTTTATTGAGTTGGGGAACAATGTCAAATCCACTGAATGTTGTAAATGTTGTTGGGTTTATTAAATAAATGCAATCCTCTTATGAATGTTCTTTGATTTATGAATAAAGTCAAACTTTCTAACATACAAAAGTATGGTAAGACGAAATGGGTATCAGAATGTTGCACGCAGGATATTACTAGTGTAAAATGAAAATAAAATACCATAACATTCAAATCAATCTTTTTATTGTTTAATTAAGCTGTTCAAATCAAATTTCAATGATTTTGTTTGCTTTTCTGAAAAAGATGAAAAGGGTACTTTGAAAACCAACTGATGGGAACGTAAAGAAATCGCGAGATGTTTTAAGTTCAAAACTTTTAACGGCTGTAATAACGAACATTGCCGTTCGAAAGAAAAACATTAGGTTTATATTTATTGCACATAGGGATGTCTATAACTTGTTTATTAATGGTTGCACCAGATAAAATATAAATATAATAAGTTAGAAGGAGAAAGAGATTCAATTCAGTTCTGACAAATCCATAAAATGTATTTTTATAAGGACACGTTTTAACTTCATTATGATTTTTGGTAAATTCTCTTGATGCCGCCTGATTTCGGAACTAAGTCGGATCTATTTTAGGTTGTTTTGGTTAATAAACAATTTCAATGCTTTTTAATGGTGTTTTATTTACCAAAAAAATGAAACATGCATATCAGGAATCGCCACACTAAAATACAGCCTCCCTATGCAACGAAAAACAAGAGAGGAAGAGAGAGTATGTTTGTTATAAGTACGACAATGTATGTCAATTCCAATAAGACGCCACAAACATTTAATATAAAAGAGAACTTTGGGGTTACCGCCTTGGAACAGGCAATGGCAAAACAAATTGTCACTGGGGGTTTAAACCAGCTGCATCAACCTCACACTTTGACCCAAGAGGTTCTCGTATCACAAAACAAGTACAAGTTGTCTTGGTGAAATAACTCCAACTCATCCATCAGCTCAACAATGTTGCGTGCAAAAGCACACACATATAATACGTAAGAAGCCATTAGCATTGAAAAGCCAAAGGGGCGGGTACATAATGGCCTTACCGCGATCAGAGCTACTGGAGTAAAATCAAGAGGAACACGATGACAGGGATAAAAGAAACATTATATTTCCAACCGTTTGGTATGCAGTTTGGTTTATGTACTCATGCTTGTTAAGTCGTCTAGTTACTTTACTGATGTCAATCATCGGATCGTTTAATAAGGCCTGATGTGCAGGAAATCTGTTCCCCTGTTGATCTGCGACTGCCGTTAGACTTATTAGGGTTGGTATATAGGAGCAGACGGCGTTATACTGTATGCAGGCGGAGCAAAGGTTGGCTGACCATAAGCTGGTGGCTGTGGGTAAGAGTAGAGGACGGTATTGTTATATCCCTGAGCTGGATATTCCGGCGAAGTTGCTGTAAAGAAATAAAAACAAATGCGTACAAATTTTGACGACTATCGCCCATGTTTGAACTTAACCTTCTTAACTGGCTGCTAAGGCAGGTTTAACAGTGAATATTTTGTGAAAACTGGCTAAGATTTTAGCCATTTACAAAGTAATGCTGTCGAAAAAACATTTCTCTTTCCATAAATTTAGATCTTAAACTCTAAAATTGACATTGACCTTTATGAGTTTGGGTTAGGGATAGGGTTAAACCCCCATTGGCAATTTCATTTGAGACAGACCGGTAACCCCTCGGTTTCTCATTTAATGGTATTTTTGTAGTGTTTTTTGTGGAGCTCATTTAATGGTATTTTTGTAGTGTTTTTCGTGGAGCTGATAATTCAATAACCATCCTATCTCTTTCTCTTCTTCTTTACTGTGTGGGAGGCTGTTTTTTCTGAAGGGGGCAATTCCAGATATGCATACTTCATATGTTTTAAAGAAAGATCAAGGTCAGTAGACGCGACACTACGCCTTATTTAAGTGAACACATAAGTTGGTTGTTATAGATATAAAAGGAACTTTGAAAGCCATTGAACACGACAAATATGAAAATATGGCATGCTCGGTGTCATAAAGCTTGTTATGGGCAAGTATGCTTAGGGCTGCCCACGCCGCCTAGCACTTGGTTGAGCGCAACTATATATTAAATCATAAACAGTACAATTTTGTTGTATCCAAAACGATGCTGTGCTGTGATATTACGGTTAACATTAAACCTTCAACACGGTATTTTCAGATTAAAATCATCCCATGTTCATCGACGTATGGTTCCCATACAAAAAATGGTTTGTCCTAAAATAGAAACTAAACATAATAGAATTTTGGCAAGGGAATCTGAAAATATAAATAATCCATATCACAGACAACGCCAAATTCAAAATTGGGAAATCAGAAAATATATCCTTGGGGTGATTGTACAATATCCAAATCAATATAGGATGGGAAATTAAACACTATTTTGAAACTGGTCGAAATATTTAAACGAAAGTATGTTTAGAAGTACCATTTACATAGCGCAATGCTCAACGACCTTCAAAGGACGTTACTGATTACAGCACTTACTGACTTTATGACTTTCTACAGCCTTCACACGACACAAACAACGCTACTGAAATATTGCAATAGATTAAAAGGGAACTTTTGAAGTTATGAGATTTCAATACCCCCGTATATAAATTTCGATATTGTTCAATCACTCTAGGGTAAACTTCCGGTTTTTATGTTTGCCTTTTGCGTTCTCCGTGATATGTAGTGTTTATATTCTGAGTTCCATTGTCAAATTATATTTTATTCAGTTTCGCAAATTGTTTTTCGTTTAGGGCAAACTTATGAATTAAAGCGGGGATCATATACCGCTGATCATGCAATAGTGTTAATCAGAAAATACCTCTTCGAAGTTTCCGTTGTTTGGGATGGGTCAATATTGTTCATGGTTGTGTTCAACTCGGGGCTTGGCGGCGTGTGCAGTTATATGCATTTCCATTAGTTCATGGTGAGACTCAATCAAACTGAGCTTTCAGAATTTTTATATTTGTCATGTTCGTTGAATTTCATCTATTATACATGTATTACTATTTTTCGGCCAACATTATATACTAGAAAACAAATTCTAAGTTGAATGCAGCCAAAGTATAGTTTTTATAAACTTTATACTTTTAATCTCTTGAATCTCATCGCAGTATTTACGGACAAATACCGGGAGAAGAGTTTCATAAAGCAGTACCGAGATGGAAAGCCAGGTTTATTTTATTAATATCCTGATATTATTTAAATAAAGGATAAGGAGACTGTAATTGATCACGACAAGTACGATAACTCATTTGTTTTATATAACATATTAGAAAGCACGTTATGGTAGCCATTTTACGCTTGCGAAAATCAACGCTTGGCCAGAGAAAATAACTTGTTAGATTTTCATCCGAATATTGGGGAAAAAAGGCGGGTGGACACTTTAATTTTCTATTTTCTATTTACGAAATACCTGAGAATAAAAGTAAAAACTAACAAAAGAAGCAGGTTGGTGCCTATCCTTGGTTGAAAAGCCAAACCAGTCTTTAATAATGACAAAATCGCCTTGGGTAAGCTTTAAAATGATGAACATTTTGTGTTATTCTTGCCATCCATATGTTTTTTTTACTTTATAATCTAAGCATCAGTATCTGGGATGGTCTAAAACCCCTTTCTATCCGAAACAGAATATGTTCCGATTTTTACCAATATGTTTTTTTTCTGGGCGGGTGGTTGTGGACAGGGGCGGGTGGGGATGAGAATCTAAAATATTTTTTCTATTGTCTTACTGTAAGCTGTCGATTGTACTGTCCTTCCAGGTGCTATAACGCGACCAGACTTTCCCGTTACTTTGATGCATACACAAACGATACAAACAATAAAGCTAATTAGCAGTATCCCGCCTACCACGCTGCCAACCACAATGTTGATAATAATCGCATTATCTAAATCATCGTGTGTGTCTTCGGGTGGATCGCAACAATCTTCGTAAGGGGATGTGCCACAGCACCCATCGGTGCAGGTCTTATAGGATGATGGCCATTCTCTCATATCATAGCAAATGTCATCTCCATGGGAGGAAACTGAAAATGATAAACA
The DNA here is from genome assembly GCA_038501625.1 of Corbicula japonica. Lineage (NCBI taxonomy): Eukaryota > Metazoa > Mollusca > Bivalvia > Venerida > Cyrenidae > Corbicula > Corbicula japonica. Next base: position 1,145,537 of record JAZAYU010000051.1, read on the forward strand.
AAGCCGCTAACTATTCAACAGGGTATGAAAAAGTATATTGATTGCAATGTATCCTATTTATAAGTGACGCAATCAACAAATCACATTTTTACAGAAGCACTTTGATTGGTAATATTTTACGTTTTTGCACCTATAAAATTCCTTAAGGTAATAATAAGGAATAGGGACGAATCATGAGATGAATAAAATCTAAAACGTGTTTTATGTACATAAAGAGATAGCGAATAAAGATTTAGCATGTTTATCATAAGATTGTATGTTTTAAACGATTTGTCCATAATAAATGCATTTGGTAATGTCTTAGTGTTAATTCAAATTTACTTTGGTAACTGAATGTCTCCCCTAAAAGTCATATAATTGTCTTTAAATTTTTTGCTTCAACATGCATATTTTTATTATGAAGGTAAATGGAATAACATAAAAATGCATCTCTCTCACCTACGGTAACAAAGCACGTCATAAACTCCAACGTAATCACATCAAACAAAATCGATATTTTCCAATCGCTACATTATTTCCTGACAGAGTTCCATAAAAACACCGAACATTTTTAAATATATATTTTATATACATCAAAATTGATAATCTCTTAAATAGTTGCATCCAATAAGCTTAAAGTGGAATAAGTAGTTTTCTAAGATAGTAATCCCCGAGTATGGTATAGTGCTATCTGGTTTCGAACAGTATTTGAGTTTAACCATATCCTGTTAAATAATAAATTGAATAATATTGTGCTGGTACAAAATCATTCCCAGGATCTAAACGATATGCGTATGTTCATAATTTAACTGAACAAGTTTTAAGTTTCTGCTGCAATAGTTTAACGTTTAATAAGAAAATCGAATCTGCAGAACAAAAATTCACGAAAGATTTTTAAAATATATCAAATTCATATTGGCAGGACTCCATGTCAGTTAAGAAATATACTTCAATAAAATACAGAAGTTGATCTATTCATCTACTTTTATAAGAACGAGCAGGACCAAGATCGTAAAACTAAGATTGGAGACCAGTCTCAAATCTCAAGTGTCTGATTGGTCAGTCAAATGCTTGAGATTTGAGAGTGGTGACACATGAATCGAGCTTGCATGTCGTTATATAGAACGTTTAATGGTGGAGAATGATCAAATAATGCCAGTTATGATATCTCTACAGACGCTGGATCCTGATCAAAGATATTTTAGGAGTGTCTTGTAACCAAATGTCTAGGAAAATATTGACATGAGTTAATGTGCAATTTATAATTTATGAAAAAAAAAGATATCAGGAATGGTCACATCCATCTGACACACCCAACCCACACAGCAAAAAGAAGAGAGGAAGAGAGCATCGGTATACAATGATCAATTATAAAATAGACGTCACAAACAATTAACGAAAAAGAATACCCGATGGGTTACCGATTGAACGGTCAGTGCCAAAACAATATTCTACTGAGGGTTTAACCAGGTTCTAGTATTCAGTAGAAATACACCGTAAGTTAGCTGTAAGTTTATAATATCAGATATTTGATGACTTTTTCGTTAATATAAACTGCCTCAAAATTTCTAAATTGAGAACCTGAATGGCACGTATTTATACCAGGTAGCTAGACGTTGTCACAGTGTCCGATGCTTAGAGTTTATCCCTTTATGTCTGACGGTTTATTGGTCAAACAACGTTTGTCGGCATTTGGAAACGGGTTTCGTTTAATTCACCATCGCTAACTATTTTCTATCTCTTACTCTACTCACCAAACTGTGCAAGCAGTACTAAAAGACAAAGTAAGTCCTTCATTTACACTTATCAACTGCTTTATTGTTTAAGACCTAAATCCTTTAAAATCAGTCGGAAATCTTTAAACGATAAAAATTATAATCTATTCATATTCAAGTATTTTTAAACAATCGCGATGTGCTTATTAAATCAATGTAATATAAAACATTAGACGACACCCGAGTAGGAAGTTGAAATATGAGAATGCCTTACTTTGTTAAGTTGTATGTATGCGATATAAAAGATTTTTTTTTTTATTTCGTTAACATACCAATTAAATCATTTTTTTAAGTTTAAAATATAAACTGCTGTAAAGGATTAAATAATTAAACATGTCTAAATTTCTCTTAAATTTAACCATAAACTTCAATAAACATAAACTTTGGGATGGAATTATTTAGTCGTCTGATCACCTCAATTACCAGACTAGTCAACAGAACTAAATAGCTTATCACGGCAAGAATTAAGATTCAGCGAACAAGAAAGAAGATGGGTTTAGCTCGTAGTGCACACTTTTCAAATTTAAATATCGCAAACAAAAACTATCCGAATGACAATACATGGTGACACTGTGCTAAATGTGACCAAAAACAATAACAATGATTTTAAAAACTCTGAAACTTGTTATAGTAATTGCGTCAATCCGTAAAATAATATGCTATTCCTGCAAACTCCTCTTTGCGGCAGTCAAATTCGAACTAAAGGTTATATCAAGGAGCCGAAATGTGTTGGGTGAGTTAAATCATAAGTTCATTAATGTTCATTTCTTATATCAGTTGTTAATTCTGGTCGCTTGGCATATCATTTATTGAGCATACGAAAGTTTAATGTCATGTAAAAAATAGATAAAAGTGAAATTGGAAGTAATTTCTTACCTTGAAAACAGACTTTCTGTGGGAGTCCAAACTTCCTATACTTCCACTTTTGTCAACAATTACTGATACACAAAGACAGTCCATAAAAAGGACAACAATCTCTTAGAATCCTATTCACTAAGCTATAGCAGAAATGTACAAAAACAACATTCTCAAAGTGATTTCACATAAATTATTTGGCAGCCATGTTTGTTTACTAATTTCTCAAAATGCAAGGTATGGTGTATAATATTGGAAATAACTTTCAATGTTATTATTGAATTGTCTGCCTTTTGAAGAAAAGGTTGAAATACTACTTATCTGTTAAAAATGCATAAGACTGTGTACATAATTTACCTATTAATAAGTTATTATTAGCCTTCCAACATTTCAAAAACACTTCTTATCCTAGTTGAAAATACATTTCATTTAGTAATTATTATTTGGAATGTTAACAGAAATATCATAAGTAATGTCCTATATTGTACACTATACCTTCAATTACTTTGCATTTTGGGAAGTCCTACTTAATAAAGTTGTAAACAAATATGGATGTAAAATGGAGAGTGCTGTTTTTGTGCATTTCTACTGTTTTTTAATGAATTGTCTTCTAAAACATTGTTGACCTTGTCATGGACTGTGTTCCTGTGGCAGTAATTGCTTACAACAATGGAAGAATAGGAAGTTTGGACTGTCATAGAAAGTCAGTTTTCAAAGTAAGATAAAATTAGGATCTCACACACCCAATCCACTTCAGATATTCCATGACAAAATGATACCACCTTAATACGATCGATTATATATTCAATTTTATTATCAACGTTCCCAGACTATCTAAACACACATTGATACTTTGTAAATATGGATCGTATGTCGACTAAACACGGCGTATGTGTCGTCGAAATGCTCAAAACTGGTATAAAATTATTTTGGTTAGAAAACAAATATTATGTTATTCGTAAATGCAAAGAAAATCCCTTGAGGAAGTCAGTTGGTTGTCTACCTGACAGAAGGCATAGAATCAATAAAGACTGATACTTTATTTATCAATAATCGATATCAAAAAATATTATGAACATATTATTTTAGTGACTTTTTGTGGTGTCTTATTTTAAACCAATGTCTTCTTTTCTTCTCTACTTTTTGGCTTGTGTGGAGGCTGTGTTTTCCGGGTTAGGGAATCCCATAAAAAAAATCATGTGCAAAAATGGAAAGCCCTCATAAAACCGAGGAGAGTGTTTTGGCTCGTTATGCCTAACAGTCCGTTAAGAAGTTACTTTGGTTGAAAGGGGATAGCATACCACAACTTGCTCTTTTGTGTCACTTTAAATTTTATTGATATCTAGATGAGAAAAATGATTAAAAATGATGCCGAACACCATGCTTATAACATAAGAATTACTTTGTGTAAATGTCACAATATGATGGCCATTGGCCCAATTACAACGCCAATATGAATTCATTTGAATAATAACATTATAATATTGAATAGTATGCATACAAATCGGAAACAATAAAACATATACCGTTTCCCTTGATTGTGTGTTCGCCATTTTGAGAAGTGCCACAGGTCTCTTAACATTTGGTACAGGACAGCTGTTACACAACAGTGTGCATATCGTGTGTTATATCCAGTTAATTTCACTACGGTTAAGAGACTACAACTTTATCTCGAATACACTGTAGCCGAACAGTTATACTGGTTGCACCAACACTGATTAGAATTAATCGAACGGTTTTGAGATTAAAACCCAACCAGACATGAAGGTTCGTTTATAGAACGATATCGAAGAATGATATTGTAAATTAGTCGTTACCATGTAGATGTATTTACTTCTAGATTAGGTTAGAGAAAAAATATGTTAGATTCTCATCCCCGCCCGCCTCTGTCCAAAACCACCCGCCCCAAAAAAGTTTATTGGTAAAAAATCGAAACATATTCTGTTCCGTACAGAACGGATTTTAGACCATCCTTCTCCTTTAGAAATACCTTCTTCGTTAAAAAAAAATAAAATTAAAAAGTGCCCACCCGACCCTTTTTTCCCGAAATCCTGATTAATGAGAATCTAATAATTTATTTTCTCTTGCCTTATTCAAATTTAATTAAATCAGAGTTTTCATTTTCGACAATTCTATTATATTCTATGTATTGATTTACGCATCACTCAGGCGTCTTGTATTACAATGCAAGTTATTAATTATTTATATTTCAATTATTAATCGCTTAATGTTTGTTCAGCTTTTCGTTTCAATTAATGCTTTCGTCTATGTTTACGCAAACTCGATTCCGAAAAACGCCGTTACTACCATGAAACATAATGAAAGTCAAGTCGTTATTCATGTCTGTATGTCCTGTCACATTAGCAATATACAGTAGTTAAGGAAAGCACCTTTTAAACAGTAATGGATTTCTATAATAATGTGTTCGCTTCAAAAGGATTGCTACAACTATATTGTTCTACTGCCCTTAACCTGGACTGAAGGTTAACAAACTGCGATTGGAAACCTGTCTTAAATCTAAAGCGTCTGATTGGCACCTTATCCAGAGTCATTTTGACTATGCTTGTTCGATTTGGTTTAACGGTTTAACCAAAGAGCTAAAACAGAAGTTACAGGTTTCCCAAAACAAACTTATCAGATTATCCTGAATGTACACCCTAGGTCTCATTGGGCAAAGAGCATTTTGTCAAAATTAACTGGTTACCAGTTGCTGATAGAGTAAACCAAATAACTGTTTGCCATGTTTTTAAGATTCATTTAAACACTGCTCCTCATATATGAGTGAACAGTTTAGCCCTGTCAGTGATATTCATAATTATCCTACTAGGTTCAGGGTAAAACTCAACACTAACCTTGATAGAAGTATTTTAACATACAGCAAGAGGTATACTGTTCCAGTTGTCAAATGGTTTGGCATTAAATCATTTGCCTACAGCGGTTGTACCTTATGGAACAGTTTGCCTCAATATATCAGGGATTCCAAAACACCATATTCTTTTAAATCTAGGGTCAAGGAACATTTTTAAAATATGATTTTTAAAAGTGAAGTTATCTTACATTTTTGTGTGTAATTATATCATGTATTGAAAGAAAGTTTACTCTTCATAAATACTTCATGGCATTTTCAGTTTAATTTATTTTATGTAAATCATAATTATCTTATTTATTTTACTTATTCTTATATTAGTTTTCTTAAGTCAATGATTGATCCTGTGATAGTTTGTTCTTGTAGATATTAACTGACAAACAGACAATATAATTTATGTTTTAACCTGAAATGCATTAAATTGTGGGATTCAATATGTTGGACAAACTGGGCGCCCTTTGAAAACACGTTTTAGTCAGCACTGTTCTAAAATAAGAAACCATCATAAAATCAATACATTTTTATATAAACATTTCAAACGAACAGGCCACACATTAAAACATGTTAATATTCAACCTGTTGAAAAAGTTATATTTGATAACAGTGCTTCTAAAGCCTTTAAAATAAGAGCAAGACTTGTATCGGAGCAAAAATGGATACAAAAACTCCAAACACCCTATCCACTTGGACTAAATGATAATATTTATCAAGAAGGCAACATTTCAAAAAATCCTGATTTTGACATTTTTGATTTGCTTGAATTACGAAAACGAAAATCGAGGTCACACGGAATAAGGACTAATGGTAACATCAAAAGAAAATCACGTGCTCATAGTTCTATTCATGACCTTCAAAATATTTTAAAACATTCTGGTAGACATGCTATGCTGTCGCGATTAGCTTCTCTTTCTATTTTAAGTTTACAAAAAGTTGATAAGGAAGCTGATGATATTGTTATTAGAACTCATCCACTTTATGAAGTTGCAAGCCTAACTCAGTGTTACACTCGGCATGTTCTAAGACCACACATTGACTTGAATCTGATCACCAAAGACATTTCCTTAAAATTTCATTTTTAAATAAAGGCATAGATTTTATTGACCTTCCAAGTATATTTAAAGATAAAACTGTTGAATCGGCAATACCTAACTATTTCAAGAATACTGAAACACCCATCGTTTGTTATAAATATAACAAGCCTATTAGAAACACTATTTTTAATTATAACAAAATTACCTCAGATTTACAGATTGTTGAAAACACACCATTATCTTGAGACTGTTCTAATTCAAAATTTTGCTATCAACCTGCCGGTCATATCGTTACAGGGGATATAAATGTTATCAAAGACTTAAGAATCCGCAATTTAATTTCAAAAGGTCCAAAATATAGAATTCCATCAAACATCGACTTTAATACCTGTCGTGCGGAAATTGCAGAATCTTTAAACTCTTTTTGCAATGAATGGTGTAAGCTGAGCCTAATGCTCTTTCAAACTGGAAAAAACAAATATGCAAAATAATTGACACTCGTATATACTTCTATAAAAGAAACATTGCTTTACTACCACCTCGACCTCGTTTTAACTTTCGCCATTTGAAAAAGGGTATTCAAGATTTTCACAACAAATTTGTTTTAACACCTGCTGATAAGGCTTCAAATAATGTAATTATAGTGTGACGTATACACTACATAAATGTTCAAACTGAAGAGCTTAATAGCTCTAATGCTTATACACTGACTTCTTCATCTGAGAGTGATATTGTTACTGCACACACTCTACAAATTACAAAATTTAGAATCAGTGTTGAGCCGAAACAAGACAAAGTACCTACTATGTATTGGTTGCCTAAAATGCACAAAACACCGTACAAAGCAAAATTTATCGCTAACTCTAGTTCTTGTACAACAACAAAGTTATCCGTGCTCTTAACATCTTGTCTTACAGCTATAAAAGAACATGTAATTAGGTATTGCGAAAAAGTTTTTGAAACTACTGGCAAAAATTTATTTTGGTCTATAAAAAATTCATATGACGTTTTGAAGAAACTTAAATTAAATAATTTTCAGGCGTTTTGTTTGTCTACATATGATTTTTCTACCTTGTATACTTCTCTCCCTCATAATTTAATAAGAGACAAGCTAACCAGTCTCATTGAAAAAACTTTTGCTAGAGAAAATAAAACATTTATCGCTTGTAATGAACACAGGGCATTCTTTACAGATGGTTCTTATGATAATTATACTACATGGACCTGTAAAGACCTTTTCCAGGCGCTCACATTTTTATTGGATAATATTTATTTGAGATTTGGTACCTCTATTTATAAACAAGTAATAGGCATTCCAATGGGTACTAATTGTGCACCCCTTGTTGCTGATCTGCTTTTATACTGTTATGAAAGAGATTTTATGTTATCTCTTTCTACAGAACATCAAGATGATATTATTACAGCTTTTAACAACACCTCGAGGTACCTTGATGATTTATTAAATATAAATAATAACCATTTTCCATCACTATTTAATAAGATTTATCCTAAAGAACTAAAGTTTAATAAAGCGAACACTACAGAAAAGCAAGCAAACTTCCTTGATTTAAATCTGTCCATTAAAAATGGTTACGTCACTACTAAAATTTATGATAAACGAGATGATTTTAATTTTAATATAGTAAATTTTCCGTTTTTAGACGGCAATGTTCCTCGTGCTACATCTTACGGGGTTTATATCTCACAGCTTGTTCGCTTTTCAAGAGCTTGCAACGATGTTAATGATTTCAATGAACGTAATCTTTGCATTACAGAAAAAATTTTAAAACAAGGTTATCGGTATCACAAATTAAGGAAAACCTTTTGCAAGTTTTATCGCCGATATCCAGATCTAATTCATAAATACAGGTGCAGTTTAAAATCACTTTTGCAACAAGGAATTTCACAGCCAGCTTTTTATGGAGATTTAATTTATAAACTTAAGAAGATAAAATGCGATGTTAATTTCTCCCGGTTATTCGTAAAAACCATCTGTAAATTTAAAAAGAAAGGTTACCAACATGATATTTTACAGCGCTCTGCAGGCCTGGTGATTAACCCATCTACAGTTGATCATTTTGCTTACCTCTTTGGTTGCACGACGGTGGCAGGGGTTTAAGAGTTTATGAAGGTTTATGGGGAAATCTTTTCTTAAAAGAACCTAGAAGCTCGATTTGTTTCTTTTATCCCTGTCATCGTGTTCTTGCTGATTTTACTCCAGATGCTCTGGTCTCGGTAAGATCATTGAGTACCCGCCCTTTAGCTTTGCAATGCTATTAAATTCTTATGTTTATATGTTTGTATGCTTATGCATGCAACATTGTTGAGCTGATGGATGGGTTGGAGTTATTTCACCAAGACAATTTGTACTTGTTTTATAATACGAGAACCTGTTGGGGCAAGTGTGAGGTTGGTGCACCCTAGAACCTGGTTTAAACCCCCAGTAGCATTTTGTTTTGCCACTGACCGTTCCAAGGCGGTAACCCCTCTCGTTCTCACTTTTGTTATTTGTTTGTGGCGTCCATTTTGAAACTGATTATTATAATACCATGCTCTCTTTTCCTCTCTACTTTTTGGCTGTGTGGGGAGGCTGTGTATGCTGGATGTGGCCATTCCTGATATGCATATTTCATTTTTTGTGATAATCTGTTATTATCAATCATTATTATTTTCTTATATATAATATGTTTACACAATCTGTTCACTAAGGTGGTTGTTTCTTAACGATTTTTGAAACATTGACTATTTGTGATCCTTTTTTAATCTTCCTATGTCATACAACACTATATCTCAAGGACCACAATGGAAATAAGAGTAAATTACTACTCTTTTTTTTGTGTTATCCTTGACATTTAATGTTGAGTGAAATGGTTGTATTAATTCATACTTTGTTATATTGTTTCTGTATGTCTTAATATTTTATGCCATGTTATTACACATTTTATGTTGAAATAAATCTATCTATTTATCTAAAATCTATTGGCAAAAATGGCGACTGGTCACCATTTCAGCCTTTCATATGCTTGAGATTTGAGACTGGTTTCCTTTCTTTTTTTTGCAACCTTGGGACCAAGTCTCAAGCTTATAGATAACTGAAAGAGACGATAAATATAACCTGCTTGTCGGATTACTTGTATGATATAATATATGTTATATTATTTTATTATTATGTTCATGACCTTTATCGTTGGTTTTCAACGGTAGCAGAGACGTATAGCGTCTTAACTTTATTTTTAAAACCTATTCAAAATTGCACGATATAATTATACACTACCCAAAGCTGTAAAATCACCCTCAGTACAATTTCATTAATTAACACAATATCCATAGGTCTAGACTTTAAAATAACTATTTTACCGGTCTGAAGAGATGAAGTGTCAGCTCTGATTTAAATGTCCAATCTTCAATGTACGCTATTGACCTGGCTGGTATAAGCTACCAAGGAGATGCAGATATGAAGGGTGTTTTGCTTTGAATACAAAACCAGCCTGAACATTTCTACACACTGTGGCAGCCAATTCTCTTGTTTATCCAGTCTGAATTTAGTTTTTTCTCCAGATATGTCCAAAATAAGTTTACTTTCTGGCACATTCCATCCAAGATTTCCACATGTAAATACTGAATTTAACATGTCTGTAAGCTATCCAAACTAAGTTTTGATCCTTTTTGCAATGCTACGCTCAATAAACTTGCTCAAAGTAGAATAATCCACTAAAAGTCTGTCTTTTTTAGTTTAAAAAAGCAATATATGCATATCAGGAATCGCCTCACTCAAAAAACACAGCCTCCCCACGCAGCGAAAAGGAAGAGAGGAAGAGAGAGCGCATATTATATATAAGTATGTCAATTCAAATAGTACGCCACAAACAATTAACGAAGAAGAGAACCTTTGGGGATACTGCCTTGGAACGGTCAGTGGCAAAACAAATGCCACTGGGGGTTTAAACCAGGTTCTAGGGTGCACCAACCTCACACTTGCCCCAACGGGCTCTCGTATCACAAAACAAGTACAAATTGTCTTGGTGAAATAACTCCAACCCACCCATCAGCTCAACAATGTTGCATGCAAAAGCAGACAAACATATAAACATAAGAATATAATAGCATTGCAAAGAATTCACGAATTCTTGCTGCAGACATCCGTGTTGTTGTTGTACTAAAGAGTTAAACTCAATGATTTTCATTATACAGAAAGAAACCACCAAAAGCGGCAACATAGACTTATCCTCTGCTGCTAATGCACCACCTCGTGTCTAAATCACACTATCTTTTATCATTTTTATCCATAAAAATCGACTAAGAAATTCCAAAAGGAAGTGATTCAATCCATATTGGACCAGTTCATTAACCAATCAGAATCATGCAATCTCATATTGGCTCAGTAAAACCCGTATTGGCCCCGTTTATCTCACATTGGCCCAGTTGAGATTTCATATGAATTGAGTGCAACCCATATAAGGTGGACTGAATTGTACATATTGTGTCAATATTGTTTAAGTTAATTAATAACAAGTGATATAAATTACCTGACGTGGTCTGTGACTTAAACTGACTTACTGAGAATATATGTTAATTATTCGCCGACAAATGGGACCAACTTTGAAAAAAAAAGTTCCAAATTCATTCATCTGTTTTGTAAATGTGCTGCATTTTGTTTCAAAAAATTAATAATTAAGCTAAATATAAAAACATCAACTTCCATATTACGCATCGTTCATACGAGTTCTACAATAAAACAGAAATATAAAATATTGATAATAATATGCGACATGTGTAATTAAATTCATATAGAAAACAAAATTCATTCGATATTCATTGCATTAATGTTCATGAAATACTGTTACAGATATTTAGTATGTGAAAAGCGGCTCTGAATAATAGCCATTATGTTCATTGAAGTATTTTAATAATTGCATGTGTTCATACCTAGTACAACGAACTAATTCTAAATTATGACCGCTTTGGATTAATTATAAAACAGTTCATATCTTTCTTTTCTGGTTTAATAATGGCTGGAACGTGGTGGGAAATGCAAGTGTTTGTTAATCTAATAAACAAAAACGCCACTTTAAATTTGTACATGTACGTAAAATCGATTGATATTTTAAGTACTAACCTTTATAAATTTTCTTTTACTATTTCGGCCAGTTTTAAGATGGGTGGTTTCGATGTCCCAGTCAGTATAGATTTGGATATTGTTCAATCAACCTTATGAAATACTCCCTGGTTTTTAAGTTTTTATTTTGGCGTTCTCTTTGATATGCAGGTAATTCTCAGATCCCCTGTCAAAATTCTATTCTATTACGTTCCGCCCATTGTTTTCTTGCTTAGGGTAAAACCATTGTTCTATCAATAACACTTAAATCACTTAATCAACAATTCTTTCCATCAAAAAAGCAATATATGCATATCAGGAATCGCCACACTCACAAAACACAGCCTCCCCACGCAGCAAAAAAGAAGAGAGGAAGAGAGAGCACATGTTTTATATATAAGTATGTCAATTCAAATAGGACGCCACAAACAATTAACGAAGAAGAGAACCTTTGCGGATACCGCCTTGGAACGGTCAGTGGCAAAACAAATTGCCACTGGGGGGTTTAAACCAGGTTCTAGGGTGCACCAACCTCAAACTTGCGCCAACAAGTTCTCGTATCACAAAACGAGTACAAATTGTCTTGGTGAAATAATTCCAACCCACCCATCAGCTCAACAATGTTGCATGCAAAAGCATACAAACATATAAACATAAGAATTTAATAGCATTGCAAAGCCAAAGGGCGGGTACTCAATGATCTTACCGAGACCAGAGCACATGGAGTAAAATCAGCAAGAACACGATGACAGGTGGTTTGGGTGGTTTCTTTCTGTGTAATGAAAATCTTTGAGTTTATCTAACTAGTTAGTAAAACAACAACGCGTATGTCTGCAGCAAGAATTCTTGAAACTAAAAAAGACAGTGAATTTTAGTGGATTATTCTACATTTGAGCACGTCTGTTGAGCGTAGCATTGCAAAAAAGATCAAAACTTAGTTTGGATAGCTTACAGATTCAGTATTTACATGTGGAAATCGTGGATTTATTGCGCCAGAAATTAAACTTATTTTGGACATATCTGGAGAAAACAAAATTCAGATTGGATAAACAAGAGACTTGGCTGCCACAGTGTGTAGTAATGTAAAGGTTGTTTTTGTATTCAAAACAAAACAACCTTCATATCTGCATATCCTTGGTAGCTTATACCAGCCAGAACAATAGCGTAGATTGAAGAAGAACATTTAAATCAGAGCTGACACTTCATCTCTTCAGACCGGTAAATTAGTATTTTAAAAGTCTAGAACTATGGACCAATATGACTACCCTTGGCCCAATAACAACGCCAATATGAATTCACTTGATTAATAACATTATATCACAGCGACAATAGAATTAAGGGAAGTCACTTAATGGTCAACCTAGAAGCACCAAAATGAATTTGTATTTCTTAATAATCCATATTTTATATTACCCCGGGGAACATGATGGATAACGGAGAATTGTTTAAATGATTAGTAAAAGAAGTAAAATGTTTCAAAGGAATCAGCAACGGAAAAAAATTAGATTCAAATTCTATTTTAAATATGCTGACCTGTGCTACGGGTAAAAGTTTGAACATGCAAATATTGTTATGAATATGTCAGCATAAAAATAGTTGTCCCTTTGGTAAAAATCAATCAATGAACCTCGTAAACATTTCCGATCACACTCACGTGGCTTTGATTATGAATGGGCACAAAATCTTTAAAAAAAATCTTATCTCTAATTACATCACCGGGCGTCTTTTTAATCAGTTGTATCTTACCAAATGATATAATAAACTTTACATAAAGTAAAAAAGGTTAGTACATTAAAGACTAGTAACTAGGCCTCTGTAGTTCTGAAAATTTTTATTTAATTCCAAACAAAAAAACTAAGCACAAAATGCAAAAATTTAAACGTATATAAAACAAGCATATTAATAACATTGATGTGTGCAATGTTTTATTGAACTGCATTCGCCGTTTGAGTTATCGTGATCTAATTTTTTCTTTATTTCTAACAGTGCAATGTCGAACGTAGTAACAATTTAAAAAATAGATATTGTTATTAAATCATAGATGGTTATAATAGTCACTGAATCGATAAATTGTTGACACTAAATATAAATGTTGTAAAATGATGTGCCCCGGGTGAGGATCGAACTCACAGCCTCCGCATATCATAGTTCGTACTGTCTATAAGTACGGCGCGCTAACCGATTGCGCCACCGGGGCTGACACTTTAAAAAATGAATATTTAACCTACTTTGGTAAGTATTTCTGGTATACATACACCCAATTTCATGACTAAATAATGACTAAATAATGCTATTTTGGTCCCTGGAAATGATAACTTATCAACTTTTATTCGTCAACAAAAGCAAGCAATGACAAATCTGCTTTTAATTTCTCGTAAAAGGGTAACAAATGGACCAGTTAAATTGACGTTTAGATTTACCAATCGGATTCTGTCAAGAAAGATGATAAGATTTATTTCCCCTTACAGTTCTTTTACCTTCAACCTCTTTTTCTTATTTAACGTTTGATTAAGGGCCTGCTACATTCCTCCCAATTCTATTTATCGATAAAAAGAAAATTATCAAAATCTCAATTACGGCAAAATGCTGTTAAATGAAACTTTGCACAAGTGTATGTTATTAATTTTTTATTTTCTTTATTTCCTCCAAATATGAAGAGCACAAAGACATGTATAACAATGATATATACATAAAAGCTATAACATTGATTCTTACAGTGATAGCGCATACGTACATACAAAAGAACAAGAAGGAACAAACACAGAGTAAACAAGGAACAAATAGATAGAATAAAATTTTAAATTAAAAAAAACACATGATCTAGATCTACGAGTAAGTTCTTACAGTAGCATACATCATAATAACACAGCATACTGTTACGGAAATGCAGCATTATACTGCACACTAATACAGGATAACAGCATCATAGAGCACACTTATACATATTTAAAATATCAAACAGTACACTTATACAAAGTTAACACATCATACAATACACTTATACAAAATAACAGCATCATAATGCACACTCATACAAAATAAGGGCATCACACAGCCCACTTATACAACATAACAGCATTATGCAGCACACTTATACAAAATAAAATCATCTTAAAGCACACTAATACAACATTAGAGCATTATAAAGCACACTTATACAAAATTAGAATATCAGTAAGCACACAAATACAAAATTACTCGTCACGCAGCACACTTATACAAAATAAAAACATCATACAGCACTCTAATACATCGTTACAGCATCATAAAACACACTAATACAAAATTTAAAGATCGTAAAGCACACTGATGCAAGATTAGATCATCATGCAGCACGCTTATAATAACTTACAATATCAAACAGCATACGTATACAAAATTACAATGTCGTTAAGCACATTAAAGTACATTTACAGCAAACTAATACAAAATCGTACAGCACACTAATACAAACTTACAACATCATACAACACACAAAAAAGAGTTTGAGCATTATACAGAACACGTATACAAGATAAATGCAGCATAGAGTACGCTTATAAAAACTACAGCATTGTACAGCACACGTAAACGAGATCATAGCATCATGCAGCACACTAATAATAGTTTAGTACAGTGTTAGTATCTTTATTTTACAGATGTTAAGACATTTAAGAAAAGTAAAGAAAAATAGCGAGATCCAAAAATTCTTTCAACTTCTATTTACATAAATTCACAAAAACTAAAGAACACAAAACATCTTTTTAAATGCCCACATGAGTAATATGATACTGACAACAATTTATTGTGTCCTCATGATTTACTTATGTAAACTTTACGAAATATTAGTAAAAGTGTGTTTGACCTTCAATTTCCTGGTCGCGTAAACGGATGACAATCACTGATTTCTCTTTTAATAGTTGAAGGTTTTTTACAAAGTACACAACATTTTCTTGTCAGTATCATTGCGCTCACGAGGGAATTTAAGGTAGTTCGCGCCCATGGCCGAAAAACGACGTCAAAAAATGAAAATGAAAATAAACACTTGAAACTTTGCATAAAGTCGTAAAAGTCATTTTCCCGTTGCCTGGTGACCAAATTTTAGGAATGACGTCGCGCGCTTTTGAATCAGACGCGCCACCTGGTGGTAGCTGTCTTTTAACGCAAACGTTTCACTGTAACGTGAATAACTTTGCAAACAATGGCGTTAAATCTTTTGCAAAAATTGTTTCCGATAGAGAAACTATTTGCCTACGTTTTCGTTATAAAATTCAAATAAAGGTTTATTTCACGGACATTTTAAACGACGTCAAATATTGAAAAGTCGACATTTTACGCTAAAAGATTGGAGCGCGATCTAAACGTAAGCTAATTTTTCTCGAAAACGGTGTGGTAGAAGTTTTTCATTCTTTCACAAAATTCTGTTGGACGTATGTGAAATCGAATTATAAAATAAAAACGATAGGTCATCGGTCTAGATTTTCTGTAATTTGTCGTTAAAAATACCCAGTACGTCTCTAAAAATAACGTTGTTTTTTTTCGCGACGTTTAGAAATACCAACTTAATGTGGTTTCATGTATGCATATTGAGTCAGTCGTCCACAGCATATTTACTTCTCAAAACAATTTTAGCTTTATTAAAAACTGTTGTTTATATTTAAATTACGTAGTGGTTCATTTTACAAATATTACCGAAAACTTGTGTTTTATTAACAAACAAAATAGCCTATTAAATATACGATCTTATTTTAGATCTGAACGTATTTTCATCACATTTTTCTATAAAGTAATAAATTCATTTTTAAGTATTTATGAATTTTAACTTTTAAATTTCAAATTTAAGCGCTCACAAAGATCTATCGCTCAGACCGTGTCAAATCTAGAACAGAATATGAACACAACTTAATTCTCTATTCTATCTAAATAAGTAGAATGAGACCCGTACAAGCACAGAATATTTTTTTTTCATGAGAAAGGCATGCCTGTAGCGAGCGGGCACGATACTATTTATCTGCACACTGACAAATCTACTGTCTTACAGTTATGTTAAAAAAAGACATGATGAACAGCCGCAGCATGTTCAAATTCTTCTACACGGAAAGTTTCATAAAAATTAAGTTTCATTAGCTGGCTTGACCACTGCTAACTGAAGAAAAGTCCAAGTCACATATAAACATATAGCTAATATATTAATATTTCGCGATCCACGGACTTTGTGACATCAAAATGCTCGCAGAGTGTTTCATTAAATCGTCCATCCGTCAAATAATTTTTTATATGGGGCGGGGGTAGGGAGAGGGGGTTATGAAGCGGTCATCAAAGATACATATCTCTCTGTTCTCCGTGGAATCCGTCCATTATAATGGTTTTTATATATGACGGGTAAGTAGCGTCACAGGGTTTGATTTGATTTCATGCAAAAAATCTTTCAAGCAAAACACGCATTCACTTGCACAGTATGCACTGTATATTAACATTTGTTGATTATGTCGCAAAACTTATTTTATTTCGGAGCTAATTTATTAGTACTTTACGAATGCAAAACATCTTCATACTCTACAACTATTACTTTCTGGTTATAACTGGCAGCTTCGTCACAAATAGTACGAAATGAGAAATCAATGTTTGTCACCCGTTTACGCTACAAGGAAATTGATAGTCACGAGGACACAAGATATTGTTGTCAGTATCATATTACTCGTGGCTCTTTTATCAATGTGTGTACATATCAGTGCTTATTTTAAAAAAAGAAAACTCAAGTTTAGATGCTCATAATACTAGTAATTATATAAGTTATCCGGCGCGAGAGAAAATAATAGCGCGAAAATGCGCTTTTTCTCCGATAAAACGGCGAACCTATTCTAGTATTGATTGCTGAACGTATTAATTTGATAGTAATGAATTCCACAATGTTAAATTAAAGTTAAATGTTTTAATACTTCTTAAACTTTGTAAATTTTATTTTAGTTTGCAAATGGCATTTATTAGATCTATCGATATTAACGGATTTTTATATAACCAGAAAAAATATAATTAGAATGTTTTATGTTAGTTAAATGAATCTTTTAAAGACAGTTCATCTTATGAAAGTAGCGATTTATCGTACTTTCAGTTGACATGCAGGAACCACGGCAAAACACTGAATAAAAAGGGTGATTCTGTTTAGCATCAAGATTTATATAAATCGGCAAGCATTTTTTTACATAGAATTAAGTTTCTGAATTTCGTTTAGACAAGCAATCAAGCAGTGCATCTTAATTTCAGATCACATGTCTTTTTCCATGGGACTCTCTAAGTTCTGGCTGTGTGTGCTTGATTCTCGCAATAGCTGATCGCTTCTCGTTCCCGCCTACCCTTTCTTGTTATAGTTGTTACAATTATAAATACTTTTTTTCTTGTGACTTTACAAAAACAAATTTGTGTATCATCTATTTTATTTTATATGGTTTTGTGGGTATAGTTCTCTATCTGCTCATAAAATATTTTTTAGGATAGTGTAATTCTGGCGCGTTTACATGCACTTTTGATACATGTTCTGTATCCGTCTTTACCATGGTATAATTTAATTTCGCGAGACGAAGAGTCGCGCTCAAGTTGCAATGGATACTGTAAAACGCATTAATTTCGCGAGGTCAAAATTTCGCGATTTTTGTCAAAATCAGGAATTTTCTTTATTCGCGTATTTATGAATTCGCGACGTCGTCAGACTCGAAACCGAAAGTATAAAAGTATAGTTTATTACCGTGATCACGATTTTATCGTAAAACACTTGCAATGGTACAGATAAATACAATTGTCCTTACTAAAATATAGAGCAATTTACTATCAATAAACACAATATTGTTATGCAATCTGCTTTTTGTTTAGGTGTGAAATATAACAAACAACGCTGACAATAGCGATACTGTTTTCTGTATCAGAATAAAATACTCAAAACTTAACATAGTTTAAGGAAATAATCATTTATATTTTTTGCCAAATTTATTTAAATAATTAAATCAAATAATTGAATGGTGGCCAAAATGGAATTATATGTGGTGTTTGTAATTGATTAACAGTTCTACTTTAAGTTGCGCCTTTTCGGATTCTTTTTATCGGATATATCAAAACTCATCAAATATTTATAAATTCGCGAGATAAGTGATTCGCAAACATTAGCGAAAATAAAACTAACACGAAAAAAAACAACAACAACAGTTTTACTGTATATCGGGCATAAATTCGCGCAGTTGTATATTGCTTTTCAGATATATTATTATTAAATATTATGTTTTTGCCGATGTTTGTTGGGGTTTAAATTAGATTCGCGCATTTGCCCTAGCAATTATTTTAACCTGTGTGGAATATATACCACAGTATATGAGCGCGCTTGCTTTAATATTTTTAAGTATTGGAACATAGTTATGAATAAAGCTCCAAGTCTCCCACTCCCCATTTGTCTTGTTTGTTTAAAGAGTTCCAAAATGTCAACTGGAAGAACTACACACCGTCAAAGGCGAATGATTTTATTCTTATTAAACAAAAATCAAATCTAAAAAGTTCAGGAGTTTTGAAATATTTAAATTTAAATTAAAAAATTATGGAATTCATAACTTGCAAAATAATGCGCTCAACAATATTTTTTATTTTTTCCCCGTCCAATCAATAGTTTCATTTCAATTGTAAGCGCTTAATTAAATTTATGTAATTTTAAAAATAAATATCAGTTTTTAATGGACCTTAAATGATTTTGAGGAGTATATATGACTGACTCAATACTTTTACATGTAACAACATTTATTTGGTATTTCTGAACGTCGCGGAAAAAACGTTATTTTTAGCGACGTACTGGGTATTTTTAACGAAAAAATACAGAAATCTAGACCGACGACCTATCGTTTTTATTTTTTAATTCGATTTCATACACGTCCAACAGAATTTTGTGAAAGAATGAAAAACTTCTACCACACCGTTTTCGAGAAAAATTAGTTTACGTTTAGACCACGCTCCAATCTTTAAGCGTAAAATGTCGACTTTTCAATGTTTGACGTCGTTTTAAATGTCCGCGAAATAAACCTTTATTTGAATTTTATAACGAAAACGTAGGCAAATAGTTTCTCTATCGGAAACAATTTTTGCAAAAGATTTAACGCCATTGTTTGCAAAGTTATTCACGTTACAGTGAAACGCTTGCGTTAAAAGACAGCCACCGCCAGGTGGCGCGTCTGATTCGAAAGCGCGCGACGTCATTCCCAAAATTTAGTAACCAGGCAACGGGAAAATGATTTTTACGACTTTATGCAAAGTTTCAAGTGTTTATTTTAATTTTCAGTTTTTGACGTCGTTTTTCGGCCATGGGCGCGAACTACCTTAAAGTTATGCTCTGCATCGCCTAGTTTTTGTGAATTTATGTAAATAGAATTTAAGAATTTTTTAGGTCTAGCCTTTTTTCTTTACTTTTCTATTTTGTCTTACTGTATGCAAAATAAAGATACATAAGTAACCTTCATCTGTGCAAAGTTTTATTGAATGGCATTTTGTCATTACTTAGATTTGATGATTTTTATTTTATCGATGAATAGGATTGGGAGGACTGTGGCGATGCCTTAAGTATTTTAATAGTTGTATATTAAAAATAAACGATTATTTCAGCAACGCTTCTGTCTAATTCAGTCGGCACTTGTTCCGTCTTTACAAAATGTCATTGTACTTATTGCGTCGGCGAATATGTGGAAATAGTCGACTGTAAAATGTGAAATATGCATATATCAGGCATTGCCACATTCAAAAAAAAGCCTCCCCACACAGTAAATAAGAAGAGAGATAGAGAGCATGGTTAATTAAGTTCGGATTGGGTGCCGTTCGCGGATTTCGTAGCCGCAGTAAGTAAAAGTAGTTGCGCAATTTTATGACGGCTATTTATTTGAACATATTTAGCACAGTGACACAATGTACAGCGTTGTGCCATAAGTGAACGTCCAAATTCAATATGGCTGACGTCATGGGTAAAAAACTGTAAACAATTAATTCAAGTCCGGGCTTTGGGCGGGCCATAACATAGAGTGAATGTTGTTTCTGAGCTTATAATTAGCTACTATACCAGCTCTATGGACGGGAGCATTGTCATCTTGAAAGATATAATCTTCATTTGGAAAATGGCAAACAACAACAGGCAAGAGGTTATTATCAAGTATGTCAATGTAATGCTGTGCATTAATATTTCCATCAACAACAGTTATTGTTCCAACACCATCATATGTAATACATCCCCATATCATAAGACTAAGCTTGGGGGTGGGAGGAGTGGCAAGACAACATGGCAACCATTCTTCCCCTACCTTTCTCCATATGAACACCTTGTTATCGGTTCCAATTTCAACCTTACATTCATCACTGAATATCACCCTTTTCCAATGCTGGTCAACAGTTTTGCGTCTGTTCGCTCTACACCAGTTTAATCTCTTCTTTCTGTTCACCTCCCTTATCCTGATGCGCTTTCTAACAACCCGCCTGTGGTATCCTTCACTGTACAATTTCCTTTGAATTGTACGCTTTGAAACTGCTGAGTCCCTTGACTGATTGAAAACACTGGTAATGTCCGACAACGATCTCTTTCTGTTCTGCTTAACTACTCTAAGAAGATTCCGAGTATCCCGCTCACTCAGTTTTGAAGGTGCACCAGATCTTCCTCTGTTTTCTACGTTATCAGTAATGAAGTATACTGATGTAAACCGTGAAAATGCGCGATAGCATAAATTGGCTTAAGTTTAACGTATGCAGCTTTGTTGCTGAATAGATCAGCGGTAAGCCTTTTGTTTAAAAATGTACGGGTGCGGCTTCCTACATTTCGGGCTTACAAACATTAATGTGTACGTTACTTTAAGCATAGGATGCGAGTGCGCTAACGATGTCGACAATTTTTGAGAATAATTGTCACGTGACTTGTAATTAAATTGTGCGGTCTCAGCATGTTTCGCGATTATATATCACTGTCATCGATTTAAATCGTTGTGTGCTTGTATGCACGTATTTTAAAATAATGTTATTGAAATGCGATTAATCGATGTTGTTTATCTTAAAGTTGTGCGTCAAAAATGCACGTGTCATTTAAGGTATTATTTCTGTCTGAGCGGTATGTCTGATGAAGTATGCTTGTCAATATAAGTATGTACTCTTTCTTTTAAAATGATTTTTCATTATTTCATGTACCATGAATACGGAGTGTATGGTTTTGGCATTTTCTAAGATTTTTGTTTCATTATGCATTAATAGTTAAATAATTACATATTTTCATTACGGCACAAGTTCATTAGACAGATGTTTATAAGAACATAACATTTATTATGATGATTTAATGGGTATTTATTAAATGGGGTTAGTAATGCCAGTGAAATGTGTCATCGTGCGGAAGCAGGTTTAATTGGCTAGGAACAAAATCACAGACCATGATGTTACGGCTGGGTCGTTTGCTCTCGCGTCAGTATGCTTCAGTGAAAGAGTCAATCTTCTACCCGGTGGGGAAAACAGAGATTGGAATTACCTTTAGGACAGTTTAACATATAATGGACATTCCAGCGGATATTATATTTAAAAGATTAGATCTTCCAACTTGACATCTCTTTATAGTGTGGGTATTTCCGACTGGCATTTTCTTGAGGTTATTCGACAGCATCTCAAGAAGTGTAACAGTACAAGTGACCAGAAATTCATCCTAACAACTATTCACAACGAACAAACAACGACGAGATGTTTTCACTCAAGCAAGGATTCACAACCTGTCCCGGTGAGACGCTGATGGAATAAGAAACGACTGCAATTCCGTGACGCTTCCTATGATGGGCATGACGAACGATTGTGCGGAAGAATCCTGAGATGAACTTGGCATGCGGGGCGATGAGGAAGCCATACTATCGTAATTCGTATCGTTCCATAATTATTAATACTATCATATGTAGTAATTATGATTTCAACGTCGTTTATTATTGTTTAAATTGTGCACAGAATGCTCGAACAACTAACAATAACTTTTTAAGGCCAACTCCATAAGTCAAATGCCTTGAGTATTTTCATCTTTTCAACACACAGAATGTTTCTATGATTAATTATGCAGACAATTATAATGTTTTGAACATGTTAACCACTCACTTCAGTTTGCTTTCGGTAAAATATGAAGGAAATTAGGAAATTTTAATTACAGATTAACTAATTTGTTAATGTATGATAACAATATTTTGTTATATACAGATGCTCTACATTTTCTTTCTATTTACAGAATTTATATGCGTTTTGAATGGTACTCGTGCAAGAAAAGGAAACCCAAATGACGCACGGAGGAGATCACGGAAAAGAAATCAACATGTACAAATGTTTGGAGAAATGTTGTGACACTATGAAGATGTGATTTTCATATTCCGTGATATAATTGACTTTCCGTGTTTTAAAGTTTATGAAAATGTACTTATTCTTGTATGTCTTTGAAACCGAACATCAGTTAGGGCATACATATGTACTAGTATTTAATATTAGGGTTTCCCGTACACGCACAAAAATTTATACTATATAATATATATGTGAATGCTTCTTGCAGGCAGTAGTATCTATATCGTAACGAAAAATTAATATTACATTGAAACGGAAATATATTAATTCGGTCTGAAACACAACCACTCAAAAATGTGATTTAATATCACATACTTTATTTCCGAACTGAGTTTTCTCTGACTGGTGAATTCTTATTCAAACACTGATACTGCTGGCTGTAATCTGTTATCTAATACAAAGCTATATCTTTTTTTTTTTTTGGTTTTTGTAAAGAAAGGAAGGGATTTGTAATGTAATAGGAAAATTATGATAATAATTTACAAATATATTAGGTGTTAAATATTTATAAATCAAGCTTAATTTAAACATTTTCTTTCCTCACATGAAGTTAGTTATTAATTTAGTTATAATTATCAGTTCTGTAATTTCATTGGTTTGCCTTCCGTAAAATATGAAGGAAATCGGAAAAATCAATTTTTCCTAAAAAAAAATAAAAATAAAAATATACGTCTACATAAGAATGCAAATTGTTTTTGTATGATTACGTTGTATATAAGAATGCACATTGTTATTGTATGATTACTTTGTTTTGTTATACGCAAATGCTTTACATCTGCTATCTAATTTCAGAAATTTGTCCAGCCGAGGCGGGAAAAAATTTCTCTGTAACAATTGAACTCGGACATTGCGTCTGAGAGTCATTTGTCCCTCACCTCTGATTCAAGTGAGGAAGCAGTCAGTCGCTTGCGGAGAAATTGGTTAGTACTGGTTGGAGACCCAGGAACACCGGTTAGGTGGACTGACCGCCGGGATATAACCTAGAAAGCTGTTGAAACCAGGCGTTAAACCCGAAACAAACAAACAAACAAACAAAATCAGAAATTTGTGTAATGCAAGAAAGAAAACCTAAACCAATGAAGCACAGGGACACGGAGCGCGTCACGGCAAGACCTATAGCCAGAACAAATGATTGTAATGAATAATTGTAACTGTCTGGAATTATGAAATTGTGACTTTCATATATTGCCGTTATATATTATTAAGTGACTCTCCGTGATTAATAATTATTTTGTGTTCTTAAAAACGGGTTTTCTGTGCATTAATTAATTGTTATAATAAGTTGAAATGATTGAATATTTTAAATGCATTTGTGTTATTTTCAGGTTTTAACATTTCATGCCGTTTTTTGATTATTATGTACTTTCCTTTTAGGTTTTATATGAATTGTTTGAAAATAATTGTTGTTAATATTTCTTGCAGTCAGCAGTATCTAAGTTACGGGTACGGAATATTAAAATTCAAATTCTAAATACAAATTTTATTAATTAAATTTAGAAGGTTTAACACGCAAAAATATCATATTAACGAAACTGCACTTACTTAATTTCTTATTCTTCTTACTGGGTAGTTCCTATTCCAAAAATGATACTGTTGACTAACTTTGCTGTAAATTTATACACGAACCATTAACTTAATCAGCAATTATGTTTTCCGGTACTTTTAATCAGCAAGTCATATCATTATTAGATAATCAAAATTCTCATTGTTAAATTCTCAGAGTAACGGACGTACTCTAAGTGTCAAAAATTAATTGCATTTAGGGTCATCGATAGGTACTCATTATTATAACATCTAATCGTCATCTAGTTCTCACCTTCCTTACACAAAATATCTTCTTTTTTTTTTTGTTTTTGGAAAAGAAAGGAAGGGATTTGTAATGTAATAGGAAAATTATGATAATAATTTACAAATATATTAGGTGTTAAATATTTATATTTTAAAATATATTTCGGGTCTTGTTTAGTTACTAATATCCTTTTCTAGATAACATCAAATAGTTTGTTTACTAATTACCATCTCGGTCAAAATATTTTAGCCACAGGTCATTTCATGTCTTCACATGTATCATTTAATTACATTGGACTCGGTCTTGTTATGATAAAGCAAGACGTTATATAACTGTTTCTTTAGTTTTATATTTTCTTCATGTCAAACAGTCATCTCGAACAGTAATAAGTCTGCATGAACAGTCTAGTGTATTGCATAAAAGCCAGGGATATTGTTCTGTAATGGAAGAGTGAACGGCCGGACGGCCGGAATGGGCCACGTAAGGCTCTTAGGAAATGACACTTAGAAATTTACTAGGAATATTTATACTTATGAGAAAGAACGTTTTATGTCTTAGAAGTTATAGATAAACTGTTAAAAGCTGATCTACATATAAAGTAATTTTGGAACTTGACCAAGTGTTCGTCTTATTACACCCTAAGACCTTTGTAAGAGTTAACCACTACGTTACATATTGTAGTCCTGGGAATCCCTAACCTTCGAGATATTTCAGCTTGACGAATGCCAGAGTAAAACAGTGAAACGATCGTTTCCTTTAAGTCAACACTCAACTCTTTTCGGCGATCAACCATATTGTTTACAATCGAAATGAAAGTAGGAAACAGAAGACTATTTTGCACGCAACTACGTCATAAAAAAGGTGACGTCATAGTCAGTGCCCCTATCCGATATAAGGGGCGCAACAATCAATATTTTACCGAAACCCGCTTGCTACATTTGCGCCCCTTATAACAACATATTTTTTAGCCGACGTTTGGACGTTCACTTATGGCACAATTCTGTATATAACTCGAATAGCGATATTCAAACTTGAAAAGTGTACACCTTTAACTTCTTGACAAGTATATTGTAGTCAAAAAGCCCTGGATAAGTTGAGCTTTATCTTTCTTTTTTGCTAAATAAGATCCCTTTGACGTGACTCGCTTTTAACTGTTTGTTCCATTTTACTGGTCTCTTACTTTAGTTGATCGGAAGACTAAAGGATTGCAGCCAAACGCAATCTAAGATCCACTACGTTTATAGAGTTGTTTTTTTTTTTTTTTTTTTCATTAACTTGTGTTTTATTGGACCATTAACAGTGAAGTTTAAATTTTAAACCTTTCTATTCTTATTTAACAAAATGCCAAACAAACCCTAAATATCGTACATAATAATTATACTACTAAAACAAAGTAAGGTATTCGCATATTTCAACCTCCTTGTCGGACGTCAATATAGTTAAGAGCATTTCTATTGTTAAAACTATTTGAACATAAATATTTTTATTGTTATCGACTATTGTTTCTTATTGTATTGGAACACTTTAGGTCTTGATCACTTTATCAGAAAATAAGTTGAATCTGAATGAGAAAAGGACTCTGTCTTTTCAGACTGCTTGCCAGGTTTTTGAGTAGAGTGAGAGTTAGCAATCATTACCTTGCGATAACGGCAAAGTCGCGCCGGATCCCACAATTTCCGGTAAGTATTTTGATGAATTTTGTGAGAAAATCTTTACATTTTTTTTCCAAAGAAAGCAGCATAGCGCTGGGAACCTCCTAAGAATAGGCAATAATGCTCGCTGGTCAATTTCTTCCATATTTCTATCGTTTCTCAATCTTTCGGAGAAACCTAAGTCGACAGCGGGTTAATTAAACTAATGTTTTCATCATCTTAGCATATTATGTATGAACTGTTCCATGTGCTAGTATGGTCACTGATCTCTCAAAAATGCAAGTGCAGTTTAAAATCACAATTGCAACACGGTATTTCACAGCCAGATTTTTATGCAGACTTTATTTATAAACTGAAGAAAAAAAAGGCGATATGAATTTCCCCCGGTTATTCATAATAACCATCTGTAAATTCAAAAAGAAAGGTTACCAACATGATATTCTACAGCGCTCTAAAGGCCTTTTTATTAACCCATCTACAGTCGATCATTGAGTGTGGCGATTCCTGATTGCATATTTTGTTTTTTCCTTTAACTGATTTAAACATAATTCAACGTTTTGGATGTGTTTGATGTCTATTAGAGGTTGTTTTATGTGAAACTATGAGGATAACGTAGGGTAAAACGGAAATCAACGTTTTGGGGAAACGCCGAAACTTCGGATAATTTTACTTTCATCATCCAACGTTTTGCCTACGTTTTCGTTATAAAATTCAAATAAAGGTTTATTTCACGGACATTTTAAACGACGTCAAATATTGAAAAGTCGACATTTTACGCTAAAAGATTGGAGCGCGATCTAAACGTAAGCTAATTTTTCTCGAAAACGGTGTGGTAGAAGTTTTTCATTCTTTCACAAAATTCTGTTGGACGTATGTGAAATCGAATTATAAAATAAAAACGATAGGTCATCGGTCTAGATTTTCTGTAATTTGTCGTTAAAAATACCCAGTACGTCTCTAAAAATAACGTTTTTTTTTTTCGCGACGTTTAGAAATACCAACTTAATGTGGTTTCATGTATGCATATTGAGTCAGTCGTCCACAGCATATTTACTTCTCAAAACAATTTTAGCTTTATTAAAAACTGTTGTTTATATTTAAATTACGTAGTGGTTCATTTTACAAATATTACCGAAAACTTGTGTTTTATTAACAAACAAAATAGCCTATTAAATATACGATCTTATTTTAGATCTGAACGTATTTTCATCACATTTTTCTATAAAGTAATAAATTCATTTTTAAGTATTTATGAATTTTAACTTTTAAATTTCAAATTTAAGCGCTCACAAAGATCTATCGCTCAGACCGTGTCAAATCTAGAACAGAATATGAACACAACTTAATTCTCTATTCTATCTAAATAAGTAGAATGAGACCCGTACAAGCACAGAATTTTTTTTTTCATGAGAAAGGCATGCCTGTAGCGAGCGGGCACGATACTATTTATCTGCACACTGACAAATCTACTGTCTTACAGTTATGTTAAAAAAAGACATGATGAACAGCCGCAGCATGTTCAAATTCTTCTACACGGAAAGTTTCATAAAAATTAAGTTTCATTAGCTGGCTTGACCACTGCTAACTGAAGAAAAGTCCAAGTCACATATAAACATATAGCTAATATATTAATATTTCGCGATCCACGGACTTTGTGACATCAAAATGCTCGCAGAGTGTTTCATTAAATCGTCCATCCGTCAAATAATTTTTTATATGGGGCGGGGGTAGGGAGAGGGGGTTATGAAGCGGTCATCAAAGATACATATCTCTCTGTTCTCCGTGGAATCCGTCCATTATAATGGTTTTTATATATGACGGGTAAGTAGCGTCACAGGGTTTGATTTGATTTCATGCAAAAAATCTTTCAAGCAAAACACGCATTCACTTGCACAGTATGCACTGTATATTAACATTTGTTGATTATGTCGCAAAACTTATTTTATTTCGGAGCTAATTTATTAGTACTTTACGAATGCAAAACATCTTCATACTCTACAACTATTACTTTCTGGTTATAACTGGCAGCTTCGTCACAAATAGTACGAAATGAGAAATCAATGTTTGTCACCCGTTTACGCTACAAGGAAATTGATAGTCACGAGGACACAAGATATTGTTGTCAGTATCATATTACTCGTGGCTCTTTTATCAATGTGTGTACATATCAGTGCTTATTTTAAAAAAAGAAAACTCAAGTTTAGATGCTCATAATACTAGTAATTATATAAGTTATCCGGCGCGAGAGAAAATAATAGCGCGAAAATGCGCTTTTTCTCCGATAAAACGGCGAACCTATTCTAGTATTGATTGCTGAACGTATTAATTTGATAGTAATGAATTCCACAATGTTAAATTAAAGTTAAATGTTTTAATACTTCTTAAACTTTGTAAATTTTATTTTAGTTTGCAAATGGCATTTATTAGATCTATCGATATTAACGGATTTTTATATAACCAGAAAAAATATAATTAGAATGTTTTATGTTAGTTAAATGAATCTTTTAAAGACAGTTCATCTTATGAAAGTAGCGATTTATCGTACTTTCAGTTGACATGCAGGAACCACGGCAAAACACTGAATAAAAAGGGTGATTCTGTTTAGCATCAAGATTTATATAAATCGGCAAGCATTTTTTTACATAGAATTAAGTTTCTGAATTTCGTTTAGACAAGCAATCAAGCAGTGCATCTTAATTTCAGATCACATGTCTTTTTCCATGGGACTCTCTAAGTTCTGGCTGTGTGTGCTTGATTCTCGCAATAGCTGATCGCTTCTCGTTCCCGCCTACCCTTTCTTGTTATAGTTGTTACAATTATAAATACTTTTTTTCTTGTGACTTTACAAAAACAAATTTGTGTATCATCTATTTTATTTTATATGGTTTTGTGGGTATAGTTCTCTATCTGCTCATAAAATATTTTTTAGGATAGTGTAATTCTGGCGCGTTTACATGCACTTTTGATACATGTTCTGTATCCGTCTTTACCATGGTATAATTTAATTTCGCGAGACGAAGAGTCGCGCTCAAGTTGCAATGGATACTGTAAAACGCATTAATTTCGCGAGGTCAAAATTTCGCGATTTTTGTCAAAATCAGGAATTTTCTTTATTCGCGTATTTATGAATTCGCGACGTCGTCAGACTCGAAACCGAAAGTATAAAAGTATAGTTTATTACCGTGATCACGATTTTATCGTAAAACACTTGCAATGGTACAGATAAATACAATTGTCCTTACTAAAATATAGAGCAATTTACTATCAATAAACACAATATTGTTATGCAATCTGCTTTTTGTTTAGGTGTGAAATATAACAAACAACGCTGACAATAGCGATACTGTTTTCTGTATCAGAATAAAATACTCAAAACTTAACATAGTTTAAGGAAATAATCATTTATATTTTTTGCCAAATTTATTTAAATAATTAAATCAAATAATTGAATGGTGGCCAAAATGGAATTATATGTGGTGTTTGTAATTGATTAACAGTTCTACTTTAAGTTGCGCCTTTTCGGATTCTTTTTATCGGATATATCAAAACTCATCAAATATTTATAAATTCGCGAGATAAGTGATTCGCAAACATTAGCGAAAATAAAACTAACACGAAAAAAAACAACAACAACAGTTTTACTGTATATCGGGCATAAATTCGCGCAGTTGTATATTGCTTTTCAGATATATTATTATTAAATATTATGTTTTTGCCGATGTTTGTTGGGGTTTAAATTAGATTCGCGCATTTGCCCTAGCAATTATTTTAACCTGTGTGGAATATATACCACAGTATATGAGCGCGCTTGCTTTAATATTTTTAAGTATTGGAACATAGTTATGAATAAAGCTCCAAGTCTCCCACTCCCCATTTGTCTTGTTTGTTTAAAGAGTTCCAAAATGTCAACTGGAAGAACTACACACCGTCAAAGGCGAATGATTTTATTCTTATTAAACAAAAATCAAATCTAAAAAGTTCAGGAGTTTTGAAATATTTAAATTTAAATTAAAAAATTATGGAATTCATAACTTGCAAAATAATGCGCTCAACAATATTTTTTATTTTTTCCCCGTCCAATCAATAGTTTCATTTCAATTGTAAGCGCTTAATTAAATTTATGTAATTTTAAAAATAAATATCAGTTTTTAATGGACCTTAAATGATTTTGAGGAGTATATATGACTGACTCAATACTTTTACATGTAACAACATTTATTTGGTATTTCTGAACGTCGCGGAAAAAACGTTATTTTTAGCGACGTACTGGGTATTTTTAACGAAAAAATACAGAAATCTAGACCGACGACCTATCGTTTTTATTTTTTAATTCGATTTCATACACGTCCAACAGAATTTTGTGAAAGAATGAAAAACTTCTACCACACCGTTTTCGAGAAAAATTAGTTTACGTTTAGACCACGCTCCAATCTTTAAGCGTAAAATGTCGACTTTTCAATGTTTGACGTCGTTTTAAATGTCCGCGAAATAAACCTTTATTTGAATTTTATAACGAAAACGTAGGCAAATAGTTTCTCTATCGGAAACAATTTTTGCAAAAGATTTAACGCCATTGTTTGCAAAGTTATTCACGTTACAGTGAAACGCTTGCGTTAAAAGACAGCCACCGCCAGGTGGCGCGTCTGATTCGAAAGCGCGCGACGTCATTCCCAAAATTTAGTAACCAGGCAACGGGAAAATGATTTTTACGACTTTATGCAAAGTTTCAAGTGTTTATTTTAATTTTCAGTTTTTGACGTCGTTTTTCGGCCATGGGCGCGAACTACCTTAAAGTTATGCTCTGCATCGCCTAGTTTTTGTGAATTTATGTAAATAGAATTTAAGAATTTTTTAGGTCTAGCCTTTTTTCTTTACTTTTCTATTTTGTCTTACTGTATGCAAAATAAAGATACATAAGTAACCTTCATCTGTGCAAAGTTTTATTGAATGGCATTTTGTCATTACTTAGATTTGATGATTTTTATTTTATCGATGAATAGGATTGGGAGGACTGTGGCGATGCCTTAAGTATTTTAATAGTTGTATATTAAAAATAAACGATTATTTCAGCAACGCTTCTGTCTAATTCAGTCGGCACTTGTTCCGTCTTTACAAAATGTCATTGTACTTATTGCGTCGGCGAATATGTGGAAATAGTCGACTGTAAAATGTGAAATATGCATATATCAGGCATTGCCACATTCAAAAAAAAGCCTCCCCACACAGTAAATAAGAAGAGAGATAGAGAGCATGGTTAATTAAGTTCGGATTGGGTGCCGTTCGCGGATTTCGTAGCCGCAGTAAGTAAAAGTAGTTGCGCAATTTTATGACGGCTATTTATTTGAACATATTTAGCACAGTGACACAATGTACAGCGTTGTGCCATAAGTGAACGTCCAAATTCAATATGGCTGACGTCATGGGTAAAAAACTGTAAACAATTAATTCAAGTCCGGGCTTTGGGCGGGCCATAACATAGAGTGAATGTTGTTTCTGAGCTTATAATTAGCTACTATACCAGCTCTATGGACGGGAGCATTGTCATCTTGAAAGATATAATCTTCATTTGGAAAATGGCAAACAACAACAGGCAAGAGGTTATTATCAAGTATGTCAATGTAATGCTGTGCATTAATATTTCCATCAACAACAGTTATTGTTCCAACACCATCATATGTAATACATCCCCATATCATAAGACTAAGCTTGGGGGTGGGAGGAGTGGCAAGACAACATGGCAACCATTCTTCCCCTACCTTTCTCCATATGAACACCTTGTTATCGGTTCCAATTTCAACCTTACATTCATCACTGAATATCACCCTTTTCCAATGCTGGTCAACAGTTTTGCGTCTGTTCGCTCTACACCAGTTTAATCTCTTCTTTCTGTTCACCTCCCTTATCCTGATGCGCTTTCTAACAACCCGCCTGTGGTATCCTTCACTGTACAATTTCCTTTGAATTGTACGCTTTGAAACTGCTGAGTCCCTTGACTGATTGAAAACACTGGTAATGTCCGACAACGATCTCTTTCTGTTCTGCTTAACTACTCTAAGAAGATTCCGAGTATCCCGCTCACTCAGTTTTGAAGGTGCACCAGATCTTCCTCTGTTTTCTACGTTATCAGTAATGAAGTATACTGATGTAAACCGTGAAAATGCGCGATAGCATAAATTGGCTTAAGTTTAACGTATGCAGCTTTGTTGCTGAATAGATCAGCGGTAAGCCTTTTGTTTAAAAATGTACGGGTGCGGCTTCCTACATTTCGGGCTTACAAACATTAATGTGTACGTTACTTTAAGCATAGGATGCGAGTGCGCTAACGATGTCGACAATTTTTGAGAATAATTGTCACGTGACTTGTAATTAAATTGTGCGGTCTCAGCATGTTTCGCGATTATATATCACTGTCATCGATTTAAATCGTTGTGTGCTTGTATGCACGTATTTTAAAATAATGTTATTGAAATGCGATTAATCGATGTTGTTTATCTTAAAGTTGTGCGTCAAAAATGCACGTGTCATTTAAGGTATTATTTCTGTCTGAGCGGTATGTCTGATGAAGTATGCTTGTCAATATAAGTATGTACTCTTTCTTTTAAAATGATTTTTCATTATTTCATGTACCATGAATACGGAGTGTATGGTTTTGGCATTTTCTAAGATTTTTGTTTCATTATGCATTAATAGTTAAATAATTACATATTTTCATTACGGCACAAGTTCATTAGACAGATGTTTATAAGAACATAACATTTATTATGATGATTTAATGGGTATTTATTAAATGGGGTTAGTAATGCCAGTGAAATGTGTCATCGTGCGGAAGCAGGTTTAATTGGCTAGGAACAAAATCACAGACCATGATGTTACGGCTGGGTCGTTTGCTCTCGCGTCAGTATGCTTCAGTGAAAGAGTCAATCTTCTACCCGGTGGGGAAAACAGAGATTGGAATTACCTTTAGGACAGTTTAACATATAATGGACATTCCAGCGGATATTATATTTAAAAGATTAGATCTTCCAACTTGACATCTCTTTATAGTGTGGGTATTTCCGACTGGCATTTTCTTGAGGTTATTCGACAGCATCTCAAGAAGTGTAACAGTACAAGTGACCAGAAATTCATCCTAACAACTATTCACAACGAACAAACAACGACGAGATGTTTTCACTCAAGCAAGGATTCACAACCTGTCCCGGTGAGACGCTGATGGAATAAGAAACGACTGCAATTCCGTGACGCTTCCTATGATGGGCATGACGAACGATTGTGCGGAAGAATCCTGAGATGAACTTGGCATGCGGGGCGATGAGGAAGCCATACTATCGTAATTCGTATCGTTCCATAATTATTAATACTATCATATGTAGTAATTATGATTTCAACGTCGTTTATTATTGTTTAAATTGTGCACAGAATGCTCGAACAACTAACAATAACTTTTTAAGGCCAACTCCATAAGTCAAATGCCTTGAGTATTTTCATCTTTTCAACACACAGAATGTTTCTATGATTAATTATGCAGACAATTATAATGTTTTGAACATGTTAACCACTCACTTCAGTTTGCTTTCGGTAAAATATGAAGGAAATTAGGAAATTTTAATTACAGATTAACTAATTTGTTAATGTATGATAACAATATTTTGTTATATACAGATGCTCTACATTTTCTTTCTATTTACAGAATTTATATGCGTTTTGAATGGTACTCGTGCAAGAAAAGGAAACCCAAATGACGCACGGAGGAGATCACGGAAAAGAAATCAACATGTACAAATGTTTGGAGAAATGTTGTGACACTATGAAGATGTGATTTTCATATTCCGTGATATAATTGACTTTCCGTGTTTTAAAGTTTATGAAAATGTACTTATTCTTGTATGTCTTTGAAACCGAACATCAGTTAGGGCATACATATGTACTAGTATTTAATATTAGGGTTTCCCGTACACGCACAAAAATTTATACTATATAATATATATGTGAATGCTTCTTGCAGGCAGTAGTATCTATATCGTAACGAAAAATTAATATTACATTGAAACGGAAATATATTAATTCGGTCTGAAACACAACCACTCAAAAATGTGATTTAATATCACATACTTTATTTCCGAACTGAGTTTTCTCTGACTGGTGAATTCTTATTCAAACACTGATACTGCTGGCTGTAATCTGTTATCTAATACAAAGCTATATCTTTTTTTTTTTTGGTTTTTGTAAAGAAAGGAAGGGATTTGTAATGTAATAGGAAAATTATGATAATAATTTACAAATATATTAGGTGTTAAATATTTATAAATCAAGCTTAATTTAAACATTTTCTTTCCTCACATGAAGTTAGTTATTAATTTAGTTATAATTATCAGTTCTGTAATTTCATTGGTTTGCCTTCCGTAAAATATGAAGGAAATCGGAAAAATCAATTTTTCCTAAAAAAAAATAAAAATAAAAATATACGTCTACATAAGAATGCAAATTGTTTTTGTATGATTACGTTGTATATAAGAATGCACATTGTTATTGTATGATTACTTTGTTTTGTTATACGCAAATGCTTTACATCTGCTATCTAATTTCAGAAATTTGTCCAGCCGAGGCGGGAAAAAATTTCTCTGTAACAATTGAACTCGGACATTGCGTCTGAGAGTCATTTGTCCCTCACCTCTGATTCAAGTGAGGAAGCAGTCAGTCGCTTGCGGAGAAATTGGTTAGTACTGGTTGGAGACCCAGGAACACCGGTTAGGTGGACTGACCGCCGGGATATAACCTAGAAAGCTGTTGAAACCAGGCGTTAAACCCGAAACAAACAAACAAACAAACAAAATCAGAAATTTGTGTAATGCAAGAAAGAAAACCTAAACCAATGAAGCACAGGGACACGGAGCGCGTCACGGCAAGACCTATAGCCAGAACAAATGATTGTAATGAATAATTGTAACTGTCTGGAATTATGAAATTGTGACTTTCATATATTGCCGTTATATATTATTAAGTGACTCTCCGTGATTAATAATTATTTTGTGTTCTTAAAAACGGGTTTTCTGTGCATTAATTAATTGTTATAATAAGTTGAAATGATTGAATATTTTAAATGCATTTGTGTTATTTTCAGGTTTTAACATTTCATGCCGTTTTTTTGATTATTATGTACTTTCCTTTTAGGTTTTATATGAATTGTTTGAAAATAATTGTTGTTAATATTTCTTGCAGTCAGCAGTATCTAAGTTACGGGTACGGAATATTAAAATTCAAATTCTAAATACAAATTTTATTAATTAAATTTAGAAGGTTTAACACGCAAAAATATCATATTAACGAAACTGCACTTACTTAATTTCTTATTCTTCTTACTGGGTAGTTCCTATTCCAAAAATGATACTGTTGACTAACTTTGCTGTAAATTTATACACGAACCATTAACTTAATCAGCAATTATGTTTTCCGGTACTTTTAATCAGCAAGTCATATCATTATTAGATAATCAAAATTCTCATTGTTAAATTCTCAGAGTAACGGACGTACTCTAAGTGTCAAAAATTAATTGCATTTAGGGTCATCGATAGGTACTCATTATTATAACATCTAATCGTCATCTAGTTCTCACCTTCCTTACACAAAATATCTTCTTTTTTTTTTGTTTTTGGAAAAGAAAGGAAGGGATTTGTAATGTAATAGGAAAATTATGATAATAATTTACAAATATATTAGGTGTTAAATATTTATATTTTAAAATATATTTCGGGTCTTGTTTAGTTACTAATATCCTTTTCTAGATAACATCAAATAGTTTGTTTACTAATTACCATCTCGGTCAAAATATTTTAGCCACAGGTCATTTCATGTCTTCACATGTATCATTTAATTACATTGGACTCGGTCTTGTTATGATAAAGCAAGACGTTATATAACTGTTTCTTTAGTTTTATATTTTCTTCATGTCAAACAGTCATCTCGAACAGTAATAAGTCTGCATGAACAGTCTAGTGTATTGCATAAAAGCCAGGGATATTGTTCTGTAATGGAAGAGTGAACGGCCGGACGGCCGGAATGGGCCACGTAAGGCTCTTAGGAAATGACACTTAGAAATTTACTAGGAATATTTATACTTATGAGAAAGAACGTTTTATGTCTTAGAAGTTATAGATAAACTGTTAAAAGCTGATCTACATATAAAGTAATTTTGGAACTTGACCAAGTGTTCGTCTTATTACACCCTAAGACCTTTGTAAGAGTTAACCACTACGTTACATATTGTAGTCCTGGGAATCCCTAACCTTCGAGATATTTCAGCTTGACGAATGCCAGAGTAAAACAGTGAAACGATCGTTTCCTTTAAGTCAACACTCAACTCTTTTCGGCGATCAACCATATTGTTTACAATCGAAATGAAAGTAGGAAACAGAAGACTATTTTGCACGCAACTACGTCATAAAAAAGGTGACGTCATAGTCAGTGCCCCTATCCGATATAAGGGGCGCAACAATCAATATTTTACCGAAACCCGCTTGCTACATTTGCGCCCCTTATAACAACATATTTTTTAGCCGACGTTTGGACGTTCACTTATGGCACAATTCTGTATATAACTCGAATAGCGATATTCAAACTTGAAAAGTGTACACCTTTAACTTCTTGACAAGTATATTGTAGTCAAAAAGCCCTGGATAAGTTGAGCTTTATCTTTCTTTTTTGCTAAATAAGATCCCTTTGACGTGACTCGCTTTTAACTGGTTGTTCCATTTTACTGGTCTCTTACTTTAGTTGATCGGAAGACTAAAGGATTGCAGCCAAACGCAATCTAAGATCCACTACGTTTATAGAGTTTTTTTTTTTTTTTTTTTTTCATTAACTTGTGTTTTATTGGACCATTAACAGTGAAGTTTAAATTTTAAACCTTTCTATTCTTATTTAACAAAATGCCAAACAAACCCTAAATATCGTACATAATAATTATACTACTAAAACAAAGTAAGGTATTCGCATATTTCAACCTCCTTGTCGGACGTCAATATAGTTAAGAGCATTTCTATTGTTAAAACTATTTGAACATAAATATTTTTATTGTTATCGACTATTGTTTCTTATTGTATTGGAACACTTTAGGTCTTGATCACTTTATCAGAAAATAAGTTGAATCTGAATGAGAAAAGGACTCTGTCTTTTCAGACTGCTTGCCAGGTTTTTGAGTAGAGTGAGAGTTAGCAATCATTACCTTGCGATAACGGCAAAGTCGCGCCGGATCCCACAATTTCCGGTAAGTATTTTGATGAATTTTGTGAGAAAATCTTTACATTTTTTTTCCAAAGAAAGCAGCATAGCGCTGGGAACCTCCTAAGAATAGGCAATAATGCTCGCTGGTCAATTTCTTCCATATTTCTATCGTTTCTCAATCTTTCGGAGAAACCTAAGTCGACAGCGGGTTAATTAAACTAATGTTTTCATCATCTTAGCATATTATGTATGAACTGTTCCATGTGCTAGTATGGTCACTGATCTCTCAAAAATGCAAGTGCAGTTTAAAATCACAATTGCAACACGGTATTTCACAGCCAGATTTTTATGCAGACTTTATTTATAAACTGAAGAAAAAAAAGGCGATATGAATTTCCCCCGGTTATTCATAATAACCATCTGTAAATTCAAAAAGAAAGGTTACCAACATGATATTCTACAGCGCTCTAAAGGCCTTTTTATTAACCCATCTACAGTCGATCATTGAGTGTGGCGATTCCTGATTGCATATTTTGTTTTTTCCTTTAACCGATTTAAACATAATTCAACGTTTTGGATGTGTTTGATGTCTATTAGAGGTTGTTTTATGTGAAACTATGAGGATAACGTAGGGTAAAACGGAAATCAACGTTTTGGGGAAACGCCGAAACTTCGGATAATTTTACTTTCATCTTAAACTTTGATTATTCCTGTCTGTATCGACCTTAAATGGACGGATTCACAAAGACTATGTCTCTTTTCTAAAGTGTAGAAAAAATGAAATGTCCATATCAGATATCGCCACACTCACAAAACACAACCTTCCGAAGCAGCGAAAAATAGAGGGAGAGAGAGCATTTTGTTATTAAGTATGTCAATTCAAATAAGAGGCTTCAAAAATAAACGAAAAAGAGAACCCTCTTGAGAAGTATTTTTTATTAAAATTGCAAATTTTTCAATCAGGCTTTAACTGCGCCATATCAATATGCCATTATCAATATCAGTATTTACAGTTATTGATCGCTTCAAGTGCTTATTAACAGAGGGACAGTAAAGGATCAAATAGTTATATGTTCTTTACTCAACTACCTAAATCCAAATTGAAACGAATTTTCCACCTTCTTCGGTGATTTTCACTACAATGTAGGGACTGTCTGCAAAAACCATTGCAGTTTTTTTATAGCTTATGTTGGCCTAGAACAATTGCAACCACTAACGTGATTTAAATCGACATTTATAAAAGAAGGTAAAAATACTAACGCTTTTTTCACTCTCACCCGCAACTCGAGCCGCTCTTATCATCCGAGCCTGACGCTGTCATCCGAGCGCTGATTATTGGGATACATACCGTGGCACACTTCAGTTTAATTCATGTTCTAATTAACAAGCATATACTTAAACAAAAGACAAATCCCGTTTACATGAGAACTCTGAAATTCATGGACAATATACCAAACAAATTACAACTGAAAAACGTATAATATGCTTATCCATGATAAAATGTGGCAATTCAGCAAAATAATGTAAGGGTTTTCAATAATTTCCAGAAAGACTCCCTCCATGTCTACTTTCGGTTTGGAGGTCATAACATTTTGCTGTGTTGCTAAAATTTCTGACATTATTTTGACAGGTGACCGGAAAATATTGTAAATAAGTGTTTACGCGATATATGTATATTTTTCAAACAGCGATTACAGAGTTCTCAGGCAATGGGTATTTCATTTTCGTGTGTGTATGGTCTATTTAAATAAACATTTTTCAAAAACCTTGAGCATCCAAATTTAAATACACAACCAGTCTCAAATCTCAAGCATCTGATTGGCTGAAATGGCGACCAGTCGCCATTTCAGCCAATCAGATCCTTGAGATTTGAGACTGATCTCAAAAAATAGTTTTATGATCTTGGGCCCTTGTTTTAGCTATAATTTGGTCAAGCGCATACGGGTTTTAGCTCACCTGGTGAACTAGATGAAAAAAGGATATTTGAAAGTCATCAAACACGACAAATATAAAAAACAAATGTTGCAGGCATGTTTAGATTTAGCCTGTCTATGGGTAGTAATGGAAAAGTACATTAGTGTCCATGCCACCTTCCTCGAGTTTTTAGAAAACAAAGAATGCAAAAATTCATTATTCATACACAGTTATAACTAGTTTTTAAAATGATCGAGAAAAATAACTCTTAATTTCAATAACTACACATAAACCGACTCAATAAATCCGAGCCTGCAATATTTTTATATTTGTTCAATGGATGTCAAAGTTTCGCTCCCTTTTTATCTATCACAGTATCGTTGATTTTTGACGTGTGGGGGCTATTAAAACATGCATTTCCATAATTGCTAATGAACAGGCGCAACCAAACCAAGCCTGTTATAATTTTATACTTGTCGTGTTTCGTGGCTTTTAACGCTCGCTTTTCATCTATTGAACCATGAAATTTATTAGAACATATAAAAAGTGACTGCAAAAAAATAACTATAAAATGCAACAGAAGAAACGATAACAGTATGGATTGTAAGTACGGAGAAACGTTTTATGGCCGATTTACAGCACCAAATTGTTTGATGTGCAATAGTATTGTTGACTACTGAAACCTTTTTTATTATAACACAGAATTCAATTTCAGCATCCATTATTCCATGTCAGGATATATCGAGCACCTGTGACCTGTTAGACCCGACATATTTCTGTGTAGGTGATTACTATAATTGGAGTTTTCAGAACTGCCGCAAAACCTGCAAGCTCTGCAACGATGTCCGTAAGTTCATCTGTTTTCATGCCTTTGTATTCAATAGAGATTTAGTTTCATTCACTATCATGATTGTAATTAAACTGATGTATAACTGCGTAAATGCGTAAATGCGTTGACGGCGTTGAAATGAAATTCAGGACTTAAATCACGCACATTGATGTATGGTTTTCATAGTACTCCACAGAATCATATATGGCAAGGCGATATATTGCCTTGTGCTAAGATCTGTTGCTTTATGTCTAAAGGTTTGTTCGTTGGTTTCTTATCTCATCCATGTATATAAAATGATGCGTTGGCGAATTGATTCAGAACTCCCAAAGTACATGGAATGAAGTGTTCAAGCGAAAATCATGTAGATACAGAAATGATTAATCTGTTAATTATCTTTGAACAAATGACTTAGAATAAAATCAACAAATAAACGCTGCATGTACGTAAGGCTGTATATTTTCGGTCACACGTGGAAATGGTTAAGTCACTATTAATAAAATCTTTTAACACCCGTGCTAGTTTTATTTTACGTCACCTCTAAGCTGTATGACAAAATAGATTATCTTAATTTAAATATTGGCAATTTTCCGTTGAAAATACGGCAATGTTCCTCGTGCAAGATTATACGGAGTTTTCATCAAACAGCTTGTTCGCTTTTCTAGATCTTTTTACAGTGTTATAAATTGCAATAAACGTAATCTTTTAATAACATGTTTATCGGTACCACACATTGAGGAGAACAAAATGTTTTATCGCCGATATCCATATTAAATTAATCAGATGATAATAAATACATAATCTGTATAATCTTATATATCATTCGAACTAATAAATAACACGCAAATGCTTTTACCCACTGTGTGCTCAAATTTAGCAGATGTTTTTGTTAAAACAAGTGTTACAATGCAATCTTTAATCTTTTTTAATATTTCAGCAACAACATCAACAATTCCTCGTACAATAGTGCCAGGTAGGTTTTCCACCTTGTCTTCAGTTCTTGACGGGAGCAATCGTTAACTCTTGACATGTGCACTTCGCCTCGACAAGACATTTAGTGTACACATATCATTTGATACATTAATGACAACTGTGCTCAAGCATTGTGTCAGAGTTGTGGCAAGTAAGTTCTCGTGTGACTACGTATAGGATAGACAACGAGTGGAGTGATCTATGAAAAATAGACGCGAGCGCAGCGAGCGTCTATTTTTCATAGGTCACTCCACGAAGACCATTAAAATATGTGTATACCGTCGCAAACTTCAAAATTACGGCATGGTTATTCCTATTCTAACGCTCTTCCATACTATTCTTAATCGGGCCTCATTCCATATGTTAAACGGGTACCATGATCTATTTATCCGTATAGTAAACAACGGTACGGTATTACCCAACGGAACCCGATTATCCATACGTCGATGAGATTACCGACAGTAAACAAGTTTAATTAATCCAAAATAGAGGTAAAAACTTCAACATTTTTATTACATCGACGTTTCGGCCATAATGCCATCTTCAGGATTGTTTGTCATAACAGGAAATGACGTCAACGTCAAACGACAGTAAACAAGGAATTTTACGGTCGCAAATTTTCGCCATCTGACCAATCAGATTGCTCGAAATATATTTAGTGCGTTAGAATTTAAATTTCATGCAGATTTAAATGACATACTGTAGTTTGCCATTCCATTGCACTGAACTAGCTTTCTGTAGCTTTGTAATGGTCAGCTGGGCACGATGAGCAAACACACTCAACTTTATTTTATCCATAACGTTTTTACAGGATTTTAAGGAGAAAATTCCTTTTTTCACACAATGTTTTGTGCCAAAAGTTTTTGAATTGTCTCTTGATTCTATTTTCTATGATAGATGTGTAACAGCCTTTCCAAACGAAAAAAAAATGTATTCATTCCGATAAAACTGACTAGTTTTCGGATTCGCCTTTTGACCGAATAAGCGTCATTTTCGAATAATTCGATCTTGAAGTTTATTGAATTTCTATAAATTTTATTTTTAAATTTTTATTTATTGGACACTTATCCAACTAATGTTACACTAATTTTTTCGAGTTTACGTTGTTTTACGTAAATATTTAATGACGTAATTGAGTAACATCAGCGTTCAACGTTAGCAACGTAATCAATCTAGAAAATAATATCGTTTGATTTTCTTCTTAAATTAATAAAATATGCAAAAATAAGGTATTTCTTTTGCCTTTACGAAAACCGTCAAGATGTTTTTACAACAAATGTGAAGTTGTGCCCGTGAAAAGAATCTTGACGGCAATGTCGTTGTCTGCTGACGTCAACCGTTCCATGGTAACAATTTGTTGGTGTGTTTTTCGTGTTTGTCTTGAGTCGGTGAACATGCGAAAAACGAAAACGATTGTAAAAAATAAATTTCGCTTGCCTTACGGGGATAATGCATAAAAAGCGTATGCCGACGTGGATGACGTAAAACGTAAAACACATGAACGGTTTTTAAAAAAATATTGTTGTTTGATCATTATTAACATTGAGTCAAACTTTCATTCAATTTGAATAAGTTTACTTTAAGATATTCAAAATTGAAAAGTGTGCACTTAGAACTTTTGACCAGTGTATATGAGAT
The DNA here is from genome assembly GCA_038501625.1 of Corbicula japonica. NCBI lineage: Eukaryota > Metazoa > Mollusca > Bivalvia > Venerida > Cyrenidae > Corbicula > Corbicula japonica. Next base: position 1,188,489 of record JAZAYU010000051.1, read on the forward strand.
ATTAGTAAAAGTGTTCGACCTTCATTTTCCTGGTACCTTCCAGGTCCCGTAAATGGGTGATCAAACCCTGATTTCTCTTTTCGTAGTTGAAAGTTCTTTACTACGTACACATCATTTTTGTCATTATCATTACATTTTATGTGGGAATAAAAAATAATGTTTTTTATTGCTTCGTTTTTGTGAATTCATGCAAATAGAAAATTATGGAATAGCCGTTTATCTTTACTGTTCTATTTTATATATGTAAAATGAAATACACTAGTAACGATAATTTGGGCAAGGTTTCATTGATGCGCAATTTGTCGTTATTGAGATTTTGATAATTTTCTTTTTTTTATCGATAAAAGTGCAAGGAGGAGTGAAGTGGACCCTTAAAAATGTAACCAAATACACGTTGTAAATATATTTACTTTGTTTGCTTAATCGTCTGCTTCGTACTCTTACAATTATCACAAACATGAATCGATAGCTCAGTATGACACTAAGATATCGGTTCTCCACTTATTAATATGACATAGTAAACGAGAAGCACGTGCTTCACTAACCTTCGTAGACAACGCCAAAGAGTTGTCTACGGGATTTAGACAACGGTAATACTGGCGACCGATTGGTCAGTGGACGGTAGCTGTGGTCTAATTCATATTAAATGCGTTTGTTCTTTATGAAAATGTTTTGATAAGCACTTATGTTTGACCTGTTGTTTGTTGTGTTGAATTATATTATGACCCATGAGTTGCTAATTTAACGAAGGAGGAAGCCAGTGACATTATCAAAAATGATTGTAAGTATTGTCTGTAACTTGCTATCAGAGTTCCGAGGACATCGAAAATGGCCGACAACATGCACTGGGATCAACAATAACTTGACAGTATTTTCCTCTAATGAATTAGAATAAAACTTTATCTTTGTCCGTTCAATTATGCTTAAAATCTCTTTATTGAACGATGGCGTAACACATTAAGTTATTTCGGGGAAGTTTAGTTGGTAACGTCAACCACGTCTTAGGTATAGTTTTGCATGAAGACATAAGCACCAAGAGCGGCATAATTTTGTTTGAGTCCCTCTTCGAGAAAACCAAAAAATATATGTTCTCGGATGCTAAAAGCTCGAAATACGCGTTATATTTAATAGAAAACATAACCAATTAGAACGCTTCTAAAAGGTCGGGGGTTCCGGTTGTCGCATTGAGGAGAACAATGAATGGTTTTCAAATGCTTTTTTCTGTTGAAATTTACGCGTATTTCTAGCTTTTGGTTAGACTTTTTGTCATTGACTGTTAGAACAAACCTTTTTGCTTTGAACCAAACAGCTGTTAGATTAGAACCCTTCGTAATAATTCAAATTTGTATAGAACCATAGAATTTGCATTTTTAACTACGATTTCGACGATGTATTTTCGCATATTTTGATAGAATGGAATACTATAGTCCGATTTTAGGCATTGAGACGTGCAATCTCACTAAAGTCAGATTTAACAAAGTGTTAGCGTAGCGGTTTTCAGGATATGATTTTTATCAGATTGTGAGCCGTAAATATACTTTTGTATTTATAGATTTTTGGAATATTCCACAAAATAGGGATGTTCGATAATCTCATCATAGCTCATTATGTTGAAATTGTACAGCTATGTGACAAATGGTTTCATGGCCGTGACAGTAACGCTTCTAATATCTTCTAATATGACCTAACGGTTGTGTGTTCGAATCCCATTAGGAGATATCAATTTTTCTGTTTGTAATGTTTTTTATTCAATTCATTCATCTAGACACCGACAAAAATGACATTAAACAGTGCATATTTCGAAAAAGCTTTGATTAAAATGACGCAATTGATGCTTACACAAAACACATTATTTCGGCGATGCAAAATATTGTACAAAGTGGTTTTGAATTATGTAAATTATTTAAGAAAAGGAAAGTTACAAAACGTGCTTACAGAACGCCAGGATTCACAATTTTGAACCCTCCATTGGTACGGAGGTGTATGGGGTCAGGGAAAGCTGCTCAACAAAAATATATTGTTAAAAATGGAATGAATGTGAATAAAATTAAAGTGGGTTGCAAAATATAACGATAAAACAGCTTAATACTATTTAAATAATATCATATGAACTAAATTTAAATAATAAAAAAAGAAATGAGACACAAATAAAAAGTTACTTTTACTGGATTTGAACATGCAATGTTTTGCATCAAAGCCGAAGATCTTATCCACTGAGCTGTTGCGTCGTAACTCAATATCTTCTGCTTTAAACAGGTTTTAATGTCATATAAGTAAAGAAATTAAACGGTAACTCTGCAAAATGACACACTTTACCTATTTAGTATAGTAAAAGAGGACTGGTCCGAAAGGTCACAGCTCACGGGTCAAAATCGAACTCTATCAGTGACTGGATACCATGTTTACAAAAGAAAACCGGTTTATAAGTCATGGTTGGCATGGAGTGGGGTGGCTTCTTGTGCGAAAGTGTGCCCAACGACCAATCACAACACTCATTGAATGTACGGGAAAGCGGGCATTGCAACTTTGATTGTTTCTTTACTGTTTCAGGTGTTTGTGAATACAAAGGTCAATTATACAAACAAAATCAGACTTGGCAGGATGGTTGCCAATACTCATGTACATGTGAAGATCCTGACATAGGATATTTTCGCTGTAGAACACTGTAAGTGTGTAAATTTAGAGGTTTCAAGTAAAGCATATTCGGGGATCCTATTTGTTCAGTATCGATCTTTCTACGTTGGACACAACTCATGTGCCTATAATCTTAAAACTAAATCTTGAGACCAGTTTCATATCTCAAACATCTGATTGGCTGAAATGGCGAGATCAGCCAATCAGATTTCCGAGATTTAAGACTGGTCTCAAGATAAGAGCTCCAGTAACCAGTCTAAGATTTCTTTTTCTGCGCATTATAACACCCATTAGACACAGCCCCTTGATTACATGCAATACTGTATAAATGGTTAGTAAAATACAAGTTAAATAAGGGATAGCACACTAATAATAAAAGGTGACCAGTCATATTTAAACATGTAAACTACTTAAATATCAGTTTTATAGTTTCGCTACACTTTTCGATTTAAAAGTCTTTTAAATCGAAAAGTGTAGCGAAACTATAAAACTGATATTTAAGTAGTTTACATGTTTTTATATCACTGGTCACCTTTTATAAAATGATAAGCCTTAGGGCCCAAGATCATAAAACTTTATCTAGAGACCAGTCTTAAATCGGGTCGCCAATTTCAGCTTTTCAGATGCTTAAGGTTTGAGACTGGTCTCTTATGTTAGTTTGTTATCTTGGGACTTTATCATTTTATAAAAGGTAATCTTACCATTCACATTGAAACATGTAAAACAAACTGTAATATCACTTTGAAGGTTTGCTATGCTTTTTGATATATGGCTTCCAGCGATATATCGCAGGATTTCACGGAACAGAGTTTAGATGCGTAAGGATATATCACGAGGGGCTACCCCCTTTGTGATATTTATCTAGGCATCTGAACGACGGCCTTAATAAATCCTTCAATTCTAACACGACATAACTGAGTGAGGACTCGAAATAATTTTAACCAAATTTTGAAGCGTTGATAATAAACGCAAATGGGTTTCTAAGATCGGCTGTTAATTTTAACTCCCTAAACATCTCCATAATTCAATAAATGATAATTAATTCAAAGATAGAATAACAAACTTGATCACATGTCAATAAAACTGCGAATCCAGTACTCTTCATATTGCGCGCGGTTTAAAATTTCGCGTGTTATGTGCTATCATTTTTTTGCGATATTAAATCCCAGCAGGGAATCCAGTGAAAAATACAATTATCACGTGATAATTTTATACCGACTGGTATTTACGGTATAGCCGTGCCCACGCGCGATGATATATCGTATGTTTTATCACTGTTAATTCAATGAGAAAAACGTCAAGTTGTGTTCAAATGTTCAGTATTTATCTCTTATTTAGCAAAAAGGGCGCCAACTACAATACAAAGATCAATTTCGTCAATGTCCTCGGGTTTATCTATCAACTTACATAATGTGTTATACTAATGCTCCTTAAATATTGAACATATTCTGAATTGTGTAAATAAAAATCAAATGTGTAACGGAGTCAAGTCATTAGAGAAGACCGAAATAGAATAAATACACTTTTAATTTCACGCCACATTGGAATTTAATTTCACACAAATTTACAATAATAAAAATTTATACTTTGGAATAATTACACACTTTTTACACTAATTAAAAGGCTTTACTCACTAAAATTTTAAATACAAAATTTTCGAATGGTAATCCAAAAGAATGAGGAAGAATATTACTGTAAACACTTAATAATGGTATTTTCAGATGAGTAGGCACTGCTGAAAGTTATATTTTCACAAATTAAATCCAAATTGTAGAATGACACTTAAATCCACATATTAAATCCAGATGGTAAGATTTTCACTATTAAATCCATAATGAATCTCTTTGATTAATCCACAATGAATGTTTTGTTCACTTTTACTTAAAAAACTCGGTTTCAAAAGTTAGAAGTTCTTGACTACTTGTATATTAAACAATTGACAATATAATAACTTAATTGAAGCTATTATAGTATTATACATTACCAAAACCAACAATCATGTATAATAATTATGTGACTTTAGGAATTTTGAAACTTAACACAAAAGATAATTTAGATCAATTATTACTTGAAGTTATACCACAAATATTAAAATTAATGAAACAGACATCAAGTTATTAAGAGAATTTAAATTTGTTTAAGGATTTTTCAGTTAAGATTAATCACTCGCGAGGTTCGCGACAAAATGTGTTTAGATATAACTCAACTTATTTCTTTATGTAATTTTAGCTGTCCATGGAGTCCGTATGTACCTCCAGGCTGTCACCTCGAAAAACCAGCTGGTTCGTGCTGTTCCCAACTAACATGTCCATCTACCAGTGTCATAGGGTAAAGTCGATTGAATGTACTCAATGTCATTTCTGAATAATAAACTCTTATGTTATATGATGTATTGTTTGTTGTGTAACTCTCGATGGGGCATAGTGAAACTTTACTACTTAGTTCTACGAGTAGCGAACATCCTTAAGTAGTACCACACATAACTTGCACGTGACTGTTTTTAACCAATGGCATGTTTCACCTGCACTTGATGGACACATTATGAAAACATCTAATCTAAATAAAGCGATTTGAGTGCAAAATTGTAAATATCCATTGTTGTGGAATATATTTACATATACCTGTATGTCACTAAGAACATTTTAGTGTATATATTTATTATGCAACTTTTTCTCATTCATAACTCTGTTTTTTGAGTAACCCGTAGCATTTTGAAAAATAGCAAGCTACTTTTTGATAAGTGCAAGCTATCCATAGGATAAGCGACAGCTGCATTTTTAAATAAATAAATAATGGTCGAGCTAGATGGTTTTTATAATAACATTTTGGACGTTGTTATTCTTTTAATTAAGAATAAATTCATGTTGATATAAACCGATAACAACGATAGTAACGTGCAGTAAGAAGCGAAAATATGGTCTAGTTATTAAAACACTGAACTGTCAATTCAGGGGTCTCAATTTCGATCCCCGCCTCCTTATCTCTAAAGGCTTTAAACAGAAGTTCCGTGTATCGGTCTTTACACAGTCACACACTAGACCATGGGATTCTTCTGGAACTGGGTTGTGTTGTTTAATCATGCACTATCCTCTAAATTCTAAACTGATTAACAACTTTCTGCATGTGTTTCCTATATGGGACTACCGTAGAATAGATAAATGCAAATACACAATATACTCATGCACATGGTGGATTTGACGTTACATTCAAAGTATTCCTTTGGTATTTGTGATTTTAAATACCGAAAATTTCACAGTCGAACAGTGCTCTATCGGTTCTTTAAAAGAGTACGACCAGTGAAAGATGGATGGTTTCAACATCCAATAAAGATTTAGATATTGTTCAATTACATGTTCCCCAAGGATATACTTTCTGTATTTTAATTACCTTTGGCGTTTTCTGTGATATGCAGGATTTATATTATCAGATCCCCAGTCAAAATTGTGTTTAGTTCCGCCCATTGTTTTCTTGTTTACGGCAAACCTATTTTTCTGGGGACAATACGCCGCTTAACAAGGAAATATTATTATATAATGTCGTCAGTTAGATTATAACTGAATTATTCCAAATACACTTGAATCTTAGAGAGGAAAAGAGAGCATGTTTACTCGTATAAAATGATCAATTTCAAAACAGACATAACAAACATTAAGGCATTGCTCCGTTCGTAGTTCCTATGTCAAAGACAAAAAAGAATCAAATCATATCAAATCTCTGAAACGGCACAATGCAGTGCCATCAAACTTTGCTATATGTGTATGATTAATTTTTACATACTTTAAGAAAAATTAAACAGTAAAAAAGAAGTTAGACCTAAAACATCCCTAAAGTTCTAACAACAAAAAACAAAGTTCGGGTGCCAACAGGAGTGAAATGATACTGACAATAAAATCAGAGGTCCTTGAAAAGAACTTTCAACAATGAAAAGAGAAATTAACTTTTTTTCATTTATTTTCGCGACCAGGAATTGGCCAGACATTTAATTGATGCTAAGCGTTCTTCGTTTTTGTGATAAATTGCAAATAGACTTTTAGGGATTTTAGGTCTAACTATTTTTCTTTACTGTTCAAGCTTTTTTTAGCGTACGTAAATTAAAATAAGTGTATATAAATTAAACATATATTAATAACATAGGTATTTGCAAAAACAATTTAACTTCATTTTGCCGTTCGGGCGATTTTGATAATTGTATTTTTTTTTAAATAATGACAGCGTAATAATATGTGCCATATCACCATACCGAAAATGAGAAGCCGATGAGTTACCGCATTGGAAGGGATAGTGGCAAAGCAATTATTCACTAAGGGGGTCAAAACGTGTTGTAGGATGCAACGACCTCACACTTGCCCAAATATGTTCTCATATGAACAAACAGGAACAAGTTGTCCAACTACCCATCAACTAGACAATGTTGTATATAGACGTGTATATAGAAGCTCACAAACATTATAAAATTTATAAAACTTATAGCATAGTCAAGCAAAAAGTACTTAATTATCTTACCGAAACTAGAGTCCCTGTAAATCAGCGAGAACACGACAATGATAAACGAAACAGACCGAGCTTACAGGTTATTTTGCAAGATTTCCCTTTCAGAATTTATGGGAAATCTTTTTTAAAGAACCTAGAAGCTCGATTTATTTCTTATTTTCTTTATTTCTTTATTTATTTATTTCTTTTATCTCTGTCATCGTGTTCATTGCTAATTTGACTCCATGGTCTCTGGTATCGGTAAGATCATTGAGTATTCGCCCCCTTTGGCTCTGCAATGCTATAAGCTTCTTATATTTAATATGTTTATATGCTTTTGCATGCAACATTGTTAAGCTGATGGCTTAGTTGGAGTTAAATCACTAACACAACTAGTACTTGTTTGTTGATATGAGAACCTGTTAGGGCAAGTGTGAGGCTGGTGGATCCTAGAACCTGGTTTTAAACCCCAGTGGCAAATAATTTTGCACTCGCCTTTCCACGTTGGTAACCCCAAGGGTTCTCTTTTTCGTGAATTGATTGTGGTGTCTTAATTGAAAGAAATATTGTTATGAGCACATGCTCTCTTTTCCTCTCTTCTTTTTTGCGTGGGGACGCTGTTTTCTGTGTGGCGATTCTTGATATGCATATTTCATTTTTTTATATAATTCTACCAGAAATTGATTTAAATGCATTTCATGCAGAAAATCGGAAAACCTCGTGATAAATGGTGCAAAAGAGAACCTGGCTAGCCTAATTCTCTATCGAATAAGTTATATCTGACAACTGAAAAATACTGCACTATATGATAAAAGCACACGTATGTGGAATAGCATTTTGTATATTTTGGAGTGGTCTCTATATATGAAAAATATTATTAGAGAGATCAAAAGAGAACTTCAAAAGCCACCGAGCACAACAAAAATTATCTTTTTCAAAAAAATAAAAAATATATCATAGATTTGGTCTGTCCCTGTCTGAATTTTATTTACTTTTTATTCTCCTCGTTTCATTCTGTTAGATGTGAGTGAATGAGCTGTCGGTTTTTTGTGGGGTCTGTCTGGTTTTTTTATCGCATTAACTTGTAAGGCTCTACTGCTCGAAGATATATTTGACATCCACTTAAACTAAGACTTTTTAAACGTAGATATTAAAACATATGTAAAAAATTTATCGGATATAAAAAGTTTTACTTTTTAAATGACTACAATGTGTTTGCATGTCAAAAATTATAGCTTAGTGAGGATGCGGTTTGTGAATGTAAAATTATTCTCATGTAAGTAAGATGACGGGATAATGGCAGACTATTTTTGAATATTTTAAATTACAATTTCAACTTTTTTCATTCGAACTTTGATAATTCGAAAGTCGAAGATATTTAGAAGTGCTATCTTGGTCCCGCCGAAGCGCCTCTTATGTACAATAACCATTGATAATTCGAACATCTGATTTTTTGAATTTTGAAATCAGTGCCAGTCCCGCCGTTATATTATTTGTTCCCAAATAACGAACTCCGCTCAAAATAACAACAATGGCCCAAGATAAGAAATCTGAGATTGGAGGCCAGTCCCAAATCTCAAGCATATGATTGGTATAAATGGCGATCAGTCGCCACTTTAACCACTTGTGCTTGAGATTGGAGTCCAGTGTCCTGGTTTAGTTTAATGATCTTTGTCCAATATTTCACATAAAGGCATGACGGATTGATGGATATCGCGATCCATGTAACAAACCAATGATTTGGATCTGATACCAAATCCAGTGCAGTTTGATTAAAACCTATACTGACAATAAATTAACTGATTTTAATTTAGACTAGAAAGCTGGTTACTCTATAGATGTAAAAGTTTGATACGTAATCACATGTTCGTAAAATGGTTAAATTGTATAAGCAATATAAAATGATCTATAGATTATACACAAACTGTTGTTATAAAATCAAGACAATCATTTGGCGTTTTATAAATTTTGAAATTTATGATAAACCCTAAGCTTGATGATGACACTGCTTCGATCATTCGAACTGCCGATAAATCGAACATTTATCTCGGACGCGACGAGTTCCAGTTATGAAATTCCGACTCTTTTTTAAAATGTGCAGATTGGCAAACTAAGAAATTGCTATATCTTACTATGGAGAAATACATGTAGGTACGGAGTTGCAACATTGATATCATTTCGTTACATTATAACGATAAGCGAAAAACGTTACGCACTAAATGTAAACAATATCAACATGAACTAAATAACCGTGGTTACATTTGCATATCAACGCTTGTGCAGTGTGCACAGATTAACGTTATTAAACAATAATGACGTAAATTTGCTATCAGTGTCATTCAAAAAACCAATGCTGCATCTTTAAGATCAACAAATAACAACAACAACAAAGATTTTAATCACCATTTTCGCCGAATGCGGATGTAAATACCACATCATAAAGAAACACGTTAATGCCCATTTAGAAACATTAGTTTATTATACACCAATTTAAAATTAAAAGGAGGAATATTTGAGGTAACTTGTGATTTCGTATATTTCAACTGGTAAAAAAATATTTGCGCATTGATAATAGTTTTAACAATTTAAACAGTTCATTATGAATTATATATAAATTATGTAAGTTCATTTATTCGTTCATTCGTCCGTTCATTTTCTATTATGAATGTTTCGAATTTGTTAAGTAATTTGTTTAATTGTTTATTTTACAGTTTAAAATGACCATATTTGCCTGAATCCTATAATAAGAAACTATGATCGGTGTTGTTAGAACATTGGTTAAGTGTATGTAGTAAGTCCAAATTGTTGGAGGCCGTCTGACCAGCGGCTTCAAGGGTTGTCTTCAGCAAGAGGCAGCCGTATATAGTGCCTCTAGCTGGGAGCGAAAGAACCTAGATGCTCGATTTGTTTCTTTTATCCCTGTCATCGTGTTCTTGCTGATTTTAATCAAGGAGCTCTGGTCTCGTTAAGATCATTGAGTACCCTCCCTTTGGCTTTGCAATGCTATTTGCTTGTTATGTTTTATATTTTTGTGTGCTTTTGGATTCGGGTTCTCATTTTTGTTAATTGTTTGTGGTGTCTTTTTTGAAACTTAAAGATATAGTCAATGAACATGCACCTTAAAAAGGAAATGTCCAAAGAAAAATTCTCCCCATATATGAACTCTGATGATATAAAAATCATTTATAAAACACGCCAGGCACATAACAACTTTCTAAAAAATAAAACATCCAAAACTGGGAGACTTCCAGGAAACTACGAAATCAAAAATCAAAAATAAAAAGATCATCCATTAAAAAACTACTTCTTCGAAAGATGTGGGGGAGGACCCAAATCAAAGGATTTCTGGGGTACCATCAAACCGTTTCTATTCGGCAAATCACAAAATAAAGCAAGTGAGATTATTCTTAAGGAAAACCGGAATTTATTTCAGATCAAACAAAAGTGTGTAGCATATTAAATGATTTTTTATTGTAAAAATAGCAAAAAAACATATGTAGATGATAACACACCTGCTGATTAAAATTATCCCAGGATCCTTAAAATTAATGAAAACTGCTTGAATGACAAAAACTTTAGTTGTAATCATATCTCTCAGGATACTATTTTTAAATATTTTAACAATCTAAACCCAAAGAAAGCAGCGGGAAATGATGGTATACCACCAAAAACTTGAAGGCTGGGGGAAGAACACTTGCTGGACCCACTTCTAAAATAATAAACACTATGACTGATACTTCAACTTTTCCCTTGAAATTAAAAATGGCTCAAGTCAGCCCTATATTCAAAAAAGATTACCCATTTATTACTAAAAATTATAGGCCAGTAAGTATTCTTCCTACCATGTCCAAATTGTATGAAAAAGTTTTAAACGACCAATTAAGTTTGTATTTTAATGGTGTTTTAACCACCTGCTGTCTGCTTTCAGACCTGGCTATAGCTGTCAGACGGCCTTGCTCCGCGTGGTTGAGGACTGAAAGATTGCTCTAGACAGAGGTGATTATGTCGCTGCCATACTTATGGACCTGTCTAAGGCGTTCGACTGTATCCCGCACAATCTTCTGGTCCTCAAGTTGCGAGCCTACGGGCTGTCTGACGCTGCCACTGAACTTATTAATAACTACTTATCAAACAGGAAGCAGATGGTTAAAATAGGTTGAAGTTTTAAAGGGCGTCCCTCAAGGATCAATTCTAGGGTCAGTGATATTTAACATATTTATAAACGACATATATTACTTTGTAGAAAAATCAAATTGTACAATTATGCTGATGGCAACACTTCCTCTCATAAGGACCCAAATGCACTTAAATCTGTTCTGGAATCTGAAAGTAATTCTCTTATAGAATGGTTTAATTTTAACCATATGCAGACTAACCCAGACAACTTCTAGGCCATAGCTGTTGGCAAACAAACACATGACATAGCACCTGTCTTATTACTTCTGACGAACTTGTTAAACTTTTAGGGATCGACCTTGACTTCATGTTAAATTTTAACGAGCAAATATCGAAAGCCTGCTAAAAAGCAGCAATGCAACTCAACGTTCTGCTACGTCTTAGTAAACTTTAGACCCACAAAACAATATCTTAATTTATAAGTTTTTTATTAAATCAAATTTTAACTACTGCCCTTTAGTCTGGCACTTTTGCTCTAAATCTAACACTGAAAGTCTCGAGAAACTACAACACAGGGCTCTCCGAATCACTGTTAAATGACTTTACTTTATCTTATGCTGACCTTTTGACTAGAGCCAATAGAGCCTTACACTTATGCAGAAATCGTGATATTGCTTTAGAGACTTTTTTTTTCAAAGACACCAACAGGTTATTCTTTATTTCCTGTAAGTCGAATACTGCACATTATTAATATAATTTATAATATAATGTTATAAATCAAGTGAATTCATATTAGCGTTGTTACATGTATTCGGCCAAGGGTAATCATATTGGCCAGAAACCGTAAGCCGAGGGCTTATATGACTGCCTGAGGCCCAATAACAATGCCAAATTGAATTCACTTGATTAATGACAATTTTATCAATTAACAAAATATTCATGGTTCTAGATTTTAAAATTACCAATTTACCGGTCTGAAGAGATGAAGTGTCAGCACTGATTTAAATCGTCAATCTACGCTAGTGACCTGGCTGGTATAAGCTACTAAGGAGATGCAGATATGAAGGTTGTTTTGTTTTAAATACAAAAAACAACCTGAATATTACTACACACTGTGGCAGCCAAGTCTCTTGTTCATCCAGTCTGAATTTAGTTTTTATCCAAATATGTCCAAAATAAGTTTACTTTCTGGCACATTCCATCCGCATGTAAATATTGAATTTAGCATGTCTGTAAGCTATCCAAACTAAGTTTTGATGCTTTTTGCAAAGTAACGCTCAATAAACTTGCTAAAATGAGAAGTCATCACTAATTCCATTTGAAATTGTTTATGATAAGAATATAATAATATTTCGTAGAATATTATTTCTTTTGATTTTTGAAAGCAAAGTTTGAATTGGGTTTTAAATTGCTTTTGCGGTCGTGCAAAAAAATCTTTCAAAAATACGGTAGCTAATTTTTTTTTTGAAAACCAATGTCTAATAAACAGGTTACCAACCATGCTATTTTAAAGCGCTCTACAGGCCTAATTATTCATCCTTCTACAGTTGATCATTATGCTAACCTCTTTGGCTGCAAGAGTTTAAGAATTTATGAAGATTTATGGGCAAATCTTTTCTTAAAAGAAAAGAACCTAGAAGTTCGATTTTCTTTTATCACTGTCATCGTGTTCTTGCTGATTTTACTCCAGGAGCTCTGATCTCGCAAAGATCCATAAGTATCCGCCCTTTGACTTTGCAATAATACTTTTTTGTTTTATATGTGTTTGTGCTTTTGCATGCAATATTGTTGAGCCGATAAGTGGGTTGGAGTTGTTTTACCAAGATAACTATTACATATACTTGTTTTTGATATGAGAACCTGTTGCGGGCATGTGTGAAGTTGGTGCACGCTAGAACCTGGTTTAAACCCCAAGTGGCAATTGGATTTGCCACTGACCGTTCCAAGGCGGTAACCCCTCAAAATATATTTACATGATAATTTACTTTATTTCATCTCTTGATTGTAAGCGAATGTACCCACGACGGTTAGTATGGCATACCACTTTAGTAAGCGGGTTTCGCTGGCCATCCATCCATCGGCTTTTCTAATAAAACTGTACCAATATGATCGGGGATCGGCAGGCATCCGGAAGTTTCTTACGGAAAAAATAAATGGTTTTCTACACAAATGTTATTTTCACTAAACTTACTCAACATATTTTGGCGATAACAATCCGAACAAGTTCGAAATTTGTTCCGCTTGTACAAAATAAATACCAGTGATAATTTTTTTAAGCATTGCGGTCACTATTGAGATTTTAAATTACAAATATCTTTTGTAAATACCAGCATTGTTAATTAAAAAAAAGTAAAATATGCACATCAGGTTTGGCCACATCCAGCAGACACAGCCTCCCCACACAGCCAAACAGTAGCGAGGAAAATAGAGCATGGTTTTACAATAATGGATGCCACAAACAATTAACGAAAGTGAGAACCCGATGGGTTGCCGCCATGGAACGGTGAATTGCAAATAATTTGCCACTTGGGGTTTAAACCAGGTTCTAGGGTGCACCAACCTCACACTTGCCCAAACAGGTTCTCTTATTACACAACAAGTACAAGTTTTCTTGGTGAAATAACTCTAACTCACCTAACAGCTAAACAATGTTGCATGCAAAAGCACACAAACTTATAAAACATAAGAAGCTAATAGAATTGCAAAGCCAAAGGGGTTGTTCTCAATGATCTTACCGAGACCAGAGCATCTGGAGTCAAATTAGCAAGAACATGATGACAGGGATAAAAGAAACAAATCGAGCTTCTAGGTTCTTTAAAGAAAAGATTTCCCCATCAACCTTCATGAACTCTTAAACCACTGCCACCGTCGTGCAACCAAAGAGGATTATGACCAACTGTATATGGTTTAATCACCAGGCCTGCAGAGCGCTGTAAAAGATCATGTTGGCAACCTTTCTTTTTGAAATTACAGATGTTTTTTACTAATAAATTGGAGAAATTAACATTGGCTTTAATATTATTCGGTTTATAAATTGAATCTCCATAAAAAATGGCTGTGAAATACATTGTTGCAAAAGTGATTTTAAACTGCATCTGTATTTTTCATTAAATCTGGGTATTGGCGATAAAACTTGCAAAAGTTTTCCTTAATTTGTGATACATATAACATTGTTTTAAAAGTTTTCTGTTATGCAAAGTTTACGTTCATTGAAGTCATTAAAGCTTTTAATTAAAACTGGTCAGATTACATGTGTGTGTGCTTCGGCACAGAAGTATTTTGCTGACAAAACTTAATCAACATAATTTACAATTTAACGACATGCGTGGTAATAAAAATATGTACGGTTGTCTTTCGAAAGTTTCTGATCGTTTATGTGTGTCTCTCTAGGATTGAGTAATGTTATGAATTGTTTTCGTGATTACGAGTTGAGTAAACAAGAACGCGAATACAATGAATATCTGATCATCACATGATAGGCTGTGGGGGAAGAATTATCAATGGCCTGTACACGTTATCTTGAATTATCTAGTTGTAGAGTGGGAAGGAGCTATTTTGTCCAGACAACTTGTACTTGTATGTTCATAGGAGAACCTGTTGGAACTAGTGTGTGATTGGTGCACCGTAGACCCAAAAAAAAGGATAATTGTAATGCCACTATCAGTTTCAAGGCAGTATACCGTAATATTCACATTTTCGTTGGTTTTGATGTCTTTGTTTAAAAAAAATGATCACAATTAAAACCACAAGCTCTCTTTAAGTCTCTTCCTTTTTTGCTGCATGGAAATGCTGTAGTTTCTGTCTGTAGCTATTCCTGGTATGCATATTTAACTATTTCGTAACTAAATCGAAGTATCTATTAAACTTCTTATTACTTGGCATTGGTAATATCTCATCCTATTTAAGTTAAAATCTGTATAGGATCATAACAATTAAGTTTAAAGTGTAATGTGTTAAATATTGAAAAAAGCGTTGTCAAAAACATAATTATACACTGTTTTAAAATAAATTGCAATGCATATCTTGGCTTAAACAAACGAATACAATCATAAGATCGGCTAAAATATTTTGTGGGAACCCTGTACATACCAACAGAATATAACGCCAGTTGTTTCATTTGTTTCATTTGACAGTAAAGCAGTTAGGAAAATGTCAACTCTTGAGTTTGCAGCAACTTTCTTTGTAGTTGATTTGTTAATTTTATCAGTCCGTACATCGGGTTTTGTGGTGGATGTTAAGGATATCATTGATGCCCCGTCCCAGCCACTGAATGATTCAGCGGATTTCCGTTCTGAAGTGCAAAGATTGAAAGCAGAGCTCATTTACATGAACGAATCGTTCCATAGACTTGAAGCTGAGCTTCAAAAACTGCAAGAACCGATACAAACAGGTACGCTCTTGTTTTCCTATAATGGTTTCATTCCTGAATTGAAAAAGCCAATCTTCTAAATTAATAAATAAAACAAATATGAAGTCATTTCTTAGTGTAGTGACTTACCATTTACACCATATTTCTTAATAGATCAAAATTTTACAAACGTAAGTCACAGAAGTCAACACATTAGTGATTCACATTAGTGATATGTTACAGATACAACTTTTAAAATTAAAGACCATTTACATTCATAATTTCAAAGGCCATAGTACCAGTTCTGAAGTGACTCTAGACTTCTTCGCTTTAGATGTTCCTTCTGATGTAAAGTAGCGTCTACCTATACACTATTTTGAAAAAAGATCGCAGGCAGAATTCAAATTACCGCCCATGACGCTTCATCATAGTTCTCATGTTTGATACACGTGCCATTGTTTACAATAAAACAAACGTTTTACTTTCATCTTTTATAAACATTAACAGAACTCTTCTATCTAATATGTTTTTAGGAATTATCTGTCAAAATTTCTGGAAGAGCGTGCTATCGGAGTTTGTTAGCTGTAAATAGTAGATGGAAAGTGTTTAGTTTGGTGTGCATGGTCTACTTGTGTCCCATATGCTTATCTAAGTATGAAAGGTTCTGTGATGACCACGGGGGCAGACGGAAAATATATGCAGAGGTTGCAAACACATCATGTTTCCAATATTGAACGATTTGTAGTACGTTCTGTTGTCATTTTGAATATTTCAGTCTAGAAACTCATTCTAACAAGTGAAGAACCGAGCTAAACTGACAGACGTCATTGTTTACGATAATGACGAAACATAAACGTTATCATTTCCTGTTTGTTTAGTGTGTAAGAAAGAAAATGCAGACTTGTTGTAACAATAACAACTGAAGAAGGCCTAAGGCCGAAACGTCTAATAAAGAGTTATTGTTTACAAATGAAGTAAACATATAGTTTTGTATGACATTCAATAAAAATGAAACGATTTAGTTTCAATGTGGCTTAAAGTTTTTACTTAATCAGTGCCTTCTTTTCTGTTAAAATGTTATGCTAATAACCGACTTACTTTTTGTTAACCTTTCATTGTACTTATTTGTTTAAAAACTATTTAAATATTACACTATCACTTAATCTATTAAAATCTCATATTCTTTGTAAGTACAATATTTCTACAACAATTAAATGGAATGATGGAAGACAAAAATCTTATCATTCTATTTTCAAGTGCAATGCTAAGAGGTGCAGATGCTGTAACTTTTTGAATTGTAATACTATTATTTGATCCACAGTTAACGGCAGAAAATTCTCTGTTAACATTAATAGTGATATAGACTGCCAAAATGAAAATATTGTTTACGTTTTAACTTGAAATTCTAATAACTGTGGAATTCAATATGTGGGACAAACAGGGCGCCCTTTAAAAACGTTTTGGACAACATTCTTTTAAAATTCGAAACAACAACTAGTTTAAAACACTTTAAGCAGTCATGACACTGTTTACAAAAAAGTTCCATTCAACCAGTAGAAAATATTTGACAGCGCTGTACCAAGAACATGTAAAATTAGGGCCAGTCTCATTTCGGAACATAAATGGTTACAAAAACTTCAAACGCCTTACCCACTTGGTTAAATTGATAATTTTTATCAGTAAGGCAACATTTCTAAAAAAATCCTGATTATGACGTCTTCGAATTGCTTGCAATATGTAAAAGAAAATCAAGGTCGCATGAAAGCAGAGCTTATGAAAACATCAAAACAAAATCACGTATTCGTTGTTCTATATTCATGACCTACATATTAAAACAATCTGGCAGACACGTTATGCTTTCAAGGTTGGATTCTCTTTCTATATCAATTCTGCAGGAACTGGATAAGGAAGCCGAACCCATCTATTTTACGAGGTTGCAAGTCTTATTCTGTGTTACACTCGGCATTTTTTTAGGCCATACATTTACTTAGAATCTGACCATCAAAGACATTTCCTTAAAATTTCTTTTTAGCTCACTTGTCACATAGTGACAGGGTGAGCTTTTGTGACCCCCTGATGTCCGTCGTCCGTCGTGCGTCGTCAACAATTGCTTCAATCGACTTCTTCTCTGAAACGGCTTGGCCAATTTTGACGAAACTTGCCACAGATGTTCCTTGCATGAAGCTCTTCCAAAGTTGTTCAAAGAAATCAATTCCATGCAGAACTCTGGTTGCAATGGCAACCAAAAGGAAAAACTTTAAAAATCTTCTTGTCTGAAACCACAAGGCCTAGAGCTTAGATATTTGGCATTTAGCATCCTCTAGTGAAACTCTACAAAGATTGTTCAGATTATTCCCCTGGGGTCAATTGGCCCCGCCCCAGGGGTCACTTCATTTTGCATAGACTTATATAGGAAATACTTTAAAAATCTTCTTGTCTGAAAGCACAAGGCCTAGAGCTTAGATATTTGGCATTTAGCACCCTCTAGTAGAACTCTACAAAGATTGTTCAAATTATTTCCCTGGGGTCAAAATTGGCCCCGCCCCAGGGGTCACTTCATTTTACATAGACTTGTATAGGAAAAACTTTAAAAATCTTCTTGTCTGAAACCACAAGGCTTAGAGCTTAAATATTTGGCATTTAGCACCCTCAAGTGAAACTCTACAAAGATTGTTTAAATTATTTTCCAGGGGTCTAAATTGGCCCCGCCCCAGGGTCACTTCATTTTACATAGACTTATATAGGAAAAACTTAAAAATCTTCTTGTCTGAAACCACAAGGCCTAGAGCTTAGATATTGGGCATTTAGCATCCTCTAGTCAAACTCTACAAAGGTTGTTCAATTTATTTCCCTGGGGTTAAAATTGGCCCCGCCCCAGGGGTCACTTCATTTTGCATAGACTTATAGGAAAAACTTTAAAAATCTTCTTGTCTGAAACCACGAGACCTAGAGCTTAGATATTTGGCATTTAGCATCCTCTAGTGAAACTCTACAAAGATTGTTCAAATTATCTCCCTGGGGTCAAAATTTGCCCCGTCCCAGGGGTCACTTCATTTTATATAGACTTATATAGGAAAAACTTTAAAAACTCTTACTGCCCATGAACAGGCTCAATCAAACCGAGCCTGCAGTATTTTCATATTTGTCGTGTTCGGTGGCTTTCAAAGTTTCCTTTTCATCTATTTCTTGTCTGAAACCACAAGGCCTAGAGCTTAGATATTTGGCATTTAGCATCCTCTATTGGAACTCCACAAAGATTGTTCAAATTATTTTCCTGGGGTCAAAATTCGCCCTGCCCTAGGGGTCACTTCATTTTTTCATTTCACTTGTATAGGAAAAACTTTAAAAATCTTTTTGTCTGAAACCACATGCTTAGAGTACTTTTGTACTCAGGTGAGCGATAAAGGGCCATCATGGCCCTCTTGTTTAAATAAAGGAATAGATTTTATTGACCTAAGTATATTTAAAGATAAAACCGTTCAATTGGCTGTTCCTAATTATTTTAAGAAATAAACAAAATCGCCTATGGTGTGTTATAAATAAAACAAATCAACTTGAAATACAATTGTTAATTACAATATTGAAAATGCACCTAAATCTTAAGAGTGTTCAATTTCTAAAAAATGCTATAAGTCTGCCGGCCATATTGTTACCGGTGATCTTAATGTAATCAAAGACTCTAGAATTCGTAATTTAATTTCTAAAGGTCCCAAATATAGAATTTTATCCACAATTGATTTTAATACATGCCGCGCAGAAATTGCTGAGTCTTTAAACTTATTTTGCAATAAATGGTGCAAAAGAGAACATGCTGAGCCGGATGCACTTTCTAACTGGAAAAAACACATATTGAAAATAATTGACACTCGTATACCTTTTTATGAAAGAAACTTTGCTTTATTGCCACCTCGATCTCGTTTTAACTTTCATCATTTGGAAAAAAGGAATTAAATACTGTCATAACAGATTTGTATTAACACCAGGTAATGCTGATAAGGCTTCTAATAATGTATTTATACATGTAGTGTGACGGATACAATATATTAATATTCAAACTGAATAACTAAATAGCACTAATGCTTTAACACTGACTTCTTCATCTGATAGTGATATTGTTATTGCACACACTCTACAAATTACAAAATTTAGAATCAGTATTGAGCCAAAACACGACAAAGTACCTACTATGTATCGGTTGCCTAAAATGCAAAAAGCACCGTACAAAGCAAGATTTATTGCAAACTCGAGTTCTTGCACAACTACTTAATTGTCCGTGCCCTTAACATCTTGTCTTACTGCTATAAAAGAACGTGTAATTAGGTATTGTGATAAGGTTTTTGAAACCACTGGGCCAGACAAAAATTTATTTGGTTGATCAAAAATTCAAATGACGTTTAAAAGAAGCATTAATCAAATTATTTTCAGGCGTTCTGTTTGTCTACTTATGATTTCTCTACTTTATACACTTTGCTCCCTCATAATTTTTTAAGAGACAAGCTAACCAGTCTCACTGAAAAAATGTTTGCGAGAGAAAATACAACTTTTATCGCTTTTAATGAACATAAGGCATTTTTACAAATGGTTCTTATGATAATTATACCTAATGGACTTGTCAAGACGCTAACTTTCTTACTGGATAATATTTATGTTAGATTAGGAACCTCTATTTATAAACAAGAAAAAAGCATCCCAATGGGTACTAATTGTGCACACCTTGTTGCTGATATATATTTATACTGTTATGAAAGAGACTTTATGTTATCTCTACCGAACATCAAGATGATATTTTTACAGCTTTTAACAACACCTCGAGGTAACTTGATGATTTATTAAAAATAGACAATAACCAGTTTCCAGCACTAATTAATGAGATTTATCATAAAAAAACTACAGCTTAATATTGCGAACACTTCAGAAAAAGCAAGCAAACTTTCTTGATCTAAATCTGTCCATTGCAAATGGTTACGTAACTACTAATATTTATCAAAAAGATATTATTTTAATTTAAATATAGTAAATTTTTCGTTTTTAGACGGCAATGTTCCCCGTGCAACATCTTACGAGGTTTATATCTCCTAGCTTGTTCGTTTTTCAAGAGCTTGCAACGATGTTAATGATTTCAATGATCGTAATCTTTGCATAACAAAACTTTTAAAACAGGGTTATCGGTATCACAAATTAAGGGAATCCGTTTGCAAGTTTTATTGTCGATACCCAGATTTATTTAAAAAATACAAGTATAATTTAAAATCACTATTGCAACAAAGTATTTCACAACCAGTTTTTTAATGGTGATTTAATTTATAAACAAAAGAAGACAAAAGGCAATGTTAATTTCTCTCGGTTATTTGTAAAAACTATCTGTAAATATAAAAAGAAAAGTTACCAACATGATATTTTACAGCGCTCTGCAGGCCTGGTGATTAACCCATCTATTAATCATTATGCTTACCTCTTTGGTTGCAAGACGGTGGCAGGGGTTTAAGAGTTTATGAAGTACTTTGGAGACATCTTTTCTTAAAAGAACATAGAAGCTCGATTTGTTTCTTTTTTCCCCGTCATCGTGTTTTTGCTGATTGTACTCCAGAGGCTCTGGTCTCGGTAAGATCATTGAGAACCATCTTCTTTGGCTTTGCAAGCCAATAAGCTTCTTTTGTTTTGTATGTTTGTGTGTTTTTGCATGCAACATTGTTGAGCTGATTGGTGTGTTGGAGATATTTCACCAAGACAACTTCTACTTGTGTGTTGATTTGAGAACCTGTTGGGGCAAGTGTGAGGTTGGTGCACCCTTGAACCTGGTTTTAACCCCCATTGACAATTTGATTAGCCACTGACCGTTCCAAGGCTTTAACCCCCGGGTCCTCATTTTTGTTAATTGTTTGTGGTGCCCTTTATGAAACTGATCATTTTATTAACCATGCGCTTTCTCCCTCTTCTTCTTGACTGTGTAAGGAGGCCGTTTTTCTGAATTTTGTATTTCCTGATATGCATAATTCATTTTTTGTTTACACTATAATGATAGAATGTCCCTTCAGAGTAGGATATTTGTTAGTCTCTAAGGAAAAACTGATGTCTCACATGTGACGAACAAAATCAAGATAACTCAACGAATCTATTTCAGATATGGCATTATCCTGAACAGTTGTTTGATTTGAATGAAGTATCAATTTAATTTATATGCAACTAATAGAGGTTGCATCACGTGACTTTCTTATAATAAACAAAAACGGACAACATGATTTCTATACGCTGTAAAATATACACCACGCATGTTCACATTATAATTTTAACATGTCGTTATAGTTCAGCTCAATTTCTAATATGCCGTACCTACAGTGTCCAAATGTTGTTTCAACAACTTTTAGCTTACTTGCACATAGGGGAACGAAATAACATTCTCTAACTTTAGACGGGCAATTGTGTACAAAGTGATCACGCCCGGTGCCGCTGTTAACCAGTGTTACCATTCAAGTTCAAGTTTTGACCATTATAAAATGTAAGTCATCAGGATTTGATTCTATTTTTCCCGCCGATTCAATTTTGAAAAAGTGCAGTACTTGCATATAATAATACGTATATAATAATACGTGGTATATTTTTACATGCTTAACTAACGTTTCATTAAAATAGCTCTAGATAGTGGATGGAGTGATTGGTCAAGATGGGGAACTTGTTCAGCTACATGTGGTACAGGGTTACAACGTCGGGCTAGAACATGCACAAATCCAGCACCGGAACCACGTGGCAGGCCTTGTTTTGGAGATGGCTTTGAACAGCAGCTTTGTAACATCAGAGCTTGTAATGGTACACTTTACTCCATCGCATTACGTTGTTTCTAATACCAAATATTACACAATTAACTTGTTAACTTTGAATATGTAAACAAGAATTTATTCAATATCAAGTGTTTATTTTAGGAACTTAGAACGCCATCTAACGCGAGATTAATGAAAATACTGCAAGTTCGGTTTAAGTTAACATGTTAATGGGAAACATTGCCAATGCATACATGTATTGGGTTTAAAAAATAACTTCGAACGCCACTAAACACGACAATAATAAAAATAGTATAGGCGAAACAATTATAATTCTTACATGAATTTATACCCACGCCACAGTTTTAGCGCAACTAAATATTTACTCAAGTAAATATTCCCAATTGTGATAAAGTACAAACGATTGTGTGCACTTGACGGTGAATGAAATGTGGAACAATCATTATGGTTTTTACAGATTAACACCAACCCATGCTAAATAACGTATTGTCCCCAGATAAAAGCATGGCCTATCTCTAAACGAGGAAACAAGGGGCGGAACATAAAGGCCATTGAGCACCATGCATATATCTGTAGCATTCAACCGGGGCTATTCGGCGTAATATGCATTTTCCATTTCTGCCATTAACTGGCTCACTCAATCCAGATTTCAGTATTATGATTTTCATTGTTTTCTGTCGTGTTCAGATGGCTTTCATAGTTCCTTGTTCGTCAAATAAAAAAGGCCAAAGGCCAAAACGTTGAGTAATTTAGAGTAAAACAAAATGACATTGTCTTTTAAAAACGTTAATGTCTGAAAGGATATAAATATTCCGTAAATCTAAATGCATATGTCTGCTTTCATATGTAAAAAGAGAAACTATTATTCATTTAATAACTTAAAGGAGGGAGCTTTTCTTAAATAGTGAAGCAAGCGACACACGCGTGCACATATCAACGAAAATTAAAACATAAAATAAATAAAATATTGTTTAAAGTTGTTTAATAATTTTAGCTCAGGAAGACAGCTAACATAATAAAATTATTCTATACGTCGTGTAAACATCTTATAAATAACTAGAAAAACCATCAATTTCTTCTCGGTACTTGTATTCGTGGCTTTTGAGAAATCATCTCAACATATCCGCGCATGCGTATTGCCTCGCTGAAATTCATTGACAGAAATCTCAACCTATATGATCACGTTTCCGTCCGGGAAAATCATGTTTTACATGTAAATATATATTTTCAGGTACCGGAATAGGATTTTCTGTTTACTCTCCACAGAATGCATCATCATATCCTTTACGTTTTATAGGTATAAAATACAACTATGAAAACAGCTATAACGACTTAACTGGCGAATTCGTGTGCAAACAACAAGGACTGTATTATTTTCAAGCAATATTGTTTAGAATGACCACTGAAGTCTCCGATATGCAGTCTCTCTGCAGCATTTTAAAGAATGGTAATCCGTATGATAACGGGTTTTTTGTTTATAGTTCGGAAGGATGGCCCGCGATTACAGGCTCAGCCTTGTATTACCTTACACCAGGAGACCGGGTCTCTATTGGTGAGTGTTATAACATACAAACGCTCTACTATTCTTCATCCTTTTTAGGATTTCTAATCAATCCATATTAAATCAATTTCTGATGACATCAAAACGAAATATCCATAAATTGCAGTCCAAAATAAAAAGGGAAAATCTTTTTTTCCCTTTTGAAATCAGTTTTGCTACAGAACGATTTTTCAAGGCAAACAGCTGTCTATATCCGACGTTTTGCTCTATAAATGTAGTGGATGTTGATCATTTCAGAAGAAATTTCTGCTGAAAATCTCTTAAAGGTCCAAAATAAAGAATATAGGAACAGTGGAAATTAATAATAACCCTTGATTCTATATAATTTCACTCTCATAGCAGTAATATCTGTTCAAATTGCAATATCTTTATATTTCTATCAGAAATTTCTGCTGGAAATTTTACCGAAACAAATGTGGTGGAAAAAATGCTTTGAACTTTCCAGCAGAAATTTCTGCCAGAAAATTTATCGAAATACAAGCTGGTGCAAATAGTTTATTGCATTTTCCAGCAGAAATTTCTGCCAGAAAATTTATCGAAATACAAGCTGGTGCAAAAAGTTTATTGCACTTTCCAGCAGAAATTTCAGCTGTAACCTTTACCGAAATGTGCAGAACATTTTTTCAGCAAACAATTCAATTAAAAATATAAAAATAATATAAATTATGGAACAACGTCGTAAGATCATTAAAAGTTGAATTATTTTGGTCGTTCAAACATAAATTATGAGCACAACAATGTATTTGTATAGCTTTTCGTTCAATAATTGTCGATATGAAGACTTAATTAACGTCTAACATAAACATCAAAAAATTAAAAAAGTACAGTAAAATAAATAAATCTAAGAAATCTACGTCATATATCTAATTTTAATAAGGACAAAAACGTAAATTTAATGGTTCATTAATTTAAAGAACTATAAGAATACAAGTCTGTAAAATATACGTTTGTATGATCATACTTGTTTACTTAAAATATATTTCCATAAATAAAGATTATGCTTAGAAAACTTCTTTTAGTCGACTTAAAGCCATGTGTTTTACAGAATCATTTCATTCCTATAACATTCCCAAATGAAATTTATGAAAGGCAACGATTCACACATTTGTCGGAATGATCCATAGATGTGTGAAGAGAATCTTCCAAAAACGAATCACAAATAATGACAGAACTTAACTACTGTAGCATTTAAGTGTATTGGTCATCAATATCGTCTACAACAGGTGACTCATTATGGTTTTTATGTATGTACACAAGATTTTATACACTTTCTACACCATAATAACTGAGATAAATACAGAATAAAATATGAAATTAGTATTTTCTCAATATGATGTTCATGAAAGTAGTCCTTAATAGTAAATAATTCAGGGTCAAACAATATTTATAAGCATAACATATTTTGCACAAACACATCATGCGAGAATCAAACTAACTTTTAAGCAGTACCAACCAAGCTTCTTTATACCCTCAGCTTATTACATTTCTTCAATAAGACTTATGCAATTAAATTCATTTTTCCATTCGTTCTTGCATTTAAGAAAATTGCTTAAGTTCTTGTATTATTATGTCAAGTACCTATCTCACCAGTCGACGATGACGGTTCTTAAACAGGTATATCTTCAATTTTCTTTCCAAAACTTCTATATTTAATTTAAGTAACGATGGTAAAATAATATAAGGGTTTAAGGTTCTAAATTGCTCCTTGTACACTGTAATCTTTTTCAATGTCTGTCGTAAGTTCCTTTTGTATTCTAAAATAATTCGTTTATTGTTTGTTTCCTTTATATCCTTTTGACCTCTGAGTTGTTTTGCTAATGGTATTCCTGCAGTACTTTAACAAGTACCAGCGTCACTTCTGCGTAGAATATCTACCGTTTTAATAAAACCAGAATCTCTACATCCTGGTTGGTATGTCCGACATATTGAAGTGAACCTGAAAAAAGACAGTTAATCATTTAACTTGCTGCAATTTGTTATCTTTATAATATTTGAGGAAATAAGAATAAATACTATCAAAACGGTTAGCCAAGACCGCATGAAAAATATAGTTAAAATCTTACTGGCAATAGTTGAATAAATGCTGTTATATTTACATAATAATATTATCCTACCGTGCTTATCATGCTCATTAATAAGAGTAGTGCCAATAATTAGACACCATTTCGACTAATTTAATTGGTGTGTTACACGTGGCGAAAGTGTGCGTCATTAGCCAGTAAACTACAAATCACATCATAACATTTTGTTTCTCTTTATAAACTTTTTTTCTTCAACGCATCATTTTTTATGAGAACGATTTACATTTGTTCTGTTCTGTATCAAAGTGGATTCATTTAGATATTCATCAAACATTCATCGTGATTCATTTGGAGCATTTTTTAAAACATTTAATAACGGTGAAGACTAGAGTTGATATAGGTGATTTGATTTAGATTTGTTGCGGACGGGGAGACACACCGGGAGGTAAACCTATAGTCCCCTCCGATGAAGATTACGAAAAGAGATTCCAGAACATAAATTAATTGCATGAATCAAGAAACAAATTTATAAAACATCGTTTAATGTACGGGGTAAGCACAAGTCATTTAGAAATTACTGTGTTTACTTCGTTACTATTGTTAACATTTCATCAAAATGAGATTTACATCAATACTATCATAATTATTTACTATATGGGCTTGTTGTTCTTCTGTCCGCAGTTGTAGATGACACAGTAAGCCGAATGTTCTTTTCATTTCATATGATACATATGATATTAATTGTAAAAAAAACAACATGAAAAGCTATATTAATACCTCGATTCATGACTCATTATAACATGAACTGATGTTGGTTCAGCTTTGTCTTTTCTCATCTTGTGTTATAGTACTGTCACTCCATTCCGCAAACCCCTAAAACTATTTTACAACATAAAACTAATTAAAACAGATGTTTATTACTTGAAAGTACTTCATGTATCTTAGCCTAGTGCGGGTTTTTCTGACCAAGTACTGCATGGTAGTATAAACTGCTCTTATCAGTTAAAATTTATACTCTTATCAAATTAAAGATAATGACGTGCAGGGAATCGGTGTCTCGGTGTCTTTTATTTGTGGTCGCTCGTGGTTTGCATATTTCACTACTTTAATCTTTCGTAATACAGTTTCAGCTATGATTTACGTTAACATTTTTATGTAAAAAATATGTTTTGTCTAGAGCCGAGTAACACATTTCGTATGACACTGAATTATTTTTTGTGGAGTTCATGTATACTGAAGTATCATTTTACTTCGCGTGGGCTTAATAGTCGCTTGGATGTGCACACAATCAAATACCAGCGAATATTAACCACATGACTTCTTATACTATGTGGATAATACTACTGAGCGAATCTAGTTTATGTCAGCGTAAAGTTTTCGTTGGCGTCGAAAATTAAGCACCGTGAAATAAAATAATACCACAATTTATAATATGCATTTCTATAATATAAACATAAAAGATGATATATATACTCAACAAAAATAGAAACCTGACACTTTA
This sequence comes from Corbicula japonica, assembly GCA_038501625.1. Lineage (NCBI taxonomy): Eukaryota > Metazoa > Mollusca > Bivalvia > Venerida > Cyrenidae > Corbicula > Corbicula japonica. Next base: position 1,215,916 of record JAZAYU010000051.1, read on the forward strand.
TATTTGGTGTATTTTCCTGGAATCAGATTAAAAGCTAATTGAATTGTCACAGGTATGTAATAAAAATTGTGCATGTTTTGAACTTAATTATGCATTTTGATATTTTTGGTGCATGAAACAAGTGATTCAGTGGTTATTTTCTTTTGGATGGTGCAAAAATATATAGATTTTGAATATGCACCTCATACTTATTCAAAGTTACAGTGTCAGGTTTCTTTTTTTGTTGAGTATATTTTCACATATTACTGAGAATTTTTAACTGATTTTCAGTTTTTTTTCTCTTTTTCTTAATGTTTTTAATCATCAAATCAATTATTTTTGTCATTTTGGGCTTTTTTTTATTTCAGATGTTTATCCTTATTAATATCACAGCATACAATACATAGGCGTAGTCAATGAGGCGGCAGGGGCGGCGGCCGCCGCCCCAATATTTCGACTAGCCGCCGTTATATTTTACGAAATACGAAACGAAATACGAAAATTTATTTGCATTAAACATTTTACAATGCTTATAGCAATATAAACAAACACAGAGAGAACTTGATTAACAGAAGAGATTACATAAAACGAATCAAAGTTAAACAGGTTTCATGTTCATGTTAACAAGTGAAGTTTAGTGTTTCTAGATACAGATATTAAATGTGCTTAAATTAATTTCTTAACAATGTGAAAATGACAATTTAAACATCCTTACAAATCTTAACAAATAACTTATAGTTATGAATACATGTTTCAGAAAAATATAGCATGTATAAGCTTCAAATTTATTTCTTCTTGATATTGATTCAAGATTTTTAAGAGTAATGTATTTTAGAATCTTGGAACAAAAATTATGCATCTCTTTTTTTATTAGCAAAGTAAATGTATTTTGAAAGGTTATGTATGCTTTTGTTTGATTTTGAAGAAAGAAGACTTTCAAATTTATAAATGTTCGGCCAGTGACAATAATATGGTTTTAAATATCTATTTCTTAGTTCACGGTAATTTGGACAAACAAGAAGGAAGTGGTATTCGTTTTCAATGACATTCATGTTACAGAATCGACAAAGCCTTGATTCACGTGGTGTATTATCGTATCGTCCGGTTTCGATATATAAAGAATGTGAGGACGTTCTAAATTTTGTAAGAGCAATTCGATATTTATTTTCATGTATAACTTGCAAATATTTTTCTAGTTCGCAGTTGTGCTTAAAGAGTGAATAAGAGTCGAGACGACTTGAATTATTTATATCAGAATACCATTTTTGTTTAACAGTATCAATAAGTCGCTGTCTTATAGATTCAAAAGGGATAACGATGTCAAATTGTTGATCCCAGACATAACTAAAACCGTGTTCGTCTAAAATATGCTTGATTTGATAGGCCCAATTATTTCCGTTATAACTTCTGTTTAAATCTACGTCGCTTTTTAGCATTAAAAAGGTTTCTTTAACTAACGTGTTCGCGCTTGATTGTAATATTTTTGACCAGTACTTTATCATATGGATTTTACGAATAGTATTTAATGGGATTCTTCCTAATTCGCCGTATAGAGCTGAAACGTTTGTAGATCGTTTTACGCACAATAAACGCCGCAAAAATTTTGTGTGTACTGATTCAATATCGGGTGCCTTATGGAATCCCCAGACTTCCGATCCAAAGTTTAACACCGATGCAACTAAGATATCAAACAGCTTCAATTTATGTGAAATAGACAATTCGATTTTCTGAAATAAGTTAAAACAGGTTATATAACGCAAATGAGGCATGTTGCGCTATGCATTTTTGGCTCCTAAACCAGCTACCGTTTTTATATAAAGTCATACCTAGGTATTTGAAAGATTGAACGATTTCTATTTTGGTATTGTATACAAAGAAATCATAATTTGTATGGCGCCCCTTTTCAAAAATCATAGCTTTTGTTTTTTCCGTATTAATCTTGAGACCCCACAAGTTGCAATAATTTTCTACATCTTTGAGCATTTTTTGGAGCGTTTCTGGAGACTTCGCAAAAAGAACCTGATCGTCTGCGTACAAGATGAGAAATAATTTTAATTCGTTTATGGAGAAAATGTCGCTAAGATCGGTGTTGATGTTTTCAATGATATCATTCACGAAAAGCATGAATAAGAGAGGAGAACTCGGGTCCCCCTGTTTCAATCCGATATCACAGTTGAAAAATGTTGATGTTTTTGAGTTGAAACGGACACACGATTTTACGGCCTGATACATAGACTTTATAGATTTTACTAATTTTGAACTTACTTTTTCATTAAGTAGCTTTATCCATAATAAAGACCTGTCAATTTTATCAAAACATAATTGATAATCAATAAATATACAATATAAACGTTGTCCCGAGCTTAGGACCTTAGATATTATGGAGTGTAATATAAACACACAGTCTACTATAGATTTGCCTTTTTGAAATCCAAACTGGTTTTTAGAAATTTTTTCGTATTTATTTGACCATTTGGTTAATCTATTAAGTATAAGTTGGGAGTAAATCTTAGCTAAGATATTAATTAATGTTATTCCACGGTAGTTTTTAGCGTCATTTACGTCGCCTTTCTTAAACACTGGTGTAATAATACCTTCTCCCCAAGCGACAGGGTAATCGCCCGTATTGAATAATCTATTATATAGTGTAAGTAGAAACGGAGATATTTCGTCAAAAGCTGCTTTAATTATTTCGCTCGTAATGTTATCGGACCCTGGAGACTTGTTATTTTTCTGTGAAAATACGGCCGTTTTAAGTTCTTGTTCGGTAAAGTTTATATCTAAATCATCGTCAAATTGTATTTCATCCTCTTCATCGTCGCTCCAAACATGTTTGTGTCGCCTCAAGTTATGGCTTCGCTGATAACAGGCATCAATTTGCTGCGCGGGACAGGGGATTAACGACTGCAAATGACCGCAGGTGTTAATAGCACTTTTTGTTATTGTGTTTTGATTGCACAAGGAAGCTGTCTGGGAAATACGAATTCGATTTTGTTTATTGTATTTATCTAATGTCAATTAAAATGATGATTGGTTACATGTTATCTTTAAGAGCGGATCATTAGCGCAGTGGTTCGCGCGTTTGGTTTGAGTCCAGGGATCGCTGGTTTGATCCCCTGCTACTCCAACTAAAATAACTATTCGTCGTTGGGATGGGAATTAAAACCGAGGTCCAGTGTAATGGTGCTTTACAACGGGCACGTAAAATAACCAGAGACGATCCTCTGTATCTTGCACTATCCTCCAAAACCTAAAATAACTAACACTGACGCAGATGACCAGTTTTGATTTTTTATTTGCAGCTTCGTTTCACTACAGATCATGTCAGCTACGATCTGTTCATACCTTGAAATAATTGTTTGGTTATTTTTAATTATTCATTTATATTCGAAATGCAAGAACAAACAATTTATTTTTAATTTGATTGTCAAACCAAATAATAATTCGTGCACCTCTAGTTTTAATCTTTCACTATTTAAATCTTTAAAAAAAATCGCCGCCCCAATATCCAAAACTTGCCTACGCCCCTGCAATACAAACGACTTGATAATAAGGTTCAAGCATACACGATAAAATCCTTAATTTGTCTTGTTCTAATGAGGGTGCTATTCAACTATTAGTCAATGGGTTATTCTTCTTTCGATTTTCTTGTTTTTAAGGAAAAATTTTACGGTTCAAGAGTTCATCAAAATTAACCATTATAAACTCCAGACAAGTTCATCATGGTTACATGCAAATATGTTCTTTCTATATTCAAAATGTATCTTTGTCAAGTTGATATAAACACGATTTTGCAGATTTAGTCACCAAACGATATTACCTTTCAAAATAATAAATAACGTTAGAAAGTATAATATGGAGGTTTTCATGCAATTGTTTGTTTCTGCTTTGAAAAAAAATAAATTGACCTAATTCGCATAAATTCGGATTTGAAAAGAGTATGGTATATTCTATGAATAACTTTTTTTTTGCTTACTACTAAAATGTTAACTGAAATGATTAATATGACTTAGGTAAAACAATTTGATATTCTTTCGAACTGTGGAGAAATAAGACAAATTATTTGCTTACCTGTCTCAGATTTGATGCTTTCATTTTTATCCATAATAAAAATTACAAAACACCGCAAAACAAGAAACGTTTTGTTTTGTTCTAATGCGCGCCACATTAGCACCCTTCACTTAACTAATTGAGCGAATAATATGCCAATTGGCCTCATGCAAAATGCCTAGACTGGCCCTCGTTCCTATCTTCTGTTATAATTTATATTCCCCTGTCATCCAGTTATATACTAAGGCACATCAATTTTTCTGATTTTACCTTTTCTTAGCTCTCAGAACATAGATTGTTCGACAGAAATAAGAAAATGAAACTGAGAACTGAAATAAAGATATATGTAAAACTATTATTAAAAGTAATTAAAATTAGAACCATCTAGCTGAGCGCTAGGCTAACCAATTTCTTAGCCTGGATTTTATCTGCTGACTGATCAGTACATTCCATGATAGTTCACCTCACCACAGGAATCATAAATTTGCCAAACTGATATCGCGAATCGAATTACAAAATTGTGTACTGGTCGATTGAACATGTTACACGTTGAAAGTAATTACTAACAGAAATAAATCATATATAATTTTTATTTATTTGATTTGACCAACAAATATGTTACATAAACAGTAATCTAAACAGGTATAATAGACTAAAATGAAATTTAAGCACTGCTTGCAATTTCAAGATTTTGGAATTTCAATAGTGAGTGTCTATGGGTATATTGCCTCATAAAGAAGCTTCGAAGTTATCGCGCCCTTGTTGACAAAATAGAACTGTAAAATGTTTCATGGTATTGCATTAAACGATTTTTTCAGCATAACTGTTATAATCATGTTCTCCTTCAATAAATTTCATTTACCTTTTAAATTTGAATCTATACACTACTCTATAATCACATCGCTTTGCACAGTCAACATAAAACAAATTATTTTATCAAGAATTTTATTGTAAAATCTCTTCAATTTGCATTTGAAGCACTGGTGAACTTCCAGTGGGATTTGAACCCTGGTCCTCTTGCTTGATAGAAATCTATCCTAATTTGATACTATAGTTACTTCCCTTGGATACTCTTCTGGATATAGGTATTCATTACACAGGTCTTACCTTAACTTCAGTTGAAGTAAAGTTTTGTTTCGGTACTTTAATATACACTGAAAAAAAAGATTTCATAATATCATTTTATTATTTTCACAATTATTATTTATGCAACAATATGGTGTAAACTAAATAAAAAAAACCCTGTAAATTAATACAGGTGTAAATGTTCACAATAAAATTCAAAGATAGTAAGTAAGCAAGTAAGTGAAACCCCAGTTACACAGAGCCATCGGTGATCGATCGGTAGTTTTTTTAGCAACTATTGGTCATCTCTTTGCCACCTATCAATTGTTTTTGGGGAAAGATGAGTTTCGTCGGTGAAAAATAACCGATCGGGATTTTTAGACATGTTTAAAATTCTCGATCGGTGAAAATATTATACAAATAACCGATCGACAACTTGTCTACAACCGATCATCACCGATCGACAACCTGTCTACAACCGATTTCACCGATCGACAACCTGTCTTCAACCGATATATCCGATGGACCACCGATAAGCAACCGATCAACTAATACTTACCACCGACAGAACAAAAAAGATGATAATTAATGTTTACCAGCAACCCATGAAATATCTATTTAACCGATGAACACTTGTCAATCACCGATGGCTGGTTACACAGAAAACAAGAAATAAAATAACGCATGACAACCGATAAAAACAGCTACTAACTTAAAATAGATTGGGCACCGACCGTCTGTGTAACTGGGGCCTAAGTAAGTAAGTAAATTCTGTATTATAGAGGGTGACATATTTAGCAATAAACTAATCTTCATTATGGCCCTCCTTACAAGTATAAACATACAAAGATTAAGATAAATACGATGATCATAAATAAAACAACATCACAAAACACAATATAAAATTATAATAAGAATGAAACTGCAAATAATATATCTGTGGTAATGTTTAGGTGTTTTGCATTTAATGGGTAGGTGCATGCGTGTGAGCGCGTCTGTGTGCGTGTGTGAGCGTGGGTGTGGGTGTGCGAGTAGATGTGTGCGAGGCCTATGTGAGTAAGTTTGCGCAAGAAAGAACTAAATATTTAAGAAATTTGAGTACATAAATCAATAATACACAATGCATTTTTATATGCATGCCTTAACACATTTGCTGATTCATTGAGGAAATATTATACATTTTCCTTATCTGAAACAACAATGAATCATCCAGTCCAACGCAGATGCAAAGTTTTAAAGGTGTCTACAGTAGAAGCATCTTTTATTTCTTTAGGAATTCTGTTCCATAAACAACTGCCTGAATACAGTAAACTATTTTTATATAATTCTAAGTGTGGCATTGGAAAATATTTTATAGATTGCAGTAACTCAATATTTACACCAGTTAACGGTTCAATTCTGATCCATACCAATCGACGGCACGCAACGGCGGCGAACATGGAACACATAATGCCGTATTTTCAGACCAACACCTCTTCATGATCAGTGGCGTATGGTCCAGAAATAAAAGAATTGGTTTGCCCTAAACAAGAAAACAATGGGCGGAACTGAAAAAGAATACAATTTTGACAGGGAATATGCGAAAATAAAAATTGCATATCACAGAGAAAGCTAAATGCAAAACCAGGAAGTATATCATAAGGATGATTGAACAGTATCCAAATCTCTTTTTTGGCTAGTATATTGAAAACACTTATCTTACGACAGATAAATTTATTATTAAAAGGGTAATTTAAGATGCACTATAAGCATACATAAGTATCGTGGCCATCGATTTCCAAAGGACGTAACTGCGCTGATTTAATGCACGGGGAGAAATTTTACAGCTGCCTCGCGGCACAAAACGTTTCTGTGTTATTGGAATAAATGGAAAAAGAAATTTAAAAGCCACCGACCTAGACAAATTTGAATATATTGCTCGGTTTGACTGAGCCTGTTTACGGTTCATTGATAAGTATACAAGCGATTGCAATTGTCAGAAGTGACTGGTATTGAATATACGCTGCGTTTTTTCTTCCGAAGATAATTTGAGTTTTTGATTGACAAATTTAAATGAATGCCATTAAAGATTACAATGAGATGCATAACCTGAAACGTAACTTAATAACTCTATAGTATCAGTTACACATTTTAAAACAATGTTTTGCAAATAATCGCCGATACCCAAGGCGTCAAGGTTTTTTCAAAATCTGTTGTTAATGGAGGAAATAAAAAATAATTAAAGAAATCAAATTGCATACTATGGAATTCATATCCATATACATTTGATCTCTTTGCTTATCATTCTTAAGGAACAAATGTAATATGACAGTGGCTTTTGTTTAAGATGTGGCTTTTGTTTAAGATTTTATTAATGATTTGTGTAATTTTAAAAACATAGAGACGCGATCGAATTCTTTTAATATACTGAGTGCCAATGAAAACGCAAAACTTGATTTTTGGAATATTTTTGATGTGCGTAAAAGTTTAATAAATTGGCAAATGTAGATGTGTTAAAAAAATCAATAAGTAACCAGTCGATGCATCAATGTTCCACTGATTTTTAAACTTTCTCTCCTACAGTAACCCCGTACAAACAAAATAAATGTTTGTTTTGGCATGTAAACATGCATGAATAACCTCAAAACAAATCAATTTGTTAACCTCAACTTACGGCCACACAAATCTCCAAATCCCATAATCAGTTTTCAAGTTTTTACTCCACTCAAATGGGATAATGGCAAGCGTTGTATACAACGGGCATATGAGGTTTTGGGCATGATCAAAGAAGGGATATCTCAACATGAAATCGCAAGACAGATGCATTGTTCACTGTCGACAATTACTCTTGGCCCAACGACTACGTTTTGATTTTAAAACACATCTTCCTTTAGAAATTTTTGAAACTGTTACACACACCAAAAATATTCCAAAAAATAAAAGAGTTGCGTTTTTCTATTGGCACTCGGTATACTTCTTTACTTCCTGTCGTGGTGTTCTTCAGATCAAACCTTAGTTGCATTGTTCACAGTTCCGTCATGAGCACCTAGCCACTTCCTATTGACTGTGTCATTAGCTATTTATGTTGAATTGTTTGTGTGTATGTCTTTTTCTATGAAAATTGTCGAATTGTGTCATTGGACTGCAACTAATTCCAGTGTCATCCTGAACATGTATGAGACCTAGACAGTAAATGAGATTATAAAACCTCGTTAAAAGCACAACTTGAAAAATGCTTTACTACTGATCGATGCAAGGCTCTTCCTGTTTAAATTTTGTATAGTCGTATGTTTTATAGGGAGATAATTTTTCTTATTTTAGATATATCTTAAACACTTGATTCTTTCCCTCTAATTTAGATTAACCTTTTTTTAAAGTATAATACAGAAAGCGGGTAAAGAAAGTGAAGATATTAATAAGTAAAAAGCTTTTAAAGATTGGATATGACAAGAAAAGTGAAATGATAAAAATGCAAAACATACTAAACATACTAAAACTCAAAACATTAAAATTGTCAATGTAGATCGTTTTGCCGGTATAAAGCTGACATGTTTTGACGCTAGTACAGGTTTATACAAGTGATTTAATCAAATAGCTGACAAACAATATTGCTATTTTCTACAAAAGCTATAAACGTGTTGACATCATAAATATCCGTCGAACATTGTGCACATTACATAGAGAAGATCTATCTAAGGAGTCAATGCAGTGAAGCAGTCTAACAATCCGGGATTTGCGATCCCGCATTTTATCAGTGATTATATTTTCATGGTTTTAACCTTCTGTCTAAGACTTTAAAGAAATGATTGAATAAATTATTGTAATAATGAAATAATTACGAATCTCTCAGGATATGTTATCCGAATAAAAGATATAACAGGCGGTGGCGGTGAGCTATGTATACAGAAAGACGAAAGCGAGTCTTTAAGTGTGTGTGTATGTGTGTGCGCGCGCGTGTGTGTGTGTGTGGGTGTGTGTGTGTGTGTGGTTATTAATTCGTGTAATACATAAGATCTCCATCTTTCACTAGAAAAAAATTGTCATAGCTACTTAGTGATTTGTTTCTTTGATATTCTGAGTGATGAAATTTACTATACAAACACGTACTTTAACCAACGTCCCACAAATGCATACATGTGATCGCAAGAGAATAACAAATAGGATGTTAGCTTCTCCAAAATCTTAAATTTCTTCTTTCAAACTGGACATTTTACGGATAATAAATAAAGCAAATCCTTTTTGCGTTTAGTGCAGTGTACAAAAAAAAATCATTTTTTTTTATATGTAAGATACTCCAATGAAAAAAGTAATTTTACAACATGTATGCAAGCCATATTGGGAAAACAAGAATTCATGTTAAAAAGCTTCCAATTTCTTGAATGCCAGCTTACCAAATTACTGGATTATTTTATTTTATTGTTTAATTGAAATTGATGATTTTTAATTTACTTGCATTTTAAAATTTAATCGTTGGGAGGGAGAGAGCGGGCGTTAATTTTGTATAAAAATTATTTGTTGTCACTTCTGCTACGGCTGTAGTCTCAGATCAGTATGTGCTTCTAGGCAGCCTGATAAGGGTCTACACCGATAGTAATACTGCAAAACAATACATAGCCTTAGATGAAAAACTGGGTCGGATTGAACTTATGGCAAATCAAATGGGATAAGAATTCAATTGGACAAATAATGACCTTTACATATTATGTTTATCTGTCATTGTATGTATTGCATTGTCGGTAATTAAAACAACGTGTGATAAATATTGACAGATTCTAATTGTATTTATAATATTCGCTTTTACAAAACTGATTGATTTTCTCCATTTCTTAATCCATCATATTTCTGAACCTGAAGGTGCTAAAGATTTCTAGATTACATGGCTTATCAGATACAGGCAATTTGACCTCTATTAACATAAACACATTTGATAGAGACATGTGAGTTACCCCACAATGAACTTTGTGTGACCCCAATTCAGCCTATATTCGTTTTACACTCAAATCAATTTCCACAAATCCCTTTGTTCTTGGAGCTAAGCGAGGGTCAAAACAGAACAAATGACGAGTTTACATACCGGAGCCTGTCTAGTGCTTTAAGACCGTAACTCACGAACTGTCATGAAAGATTGTTTGATAAACGTTTTCAAACAGTATGAGGATGTTGTTATCATGTTATGCAGAAAAAGAAGATGAACTGTAACTGTAAGTAAATCTTGTTGTTAATGCAGATTGATTATCAGTATAAATTTATTGTATGATCTTATATACGTTTTCTCGTCACATTTGATTTTACATCTCATATGCTAACCTTATAAGAATCGACATACATTCAAAAACACCATTTAAGCATTTAACCTGATTGGATTTTTATATTGATGACGAACTTCCTAAAAAAATACTCAGCATGTAAGAATTGGGATTATAGTATACTAGTCTTCACGCCTAAACAGTCTGATTAGGGTCTACATGGTTAGCCATTCATTCAGAACAAGAAAAAGTAAAACAGTAACTTACTGTTTTACAGACGGTCTATTATTCAGAGACAACTGAACAATTTCTCATAGAATTGTATTGCAATATCTAGCTTATTTGTTGATTTGTTTCAATGAAATTTTGAAAGAAAGCAATCCAACATGCATTCTGATTTCAAACCTTCCCTATCAATATCACACTTGTTCTTACAAATTTTCATTATTTTCACTTTTAATAGTGTTTTCACCACATGTTATTTGCCTATCAAGTATGATACATGTATGTTTTGTTGATTTTGAAGAACAATTCAATATTCTATGAATTTTATGATTTTTAACCACTACTAGGGGTTTCAATTACCATACCCTTTAGAATACAACTTCATCCCCAATGCTTTTGTAATAAAAGTGTTTACAAAATATATAATTTAAAAACATATCAATTTACTTTACCACAGAATTGACAAAAGTGATATTATGTCTTGAAGACATTCAGGCATCCTCTAGTTCAGGTGAACTTAACTTAAGTCTTTGGAACCTTTTTTACATGATAGGGTAATCTTTTTAAGACTTATTTTCTGGAATTTCTTACTGAATAGCTCTTGATTGGACAAAAACATGAAAGTGTGTTTCATTCTGTTAAATAATCTTAAAAATAATTCTTTGTTTACAGAAAGTTTCATATATTTATGTAAAATATCCAATACACTATATATTGTGAATTTCCAGAGAAATATTTAATAATAAAACTAATACATGCTAAATTACCTCAAAATAATGCATTTTTAGCTCGACTATTCGAAGAATATGTCGAGCTATTGTACTCACTTGGGCGTCGGCGTCGGCGTCCCGCTTTGGTTAAAGTTTACGTGCAACCTACCTATATCTTAAAAACTACTATAGCTACAGCTTTTAAACTTGGCACACTTGTTCGTTATCATGTCCTGAGTGTGTATGCCAAGAACCATAACTCTAACTTTCATTTTGATCAAATTATGGCCCTTTTCGACTTAGAATTTCAGGTTAAAGTTTGCGTGCAAGCTACTGTACAAACTCATAACTTCAATACTACTTATACTACAGCTTTTAAACTTGGCACACTTGTTCATCATCATGTCCCGAGTGTGTATACCAAGAACCATAACTCTGACTTTCATTTTGATCAAATTATGGCCCTTTTTTGACTTAGAATTTCAGGTTAAAGTTTGCGTGCAAGCTACTATACAAACTAATAACTTCAATACTACTTATACTACAGCTTTGAAACTTTCAACACTTGTTCATCATCATATCCCAAGTGTGTATGCCAAGAACCATAACTCTAACTTTCATTTTTATCAAATTATGCCCCTTTTTCGACTTAGAATTTCAGGTTAAAGTTTGCATGCAAGCTACTGTGCAAACCCATAACTTCCATACTACTTATACTACAGCTTTGAAACTTTCAACACTTGTTCATCATCATATTTCAAGATTGTATGCCAAGAACCATAACTCTTACTTCCATTTTGTTCAAATTATGGCCCTTTTTCGACTTAGAATTTCAGGTTAAAGTTTGCGTGCAAGCTAGTTACTTTCATACTTCTTGTACTATAGCTTTGAAACTTAAGACACTTGTTTACCATCATGACCCTGACTATTTATACCAAGAACCATAACTCTTTCTTTCATTTTTAATCAAATTATGGCCCTTTTTCAACTTAGAATTTCAGGTTAAAGTTTGCGTGCAAGCTAGTTACTTTCATACTTCTTGTACTATAGCTTTGAGACTTAAGACACTTGTTTACCATCATGACCCTGACTATGTATGCCAAGAACCATAACTCTTTCTTTCATTTTTAATCAAATTATGGCCCTTTTTCGACTTAGAATTTCAGGTTAAAGTTTGCGTGCAAGCTAGTTACTTTCATACTTCTTGTACTATAGCTTTGAAACTTATTCACCATCATGACCCTGACTATGTATGCCAAGAACCATAACTCTTTGATTTTTTTTTCAAATTACTGCCCTTTTTAGACTAAAAAATTAAGGTTTGAAACTTTGTATACCTTTATTTTATCTTACATCAGGTTTATTTTCAAAGGCCCATAACTCATCCTTGCTTTTTTATATTTGATTTTTGCCCCTTTTCACTTGAAATCAGAATTAAGACTTATAAATAATTGTTAAAGTTTCAATGTTAGTGTTTTTCATATGAAATGCTATATAAAAGGTTTAAAACAGATGTCCTTAACATACTTTGGTTGAAAGTGTTGAGTAATTGTGGGGTGGGTGGGTGGGTGCATAGACCATACCATACCATACCATACCATACCATACCATACCATACCATACCATACCATACCATACCATACCATACCATACCATACCATACCATACCATACCATACCACTGTACTGTACTGTACCCCCACCACCCACCACCACCTCCACATACCAACACCACCACCAACAACAACTACAACAACACCAACACAAACAACAACAACACCACCACCACCAACAACAACAACAACACCGCCAACACCACCACCACCACTAACAACAACAACAACAACAACACCAACAACACCATCACCACCACCACCACCAACAACAACAACAACAACAACACCACCATTAACAACACCAACACCACCACCAACAACAACTACAGCACCACCATTAACAACAACAACAACACCACCACCAACAACAACACCAACACCACCACCAACAACAATATCAACACCACCACCAACAACAACACAAACACAAACAACAACACCACCACCAACAACAACACCACCACTAACAAACACCATCACCACCACCAACAACACCAACAACAACAACACCACCACCAACAACAACACCAACACCACCAACAACAACACCACCACCACCACCAACAACATCATCACCACCACCAACACCACCACCACCAACAACAACACCACTTCCAACAACAACACCACCAACAACAACACCACAAACAACATCAACACCAGCACCAACAACAACACCACCACCACCAGCAACACCCCCACCAACAACAACACCAACAACATCAACACCACCACCAACAACAACATCAACACCACCACCACCACCAGCAACAACAACAACACCAACAACCAACACCACCACCACCACCACCAGCAACAACACTACCACCACCACCACCAACAACACCAACAATACCAACACCAACAACACCACCACCAACAACAACACCAACAACAGCAACAACACCACCACCAACAACAGCAACACCACCACCAACAACAGCAACCAGCATACCATACTGTACTTCACCACGCCACACCATTATAGGTGGGCAAAGATAGTGGGTTGATGGGTGTGGGATCAGGGGTTTATGGGCTGGGTTGTGTAAACCCTTAAAAAATCTACAAGAATAAATTAAGTGTAATTTATTGATTTCCTTACTTGGATTAAGAAACTTTTGTTCATGTGTGTTTGTTGGGGGTGTCATAAACTCCTGAATCACTCCCCAGTTTAAATGAAGCCCAGTTACAATGTGCTTAATAATTCTGACTTTTCGAATGGTCGAGCGTGCAGTCGTTTCCGACTGGCTCTTGTTATTTATTGAACACACTCCAAGCATCTCATCCCGATCACAAACCACAATGCAGTTGGTACTCAGAGCGAATAATAGCAACACAATTAACCTTTGTATCAATTTTGCATTTTCAAAGGGAGGTAATTTGAAAAATGGAATGCCTAGAAGTTATCAGCTGCTTATCAATTCATTTTATTTCATAACCTTGCTTATTTCAATGCTGTTAATAATAAAAACTAAAATGCAGCTAAAATCTGATTGAGTTTGTAATATTGATAGAAATCTAAATACTGGTGAGGTGAAAAATGCATTTAAAATAAAACATGATGAGCACACATACATGTACATCCTGCATTCTTTCATGTTGCATCATGTTAAGAGACTCAGAGATCAGTAGGTCAAGCGGTTTGCACAATTGATCCCATACCCACGGTTATCAACCAATAACTACAGATATTGATCATATAACCATAGTTATTGACAATAACTAGGGATACCACCCGATAACCATAGTTATTGGTGAAAACCCTAGATATCTGCTGATAACCATACTTATTGTCAATGGATGTCAGACCAATAACTATGGACAGTGGCGAAAACTATAGTTACCAACTGTAAACCATAGTTCTTGGAGTTAACCGTGGATAACGAGCAATATTTAACTAGAGTTTTCACTAATAACTATGGACATCAGATCTAATGTGCACTTGGCACAAAACTCTAGATATAAATCAATATCCAAGGTTGTCTTGCCATTGTATCTGTTTCACTTTGACATGCGGTTTGCCCGAATAATCCAATATCTATAGTTATCGACCAATAACTATGGATATCGGTCCGATTCATAATTCATTTTAAATCACAATCTTGCTTATTTCAATGCTGTTAAAAATAATAACTGAAATTCAGCTAAGATCCGATTGAGTTTGTAATTTTTGCATAACATGGCAGAGATCTAAACACTGGTGAGGTGAAAAATGCATTATAAAAAACACTAAATGATGTGCCACATGTACATCCTGCAATCATCAATGTTGCATAATTAAGAGACTCAGAGATCAGTAGGGCAAGCGGTTTGCACAATTGAACCCATATCCATGGTTATCTACCAATTACTATAGATATCGATCTGATAACCATAGTTATTGACAATAACTAGGATTACCGCCCGATAACCATAGGTATTGGTGAAAACCCTAGATATCGGCTAGTGATTATGTACCGATGATTGGAAGACATAGATTAACTATGTTTAAAAGCCTCCCAATGCCAATAATCAATGTCATTCTCTCATAATCAATTTAAACTGATCTTCACCTCTGCCTGTAAAATACTGCACAATTGGACATAATTATGTTGATGAATATTAATAGTTTGTACTATTCATGACTGAAAATATTTGTAGGGCCTTTTAGGCATTTAGTGCTATTTACAACATGTTTTGGGTTGGGTATTCTTTAATAAGCATTGTTCATCCATCCTGTTTTAGTGCATATGAAATAAGAAAACCAGCGGAACAGTTTTATTATTGTCCTTGGAACACCAACCTTCATGTAGAAAGTAGCAGCAAACACACACAAACAAGGGATAATATGTAAGCTACAAGTCAGAAACCATTTGTTAATGTAACACAGATTTGATTTATAAACCGATTATAAACAGTGAAATCACATCGGAAGTGGTAACCGATTCAAACTTATTATTGATTGTGATTTGCAACCCATATCCCAACACTAATATCGACTGATTACCATAGTTATTGTCAATGGATGTCGGATTAATAACTATGGATATTGGCAAAAACTATAGTTACTGACCGAAAACCATAGTTCTTGGAGTAAACTGTGGTTAACGAGCAATATTTATCTATCGTTTTCACTAAAAACTATGGATATCAAATGTGCACTTGGCACAAAACTCTAGATATAAATCAATATGCTAGGTTGTTGTCTTGCCATTATATCTGTTTCACTTTGACATTCGGTTTGCCCAAATAATCCAATATCTATAGTTTAATTAGTTATAAACCAATAACTATGGATATCGGTCCGATTCATAATTAATTTTAAATCATAACCTTACTTATTTCAATGCTGTTAAAAATAATAAATGAAATGCAGCTAAAATCTGATTGAGTTTGTAATATTTTCATAACAGAAATCTAAACACTGGTGAGATGAAAAATGCATTATAAAAACACTACATGATGAGTACATCCTGCATTCTTTAATGTTGCATCATTTTAATAAGAGACCCAAAAATCACTATGGCAAGTGGCTTGCACAATTGGTCCGATATCCATGGTTAGAGACCAACTATAGATATTGATCTGATAACGATAGCTATTGACAATAACTAGGGTTACCGTCCAATAACCATAGTTAGTGGTGAAAATTCTAGATATCAGCCAATAACGTTTGTAAACATTTACACGGACCATATTAAAACGAAACGATGCTGTTTAAACGTTGTTTATATCATGCAAACCTGATAACATTGTGACAAGTTTCACTGAACTTTGTAAGTTGTAAATAACAATGCAACTCCATTAAAACAGGATCTTATTGGATAGCTAAACTTCCGGGGGTATCCTGTGAAATTCTGAATCTGTCATTTTGCTACACTCACTGACATGGTCACAACATCCAGGATTTCAGCTGATGCAGATTCTTGCATTTTATGCTAGGAAATTTGATTTGTTTTTTCCACTTTTGATCCCTTCTCATTCTGAACTTGGAATCATTTTGATGAGCAGGAGAAAAGTGGTCAACTTTTGCAAGAATAAAGAAAACTTTTGTGTACATTCCATTTAAAAAAAAAGAAGTTGACGCTTATTTAACCACTGAAAATAAATTAAAATGAAGTTAAAGAAGGTTTATAAGTAGTAAAGTTCACTAAATACAAGATATGACTAGTGACAATCTGATAATGACCCCATGAACATTCTCAACAGGGATCAGATGACCCCTGGTTTTCAGAAACTATTGAAATCCCTGGACATTGCGGAAACCCATAACAATGCGAGAGTTTTTTATACCTCAACAATGTGAATTACATATTAAAATACAATTGTTTACTTAGTGGTGTAAATAAAATTAATATTTTCACTTAGTGGTGTAAATAAAATTAATTTTTTCTAAGTGCATCGTTGCCATTTTTTCAGCAAATATTTTGCCGCCTTTACAATCATGTGACCGTGCGTATAAACGGTTTAAGATTCTGTTAATGTTTACGGCCCTAAAACGAAACGCTACCGTTTACACGTGTTAACATTGGAGCCTTACCGGCCGATAACCTTAGTAATTGTCAATAAGTTACTATGGACATCAACGTAACCTATAGTTACTGACCAAAAACCATTGTTCTCGGCGTTAACAGCGGTTACAGTGATTTCAATTAATGCAGATTCTTGCTTTTTGATGCAAGCACATTTAAATTTTTCCACTTTTGACCCCACCTATTTCTGAGCTTGGGGTCATTTTGACACAGAAGAACTGAGGAAAAGTGGTCAAACTTTTCAAGAATAAAGAGATATTATATCTTTTGCAATTTAAATATGAAGCAAATGTTTATTTCAATTATGAAAATTAATTTAAATGAATATGTTAAGCAATTCTGTAAATAATAAGTTAACTGAAACAATATATGACTTGTGACCATCTGATCATCACCCCTTGATTATAACTATGGTTATACTCAGGTATCACCAATAACCATAGATGGGTCGATAACCACGGATTAATTCCGCTTGCCATAGATCAGGCCACACAAAAACTCATACAAATACATCTTGAAACTGTCAATAAAACTGCACATACATGTATTATGAAAGATGTTTTGGGACCATGATACAAAAGTTACTATAAAGTTACATGTATTACAGATTTTCAAAGCAACTTGTTGAAGTTGTTCGGAAAATAAATTAAACACATCTTTTCACAAAACATAAAATATATTAAATTTATTAAGACAAAATTATTTTTTTGGCAAAATACATTATAAAACATTCCTGAATACATCAAGAATTAATTTTATTTCTTGATGTAATCACAAATCCTCGGACACTTATGTCCCCACTGCTGCAAGTTAATTTTTAATAACAAAGGGTTTATTATAACTCTAGTAAAAGTTTTTACTAAAATGATCGTAGGAAAAAATCTGATCATCTACACATCCTGCTTGATCATCTGTGCAAGTTTGAAAGAAATCCGCCTTATTGTTTATGAGAAGTTGATGCCACAAGATTTGGGGACGTACGTTTGTACGGCAAGTGCAACTCTACCAGTATGCCTCCCACTTTGTGGGGGCATAATAATTTTAAATGCAGAATCCTTAAAAGTTAAACACAAAACAAACTTATACTATAGATCAATGTATGTGATGTAGACTACTATTTACTTTATGTTTTCCAGTGAATTATAGAATTTTCTAAGTGAAATAAATGTAAGTGACAATCTCTTTACCAAATTAGCCAATAACGAAAAAAATCTTCCTACCTTTGGATTATGAGCCAGTCTCACTTCATGTGTTAAACAATATGGACTTGGTCTAGGGTAAGCTTCAACTAGCAGTGACTTTACTTTCAGAAGAGGTTCCTTCTTCATGTTAATTTGTTGGCCAGACAACAAAGATGCACTTGCAACAAAGATGCACTTGCTATCTTATATGTTCCTATATGCACAGCGACACTGTCCATATAAAAACGTAAAAAACAGCTCTTTTTCAACATTCTCGACCTGGATGAATTTTCAGCAAAGATTCTTGATTAGCCATCAAGTTAATATCCATGCTTCAATATAATCTTGTTTTACAATAAGATGTTCACTTAATCAATCCTTACAAACTGAATATCAGTCATTCAATACCATTTTAAATCCATAATTCAGCCAAGTTTATTAGTTATTTTAAATTGTGTAAACATCCGGTATCGATTTCACAATTTCCCAAGATAACGATTTAACACAACGAATCAATGGAACGGAAAGATAGCATGTCACTAACATGGACAACTATGTTTTACTCAGTAGGAAAACATTCCGATCGAATATTAAAAACAAACTTTTGATAGATTGCAACAAGGTCAGCAGTCATTAACAATGTTCACTCGTTTTTTACAACACCTGCAAGTCAGATGACCTACTTTATTCCACAACAGGGGGGCATGCAAATTCAGTTATGTTTCATTCTTCGTAATGATAAAATTGTTAAACACAAATCTATATGCAACTTCTTTTATTTTATAAAGATTAGCAATGCAAAGTTTTTGATTCCTGCAATAAAGTTATTTATTTAGTTCTTAATCGCAATATGACGTCACCACGCATGCGCAACTATCCTGGACACAATACAACAAGACTGTTAATATATATCCAGACTAAGTAGCATTAATATATATACGCTACTCAATACCGTCTTGAAAAACATTTTATTGTGTCTAGTAAACGCTCTAGGTGAGATGAACTTTGAAAAATAGTTTGTATATGATTAAAGCGCTTAGGTGGATTAAATCCTGCAATCAGTCCACTGATAATGAAAATGCTGTCGTTATATATACTATTCGTTATATGAACGTGTTTGTAATTAAGTAGGCTAAGAAAAATTTACTTCCTTCTTTTTTTGCCTTATCGAAAACTAAGGAATATGATATAGTTTATCGTTTTATTCAGAGACATCGTGATAATCGAAACCTTAGTCCGGCGGTCATTTATTTGACATTAAAATTAAAGTTCACTTAATTCTTAATAAGAAATTGTTCTGAAATAGACTGGACATTTCCAGTTACTAATCATTTTATTTCGCGCGGGTTTAATTTTCGCTTATTTCGCTCTACGGCAAGAGCGCGATATTCAACACCAGCAAAAAAAACCCATTTAACAGGGTTTCTTTATAGGAAAACACAGTTGCGCAAATTAATTTCCCCGCGAATATGTTATTTACGGGTTTTGCCCGATACTACGCGATAAACTGTCATTTAATTTCTTCTTATTAATCACGCAAAATTGCAATAATATTCAAACACTTGAATTACAAAATCAAATTCGGTGATGCTTTCAGAAACAGTCCTGTCTTTATTATGTACTCTGTGAGAATACCCCATTAGTTAATTGTTGTTGGAAAATTGTAGGATTAATAATAATCATATCACCCACGTGCGAACATTTTACCTGCACCCAGTCTGCTGGATTTTATCACAAGCATCATCCGCGTAATTATCAATCCATGATATGTTATTTTAGCTCCTCTGTCCAAATGGTATAAGAAATTAATGAATCCATATGCCCCTTTCGTTGGGTATCATGTAAATTGTTGAATGCTACAGCTATTGAAAGAGTGAAATGTTTGTAAAAAGGCATCATTACCGTTTGCCTTTGGATATTAAATTGACTATGTTTCTTAATCGCTTATAACTCTCTTTATATACTCAACAAAAATAAAAAGTACCCACTTTCCTATCGTAAATTTTGTAAAATTTGAAAATGAAAACTGAGAAATCTGTATGTGGACAACTTTGTATTTCTGTTATCATTGCAAAGAGAAAAAGTTTTCTTGAAAATCTGCAGCCACAACTTGGTTATCTTTCCCTTTGTTGTAATGAGGGTTCCAGGAAAAAGTCAGTGATTCTTTGAAGTATTCATATTGGTTTGAATTAATTCAATATTTCCACCTCTTGTGATCAATAAAATCATAAAACATTCATCAATAAAACAAGTAGTCCTCGATAAACTACGCTAGAAAGTCCAACCATTTCCAATTACCTCCCTTTAAATTGAATATGTAGCGTTTTGTAATCCATTATTAATTGTTATTCGACTTGCCGTTGCTTAGGTCTCGGTGTGGAAGATTATGTTTATGAACAATAGAAATTGAAAACAACTGAGATTAACCAATTGAACACCATTCAAAGCGTACGTGATTAAATGAAAATATGTTAATGAGAATATAAGCATAAAAAGTGGGTACTTTTTATTTTTATATGTTGAACGTTTTCTTTCATTCTAAGACTTGCATTACAAGAGATAACACATATGATTTTAATGTCATAAAAATTCACAGGTCAATACAATTCACATAAGGCAGATTTAAAAAAAAAATATTTAAAGCAGATATCATGTTTCAGTCAACAATATTAAAAATAAAAACATCTTGAAAAAAGTATTTGTTTACAAAAATGTTCGACACCTAATAGATATAAAAGCTAAGAATTTAGTCATAATAACTTGTAATTTCATAGGAAAAATGTATCATATAAGATGTACACCAAAACACTTAATTTCTGCGCCTTCCTTTAGAACAAATTCTTATATAAAAAAGTTAACAACATCGCTCAAGACGTTGGTACACTAAGGTCGGGACTTTTTAATCTGGACTAAATATCGACAAAAATAAGAAACAATCATACTATCACTTAAATTTTGCTTACAATTAGGGAATACTATACAAATAAATACTAATGTTGAGGTCGATATGTAGTTTTGCGGACCTGGGTAGTGTGATATCGACCGAGGACGAAGTCCGAGGTCGATATCACACTACCCAGGTCCGCAAAACTACATATCGACCTCAACATTAGTATTTACTTGTTATATCATATACCCTGTGAATTTAAAGCAATCTGATGATAATGATGATGATGATGATGATGATGATGATGATGATGATGATGATAGCAAAGGTAGTTATCAATTCCCGGGGTAGTTATCACTTTTTTCGGACTCGCGAGTACGGAGCTCTCGACCAATCAGAATGCTTTAAATTCATAGGGTATATGATATATGTATATATTATCTTAAAAAGGTCACTAAGGGACATATTGTTACTACGGAATTAGAATTCACAACCGCGTAACTGTGCTTGGCGGAGATGTATCTTACTTGGTGCAAAACATGCTTGTACAATTAATTGGCAGTATAAAGTTTGATCAAAGAAGTCATTTTCGGCCAGGATTATCAGAAAATACAAATTTATATCGCGCATACTTGTAATTTATATCCATATGGGAAACGTGACTAGAACAGATATTGTAAATTCGTCATTATGTGGTCAGTTACATGTATTACAGTCGCGAGTCTCTTATCAGGCCATCAATCTCTAAACGATGATGGAAAGGTGAAATATGCATATCAGGAATCGCCACATTCAGAAAAAACAGCCTCCCCACACAGTCAAGAAGAAGAGAGGGAGAGAGCTTGGATAATACTTGAGAAAAGTCCTGTAGACGGAAAATGTAAAACAATAAGTAAGGAGTCGACATATACAATTGTACTCATTTTAATGCATTTTTGTATCTCCTATTATATATTATTGCAAAGCCCGTACACCCTTGAACGATTTGCCTAATGAGCCTTTACAAATAATATTCGCTAAAATATTAGTGTTTACTTTACCACACTGAAAGATAGACAATATTAAAATTAGTAAGATAATAAACAAAATAATAATAACATATTTTTGGATTAAAACTATGCAACATTATTCAGATGAAAATACTTTGGTAAATTAGAAGGCAAATTATAATAAGGCAAATAGTGTAGGCTATTCGAATTAGTTATACACTGTTATATGGAATAGGAGTATGCTTATCGGCATCATTAATTGGTCTGAATGAAATACAGTCTCAAATCTCTCACTCCTCAGGGGAAGATTACATTAAATGACCAACAAATCGCATGCTAATTGATGAAGTAATTTGTTATCATTCCTAGGTAACGTAGTTCAGCAGTTATGTACTTTACACAGTTATTCCGACTTATTTTTACTATCAGCATGAGACCAATTAGGGGGCTAAAAACTTCTCGCTGAAGTTTGGCTTTTAACCAATGTTAATGATAATTTTACTAATCTGTCCATTACTACATTAATTTGCAGAACTACTATTTTTCTGAGGTAGCATTTTGAAGTTAACAATTTCATGTATTGAAAATCGATTATGACAGTCTCTAAAATGTTATTATAACATATACTTATGTTTAATTCTTGATTATGCGGATGTGATTTTGTTTGTTCTGGTTCATTATAACTTGTTATTGTATGAAGATAAATAAGTAACAGTAAGCGCCAGGAAAGTTTTGATGCAAAACCGTTAAAGATTGTTATGCTTTACTGGTAATTTAAGCTGTGCAAAAAGTTATTGTTCAACTTAATCAGTTTAATCAACATACAAGATCAGAAGGACCTAGAAATTAAATGTAAATGTACCAGTTATTATGTTTCGGTTATTATACAGATCTAAGAAAGTTTAGTTGTACTTCAAATTTGTTAAAATACCATGTCGACCCATGGCTCCTACACATTTTATAAATTCAAGCACTGCAGTCCTCATACAAGTAACAGAGCAACACAAATCATTCGACGGGCATTGAAACACCATAAACTTCAGATTAGATCGGGTCAGTGGAGTTATTATAACATATCACATAGAGAGAATAACAGTGCTGCTGGAGATAAAATCTTTCAGACCTGAGAAAACTTTAACATTGTACAAATCTCTTGTCTGTCGGAAGTATAAACATGTGTAGCAAAGAAGTGAAATAATAATTTTCAAAAACCGGTACATTTTTATTTTTTTCAGAAATTTTAATTCGCTTATAAAAAGCAGTAACGCAATCACGATCGAAAATTCAACTTTTACTTATCCTAACCCTGCTGCTGTGACTTACAACAACAACAACAACTACTACTACTACTACTACTACTACTACTACTGCTGGTTGTCGTTCTCCTCCTACTGCTACTACTGCGCCTATTCCTTTTATAACAAAACAACAACGGTATCAGCAACAGCAACAACAATGACACCTACTGCAACAACAACAACTACTACTACTACTTCTACCTACTACCTACTGCTACTTCTACTAGTACTACTTCTGCCACTACTTTCAATACGACAAATTGCTACATGTACTTCTACAACAACAACAACGACATCAACAACAAAAATTTCTGCTGCTGCTGCTTTTTACTTAACAAAAAACGACAGCAGCAGCAGCAACAACAATAGCATCAATAGCAACAACAAAAACAATTACTTATACTTAAACTATTACTACAACTACTACTTCTACAACGTCTTCTCCTACTACTATCAATACAACAACTGCTTCATGTAATACTTTAACTTCAACTGCTGCAGCTGCTATGTCAAACTATCCTGACCGCGGTCTTGATGTTTCTATTTCAATTAAAAGTAATTGATATATCTAATAATTTCATTATATTATTTTAATGTTAGAGAGGTTGGCATGAATTGTATTTGTATTTACATACTAATAAGTCCGTATATTGAAATATCAATAATTTTACTGTTTTGTAAGATTTTTTTGTAAGCAAATACATGTAATTTGTTTAATTTCTCCACAGTTCGAAAGAATATCAAAGCGTTTTACCTTAGTCATATTAATCTTTTCAATTAACATTATAGTAGTAAGCTAAAAAAAGTCATTTATAGAATATACCTATAGGCCAAATTTTAACCATACACTTTTCAAATCCGAATTTTGTCATTTATAGAATATACCTATAGGCCAATTTTAACCATAGACTTATCAAATCCGAATTTTGCGAATTCGGTGCAATTTAATTTTTTTTTCAAATCAGAAACACACAATTGCACGAAAACAACCATATTATACTTTCTTACGTTATTAATGTTAAGTGTGAAATGTGTTACCGTTTGGTGACTAAAAACTGCTAAATCGTGTTAATATCAAATTGAAAAAGTTACATTTTTGAATATAGAAAGAACATATTTGCAAGTAACCATGATGAACTTGTCTGGAGTTTATAATGGTTAATTTTGATGAACTCTTGAACCGTTAAATCTTTCGACGAAAACCAGAAAATCGAAAAAAAAAGATAACCCATAGACTTATCGTTGAATAGCACCCACATTAGAACTCGACTAGCTAACTTCCTTTGGATTTTATCGTATTTGCTTGAACATTAATTTCAAGTCGTTTCTATGCTGTGATAATAATAAGGATTAATACATGAAATCAAGAAAGCCCATAATGACAAAAGTAATTGATTTGATGATTTAAAACATTAAGAAATAAGAGAAAACAATGAAAATCAGTTAAAAATTATCAGTTATATGTGAATAATATAACATCCTCTTTTATGCGTATATTATAGATTTGAAGTGCATTTAACACGATCCTGTGAATTTTCGGAATATAATATTTTCCGAAAACTATTTTTTCATTTTAAAAGCAAGGTAGCTTTATTCTACATCATTCGAAAGCTTGTAACTTCAACTCTTAATTTGGAAATTTTCATTGTGGAGCTTTGAAAATTAAAAGAAATATTGCCGAAAAACATCGTTAAAAATCATGTCATTCCGACTGGAACGAAAATCCTTCCGATAGGAAATCATGGTTTTCCCGTCGGAATTTCACGGTTCCGATCGGAATCAGTCCTGTCGGCAAATTCCGATAGGAAACTTTCCGACAACAATTTTTCCGATCGGAATTTCTCTATATACATTAATTCCGATCGGACTCATTCCCAATGGAATTTGTTGCTTATTTTCCGATAGGACTTATTCCATTCGGAAATTCCACTTATGACACAATGCAGACTTCGTTCGATCAATCAGTCTTACCTGAGATTCATCGTTATACATTTATTTTATTAGAATATGCAATGAGGACCTATGAAATCGTCATCGTTCAATTTAAAAGTCCAAATTATATGATACTGACAAAAATATAATAATAATAATAATAATAATAATAATAATAATATAAGTTTTTACTTAGTATTGGTTTGGCATCTATTTACCGGACCCAGAAATTCCAAGCTAAGCGTACAATTTCAATAATCACATATCTTATAAATTTGTCAGACAAAAGACCTCGCATATTCTTGCCATACGTATTATATTACTAACGTGGACATTTAAATTGATGCTGTGTATGTCGCTTGATTTCGTATTAAGATGTAAATAGAATTTTAAAGGATTTTCAAATCTAGCGAGTTTTGTTTATTGTTTTAACTTTGCTTAACGTGTGAAAAAAGAAGATATTAATGAAAGTACGTGTGCCAAGTTTTTTTAAAGTTCATTTTGGCGTTCGAGAGTTTCCATCTTTTTTTCATCCTGAAACATTCGGTAAGTCGAAATCAACTGATCCAATTAAATGGTACTAGATTTTAGCACTTATTTACAAATACAAATGGCGCATCAGTATATGTCACATGCAGAGTGCGCAAAACTATTGCCATGTGCTTTCTCAACCGTTAAAACCCATTCATGCGACACGAAGTTTAACTTAACTATACCGTATTACTACAATTATTACGAGAATTTGCAGTTGTTGCATGAACATCTATTTTTTGAATCTCTTAAGCGATGTTTGCCATCCACGATTAGACCACAATTCATCTCTATATAGCAGTTCATACAAAGAAAATAAATCTGAGCAGGCAACTCAAGTTGGGCAGTCCCTTGGCAGTGTGCGCAACCTGTTCGCAACCGGATGATACATGCATCACTGGTTTAGTTTCAGATATAGCAGTGTGCGCATGAAGTTGTTTTCATGCGAATTCAAGTTCACAAACCTATTTATCTCAACAAGAGAGAAATCGATTCAGGAAAATAGAATAATAGTTTAATAATTTGTTATGGTTCTCTTTTGATTTTGACTCGGAGTAGTCATTCACACCAGTTTTGATATTCCTGGCTAGTAAGATCATTACTGGGTCAATAGAGACCTGTTATGCTTACGACAACTTATTTGCATTACAGTAGTGCTACATGTCCGAATATGCTAATAGTTAAATCCTTTTCATTGCTTATTTTGACAACATATATTTATAAAATCGAGCAAAGACAGTCCTATAATTGCCCCGTCAACATCAACCGTAATTTCGTCAGTTATAAAAATTGTGTTCAACTTAATGAAAAAGCATTACCTTCGGGGGCAGAAAATTCTGTGGTTTTTGGTAAAATTACCCTTACGTGGATCGACCTACACACGAAATTTAGAATCCATAGAAAATAAATGAATTCACTGCATTATTAATTATTGAACTTGTAGCTGTGGTGTACAGTTAAATTATTCTATTTCGCGCGGGTTTAATGTTCGCGTATTTCGCGCTTTGGCAAGAGCGCGAAATTTAACCCCAGCAAAATCAAACCATTTAAAAGTGTTTCTTTATAGGAAAACACAGTTGCGCGAATTCATGGCCCCGCGAATTTGTTATTTACGGGGTTTGCGCGAAAATTAATCCCCGCGAAATATAATGATACTGCAGTGATTTGTATTGACAGCAATTTTAGTACCAGTATCAAAGCTGTAGCTTGAATCTCACTACAGTGAAAGCTCCCATAAAGATCACACTGAAATTGAGAACAGAAATGTAGACCACCTAATATTTTTTTACCTAATAATGCTAAGCCCATCAACACTTTTTATCACTGATTTCATTGTTTATTAGTAGAAACGTCTTAACTGTTGGAACTGGTCATGGTAGAGTTATGGGACATGCATGTGTTTAAACAATTGTTGGCATGTAAGTGGCAAATTTAAAACAAAAACTAGGTTGCGAGACAACATTTTTCTTGACAGATAGGTTATAATTATGTTATGTGTTTTTCATTGTAAATAACATATGAGAAAAGTTAACTACTTATAACTTCATTATTCATGGCTATTTCGAGTGAATTTTTAATTGGTTCAATATCCGTTTTGATTATGATTGTAGCGATTTTTGCTCGCTTTATGTAATAAGGTGGCACCGTTTTACATTGAAAAATATTAAACATAGGCCTAAAATGTATAAGTAAAATGTATAAAAATTTCTTTGTGAAAACGTTTCCGTAAAATATCAAACGTTGTTTGAAATAAAAATTCGCTGCATTTTTATGAGGTTGATGATTTAAGTTGGATTAAATCTTTTTACCTACTAATAAATTAATAATACATTTCAACGCTTATATCTGACAAACAATCAGATCCCATACATTTGAATAAAAGCGAGTGAAAATATAAAACCTCACGGTTCAGTTGTGCTGCTTAAATAAACTAAACTTATAACATTCATTAAAATAGACATTGAAATATACATATCGAATGCATATATTTGAATTAATTGGTCCAGAAGCAACGTCATCTTGGGAAGATACAATTCTATATCGGCCATGCATTGACATGTTATCTTTCACGCATGCGCACTCAATGTTGCAGGCGGAGTTTCACTTATCGCTTGATAAGGGATCGCTGGGAAGGTGACCTTTACCTTTCTTTGAATTAAAATATCCTTATTATGAAAAATAAAGCTTTAAAAATGATGCGTTTGTAAATTATTTTAAAGATGTAAATAAGTTTAATTTAGTCTGCAGATTAGATACCCCGTTAACGAATTAAAAATGCTTTCATGGAGAATATAACCCAACATTAAAACATTATTCAGGGCTAAAATATATCTTATATTTTACTTATGCTAATAAAACTTAAAAATGGCGGTCTCAAACAATTCAGAGATTATTTGCACAAATGTAGCATATACGTGTAAACTTATAAATGTGTTTCGTAAGAGTAACTTTCTAAATAAGTTACATTGAAAACGACTTTTAATGAACATAGGCCTATATGTGTAATGAACATGCGAGCTGTTCTAAATTACCATGGCGCAATGAAGAACAAAATTATTTTTAATAAGACAGCTTATCATTCATTTTAACGCTATTTTAAAGGTTAAAAAAATTCAATGGAAATCCAGTATTTTTTCAAATTTTGGGGAAATTTATTTCTATAATTCAGGCGCGTAGGAGCAGGTGCCGCAGGAGCCGCGGTCGGATGTACCAGCTTATCTGGATCTACATGTACACTGTTGGCACATGCGATAAAACCCGTATATATGTAGTAAAGGGTTAATGTATTCAAATTATATTTTCTTGTTTTGGGATCAATTTTTTAATATATTGTAAAATAAACTTTTAAAAATTAACAATTTTAATGTCTTCCTAAATATTTGAAACATGTTTTGTATATGTCTGCAGATCTAAACAAAATGATAAAATGAATAAAGAAGCTAAAGAAGCTTGATTTTTTAAAATGTATTTATTATATTTGTGATTACATTCATTTTCACCATTAGGCCAAATGTAAATCTGAGAAATGTCTCGGATTTTACGGAAAATTTAACACGGAGCAGGTGGTCTTTGTTTAAAGGTAGTCTTGAACAAAGGCTATACTGTAAATGGAAAAACGAGGGAATGCGAACTTATTATATTCCATTTATATGCAATACATGTCTTATTTCCCCCCGCCGCATAGCAGTAGATGAATAAGAATGGTCATAGAGCGTCCGTCCGTCCGTGCTTGTGTGTGTGCGTTCGGATTTTTGTCCACGCCATATATTTTAAACCCCTGGAAGTAATTTCATGAAACGTCGGAAAATGTTCACCCCATCAATACGATATGCAGAACGTATGTTCAAAGAATCTACTTATCTTTCATGATTACTGTAGTCTCTGTGATGATTCACTGCTGTTGTCATCGTTTTCACAATTTATCTCACATCTTATCTCCTTTAATTTGAACATCTTTGATTGATATGATCTGGCAACTAAAAGAACGCTTCCAAAAATAAAGAAAAATCCGATTTTTGAGATTTTTTAAATAAAATGACCTCACGTGACATTATAGTGATGAAAATATACACATTATATCAATTGTATCGAAACAAAATTTAAGTTTTGTAGTTATTTTCACAAAATTTTAAAAGCATTAAATAAATATAAAATAATCGTTTTTAATGATATGTCAGTTTAAAGATCACGTTCTAACATCATATCCATCGAGCCTTAAACTTCACGCTGCCAGACTGTAAGGCTGCTAACTTAACGTCGTCATGTTGACAGGCTGCTAACTTCACACTGCCAGGGTGTTATGCTGCTAACTTCAAATTGTCAGGTTGATGGGCCGCCAACTTCACGCTGCCAGGCTGCCAACTTCACGAACATCCGTCCGTCGACGTACGCGACAATGAATTAAAAAACAATAGATGAAAAGAAAGATTGGATAACATAGATCTTTTTGAAAAAGAACGAAAGTTTAAATATACATAAAATGCTTCAGCAGATCCTTTGAGTTATTTACCATGATGGCGATAAGTTCACAAGTTGCGTTTGTTTGAGCGGTCTATTTGGAAGCCATATTTATCTGAACCTTGAATAAAATAAAATAACAATATCTCATATTGGACAAGCTGGAATTGTATACTTGATTTGATCTATTTTTAACTTGATTAGATGGCGATCAGCATGTGGAATGCGGTCTGTGTCAACGATTGGAGACCAGTCTACAAACTCTACTTTCTGATTGGTCTGTTGAGGATTCTGGATCAGTTTTAACCAATCAGCTGCTTGGGATTGGAGACTGGTTTCTAGTCTCCTGTGATCTGTTCGGCATATTAAAGTTTGCAGGAATATGTTAACGTTAGGAGAGTAGCGAATGTTGCTGTATCTTATTGTTGAATATTATGCAATAATTTTATTTTCAAACTAAAATAAAAAAACGAACATTCATACAGTGATAAATGTCGCCTCAAAGATGGACAAAAATAAGAAAAAATAAAATGACACGCATTTAGGAAAGACAAGGTATTATTTGATATATCTGATTTTTGTGAAGTTCGTTTCGTTAGGAGTTGAATGTGAAAACTGGTTGAAAACCTTCGGCGACTAATAAATTGGGGGCTTGGGAATCTTAGAGCTCGCTATAGAGACAGTGCTTGAGTTCATATTATAATACGTTAATAAATTGTTATGTAAACAAACTAAAAAAATTATCCGTCGTAAACGAGACAGATTTTGCGACAGCATGTCATAGATTAACAATGACGTGATGTCGAAATTTGGCGTCCTTTGAGAAAGAAATATTAAACATTCATTTCGCCGTGGCACCAACGTTTACGACTTGAACTTTTGACCATACTAAACTTGTGTACATATCTTAGTACAACAATATCGCTTATCTATAAGATGATTACAAAGGCGCCAAGAGAATATTCTGTCAATGGACCAGGCATACTAAACGTGTGTACATATCTTAGTACAACACTAACGCATATCTTTAAGATGATTAAAACGGCGCCAAGAGAATATTCTGTCAATGGACCAGGCATACTAAACTTGTGCACATATCTTAGTACAACACTAAAGCATACCTTTAAGATGATTAAAACGGCGCCAAGAGAATATTCTGTCAATGGACCAGGCATACTAAACTTGTGTACATATCTTAGTACAACACTAACGTATATCTTTAAGATGATTACAAAGGCGCCAAGAGAATATTCTGTCAATCGGCTGGGCAGGTACGTGGAGTGGAGCTGGTGGTTTTTATGTTTATGAATTCTCGAATTCAGTGCTGTGTTATTTTCTCAAAAAAGTATGCATTTTTAATTTGAATTCCCCGCAGTAGTAAACTAGACACACATTCTCCAAGCTGGTAATTAGCTTTTTTTCGACATACATTAAGTGAATCAAACAATTCATAAAACATACAAGTTGAATAATATCTAGGCGTTACTGTCTGAAATCCTTTAATACGAATACATAATTATACTAATCCGGCTTCAAAAATCTCATTCATTTCTAGGGCTGCGGACAGCGACGTCATTAAGCGACATACCAGCATGATTTGAACCACCAATATTCATAAAAACGTCCTTAAGACTAACATTAATATTATTTCTATTTTATTTTATGAATTGTTGTAGTATATATAATTTGATGTCTATGGGTCGCATGTACGTAACCAATGACTGTTTTTAATGGGTTTACGACGTGCGTTCCGTAGATCCTCTTGAGAAATTCATTCTCCACCAGTATAACGCTTCACTCTACACGGCGGAAGTGACGAAATCTTAAAATTAAGACCACAAGCTATCCTCCGTACTCTCCTTATTTTTCACCATTCCGGAACGATGTCCACTTGTGGCGTAAAAATAACGCTTAATATTTGTCTCGTTGTTATGGTATTTTGAAATAAGTTAAATTAGTCATTTTCAATCAAACCAGTTGGTGTTATTACTTATTACTGTTTCGTTACAAGTGAAAGGTGCGGCCCACATATTTCCGGGATCGAACAAACCAAAGACATCAGCCATCAACGATATCAAATATGTAAATATGAAATGAAAGCTTTCAGGCTCGTCTGCTAAGACATTCAAACAATGACGACATATGAATCCGGGTCATGAGCGCCAGGTAGCCAATAGTGATTCGGCTGTGTGATTGTCATTTTTAGATTCTTTCATTTTTACGCCGAACATTTGTAACGTCACTACAATTATGTATGTGGTATACGACCATTAAAATCTGCAACAACCGATTTTCGTTTTTAGAAAGTAATTCAAACCCCAAATCTAATATCTATAGTTTTATTCGAACACAGCGGAGTTTTGTTTCTGCTATTTGAAACGTCAACTTCATGATCATTTCATACAAACTTACGTTCTATGAACTCGTTTTGATGGCTGATTGTCTTGTTTGCCTACATTTTCAATATATTATAAAATAGTTTCTATGTTGACGCCATAACTAGATCGTTAGTCGAATTTTTTTTTCATTGCACACTAAAGCAAAACTCGATTGATGAAAATGTTGCCGATTCCATTCTCTATCTGCCAAAGTTCTATATGTACGACTGATGTCTAGATTTTCTAGACTTACAATGTAACTGTTGTTTAACAGACAGTCGCTGACGACTAAGAAACATAACTTGATACAACTCTTTCCTATACACCGTTGTATATACAAACTACATTTGTGTCCCTTGTCTTGTCATGAGTTAATACTAACCATAAATTGACACAACCATTACCAAGCTATATTGCAATGCATGTATATAACATATTTTAACGCTTCTTTCTGCGATATAAACTTGATTTACATTTCGCTCAGCCTATGATGTTAAGTAGTCTAGTTGTGATTTCCAGGAAAACTAAAACCCCCCAAATAATTATGTCTTTCTTTAAACCAAGGCATTTCTTTATATACATGTAACAAGAGCCAGTCGTAAATGATATGCAATTTTACAACGTAGAAGAGTTGAGAAAGAACGGATCTGAGATATTAAAGCACACTTAAAAGTTGCTCTACTGCTTTTAATATTAAATAATTGTTTTCGGTGGTTTTAAGTTCCCCTTTTATCTAGTTTGTTAAGGGAATTAAATGGAACACATTTAGCCCTACACTCAGCCAATTTACATATAACGTGAAATTACGCTGCCTGTTAACTTGATTGAGCAGGACATTAAAAATTTAAAGTACACAATAATAAAATCAATACTGAAAGAAATTAAGCGGAACAATGAATTTTGCAGTATCAATTTATTGATGGTTACTGTAATTTAAACATCGACTTTTTCAAGAAGAGTATTACGTAAATTTCAAAATGATTAACTGTACGGTTTATTTGCTTTTCTGCATCTCTTCATATCAAATATTCCGATAAATATCGTTAGAGAAAGAGATACTACGCATATCTGGTTTAAGATTGATGAGCTGTTCTATCTGAGTACATGTGTCCTGTCTGATTCGTGAATTTTGAAACGCACAGGTACGCCGTTTGTATCAATTTGTCATAGTTAGGTGAATACAAACACGGAGGGCACGTTTCCAACTTCAGTTTTAAAAGATTTCGTTGCTCAACAAATATTCACCAAATAATAGAGCAAATTACTTGTACAATTGTACGATAACTGTGTTAATGTTTTATCAAGACTTTTATTGATCGAATCGATTAATTTGAAGATATTCGAGTAGTACAAGTCGTTCATCATACTTATGAGTCAATCCCTATTTAGAATATCTGCAAACTGGGATATAAAGTTAGGTAAGCGGACGAAATTTCATAAAGTCTTCCTTGTTTATTTATAGCAATACGAATCAATGGCTTTTGTAGAGACAGTCAGTGGTGTGTTACAGGCTATTGAATTTCAAGGTAAAATTGCAGAGGATGTGAAGCGAACAAATAACAGCTGTCTAATCTAAATCATCAACAAGCTGTTTTGACACAGTAAAGCAGATTCAAAAAGGCGTTATCATTATAAAAAAAGACGATGTATAAGCGGATACATTTCACAATTATATTCGTTGCAGTAGATGTTTTATCATATTATTTAAACAAACGTAGTCTTTTACAAATTTATTACTTCTAGGCCGTTTGTGCTGTTTCTTTGAATACAATGTTTACCAAATTTTTTTCTGAACACAACGTGTACCAAAGATAAGATGTTGCACAAAAGATATCAAACTCTTATGAACATAACGCCTCACTCAGATACTTGTTCGTTTGGTAAATCTCCTTTATGAAATGGCTTTCATAAGGATAACAATCAATCAGATCTGGACCCAATATCACGAACGATGCTAAGTTGTGGTTTGAACTCAACCATAAGACTCAATAGAACAGAGATACACAGC
Source organism: Corbicula japonica (assembly GCA_038501625.1). Taxonomy (NCBI): domain Eukaryota; kingdom Metazoa; phylum Mollusca; class Bivalvia; order Venerida; family Cyrenidae; genus Corbicula; species Corbicula japonica. Next base: position 1,250,457 of record JAZAYU010000051.1, read on the forward strand.
TAACTTAAGGGCTTACCACGCTCCTCCCAATCACGTTCATCGATAAAAAAATATCAAAATCTCAATCATGGCAAAATGCCGTTCAATGAAACTTTGCACAAATGTATGTTACTAATGTATCTTTATTTTGCATAGAGTAAGAGTCGTTAGAAAAGTAAAGAAAAAAAGATAGACCTAAACATTCCTTAAAATTCTATTTACATAAATTCACAAAAACTAAGCGATACAAACCATTGTTTTAAAATCCCACGTGAGTGTAATGGTACGAACAAGAAAATGTTGAGTACTTTGTAAAGAACTTTCAACTACTTATAGAGAAATCAATGATTGTCATCCGTTTACGCGACCAGGAAGTGACCAGGAAATTGAAGGTCAAACACACTTTTACTAATATCTCGTAAAATTTACATATGTTAGTCACGAGGGAAACGAGACAGTGTTGCCAGTTATATTTCTCATGTGGGTTTTTAAGATGATGTTTTGTGTTTATTAGTTTTTGTGAATTTATGTAAATATAATTTTAGCGAATTTTTAGATCTCGCTATTTTTTACCGTTCTAACATGTCTTACCATATGCAAAATAAAGATACATTAGTAGAGCTAACATTAATTACATTTTGTGCAAAGTTTCATTGAACGGCATTTTAAATAACTAAAAAGCAAATACTTCTGAAAACATATCGTCTTCGTTATCCTCATTTGCTTCCACAACAGAATTTACAAACAGTGTTGAAATCTATATTTTAATTTTAATAGGTGAAATATGCATATATCTGAAATGGCCACACCCAGAAGACACAGATTCCCAACACCGTTAACAAGTAGAGAGGAAAGAAATATGCCTTTTTTATCATTTCGTTCTTATAAATTTCAAGTTCAAGAGGAAATGATACCCAAAGGACAAAAAAGTTATTATACAGCGCGCAGCTTGCTTTTATGTAATATATTTTTGTTCATCATCATCATCATCATCATCATCATCATCATCATCATCATCATCATCATCGTCATCGTCGTCATCATCATCATCATCATCATCATCATCATCATCATCATCATCATCATCATTTTCACCACTACCAGTATCATAATCATCATTATGATCATAATCATCATCACATCATTATCCTCATAATTATTACCACTACCAGCATCATAATCATCATCATCATCACCACCATCATTATCATAATAATTATCACCACTATCAGTATCAAAACTATCATCATTATCATAAGCATCATCAACAGCGGTTGCCCGTTTTAAAAATTAAGGTGATCGTGTACTTGCATATTACATGTGTATTATACACCATAGTCCTGTTTTAATCTACACACTGCTTTAATATTTAAAAGAGCAAAGACAACTCGTATGGCGATCCCAGACAATAATGACAAGACCTAACGGAATCTTAACAAGTAATTGGGTTGGATAAATCATCCATGGTAATCCTAGACAAGTGTGCAAGACGACACAGGATTTTACCAGTGAAAATGCCGGCTATAGGTTTCATAATTATGTGGTCTTTCTTGACAAGAATGACAAGACGTCATTGTATCTTTACCAGTAATACATGCAGGCTATTGGGTTTCGTTAAAGGTCTTTTTTTTTACAAGAAAGGAAGGACGTCACTTTTGTATCTTTACCAGTGATACATGTTGGCTATTTGATTTCATTTATAATCTTTCTAGAAAATTATGGCAAGATGTCACTCTATCTTTACCAGCGATACATGTTGGCATTACTTTTACATATATACACTTAACAAATTTTCTTACTGCACCGATCATAAAATTGCAATTTCTCCGCATAGACTTGAAGAATTGAAGGGCAGCCTTCAAATTTGGAATATAATAAGATGCATCAATTTACTTCTTTTTATGAAATTGCCATTCAAATATTCTTGTGAGTTCATCAACCAAGGACGTTCAATCCAGGTGATGGTAAAAACCAAAGTCGCAAAATCGACCATAGCTTTGTAAAGAGGATATACATGTACATAAACCGGTCAAAACTGCTAAAAGAAGTTCTGTGTAACAGCTTAGCAATCGCATTATTATAGAATTGCATTGAAGTGTCAACACTTACTTAAAGGGAGATGTGCAGGGTCGAGCAGGTGTACTCGGTAAAATCGTAAACAGATCGATTAATGTAATACTTACTTGTACTTTTCACTAAACTCTACATTTCAAACCCTCCAGAAGGAAGTTTTCAGTTAATTTTCCGCTAAAGAAATCCCTATACAAAACTATATTCTATATTAAGCGATTATTCTATATTTAGATCATCGCTGAGCTTACTATTCGTGGTGGCCCTGGCATTTTGAAACAAATGGTCGATAGTCGGCAAGGTACACCGAATGCGTATTTTGGTTGAAGTGATCACGTGACGATCCCAAAATCCACCGCGGCTTTACGCGGGAAATACAAAAATAGCTAACCTATGCGCGTCGAATAGGATAGGAAACACCACTGATATATCTTGTTTTTATAAAATATTGGTTTGAAATATTTCGGGTGTAAATCAATATTTGAGCTTCAAATAATGATATTCAACTGATTAATAACCCTTTTCGCAAATCTGTTCCATTAATCAATTCTGCACATCTCCCTTTAAAATCCAAAGTTAAAAAAGAAAACATAATTTTTTATTAACGGAGAATACACCAACTAACTAAGATTTTGTGGAATTGAATGATCATTTCAAAGAAGTGAAAGGATTTGACTTATTATGTTTAAAGTTTGAAGAGTATACACAGAATCAACATGATCAACATGATCAAAGGTGAGGAATTGAAAAGAAAAAGATCGGAATCGACTAAGAAAAAGAAAACGAGAACGAAAACGAGAACTTAAGAACGGAGTAGAGTTCATTTTTCGAAATTGCCTTATAGACATAATAATAATAATAATAATAATAATAATAATAATAATAATAATAATAATAATATACTAGTATTGCTTGAGCAAACCCGTCAACCGACAGAGCCAGGAGCGGACGGCACATCCAGGCGCAGATACGGTAAGTTTTTTCATACTTGACAGTGGTGTAGGAAATTATCGTTTTCGCTAGTTTTGATTTACTCTTGGATAGAAAGAAGGGAGGATATACATTTTATCGCGATTAAAATACGGAAGTTTGTGATGAAATCTTGAAGATCTGCGTTCTATAGAAAAATGCTCCATAGATCTGAAAATCTGCATAAGTCTGTTAGAACAATTGGAAAATTTAATCATTCCCGTGGCAATTTGTAAAATTTAGCACAAACAGACTTTTCACAAATTCGCGAAGGCTTAGTGAATAGAGCTGGGGTACAGATATTGGCAGGTCCATGGAGCAAAAAGGGAATTTATTGACGGGGACAAGGAGCAGATATAATGGAGTAGGAAATATCGTTTGATGTATTGTTTTGACACTTTTATTCGTCCTCAAAAATGAAAGTTTGTTGACATACAGTGATAGTATTGTCCATCCGTATGTCTGTTCATGTCATAAATTATACAGAAATCATTTCTAAAGAAGTTTTGTAAGCGTGTGATGAATGAACTCTCATTAGTTAACGGAATTATTGCTGGTTTATCATTTTAAGCCTTAGTATATATTTGTTACCGGATGATTTTAATATACTTACTTTTGTCAGCTATTTGTCGTAAATGCCCACTTTTGGCGATAAACGGCTTCAAAAAATGAGAGCATTTTGAAATTGTGGATTTTATTAAGCATTAAATTATTTATCGGCCTGTGTCTTTAAAACATGGTTAGCCATCATTTCGTCATTGGGATGAATGAAATAAAAACACGTTTGGTATTATCAGCTTCAGTCGAAACATAAAAATAAGCTGTGGGCTACATCTGTACACTATATCACTTCCCTGGTATGAAAAAACTTTCTTCGATGATTTTATAGAAAGATTTAACAGTTATTTATCGAACTTCTTCTTATTTTCCCTATATGATATAATTTACTTAAACACAATTTGCGAAAAGCGACCATGCCTAGTGCACCATGTCTAGCACAATTATGTACGGAGTGTAAATGAAGAATTGCGAGTGTACGGTGTAAAGTAGGTAACGAATTCAATTTTCTGCCAAAATAAACTTAAACTGTAGTGCCTGAGCATACACATACACTGATTAAGGACTTTCGTTTAGCGTCGAGAGCAGGGAGCGTGAAGCTGGGCACAAGTTGTATTGCAAGACCAAGCGTAAAGTAAATTATTTTAGTATTTTCAAAGAATAAAAGTGTTAAATTGAACCAAACACAGTATACTTAACATAAATAGTAATGTTAGAAAGCCGTTTCCTTCCGTCTTTACCACTTTTGATACGTGATCATAACTTAAACGAAAAAATGTAAAACTCATAGACCTTAGTTCATTCCAAAATTTCTAGAACTTTACTGTAGAACTCCAAAGCAGTAATCGCTCGGGTTCTAATTTTTGTTAATTGTTTTTGGTGTCTTTTTGCAACTTATCATTGTATTAACCATGCTCTCTCTCTCTCTCTCTCTCTCTCTCTCTCTCTCTCTCTCTCTCTCTCTCTCTCTCTCTCTTTTTCTTCTTCTTTTTGACTGTGTGGGGAGGCTGGTTTTTTTCTGAATGTGGCAATTCCAGATATGCATTTTACACCTTTTTCAAAATTTTTTATTAAACAATATTTAATCATGTTAAAGTTATGCATTGTTTTATTCTTTTTATCCGGTCTGTAGACTTCATTTAAAAACAAACGTATGTAAATTATCTTTGGTATAATGGGGATAAACATATTGCCAACCTGTCTACAACAGATATCACCTACATGTACCAGCTTCACATGAAATGCTTGTTTAAGCAATTAAACACTTGCCAATCACCGAAAACACAGAAAATCAGAAATAAGATCATCATGAAAACCTATCAAAACAGAGAGTAAATTTAAATTACTCACTCTAACGTGATTAAATTAATAATTTCCTTATCCACGGTATGGGACCGGACACCGGATATACGCCTTTCCAATAAACAGTTTCGCAGTCCTGTACGAGTTACTTCCCGCGACAGAAAATCAATCCAAAACGAGGCTCTGCAGGATAGCTGAACGATCGGGCTAATGGCTTAAGCACATACTAGCTAACCTTATCCGCTATTTTGCAGGTCTGCGTTCGTCGCCGGCGGTGAAAAAATAAGTTGCTGGTCTGTTATTCTAGCCAGACTTTTTTATGTTTACTATTTGTTAGATAATTAGATTTTTAATGATTTAAGAACATGTACCATTCTTGTTGATAGTAGGCAGTATGAAACGCAATTTGGACAAACATAAGCATTAATTTTACCAATTATGTACAACAATTTCTTCTTAATATCTTTTCTGCTGAAAATATATTTTACTTGTGTAAATGTTGCAAATTGCTAAGGCTAGTATTGCGCTATTATCCGGAAATCGTGATATGTCAACATCTGGTTACATGATCTGTAGACAAAAAATACAATCTGAATTTGTTCATACTTACACATTTGAACAATAGAATTGTCCTAAAAATTTAAGGCGTTTATGGTCAACGAATAAATAATTTGAATATTTAAAATGTTACGTATACTTCACAAGCAAATATGATTGATTCTGTCTTGAAATAAAACAGGATCGGTAATCTGATTGTTTGTTGTAGAAGTATCATTCGTAGAATAAAATCCAAGGATTTAGATGCCGGCTTCCAAAAAGATGGGAATATTTATATCACAATATGGTTGAATATCCAATTTAGATTTCTTAGGTTTGACAGATTGTAATTTTGGCATAAAAGCCCAAACTCTTAATTAAACATATATAAAATGTTTTGACAAGATTTGTTTCTTATTGACGGCTTTTGTTTCTATAACGTGTCGTAATGTTGATTAAGAATCCATTTAAGTGCTAAATCAAATACATTTGCTGGCACATCCAGTAGTTAAAGGACTCCGAAATACTTAAGAATTGGGAGGTGTAGATACCTTGCAAACAGAAATTACACGATCTCTATTGGTCAATGATATCTGCCCCTTTAAGTAATTGACAGATGACCCCGTGTGCGAGACAGTTTGACATGTTTATGGCATGCCGCCTTCAAAACCAATCGCCGCCGACATAATCACAACATGATGTCAGTAGTTGAATAGACACGCTAATCCGGAAACGAGACTCAATTAAGCCGTGAAGAGAACACTGCGACTGTTTGTTAGTTCAAGTCGTTAAGTGTTTATTGCGAGGAATAATGAATTGACACTTTTAGTCAGAAACCTGATTGTTTAATCAATTATTTTCAAAAATATCATGACGCTGATGTATTATTACTAATTCAAAGAGAAAATACATTTTTCAAAAAATAATTTTATGATAAAAATGAAAGTTGTAGGAACATATTCCCTATTACGTTATTACAGCGCGAATCATTTTTCCTGTAAAGCAGTCACGTGACTGGACAGGGGAGGTAACCAAATAAATTCATCGAATTATTGGAAAGGCGTATACCCGCCTTTTTGTCTCACAACAATTTTTGCAGAAGTTACCAGAGGTAAGAAAATATCGACGGACAATACTATCACTATAATATTATATTGTACTATCACCACAAAAAGCAATACATCAAACGATTTTTTCTACTCGATTATATCTGCTCCTGGTCCCTGCCAATAAATTCGCTTTCTGCTCCATTGACCTGCCCATTTCTGTACCCCAGCTCTATTCACGAAGCCCTCGCGAATTTGTTAAAAGTCTGTGCTAATATTTCACATATTGCCAGGGGAATGATTAAATTTTCCAATAGTGCTTACAGACTTATGCAGGTTTTCCCCAACTTTTGTATTTTAATCGCGATAAAATGTTTATCGTCATTTCTACCGCTTCAGAAATCAACGTGTATGTGCAGAATTCATTTAGCTTTTAATATCAGCCGATATTTCTTTCCAAGAGTAAATCAAAACTAGCGAAAATGATAATTTCTTACACCACTGTCAAGTATGAAAAAACTTACCGTGTCTGCGCCTGGATGTGCCGTCCGCTCCTGGCTCTGCCGGTTGATGGGTGTGATTAAGGAGCCAAAATAAATTACTAAAATTATGAGTAGAGATATGGTTTTTTCACGTACTACATGTATCAATTGAGAAGACTTAAATTAATGTAATGTGTACGCCCATACGGACTCATTATATTACACCCTGGCTAACCTGGTACGCTTCGCGAACGGCACTACGCCGCGATCACGGCATATGCAACGCTTTCAACCGGCATAACCGGTGTCAATGTAGGAGATTTTGTGTGGTAAGGTTGGAAAATCGCAGATTCTTTGGTTAGATATTTAAATAATACTCAAACCAATAGGCCTATACGGCTGTCAGATCATGGCTATTTATGATTCTAGTCTTCTTTGTGTCCAGAATACAGTAGTTTGCTCAATCATTCGTGAAAATGGACCTCTCTGTGCTGCAAAGTTGCCAATTTCCTGTTCAAACGTATTTTTTCTTGATCTAAACTGAGGTCTAGTGAAGAATTATGACTGCATAATTTTTTTTGGCACTGTAGGACTCTGCAGTGTAAAATTTGAGTGTGTTTTATTTATATATTTCCTGCTTCTTGCAAAAAATGAGAGGCCACGTACCGTACACCGGCACTTGATTTTTGCTACGCTGCGTATCACGGCATTTTATGCGATGCTGGTATTAAAATATACTTTAGTTGTCGAAATATTAAACTGTTTCTTCACATCTAATATAGTTGTAGATTGTTGTGTTGGTGTACATTACAAAACAATGTTTGACATACTTAACAATTCTTCCTTCAACAAGCAGGAGCGGATCCGGATTGTATTTTTTTGGATTGCTCAAGCCCCCTTTTGGCGCATCAATATTTGGTTTTCATGGTAATTATGGCTAGAAAGTTGGAATTATCACATAACTACCTTAAGACTTACCCAAACGAACTTCTTTTGTGGAAATCTTTGATCTTACCCTGAACAAAGCTATCAGTCTGAGGGTATTTCACGCAATACAGGAGTCCGCTGCCGATGAAAACCCCAATCAATAATTTGTGAAAGATTTGTGATTATGTTTACTTAATAACAATTATATAAATATTTTCATGGGGATTATAGCCAGAGAGTTGGAATCATCACGTAACTACAATGTGGCTGACCCAATCGAACCCATTTCTTTTGAAATTGTTTCATCCAACTCTGAACAAGGCTATCAGAGTATTGCACGCAAAACAGGGGTGAAACCCCAATCAATAATTTGTGAAAGATAGAGTTGGAATTATCACGTAACTACAATAAGGCTGACCCAATCGAACCCATTTTTTTGAAATTGTTTCATCCAACTCTGAACAAGGCTATCAGAGTATAGCACGCAAAACAGGGGTAAAACCCCGATCAATAATTTGTGAAAGATAGCTTATTTTAAATAACTGACTTGACCTTTGGCCTGTGGTTAAAAATGAAATAACGTACATAATGCAGTAACCATTTACATCAAATATGTATACCAAGTATCATCACTGTATCTTGTTCACTTTACTTTATGAGTTATTGAAATATTAAGTTTTCTCTATATTAATAACAGACACCTACCGTAGACCATTAATGAAAATAAAAGGCCGTGCATAATTTTCGTATTGCCATTTAAATGAATGATCTTGACTACTTCTAAAGTTATAAATTTTTAAAGTATTATTTTTTCTTATTTATGTGTTCCTGACCTTAGACCTTTGGTAAAAATGATCCTGCATATCATGCTCTTGCTACACAGATTAAAGTGACTACAGCATAATGTACAACATTTCATTTTTCACCACATGTCAACGGTCAAGTCAATTACTTGCAATAAACATAATTAGCAAAGTCACATTACGAAAAAATATGTCAAACCTATGCAAAATTGCAAAAGAAATGAAATGTTAAATACCCGTCACAATTAGTATAAACAACAACATATCCAAAATTGGACAAAATCGGACCACGGATACTCCCTTAATTAGTATTTTAAAAATAAGACAAGTTGAACGCAAAACTATAACATAAATCAATTTCTTTTCTTTTCACTACGATCTTTCAAAATCTAGTCTTTCATCCGACTTCTATAAATGATTTTTGTCAATAAACATTAAGTTTGTTAAAGATTAATATATTACATTTTACATGTAATAGACAAAGTTTGAAACAATTCTTAATGTACACACACACACACCCTACTGCTTCTTAACAAGGGGTAGATTTTTATATTCTATTTAACTTTTATTGAAACAATCAACGTCAGATAAATCTATCTTTCACATATTTATGATTGGGGTTTTCATCGGTAGCGGACTAGGGTATTGCGTGAAATACTCTGCTAGCTTTGTTCATGGTCGAATAAAAGATTTCCACAAAACAAGTTCGTTTGGGTCAGTCATAGGGCAGTTATGTGATAATTCCAATTTTCTGGCCATAATCACCATTAAAACGAAATACTGATGCGCCAAAAGGGGGCTTGAGCAACCCCAAAGAATACCCTCCGGATTCGCTCCTGCTTGTTGATGGAAGAATTTGTAAGTATATTAAAATCTTTTTTACAATTTACACCAACACATCAAACTACGACTCAATTAAATGTGAAGAAACAGTAAAAGATTTTGACAACCAAAGTATAGTTTTATACCAGCATCGAATAAAATGCCGTGATACGCAGCGTAGCAAAAATCAAGTGCCGGTGAACGGTGCGTGGCCTCTCATTTTTTGGCAAGAATTAAGTAAAATATAGATAAAATACACTCAAATTTTACACTGCAGTGTCCTTTAATACAGACATTTTTTATGCAGTCATAATTCTTCACTAAACTTTACTTTAGCTCAAGAAAAATACATTTGAACAGGAAATTTACAACTTTTGCAGCACAGAGAGGTCCATTTTCACGAATGATTGAGCAAACTACTGTATTCTGGACACAGAGAAGACTAGAATCATAAATAGCCATGATTTGACAGCCGTATAGGCCTATTGGTTTGAGCATTATTTAAATATCTAACCAAAAACTCTGCGATTTTCTTACCTTACCCCACAAAATCTCCTACATTGACACCGGTTATGCCGGTTAAAAGCGTTGCATATGCCGTGATCGCGGCGTAGTGCCGTTCGCGAAGCGTACCAGGTTAGCCAGGTGATTATGTGTCAAGTAAGATTAATACATATATTTAACAGTAGCGTATATCTTCTAGATGCGGTAAAGTAATAATCGCTTCATATCTTACGTTCAATCCTTTCAAAACTTTTATATTTACCAGACTAACGTGTTCCTAATGATTACATTTGTATCTTCTTTTAATGTTTGAAGACCCAAATTTTATTCGAACTCAAAAGGAATAAATTTACAATTATTCAATTATTACAATTACAGTTTTATGAAAATAAATATAAGAAAATAAATATTTTGTTCACCATATAATAATGATACTCAGGTAAATAGTTACAGTACTATCAATCATGAAATTGACAATCGAATAGGAAGCTGATCTGAAGCGGACCGCAAACCGATCCCGAAAATGCTGAATAGATACATGTAGTATGATGAGCATGTATGATTTTACCCACAGAAATATCATTGTTTACAATTATGTGCTAGTACAATGAAAAGAAATAGAAAACTTAAAACAAATGCATACACAACTGTACAAAACATTTGAATTTAGCTAAAATTCATTAATTATTCATATTGCATAGTTTGACTTCTACTTATTTCCTATGGATTGATCAGAATTTAGAACCGACCATAATGTGAACGTTATATAGCAGGAATAAATTTCGTGTCCATACTTAAGTTTTAAACGATTGAAATAAATATATTAGCCTAAAGGCGATACAAAAATGTGCTTGCATAGAGAAAACAGACGTTGCCAACCCAGAGCTCGTTTGTCCGACAAGACAATGTCATGGTATTACCAGCTAGAGAAATCATAGAAAATAAGAACATAGATGCCCAACTCGACTAGCCGATATACAAATGGTAAATATTATCATTATCCTTCACGTAATCCATTAAGTCTAATTAGACTAAACGCTTAAAACGGTATAAAATAAACCGGTTATATTGTTAATAAAACTTCACATATGCTCACAAAAATCAAATACCGGTCTTCTCCGTTTTACACAACAATAACAGTATATACAACACAACAATAACAGTATATACAACCCAACAAAAACAGTATATACAACACAACAATAACAGTATATACAACACAACAATAACAGTATATACAACACAACAATAACAATATATACATCACAACAATAACAGTATATACAATACAACAATAACAGTATATACAACAACAAACAATCCACAAGGCTAATCAGACCATATAATCAGATGACAACTTACAATTGCAAACGGTACATATATTAACGTTAACATATTATCATACACGTTAGATCAGAAGTTGAAACACCGGTACAAATCGCTAAAATATTTATAAAACCACATTTAACATTGTCCACATCATAAAACAATGCTGTACTAGGTTATGCCAGACGATATAAATTGATAATAAAAGTATATTGCACAGACGAAATAGGGAGACTTACCATCAATGGGCTCACTGACAACCGATATATGACCCTGTCAGAACGTTCAATATATTTGGTGCAAAATGCTATATTCTATCTACCACCTGTACACCAATCACAGCAATTCTAAAATTCTAAAATTTTATATGGGATTTTACTAAAATGTAATCTGAAAGCGGCCATTACAATAAAAATGGGTAATTATTTTGTCGAAATAAAAGCATCACACTTTTCCCAACTCTTAGTCTGGCATGTCACATTCTACCCACACTGATCCACACTTCCAATCCAACAATGGAAAAAGGAAAAACAATCGTGTAGTCCTCTTTGTATTTGAACTTAGTGACACAGGATTTTTACCAGTGACAAATGCCGGCTATAGGTTTTATATGTGGTCTTTCTTGATATATATTTGATGCAAAATGCTATATTCTATCTAACACTTGTACACCAATCACAGCAATTCTAAAACTCACGATTAATATTTTGTAGTTTAAGCTTAACAGTTTTAGTAAATTAAAGAGAAATTTACAATGAAAGTAAAGAAATGGCTAAAATATCAAACGGATGTTATTGTGTTTCTTAATGTATCTTAAATTTTAACTTGATCACGCATAACATCATTGAAACCATTCACCAAACGACCTTGTCACCAGCTTGGGAACATTATAAAATCATTTGCATTGACATCACCTGGGTTTAAAATTACATATCATTTTAACAAATTAGCTTATATAACAAAACATGTCACGTTTACATAAAACACGAAAGTTGCACAGCCTATTAAAAGCAGCTTGTGAACAGGATTTTATCAAACATTGACCATTTAACTATAGTATTCTCTTTGCACAAATGAAGAATTAATACTCCATGTCTGAACAGTCAATTGTTTACAGGAAATTGAAATTTAACTGCAAAATACGTCCAGAGTTTAAAATTTTATATGGGATTTAACTAAAATGTAATCTGAAAGTGGTCATTACAATAAAAATTGGTAAATCTTTTTCGAAATAAAAGCAACAGACTTTTCCCAACTCTTAGTATGGCATGTCACATTCTATTCACACTGATCCACACTTCCAATCCAAAAGGAAATACCATCGTGTAATCCTCTTTGTATCTGAACTTAGGTGCTAACCGTCTTGTCAGTATTCGAAATTAGTACAGTTCTGTCCTCAGTTTTGCGGACCGCTCAGCTCCTTCCCACCTCTCTCTCTATTGTTTTTAGCCGACATAAAGGAGCTGTTTGGTTCGTCCGAATCATAGTTAGATGTTTGTCATTTAATATTTATATATTGACAGTTTTTCTCGTATTGAATCGACAATTTTTGCGGATATTAGGGTATGAAAATCATGTTAATTGTTTAAAGTAGGTTTCGCGTAACAGGAGACTTTGTTATATAAAATATTGTTTGAAAAGCTTTTTCAACTTCAGCATGTACCAAAAAAAAACCGAATGGCGGCAGGAATTTTAACAACAGCTCGTAGCAAACGTGCTCATCACCGTCACATGATCAATCCTTGTGCACAGTCCACAAAGTGGGCTTTAGTGTAAACGTGCTCGGGACCAAATGTTTTTCAATGATAAATAAAAATAGTCCAACTAAAGACCTTTATTGTTCTATTGCAGCAAAATGCAAGGTGGGCGTTTATAATAAACTCTGAATAGATCAAACACAATGGGATGGGATCTAATATACTGACTTTTACTGTTCAGTTAGTTTTATTTACGCTAACTACAATACATGCGCACAAACTTACCGAATACATTACCAGTAGAATGTGATATTGACACGCAAAGGTGACTCTATAGTTTTGTGAAAAAAGAATATCCTGTATACTTCTCCTCTACCATTTAATTATGTATAAAAGTTAAAAGAAATATGATATTGTGGGTCAAGTAAAATGTATAAATAGAAATATAAACTTGCTAGGTTTCTGAATGACGCAGCAATTGCGAATAACTAAGTACTTTCTGCATATGGCTTTATCGAACGAGAGAAAGCACTCATATTAATAGTAATGTTTGTTTTTCTTATTGACATAGAAATCGATGCATTTTATAGGCTACTTACATCTTAAATGATTATTACTAATTGATGAAATGTTTACTATAAATACTAAAGAGACAAATCATAAGAGAGAGAGAGAGAGAGAGAGAGAGAGAGAGAATGAGAGAGCGAGAGAGAGAGAGAGCGAGAGAGACTTTTCCCTGGTTTGAGCGATACACAGTTCTTACAGAGATACATGTATTGAGCACAAAAGCGTTCAATGATGGTAACTGATATTAGTATTGATTGAAAGACAAAATATAAGACAATAAATAAGACAATAATGGAATGGAAACACGATTTGGTTACCACACTTAACAGTTAACACATCAAGTATTACAAAAGACATGAAGGTACTGGATAAAAGTATACACAACCACACTTAACGCATAACGAATTACATTATACTTTGTATACCGGTTAACATGATACACAGCCACACTTAACAGTTAACACAACACATCAAGTATCACACAAGATATGTAGGTACTGGTTAACAGTATACACAACCACACTTAACGCATAACCTATTATATTATACATTGTATACAGGTTAACATTCTACACAACAACACTCAACACTCAACACACAACCAATCACACCATACCTTGAATACCGGTTAACATTCTACACATAAAACTCAACACACAACCAATCACACCATACTTTGAATACTTGTAAACATTATACACAACCACACTTAACACATACCCAACAACACCATACTTTGAATACTGGGTAACATTATACACAACCACACTTAACACATAACCAACAACAATATACTTTGAATACTAGTTAATATTATACACAGCCACACTTAATACTTAACCAATCACGCCATACTTTGAATACTGGGTAACATTATACACAACCACACTTTACACACATCCAAAAACACCATACTTTGAATACTGGGTAACATTATACATAATTAACACACAACCAATCACATCATACTTTGAATACTGGTAAACATTATACACAACCACACTAAACACATAACCAACAACACAATACTTTGAATACTAGTTAATATTATACAGAGTCACACTAAACAGATAACCTATCTCACAAAAATTTGAACCATACTTAACACATATCCAATGACAACATACTTTCAATACTGGTTCACATCATACACAAACACACTAAACACATAACCGACACCAACATACTTTGAATAATAGTTAACATTATACACAACCACACTTAACATATAGCCAATTACACAATACTATGAATACTGGTTAACATTATACACAGCCACATTTAACACAACCAATCACACCATACTTCAATACTTGTTAACATCATACGCAACTGCACTTAACATAAGCAATTAAACCTTACTTTAAATTCAGGTTAACATCATACACAACCACACTTAAGACGTAACAAACAACATCATATTTTGAATACCGGTTAACATTATACACAACCACTCTAAACAAATAACCAACAACAACATACATTGACATTAAACATATACCCCCATACAATACTTTCAATCATGGTTACTATTACACACAACCTCACTTAAAACATAACCAATTGCACCATACTCTGAATACTGGTTTACATCATACACAAACACACTTAACAGATAATCAATCACACCATACTTTGAATTCTGGTTCAAATCATACACAACCACACTAAGCTCATAACCAACAACACCATACTTTGAATATTTAATAACTTTATACACATCCACACTAAACACATAACCAACAACACATTCCATTGAATACTGGTAAACATTATACACAACCACATTCAACACTTAACCAATCACACTGTACTTTCAATACTGGATAACATCATTCACAACGACACTAATTACATAACCCATCACACCATACTTTGACAACTGGTTAACATTATACACAACTACACTAAAAATATAACCAAACACACCATACTTTCAAAACAGGTTAACAATACACACAACCACACGAAATACATTACCGATAACACTATACTTTGAACACTTGTTTACATCATACACAGCCACACTTAACACATAACCAAACACAACATACTTTGTATACTTGTTAACATCATACACAACCGCACTTAACACGTAAACAACGACACCATACTTTGAAAACCGGTTAACATTATACACAACGACCCTTTACACATTACTAATCACACCGTAATTTGAATAATGATTAACATTATACACCACCATTCAACCAACATAAGCAATCACACCATACTTTGAAAACAGGTTAACATTATACACAACCACACTTAACACATATCCTATGACACCATACTTTAAATACCGTTTGACATCATACACAACCACAACCAACAACACCATACTTTGAATTCTCGTTAACATCATACACAACCACATTAAACACATAACCAATCAGACCGCACTTTCATTACTGGATAAGAGCATACACAACGACACTAATTACATAACCAATCACACCATACGTTGAATAAGGTTAACATATACACAACAACACTACACATATAACCAACCACACCATACTTTCAACACTGGTTAATATTACACACAACCACACTTAACACATAAACGATTACACTATACTTTGAATACTGGTTTACATCATACACAAACAATCTTAACACATAACCAATCACACCGTACTTTCAATACTTGTAAACACCATACGCAACCGCACTTAACATATGGCCAATTAAACCATACTTTGAGTACTTGTTAACATTATACACAACCACACCTAACACATTACCAATTACACCATACTTTGAATACTGGGTGACATTATATTCAATCACCCTTAACACATAACCAATCACACCATACTTTGAATACTGGAAAACATTAAACACAAACTCACTTAATACATTACTAATTACGCCATTCTATGAATACTGGTTAACATTTAACACAACCACACTTAACAAATAACCAATCACACCATCCTTTGGATACTGGATACTTTTATCCCTGCCATCGTGTTCTTGCTGATCTTACTCCAGGAGCTCTGGTCTCGATAAGATCATTGAGTACCTACCCTTGGCTTTACAATGCTATTAGCTTCTTATATTTTATTTGTTTGTGTGTTTTTACATGCGACATTGTTGAGCCGATGGGTGGGTTGGAGTTATTTCACCAAGACAAATTGTACTTGTTTTGTAATACGAGGACCTGTTGGGGCAAGTGTGAGGTTGGTGCACCCTAGAACCCGGTTTAAACCCCCAGTGGCAATTTTTTTGCCACTTACCGTTACATGGCGATATCCCCAAAGGTTCCCTTATTCGTTTATTGTTTGTGGCCTCCTATTTGAATTGACATACTTATAAAAACATGCTCTCTCTCTCTTCCTCTCTTCTTATTCCATGCGTGAGGTGGCTTTGTTTTGTGAGTGTGGCGATTCCTGATATGCATATATTACTTCTTACTCCTTTATTATACACAACCACACTTAACACATTACCAATTACGCCATTTTTTGAAAAGCTGTTAACATTTAACACAACCACCACACTTAACATATAACCAATTACACCATACTTTGAATTCTAGTAAACATCATGCACAACCACACTAAACACATAACCAATTACACCATACTTTGAATACTAGTTAATATTATACACAACCACACTTAACATATATTCAGTTACACCATACTTTGAATACAAGTTAGTATTACACACAGCCACACTTAACACATAACCAATCTAACCATACTTTGAATACTGTTTAACATTATACACAGCCACACTTAACACATAACCAATCACACCATACTTGGAATACTGGTTAACTTTATACACAGCCACACTTATCACATAACCAATCACACCATACTTTCAATACTGGTTAACATCATACACATTAACACTTATCACATAACCAATCACACCATACTTTCAATACTGGTTAACATTATACACAAAAACAGTATAACCAATGACACCATACTTTGAACACTAGTTAATATTATACACAGTCAAACTTAACACATATCCAATTACACCATACTTTGAACACTAGTTAGCATTATACAAATCCACACTTAACACATAACCAATCTCACCATACTTTGAATACTGGTTAACATTGTACACAACAACACTTAACACATAACCAATCTCACCATACTTTGAATACTTCTTAACATTGTACACTACCATACTTAACACATAACCAATCACACCATACTTTCAATACTGATTAACATTATACACAGCCACACTTAACACATAACCAATCACATTATACTTTGAATACTGGTTAACATTATACACAGCCACACTTAACACATAACCAATCACACCATACTTTGAATCCTGGTTAACATTATACACGGCCACACTTAACACATAACCAATCACACCATACTCTCAATACAGGTTAACATTATACACAGCCACACTTAACACATAACTAATCACACCATACTTTCAATACTGGTTAACATTATACACAACCACACTTATTACATAACCAATCACACCATACTTTCAATACTGGTTAACATTATACACAGCCACACTTAACACATAACCAATCACACCATACTTTCAATACTGGTTAACATCATACACAGCCACATTTAACACAACCAATCACACCATACTTTCAATACTTGTTAACATCATACGTAACTGCACTTAACATAAGCAATTAAACCATACTTTAAAAACAGGTTAACATCATACACAACCACACTTAAGACATAACTAACAACACCATGCTTTGAATACTGGTTAACATTATACACAACCACACTTAACAAATAACAAACAATACCATACTTTGAATACCTGTTAACATTATACACAACCACACTAAACAAATAACCAACAACAACATACTTTGACACTCAACATATACCCACCATACAATACTTTCAATCATGGTTACTATTACACACAACATCACTTAAAACATAACCAATTGCACCATACTCTGGATACTGGTTTACATCTTACACAAACACACTTAACAGATAACCAATCACACCATACTTTGAATTCTGGTTCAAATCATACACAACCACACTAAGATCATAACCAACAACACCATACTTTGAATATTAAATAACTTTATACACATCCACACTTAACACATAACCAACAACACATTCCTTTGAATACTGGTAATCAATATACACAACCACATTCAACACTTAACCAATCACACTGTACTTTCAATACTGGATAACATCATACACAACGACACTAATTACATAACCAATCACACCATACTTTGACAACTGGTTAAAATTATACACAACTACACTAAAAATATAACCAAACACACCATACTTTCAAAACAGGTTAACAATACACACAACCTTACGAAACACATTACCGATAACACTATACTTTGAACACCGGTTTACATCATACACAGCCACACTTAACACATAACCAAACACAACATACTTTGTATACTTGTTAACATTATACACAACCGCACTTAACACGTAAACAACGACACCATACTTTGAATACCGGTTAACATTATACACAATGACCCTTTACACATTACTAATCACACCATAATTTGAATAATGATTAACATTATACACCACCATTCAACCCACATAACCAATCACACCATACTTTGAAAACTGGTTAACATTATACACAACCACACTTAACACATTTCCTATGACACCATACTTTAAATACCGTTTGACATCATACACAACCACAACCAACAACACCATATTTTGAATTCTCGTTAACATCATACTTTTACAACCACATTAAACACATAACCAATCACACCCTACTTTCATTACTGGATAAGAGCATACGCAACGACAATAATTACATAACCAATCACACCGAACTTTGAATAAGGTTAACATATACACAACAACACTACACATATAACCAACCACATCATACTTTCAATACTGGTTAACATTACACACAACCACACTTTACACATAAACGATTACACTATACTTTGAATACTGGTTACATCATACACAAACAATCTTAAACATAACCAATTACACCATTCTTTGAATACTGGTTAACATTATACAAAGACACACTTAACTCATAACCAATCACACCGTACTTTCAATACTTGTAAACATCATACGCAACCGCACTTAACATACGGCCAATTAAACCATACTTTGAATACTTGTTAACATTATACACAACCACACCTAACACATTACCAATTACCCCATACTTTGAATACTGGGTGACATAATATTCAATCACACTTAACACATAACCAATCACACCATACTTTGAATACTGGATAACATTATACACTTACTCACTTAACACATTACTAATTACGCCATTCTATGAACACTGGTTAACATTTAACACAACCACACTTAACAAATAACCAATCACACCATCCTTTGGATACTGGATACTTTTATCCCTGCCATCGTGTTCTTGCTGATTTTACTCCAGGAGCTCTGGTCTCGGTACAATCATTGAGTACCTACCCTTTGGCTTTACAATGCTATTAGCTTCTTATATTTTATTTGTTGGTGTGCTTTTACATGCAACATTGTTGAGACGATGGGTGGGTTGGAGTTATTTCACCAAGACAAATTGTGCTTGTTTTGTGATACGAGAACCTGTTGGGGCAAATGTGAGGTTGGTGCACCCTAGAACCCGGTTTAAACCCCCAGTGGCAATTTGTTTTGCCACTTACCGTTCCATGGCGAATCCCCAAAGGTTCCCTTATTCGTTAATTGTTTGCGGCGTCCAATTTGAATTGACATACTTATAAAAAAACATGCTCTCTCTCTTCCTCTCTTCTTATTACATGCGTGGGGTGGCTTTGTTTTGTGAGTGCGGCGATTCCTGATATGCATATACTACTTTTTACTCCTTCATTATACACAACCACACTTAACACATTACCAATTACGCCATTCTTTGAAAAGTTGTTAACATTTAACACAACCACACTTAACATATAACCAAATACACCATACTTTGAATTCTAGTAAACATCATACACAACCACACTAAACACATAACCAATTACACCATACTTTGAATACTAGTGAATATTATACACAACCACACTTAACACATATTATCCAGTTACACCATACTTTGAATACTAGTTAATATTATACACAGTCACACTTAACACATAACCAATCTAACCATACTTTGAATACTTTTTAACATTATACACAGCCACACTTAACACATTACCAATCACACCATACTTTGAATAATGGTTAACATTATACACAGCCACACTTAACACATAACCAATCACACCATACTTTGAATAATGGTTAACATTATACACAACGATACTAAACACATAACCAAGTACACGTTACTTTGAGTACTTGTACGAGGGATGATCCAAAAGTTTTGTCACCGCCTCGATTTAGCAAAACATTGACGTCAGATTGTTTTATGTTTAGTATATACTGATAAACAAACAGGTTTTCAATTATATTATGCAATAATATTTTAACAGTTATACCGCTGAAAAACGATGTTTTGATTAACCCGATTTGAGGTAACCGCCGCTCTCCGAATTTTCAGCATTTCCCGGTTAAAAAAAGTTTATAAATTTCAGAAAAAAAACGCACAAAAGCAGAAGAAAGTTCTCTTACATGACGCTATAAAATATTGTGAGCAGCAGATTAAGTATAAATAAAATGATTGCACGTTAACCTTTTTATACACAGAGTTGACGAATGTCTTTTGAAAGAAGAAAATGTTGAAAGTTTAAAAAAAAACGTCGCAAAGCGTGATATTACATTTTTGCTACAAGCTAGCAAAATCGTTTCTGGAAACGATGAAAATGGTAACTTAAAATATATTGAAAACAAGATAAAAAGAAGACTCTTCTGTAAATGGTATGAACGCCTTGGGGACGGAGATGATCACTCATTATATATTGTGGTATTATTTAATTTCGCGGTGCTTTATTTTTGACGCCAACGACAAATTTACGCTGAAATAAATTCGTTTCGCGCAGTAGTATTATCCACATAGTACATGAATAAGATATTATGTTTTTTGCTCACAATTCCAAGCGCGAAATACGCGACTTCTAAACCCACGCGAAAAGCAATGAAAATATTCAGTGTCGTACAAAATGTGTTACTCGGCTCTAGACAAACTATAATTTACATTAAAAATCGCAGCTGGAACTTAAACTTTATTACGAAAGATTAAAGTAGTGTAATATGCAAATAACGAGCGGCCACAAATAAAAGACACAGCTTCCCTACACATCATTCAACATTATTTTGGTAAGTGTATAAAGATTAACTGATAGGAGCAGTTTATAGTACCATGCAGTACATGCTCAGAAAGACCCGCGCTAGGCTAAGATACATGAAGTACTTTCAACTAATAAACATCTGTTTTAATTAGTTTTATGTTGTAATATAAACTCGCTCCAAATGAATCACGATGAATGTTTGATAAATATCAAAATGAATCCACTTTGTTACCGAACAGAACAGAATAAATGTAAATCGTTCTCAACAGAGGCATTTATTCAACTATTTCGAGTCAGGTTTTAACTATATTGTTCCATGCGATCTTGGCTTAATAACCGTTTTGATAGTATATATTATTTATTTTCCTCAAATATTATAAAGATAACACATTGCAGCGAGTTAAATGATTAACTGTTTTTTTTTTCAGGTTGATTGTCGGGCATAAACACCAGGATGTAGAGATTCTGGTTTTAATAAAACGGAAGAAATTCTACGTGGAAGTGACGCTGGTACTTCTTAAATTGCTGCGCGAATACCATCAGCAAAACAACTCAGAGGTCGAAAGGACATAAAGAAAACAACCAATAAACGAATTGTTTTAGAATACAAAATGAACTTACGACAGACATTGTAAAAGATTACAGTGTGCTAGGGGCAATTTTATTGGAACTTTCCATCCTAATATTATATAACCATCGTTACTTAAATTAAATTTAGAAGTTTTAGATAATTGACATAATATTACAAGAAATTTAACAGTTTTCTTAAGTGGAAGAACGAATGGAACAATGAATATAATTGCATAAGTCTACTTGAAGAAATGTAATAAGCTGAGGGTACAATGAAGCTGGGTTTGTACTGCTTAAAGTTAGTTCGATTCTCGCATGATGGGTTTGTGCAGAATATGTCATGCTCATAAATATTGTTTGACCCTTAATTATTTACTAATAAGGACTAGTTTCATGAACATATATAGAGAAAATACTTAATGAGTGACAATTAATATTTTGTTCTGTATTTATTTATTATTAAAATATCTTTTGGGAATGTTATAGGAATGAAATAATCCTGTAAAACGCATGGCTTTAAGTCTACTTAAAGAAGTTTTATAAGCATAATCTTTTATTTATGGAAATATAGTTTAGGTAAACAAGTATGATCATACAAACGTATATTTTACAGACTCGTATTCTTGTAGTTCTTCAAATTAATGAACCATTAAATTTATGTTTTGTCCTTATTAAAATTAGATAAATGATGTAGATTTCTTATATTTATTTATTTTACTGTATTTTTTTTAATTATTTGATACTTTTACTAACAAATAAGCAATAAGCGCCATATTTTATATCATGTCCGTGAATGATATGTTTGCACCTACAATTTTACCAAGAGGTTTTCAGCTATGCTTGCTAAGTTATGCAATAACTTTTTTTAACCTGTTTCATGACTAAACACAAAGGCTATATGTTTATGTTAGACTTTAACTGAGTCTTCATATCGACAATTATTGAACGTAAAGCTAAGCTAATACATTGTTATGCTCATAATTTATGTTTGAACGACCAAAATTATTCAACTTTTAATGATCTTACGACGTTGCTCCATAATTTATATTAATTTTATATTTTTAATTGAAATGTTTGCTGAAAAAAGGTTCTGCACCAACATTTCGGTAAAGTTTCCAGCTGAAATGTCTGCTGGAAAGTGCAATAAACTTTCTGCACCAGCTTGTATTTCGATAAATTTTCTGGCAGAAATTTCTGCTGGAAAGTTCAAAGCATGTTCTCCACCATATTTGTTTCGGTAAAATTTCCAGCATAAATTTCTGCTAGAAATATAAAATTTAGAAGATACTGCAATTTGAACAGATATTACTGCTACATAAGTTGAAATTGTAGAAAATTCCTAGTAATCGCGGCAAAGTTTAAAAAACTGTTAACTATTGATATTTCTAGCAGAAATTTCAGCTGGTAAATGACCTAAAGTCATGCTGGTGAAGAAAGTTTCTTGAGTTTTCTAGCAGAAATTTATGCTGGAAATAGTCTCCAACAAAACTGATCTCAAAAGGGAAAAAAAGATTTTCCCTTTTTATTTTGGACTGCAATATAAGCAGATTTGATACAGCAATTTGCATATGGTTAACACTTTGCCTAATGTGTTGTTCTGTTTGGTGTTTATTGTCAGTCATTCAGATCAGATTGCAAAAAGTATGACATTTTTGAGAAGCGATGCGTAGCTTTTTAATAATTCAAGCTTTTGGTTGTGGACAAAATATGAAACAATCCGTTGGCAAAATATAAAATGTTTAAAAATATATCTAAACATGCTATAAATAGATCGACATACGTGTATATCATGAACTCGACTACGACAAGAACGTGTAATGGAAGGATACAGGTAATCTTAAGAAATAATATAATTATTAAAATTATTACTTGCTTGTTTCTTATATTTCCTATAAACAATATATAAAAAATAAATAATAAAAAAGTTACAGCCTACTAACGTCATCCATTCAGCAACGTTAAAAAAATGCCCCACCCAACCACCAAAAAACACTAAAAAACACAGCCTCCCCACGCAGCGAAAAAGAAGAGAGGAAGAGAGAGAGCGCATGTTTTATAAACGTTTGTTAACTAAAATAGGACGCCACAAACAATAAGCGAAGAAGGGAACCTTTGGGGAAACCACCTTGGAACGGTCAGTGGCAAAACAAATTGCCACTGGGGGTTTAAACCAGGTTCTAGGGTGCACCAACCTCACACTTGCCCCAACAGGTTATCGTATCACAAAACAAGTACAAATTGTCTTGGTGAAATAACTCCAACCCACCCATCAGCTCAACAATGTTGCATGCAAAAGCATACAAACATATAAACTTAAGAATTAAATAACATTGCGAAGCCAAAGGGCGGGTACTCAATGATCTTACAGAGACCAGAGCACCTGAAGTAAAATCAGCAAGAACACGATGACAGGGATAAAAGAAACAAATCGAGCTTCTATGTTCTTTTAAGAAAAGATTTCCCCATAAACCTTCATAAACTCTTACACCCCTGCCACCGTCGTGCAACCAAAGAGGTAAACATAATGATCAACTGTAGATGGGTTAATCACCAGGCCTGCAGAGCGCTGTAACATATCTTGTTGGTAACCTTTCCTTTTATATTTACAGATGGTTTTTACGAATAACCGGGAGAAATTAACATTGCCTTACAAAGTGAGTAGCAATAGAGATTTTGAGTAAAATAGCTCATTCTTATTAAGACTTGTAGAAAGATTAAAACAAGTAACCGTCTCCCCGTGAAAATGGCACGTAAGATATCAAATAACACAGATTTCTTTAGTGTTGTCGAAATATCAAGATATTTTAAAAGGCTGGAAATAACGGTAAACATAATTTTATGCTCATTTTATTACAGGAACAACCTACCTACTTTCAGAAAACTGGCGTGCAAACCAGGTACTGTCTGGATCAACCGCACACTTGATCTAATAGGCCTCAATATCACAACAATTATAAACACAAATTCAGTTTTCAACAAAACATATTTATTCAAATTCTGTTGTTATTTTTTTTACTTGGAATACTTTTAAATTATAAATATGAATTATGAACACACCTACGTCAGACTTGCCACTAATTGCTCCAAGTTGGTAAACTCTTAGATTCTTTTTCTGCGGAGGTAGTTCAGACCATGTCGGAAAACTACCTGGTTTATGTTGGGAAAAATTTGCCGTCGTGATAAAAGTCTTATTAAACAGCGTTGCACCATTTTCTACCCTAATTAGAGACCGGCCCACTATTAACACCACGTTTGCCCATTCCCAGAGGTGGTTTAAATAGCGGGTTTTACTTGCATTTCCAGCATTCGATTAAGAAGCTGATTTTATATTCAAACTAACTGCATGCTATTTCGGTTCTAAGAACGAAAGATTTATGCCCGACCAGCATTTTGGAAATGTTAAACTATTGTTTGTGTTTATTTATCGGGCTTCGTAAGGCAATCGTACGTCATGTCACATGAAATCAGTGAATCTGTCAAAAAACTCAGTTTTCAAGTGGATTATGTTTATCTTTCGTCTGCATACATCCATCAGCACGACACATATATTCACAATACCGTCAACAGTTGTCTGCCCTAACGGTTAATAATACATGTTACCACTGATCAGCCGTTTTCTCAAGTACTTAAATTAATAAAACAGTATTATTACAGTTTTTAGCCTGTTTGTTTTTAAATATTCATTAAGTTATATAATAGAAAAAAGCAAAAACCTTATTCATCTGAAAAGCTTAATTCGATTAATTTATGATAATTTACTTCACTTCATAACGTTATTCATTTTTGATTATAAGCAAAAGAAACCACGATAAATAATGATAGGTGGCTCGGCGCTATACCACTGTAGTGACCGGGTTTTGTTCTGCATACATCTTCGGCTAGTCATGTAAACAAATAGCTATGTAATCGATGTTCGCCTGGCTTCCGCACTTTAGTTAGGATAACTCAGATGCTTAATTTTATAAATCTTCTTATTTCAAAACTTGCTCGAAATCTTTTAAGTAAGTTCCGCTTAGAAAAACGACAATAAACACCAGCCCTAAATATTTAATCATTGTGGACATGCGAACTTTTAAATCTCTTGTAAAATTGTCTTTTATTCATATCAAAATACCATTTTATCCAGGCTTAACACTAGAAAATATTTAATAAGATCTGATAAAATATTTTTGTGCTGAGACACAACAGTATTTTGCTGACTTAGCATGATAAACACCACTTTATAAAACACGATTATAACAACGGCTGGAATGATTTAAGAAATAAACCTGTACAAGTGTCTAACAAAAGTTATGTGACCGTGTTTAGCATGTTAATGTCAGGGATGGTTTTCTAATTACGAGTTACATGTAATTAAACGAATACGCGAATACCATCAAATATAAGGCTGCTTCAAATAAACATTGTATAAACTTCAATTATGTTAAAAAAAACTCCAAATCGACAAACAGATATTTATGAAGAATAAGTAATTTCCTGTATTATTCTGTATTGTTGAGTTGATGGGCGGGTCCGAGCTAATTCATCAAGACAACTTTTACTTTTTGGTCTATATTTTCCATGTTAATCATCAAGCGTTAAGATCAGTTTCATTCTTGTTACATGTTGTCGTTGTTTGGCATTAAACATAATAAACAGTTTAAAACGTTATGATAGTCTGAATCAATAATTTTAGAAAGTGCAAAAATGAAAGAGATTACAAATAGTCATATAAAATCCGATCATTTAAATTTCAGATGCGATACCTTTTAAAGGCAGAATTGATAATTTTCTACCGTGCTGAAAACAATAGCTTACACAAACGATGATCTGTTATAATTATACTGTTATACTTTTTTTGTAAAGCGGCAGCTTAAATTTAGCGGATCAGAAGGGTAAGCTACCATGCTGTTTAGCTGTTTCATATTCTTAAAGATAATTGTCAATATCAGTTTGATACATAGTTTAATAATTGATAGCATTTAATTCTATGCGGTTGACACTTTTATAACAAATAAGATGTACATAAGATGTTAAAGTTGTCATGGTAATATTGCCCAAGCCAGAGGAAGTATCGGAATTTTAGGGATTTTACATACGTACGTATATTCAACAGTTGGCCATACATTAAGAAACAACTAAATTTTAAATGCGAGCGATTATAGTACCATTCATTGTTAAGGATAGCCTTTAAACATTTTAGAAATAAAGTTTTATCTTGGACATTATCTTAGGAAGTGAGAACCTTTTGTTATAAATAATCAAAGTGAACTAAAATATATACACTTTATACCCTATTATAATTTGGTATATAAACTGGTTGGGTTTTTTTAAAACGAGCTAAATAAGAAAAGACAAATCGTATATTTCGCTGAAAACAAGATCAACAAGAAATTAAAACATTAGAAAGAAAAACAAATTACAGCATTACTTTGCTTCGGACACATCATTTATAGCCTTTGCTATTACCCGTGTACATAGCACCCACTCGATAAAAGATCTAATTGGTAACAAGCCCTTTATCGCAAAAAGTAATACATGTTGTGAGGAATGGGAAGTGTTTTAATGAATTCGCATCTGATTTCCAGCAGAGATGAAATTATTAATTTATTTAGTGCAGGATGAAATGTCACATTTTTCATTTCGATAAACCGCGAATTCTAGTTAATGCCTCAGACCAAACCAAGTCGATAAACGTTAAATGACAATAGCAACGTAACTTCTTTAAAAAAGTACTTTAAGCAGTTATATTAATTGTTTAAGAAATTAAAAGCGCAAATTCTTTAAACACAAAGTACTTTAAACATTTTTATTTAATGTTAAGAAATAAGAAGCGTAACTTCTTTAAACACGAAATATATAAATTTAGATAGTTCGTTTTTTCTAATTTCTTTAAGTTAAAGTTTATATTGGCTCAATATTTTCTTTCACAAAACTCAAATAAGCATAACTTAAACCTTAAAACAGGGTATCGCAATAAATTTTTTCTATGTGAAGGTAACATCAATAAATTAATTAACTTTCTCCTTTTTATCAGTTTAACCATAAGTTTTTAATTTAATAGAACGATCAAAGTTTAAATGGGACAGATCACTGAGGCGGATCCAGACAGAGGGGGTTCGGTTAGGTTGTCTGAACCTTTTTTCTTGAGGGGTGGGGGCAGCAATGTAAAATATTCATGCAGATGTTAGTAAGAAAGTTGGAAATTATCACTTATTTGCTGCAAACGAACACCATTTCCAGAAATCTTAAATCTATCCGGCCTTGAAAACTTGAATATGTAGTATGCTGAGATAGCTTACTTCATCTTAAAACGGAATATCGCAGTTTATTTCAAAATTTGTTCTATACTTTATAGCGCGTGTTGTCAGCGTGCGACGTTGCAATACTTATTGTCATTGTAATCATAATGATCAACTTTTGCTTGGTTATGAAACTGCAACTCAATCTAGGCTTGATTTGTTTTAATTTGTTCCACAAAACACCAAATCGCACACAGGTAAAGCACTTACACTTATATCGTTACAAATGCCTTCAGAGGCTCGAGATATTTAATGTGGTGTGACTTTTAGGACCTGTTCCGCATTCCAAGCCAACCTTATCATAACAAAACGCCCCAAACATAAGAATGGAGACCAGTCCCACATATCAGCAATCCGATGATTCGCCTTTGACAAATATCTTTTTGCGTGAAAATATGTTTGCGAGTTCTCGCTCGTTTCCGGAGAGATCTCAACTCCGCGATACCTGAAAAATAATAATTAATAAGAAGCCCCAAAGGCATAAAACTGAAAAAAAAAACAGTCTATGCTCCCAAATTTCCATTTGGCAATATCTGACCTTGCCTCAGAATTGCAAAATGGAAATTCGCAAGCATAGACTCTTTTTTTTGTTTTAGTTTTATGCATTTGGGGCTTCATATTAATTATTATTTTTCAGGTATCTGAGTTGAGATCTCTTCTGATACCATTTGAAACCTGTAAGTCTCAATAAGTCAGCCGATAAGTGGGTTGGAGTTGTTTCACAAAGACAACTTGTACTTGTTTTGTGATACGAGAACCTGTTGTGGCAGGTGTGAAGTTGGTGCACCCTAGAACCTGGTTTAAACCCCCAGTGGCAAACTTCTTGACAACCACAATGTAGATTTAGCTTTAATAACAGAGCACAAACTTTTACCACATTAAGCTCACTTCTTTGAGAGCATAAATCCGAGTTACAGCTCATACGATAGATGAAACCTGCGACCAATATGGATTGTTAAGATGTGGTAAAGATGGTACTGCGATCTTGTTTAAGAAACACTTATCTTGTAGAGTAGAACAAATAACCAACATAAGAAGCGAGCGAATTATAGGTATAGAGGTAAAAGTAAAACAGAGACTTTCACTTTTTATATTCTGTGTATACATGCCTTCGTGCAATGACATCACTCTATATAGATAAACGCTAAACGATTTAGAGGCTTTATTCTGATTTTACTCAAAATTAGGGGCTGTGGTTCTCGCAGGGGACTTTAATGGTCGTCTGCTAGGTACCTCAGATACACAATTAAATGAAAAATCCAAAATACCAACCGACTATGTAAAACGGAACAATCTCGTGTCACTTCAAGTTATGTTCAAGAAACAGAGCTCTTACACGTATACACAAAATAAAACTTCTATAGATCATGTTTTTGTCAACCAGACTGCTAAGGATCTTGCGGTAACGTTCAAAATTATTGACGAACACGAAATATTTACATCCGATCATTTACCAATGTTATTTAAACTTGCTACAACCGTGAAAGTAGAACCCGATTTACCGAAATTGTGCATTGCGTGGAACAAATGTTCGGAGCAAAATATATATGACTATAGAAATGAAAAAGATCGGAGTGTTTCCGGCTTGATCGACGAGCCATCGACTGAAGAGCTTAAGAAATACAGTCCCGACTTCTTAAATGTAACGCTTGTAAACATTCTACACAATGCCGCGCGCTGCCTGCCCGTGAGCAAATTTAATAAACGAGCAAAGCCATACTGGTCAACAGAAGTTAAGCTTGCTCACACTCAAGCTAGAAAACTAAGGAGAACCTGGATAGACCAAGGTAGACCTCGTGACAACGATTCGATGACATACAATGAGTACAAAGCAGCAAGCGCTCGTTCAGGCAAACACAGCGGCGCTGTCGTGACACATACGAAAATTCTGTGCATGACGAGCTTAACAAGGCCGCATAACTTGATTATAGAATGTTTTGGAAATTACTGAGTCAAAAAAGCGGTAAAAAATTTGATATATGTACATCCATCAAGGTGGACGATATGTCATACTTAAATGATGACGTCACACACGGCTTAGATGCTATTTTGAGAAAGTTTTTGGCGAAATGTCTTTTAAAGACAATTTAAACGAATCACTTAAAGCAGAGCTTTTAAGGTACTTAGAAGACAACGAGCAAGAAAAGCATAACTGTCTTACTCAAGCATTTTCTATTAGTGAGGTGGAACAGGTCACAAAATCACTTTTAAAGCGGAAGAGCCCCGGTTATGATGGCATACTAAATGAACATGTACTTTTCGCAGTTCAACCCATGAGGCGCGCTCTTGTGGCTCTGTTTAACGCTGTAATAGATCACGAACAAGTACCGAATCAGTGGCAAACTAGCATATTGATTCCCCTTTATCAGGCATGATTTTCTTCCGCTTTTTAGCGGAATTCCGCTATTTGCTGCGCCCGATTCCGATTTATAATTTTATTTTCCGCTTCGGATTCAGTTCGCTAAACGGCATTTGCTGTGCAAGAGTCTAGCGTCACTACACGTTTTTACGGGACCCGATTTTTACATTTACCAATGTTTTCCGAAATGTAATCAGCGATATGATTGGATTAAATTAGAGCATTGACCAATTGTAAAACGCGTATCAAACTACGGTTGTACTAATAATCCTGCATGGCTGGGAAAATTGTTGTTAAAAGAGTTGTTGAAAAATATAAAGGACATCAACAAAGTTTTGAAAAAGATTTGGAAATGGGAGTGGCTAGAACGGAAAGTGAACGACGAGCCAGTCAGACTTTTATTCGAAAAATTTAACGTAAGAGGACTGGCGCGTTACGTTATGAGATATCAATTACATTGTATGTAGGGGTGAGGGGATCCATTCAGGGTGTAGCTGTTTCATGGACATCAAAGTATCCCATATATTTCATGGGGTGAACATTTGTAATGAAATGGAATGTCACAATGTTACATATATATCTGGTTATAGACATTAGTTAGAAAAAAATCTGCTTTAAAAAAGTGTTGTTTTTTAAAGAGTAAAAATGCTCCCAGAAGCCCAGAATGCAGGATTTTGCACCATTTACCCCAGAGCTTCTTGGTGCCTTAAGCGGCCCCCAGACCACCGGCCGTATTTCAGCTTTTTTCTGTGATTCATAAAATCATGCCTGCTTTATAAGGGACATGGCAAAGATAAGTCGGATCCCTCTAGTTACAGACCTGTGTCAATGATCCCTTGCTTTTGCAAAATATTCGAGAAAGTTATGCTAAATCGTATTCATAACTTTATTAGGAAAATATGCATACAGTTTCTCAGTACTCAACAACACGGTTTTCAAAAACAGCTAAGCTGTATCACCACGGCTTTTAACCTCCAGGAGACGATCACGTACCACGTTGATCGACAAAGCGACGTTTACGTAGCTTTTCTTGATCAAAAGGGTGCTTTTGATTCCGTAAGACACCAGGTACTGCTAGTAAAGTTAGGAAGGTTAGGGATTAACGGTTAAACGTTAAGAGTAATCAAAGCGGCATACTCAAACCTTCAGTGCGCAACAAGAGTTTCAAATAAGCTCTCCGACAAATTCGCCGTCGTACGTGAGTACGTCAAGGTGGCGTCCTTTCTACGTTTTTCCACTTAGTTTACGTCAACGATTTAATAAACGATCTCGAAGAAAGCAACTACGGTTCAAAAGTAATGTCGGTCAGCGTAAGTAACCCAACATTCGCTGATGACATCGCGTTAATAGCCATGTCGCCGCTTCACCTACAAAGACTAGTTGACATTGTATACCGATATTGTAATACGTGGAATGTTGACATTAACGTAGACAAATCAAACGTTGTCGTCTTTAATAAAAAACGTAAACAACCACAAGTAGGAATCATTTATGGAAGTGAGTACATAAATCAAACAACCTCATCTAAACATCTTGGTATTTTGCAAGAATCAAACATGAAACTGCACACGCGTATTAACGAACGAATACAAAAAGGTAAAAACGCATTATTTTCTATGGCTGGCCAGGGTCTACACCCGTCTGGGGTTAACCCCTTGGTTTCAGTTGGATTATATACCAAGATCGTGATCCCGACTGTCTTATACGCCCCAGAATTATGGAATGATATGTCGGCGTCTGACTTAACGTCAATTGAAAAGTTTTAGCATTTCGCGGTTAAAAAAATTCAAGGTTTTAACATTCGTACCCGATCAGACATGTCCGAATCTATGCTAGGAGTGTACAGATATCGTTCTCAAATTGAAAAGAAAAAAAAACTGTTATTTCTTCACAAATCCTCAGCTTACCGTCTGGATGTTTATCAAAGGAACTATTCCTTAGGAAATATTTCATGTATCTTCTAGATTGAACTTCAGTTAAGTTGGGATTCATTCCTGATATATGTACAATTGTTGAGAAGTATAAACTGCACTTTTTACTCAACAACTTTGTTCACAATTCCGGACTGCTGCCACATAAAATTGTGTGGAAAAATATTGTAAACAATGTAAAAAAATCAAAGAGACTGAGTTGTGGGAAAACAGAATATCTAGTGATGATGACTTTACATTTTTCCAAATTCTTCAACCGCTTATAAAACCGGCAGTTGTTTACAAAGTATGTAAGAAAAGTGCGTTTAGGAATATAATGTTAACGATAGCTAGACTTTGGACTCGTACTGTGCACTTACAAAACTCAGAATGTATATATTGTAACATGATTTTTCAAGAGGAACTTGTTCACGTGATCTCCGAGTGTGACAAAACAGCGCAACTGAAAATAAACTTTAAAAATATTATACTTCAAGTCTTTGGTGAACGTGTTACTAACGAAATATTTCAACTCGATCATCTCCCCTTTGTTCTAAAGCTCATGGGGGCACCATTAGCTCCCCTTTTAGATAATACCACTAATGTACTTCTTCTAGAACACGCCTACAGTTTTATTGTGAAATGCGTTCACCAATACCTTGAAGAATCTTAAATATGTCTAGCAGATAACTGGCAACTTTAGCCTAGCTGTGTCTTTATTTCACAGCTAGCTTTATTTTGCTTTACTGATGTTGTTCATTGTGTTAATCAGAGAGTTTTGTTCATAATTGTTATTTGTAAATACCTGCATATCTCCTTATTTGGAGGAAATAAAGTTATTGATTGATTGATTGATTGATTGATTGGTTGATTGAGATAGCTTACTTCATCTTAAAGCGGAATATCGCAGTTTATTTCAAAATTTGTTCTATACTTTATAGCGCGTGTTGTCAGCGTGCGACGTTGCAATACTTATTGTCATTGTAATCATAATGATCAACTTTTGCTTGGTTATGAAACTGCAACTCAATCTAGGCTTGATTTGTTTTAATTTGTTCCACAAAACACCAAATCGCACACAGGTAAAGCACTTACACTTATATCGTTACAAATGCCTTCAGAGGCTCGAGATATTTAATGTGGTGTGACTTTTAGGACCTGTTCCGCATTCCAAGCCAACCTTATCATAACAAAACGCCCCAAACATAAGAATGGAGACCAGTCCCACATATCAGCAATCCGATGATTCGCCTTTGACAAATATCTTTTTGCGTGAAAATATTTTTGCGAGTTCTCGCTCGTTTCCGGAGAGATCTCAACTCCGCGATACCTGAAAAATAATAATTAATAAGAAGCCCCAAAGGCATAAAACTGAAGAAAAAAAAACAGTCTATGCTCCCAAATTTCCATTTGGCAATATCTGACCTTGCCTCAGAATTGCCAAGTGGAAATTCGCAAGCATAGACTCTTTTTTTTGTTTTAGTTTTATGCATTTGGGGCTTCATATTAATTATTATTTTTCAGGTATCTGAGTTGAGATCTCTTCTGATACCATTTGAAACCTGTTAGTCTCAATAAGTCAGCCGATAAGTGGGTTGGAGCTGTTAAACAAAGACAACTTGTACTTGTTTTGTGATACGAGAACCTGTTGGGGCAGGTGTGAAGTTGGTGCACCCTAGAACCTGGTTTAAACCCCGAATGGCAATTTTTTTGCCACTGACCGTTCGAAGGCTGTATCCCCTCGGGTTCTCACTTTCGTTAATTGTTTGTGACGTTCATTTCGAAAATGATTATTGTAAAACCATGCTCTATTTTCCTCTCTAACTTGACTGTGTGGGGAGGCTGTTTCTGCTGGATGTGGTCATATTTGATATGCATATATTACTTTTTCAAAAACGAAAATATTATTATATGATAAGTATACAAACTCTGATATCTTCTATTTACGTTTCAAAAAGTATTAAATACTCTTAAAAGTTAAAATTGATTCGTCATGTTTGCAATTTTTCGTTAATTCCTTTATCAAATTTTATCCAAAAAAATTATTTTGTTTTTAAACTTAATGTTTTAGAACTAGAGCTATAATTTTGTTATTCAGTTCGGAGTTGCGAAAACTCAATAAAATGTATCGGGTTAAAGCAACACTGTGCAATTATTTTCGTATAGGACATCAACCGAGTACGAGGTGTTTCTGTGTAGGAAATACCTGGTCACGAGCCTTTTGTGACACCGAGAACGCGAAGCTCGTGTCCAGGGATTTTCTACACAGAAACACGAGGTTGATATCCGACTTACACACTTTAGACACATGCAAGTACTACGATTTGGATGAAAGGTTCTCCCAAGCATCGGATTTGTTTGAAGAGTTGATCAGCCGATTTTTTGACACAAAATTCATACAGGTTAGCGTCAGGTTTTATTTATCATACTTTTTGTTGGGTTAAACACCCGCTTTCAACAGTATTTCAGTCATATTGACGCGGAAATTGAACAATTCACGCACTCCTTCATTCGATCACTATTTCATTCAGTTAAAATGTGCGGCGGTAAACAATTTTAAACTGTATACAGTACTTCAAAACTTCCCAAGAATATGCACGGAAATGCTTTTTCAAGCCTTTGACAAGGGCTACAACTTATAATAATAAATAATTAGTATTCCATTTGCCTATTGAAACAATGTACACTTCTGTACATGACGTTTAGGGGTACCGCCTTTGAACGGTCAGTGGCAAATCAAATTGTGTGGGGAGGCTGCTTTTTTCTGAATGTGGCGATTCCTGATATGCATAGTTCACCTTTTTCTAAAAAAAACTGGCTGTGAAATACCTTGTTGCAAACGTGATTTTAAACTGCATCTGTATTTATGAATTTAATCTGGATATCGGCGATTAAACTTGCAAAAGGATTTCCTTAATTTGTGATAACGATAACCTTGTTTTAAAAGTGTTTCTGTAATGCAAAGATAACGTTCATTGAAATCATTAGCATCGTTGCAAGCTCTTGAAACGCGAATAAGCTGTGAGATATAAACCCAATAAGATGTTGCACGGGGAACTCGCCGTCTAAAAACGGAAAATTTACTATATTAAAATTAAAATCATCTCTTTTATCATAAATTTTAGTAGTGACATAACCATTTTCAATCGACAGATTTAGATCAAGAAAGTTTGCTTGCTTTTCTGAAGTGTTCGCCTTATTAAGTTGTAGTTCTTTAGGAAAAATCTTATTAACCAGTAATGGAAAATGGTTATTGTCTAAATTTAAAAAACATCAAGGTACCTCGAGGTTTTGTTAAAAGCTGTAATTATATCATCTTGATGTTCAGTAGAAAGAGATAACATTAAAGTCTCTTTCATAACACTATAAAAACAGATCAGCAACAAGGGACGCACAATTAGTACCCATTGGGATTACTTGTTTATAAATAGTGGTACCGAATCTAACATAAATATTATCCAGTAAGAAAGCAAGCGACTCTATTAGGTCTTGACAAGTCCATAAGGTATAATTATCATAAGAACCATCTGTAAAAAGTGCCCTATGTTCATTACAAGCGATGAAGGTTTTATTTCTCTAGCAAACGTTTTTTTAAATGAGACTGGTTAGTTTGTCTCTTATTAAATTATGAGGAAGCGAAGTGTTAAATGTTGAGAAATCATAAATAGACAAACAGAACGCCCGAAAATTATCTGATTTAAGCTTTTTCAAAACGTCATTTGAATTTTTAATCGACCAAAATAAATTTTTGCCAGAAGTTTCAAAAACCTTATCAAAATACCTAATTACATGTTCTTTTATAGCTGAAAGACAAGATGTTAAGAGCATTATAATAATAATTTAGTATGTGCAAGAACTAGAGTTAGCAAGAAATCTTGCTTTGTACGGTATTTAATGCATTTTAGACAAATAATACATAGTAGGTACTTTGTCTTATTTCGGCTCAATACTGATTCTAAATTTGGTAATTTGTAGAGTGTGTGCAGTAACAATATCACTCTCAGATGAAGAAGTCAGTATACAAGCATTAGTGCTATTCAGTTCTTCAGTTTGAATATTAATATAGTGTATTCGTCACACTATAATTACATTATTAGAAGCCTTATCAGCAGGTGTTAAAACAAATCTGTTATGAAAGTCTTGAATTCCTTTTTTCAAATGACGAAAGTTTAAACGAGGTCGAGGTGGTAATAAAGCAATGTTTCTTTCATAAAATTATATACGAGTAACAATTATTGGAGTTATTTATTACATATTATATAAAGTGGAAGTGTTCAGCAAAATAAGGCTTACTAAATTTGTGAAGGTTGCCGAACTTTCGTATAGTCACTGGACTCTAAGCATACAATATCATGGGAAATATCAGGCGAATATTATATTTTGATAAACTTGTTAAATGTGTTGTTATTAATTAGTTTTACTTTCATTTCGACATACGAATATGACATTTATTTGCCTTTATAATTTATATCGACTGATTGATAATAATCAGATTTGTTCACTGGCGAAGTCTTTTCACATATTAGTCACATCTATTCACGATAC